>VRYO01002782.1:11871802-11931802 GCA_009812075.1 Sialia sialis
ATAAGGCGCACTGCCGGTTTTTGATCAAATTTTAGGATTTCCAGTGCGCCTTGTAGTTGTGAAAGTACGGTACCTTTTCAAGGAAGTCAGAAGTCATTTGCACAGTACGCAAGTAGTTAGTGACTCTGTCTGCCTAATTCAACATGAAACATTATCTTTTCCATATGATGTTCAAGAAGTCTGAGTTACTATTGCTTGCGTACTCAGTATCACCCTTTCAGAATCTCTTAACATAATCTCTTAATGGTTTCTAGTAAAGAAGATGCCAGTGGCTACTAGATGGTGCCAGATAGTTACAGAACACGATTGATATGTTCCATAATATAGTTGCCATTTAAGTAAAATGTTGCTAGGAAAAAAGTGAATGTCTGAGGGCTAGGGATTACTTTACTGAAATAATGTACAAAACGTGTTCTTTACTTCCCATGTGATGGGCCAGCCACTCTATAGCAATCAATTTACTAATTTTTGTTGGGATGATTTTTTTATCATTATAAAGGAAGAGACTTAATAGCCAAAATAGTATCTTAGTATCAAGTATTTTTTGGTCAACTGTATGTGATGATTTGAACATTGAACAGGTAATGCAAATTCTCTTTATCAAATTTAGCATCTCAGATAAGATGCACATTATATATTACCTTATGTTTTCAGTATTTCAGATTGTTATAAAAAGTTCATTTGATATTTCTTGTAATTGCAAGCCTGTACTGTTATGTGAGGTCCTAAGAACTGTGATATCTCTTAATTTGTAGAAAAGTAAATACATGAAAATAGTATATGAAAAAAAAACCCTCTTAATTATACAACTAAAGCTAATTATATATTTTTAAAATTATTGTTATTGATTTTTATTACTGGAAACCCATAGGCAGCACTCTTCTGAAACTGGAATTTATTTGCAAAGAATAAATTTGCTTTAGTAGTATTGCCTCCTTTGCATTAAATTTGTTTTACACTATTAGTGTGGCTCAGAATGTCCAGTGGGAAGTCTTCATGGTGAGGCACATTTTTGTAAGGTAAATTTACTGAGAGGCATTTTGCTTTTTTTTTTTTTTTAAAGCTGTTTTATTCACTTAGCAACACTGTACTTCATTACTAACTTAGGGCATATGCATACCTAATGGCACTGGTAAAACAATGTTTGCTGATCTAAGTCTTTATCAACTCTCCTTTTTGTTATACATAGGCTGGTCTTCCCTGAAGTATGTTTATTCCTCCACACCTCCACTATGCAAAAAATAGATCCTCAAAGGAGAAGCATTGATATAATGGAGAATAAGATTCGTTTTTAATATGCGATGGACTGAGTTTACAACTGCTTATAAGTACTCTTCTAAATACTCTTATTCTTCTAGTAAATAATGACTGCTGCTACTACTTTCTTTTCCCTCCCCAGTCAAATTCTGTAGTCCATTTTTATAGCATTTTTGTAAGGCACATTTTTGCACGGAGTTTTGACAGTTTTGGAGGGCTGTTGTTTTATCATAACAAAAATGTCATTTTAACATTTGGAATATTTGGAATCTTCTTGGATAACTAATTTCTTGTAGCTGAAAACTTCTTACTCGGTTGTTTAAAAGTTATTTATGTCTTTAGTTATTGCTTTAAATGCTTTTGTAGAGAAGTTGCTATATTGAAGCAATTTTATACTCTTTGTTGTGGGTTTCAGGAGTGTTGTAGTTTTGCAGTCTGTGCTGAACTGAACTGTTCATTCTCTGTTCATTATTTTGCAAAGACCAGTAACCTTCCAGGTTGTTGAAGAATGTGGAGCAGGGAGCTGAGCTATCTCTGCACAGGAGTTCAGAGTGAGCTCAGCAGAGTGTTTCAGTAGGAGTACAGTCATGGTAACTGCTAAGTAATGCTATTCCAGACCCAATTAAAACTTCAGAGCTCAAGTGGATTTTTTTATGCTACAGCATTCTTTGGCATAATCAATCTGTGACCCAGATAAATAGTTAATGAATAATTAAGATGTTTCCTGTATATCTGGTCGTTCAAGGCCAGGTAGAAGTGCCCTATGGGTTTCTGCTAATGGCTGCTAGTTGCTATTCATGATCTCTGTAGATAACATTGTCTTAAAAACATAGTTATTGCTGGCAATTAGATTTTGTTATGGTGACCCTCAGAGATTCCACGTAAGACTGGAACCATAGAGCTTCACACTGACTATTCCTAAAGAGAAGACCAGGATGACTGACCTTCAGAAAAAAGGGGTAAAATGCAGCACGGAGATACAGGGTGTCACAGAGATACAGGGTGTTTCTGGAAGTAGTGTGAGTGCACAGTTACACATATATGCGTATTTCTACTTTCCAAATGGTTTCTGCTTGGGAACCATGTTTCTGTACAGTGTAGATTCCATCAGATTGCAAATATATGAATTTCAGTCAACTTTTGAGTAGGAAAATTGTCTGGATACATGGTACACAGAGGCATGTTCGAAGTTATCTACGGATGTTTGTGGCTAGACCTTCCTGTGTGTGCCTTGTGCTTTATGCAGGCAGTGCTGTTGCAGAGCACTCACGAGGGAGGAGAGTTCAGTTGAGAATCCCCCTTGTTCTTATTTGCTTCTCTTTTCAAGACTTAAAGTCACAAAGAAAGGGTTTTGGTCATTAGACTAGAAAGTAACATAAAATAGAACTGGTCTGAGCTCAGGGTGGCAGGAGCACTTGTCAAGAAGCAGGCATATGCATCCTTCAGATATTTAGGCTTTTGACCAGGCTGAGTTCCTAATTTGCCCTTTCTTTCAGTTAACACAATTGTGGCTTGTAAAAATCTGAACAAAGAGACCAGTTTTTCTTAGGGAATTTAAAAAAATCTATGCGGCATGTCAGCCATCTCAAAAATTTTTCCATTGAGTGCTGCCCTTTCCAAGGTGTCTTCTGATAGTGAATCTGTGTGAATTACCCAGGTAATGTGTGTGGCAAGAAAGGAAATTAAGGAGTGTACCCCAGTTGTGTCCCAACTATTTGGTGGGCAGTGCAGTGATAGAATTTAAAATGCATGATCGAGGGCAGTCAGAGCAAGCCCTTGGCAAACAGAGGGACAAAGGGCTCAAAGGTTTATTATTTCAGCTGTCAAATAATGTCCTTTCCTCAGTATGACCAACGTGATAGCAAATCTCTGCAGGTAGAAGGTTTTGCCTGTGGAGTGATGACTACAGCCCAGTTGTGCCAGGATGAAAGAGTAGTGGCAAGTAAACACATTTTACATCTGAAAGAAATCACTAATATTTGTCAGACACACTCAAGAATGAGGGCTCTGGAGCAGGATTTTGCAGATAACCTGATTTGAGTTACTATCTTGGTAAAAACTTTTCTCTGATCAAGCTGCTTCCATCAGGAACTGGATTGTGGTTTCTTGTGCTATCTCTCACGTCCTGAAGTGAGTGGCTTTGCCTCAGTATTTCCCTGGAAGATTATAATTTTATCTCTGACCTTGTGCAGTACTCGCTTGGTGAGTACTTTTATGCAAATGTAAATTCTTTGTATGCTTAAGAAGTTGATACTACAGTCATTTAGAATCCTGTATTGCTTCTCCATGCTCTTATTGTGTGTCTGCTGGTGCAGAAATAGACGTGCCCTTTTTTGTGAAATACTCCCAGTAGATTTGATATTGAAAGAACTGCCATTCAGCTGCTATTTCAGACTTTTGGGGAGGGTTTGCTCTCTCCTGACTGGTGTGGTATTAGGGCTCAGCAGGGTAAATGTAGCTGCTTATCTTTTTATATAGGTAAGTAATGAATTAAATCCTAATACTTCACCAGTTAAGAGAGCCCAAAGCAGCTGCTTTAACCATCCTGTGTCTGTATGGCCATATGGTACACATAAACTGTAATGTTGTATTCAAAGTCATTAATGCTGCACCTAATATTCTGAACTGTTTTTTTGTTGCTAAAAATCAGCTAAACTTGAGAATAAAAACAAGTGTTTTAAATGGAAATTAAAACCTTTTCTCATATTTTTACGATGCAGGTAAAACAAAATAATTATTGCCAGAGTGACTGCTTGCATTTAAAATGAATTTATACATATTATTTTAAAAAAATCTAGTTAACTTTAAAATATGTAAGTTTTCTTGTCATTTAAGGTTCTGTGAAGCTGATCATCAAGAGGGTTGCAAATCATTGGCGGTTTCTATTTTCAGAGTTCCACATCCCAGAGTAATTTGCTTTAATTTCACCCAATTTAACCTATACTTCACACTATCACCATTCAGCTTTAATAGCTATGTTCTGTGCATAAGAAAAGCAGATAAATGTCCACAATTAGACTACGAGTGATTACAACTAGTTAGGGCTTTATGAAGACAAAACTTAAGGGGCTGTAGCACAAAACAAAGCCACAAAAGATGTCTGAAAAAATTCTTTCTTCAGAAGTCAAGGTTTACTACAGCGCTTTATTTAATGTTTTTTGTACTTGATTTTGCTTATATTGAAGATGTAGGCAGGTGCATCTTCTTCAGCTGAAAATTACTCTGCTTAAAGAATATTAGGTTTGTGTTACAGGTGATTAATTTCACTTGAAATTAGCTTGCAAAGGAAAACATGCTAGACCTACTTATTTTGGGTCCTTTGTTAACATGTACTTTGTTTAAGAAGCTGTAAAATATTGATTCTGATGGTATTATTTTGTTCTTCTAATCATAAATAGGCATAATAAAATGTACTATCATCAAAATTTAGTACATTCTGTAATGTTAAATATACCGGTACCTCAGTCAGAAATAGCAGTATCTTTTACTGTTTAAATCTTTGGAACGCTGATGATAGCACATCAAGCCAGTCTAAGTATATATATTATTTATAATTTAATTTTTTTTACACTTCTGTTCTTGTTTTTACATAGCTCCAGGAAATACCCTACTTCTAGCTCCCCACTCAAGTTACTGTATTTTAGTTTGTTTTGTTCTCTCCCCCATTCCCACCAGTAAGTGGCCAGAGAGACATTATTGCTCATTTATTTCAGGGCTTATAACAGGGTGTGTGTGTATGGTGATGTGATGTGCTCATCCGTGCTGAGCTGCTCTTTTTGATAGCAGTCATTGAACATATGTGGGAGAGGAAGTGCAAGTACCAATTATTCTCTAGGTCTGGTTTGTGGTAGTGTTATTAAACATTCCCTTATAGTTTATTGACAAAAAATGCTGGTCATTACCCTAAATACCAATGGGAGTTTCAGTTTGTGATGCAGTTCAGATTCTGATCAAACTGTAAATATCCCCCTTAATTAGAGCATAACATGTACTGATACACTGCTTACCTTTTATAAATGAATGCAAGATGCCAGAATGGCATTATGTGAAGCTTAGCATTAGCCAAATATTTGGTTACATTTTACTTTAGGGTAAGGATAATTAGAGAAATGAAACTACTGGTATATAAAAGATAAATTAATCTTGAAGATAATAATTAATTTCCATAATTGCAATTAGGAGCAGAATAAGATAAGTTTAGAAGTACTATTTTGATTTGGATTTCAGCGTCTCAGCGACAGCTTAGAGCAGCTAGAAACAATAAGGTTTAGGCTATAGGCAGCTTCTTCGTTTTTATGTCGAACTAGTTTTATATGCTATATCATAAAACTTTCAGTCCAATCAGCAACTACATTTAAATACCGCAAATTGTGGCAGCAAAACAATAATTCTGCTGATTAGCCCCTTTCCATTTCTTGTAAGTGAACTGTTTATGCTGTTGAGTACCTTTTGAAAAAAGAAAAAGCCAAAACAGCCTTGATTAGTCAAGGAGTAATTGGATGACTTGATTTTAGCAAGAGAATGAATTGGTTGATGATAGCCTGTAACTAAGTGTAGTGGTTCTGTTCAGATGAATACATAACATACAGTCATCAGATCTTGACAGGTATAACATAAGCAATGCAAAAATTTCTGGAGGCTGAGAGGTAAATTTTGTCAAAGGAATTTTGAAGCTGATTTTTGAAAGAAATGGGAAGAAATGTGCATGCCATTAGATGATACCATTTAAAAGTGACATTTGTTACGGCTGTCCTGTATACATATTTATGTGCTTTTATTTTTGCATGTCAAAAACAAATCTAGACTGTGTATCCTGGCTGCCATCAAGACCTTACAAACTGACTTTTTTCCTGCACTTCCATAGGAAAAAAAACCAAGAGTCAAGTTGCATATCTTCACCATCCATTTGTTCTATTTTCTGTTTTTTGGGTTTTTTTAAGCCAATGATTTGAAAGAAACATTGTGTCTTTCTTGACACTTTTATAATTATTTTTGGCCCACCACATCCCAGATAAAGTGCTTAGCTAAAGATAAACCCTTCCCCAAAACTGAAGAATATTTCAAATTTGAACCTAAGGCCAACAGAAGAGGGAGCTGAGTGTGGCAGTGATAATTTCCAAGCTCCTTACTTCTAATAAGGAGCTTATATCATTATTTTGGGGTTGTTAGCTGGCAAAACTGAATCCTGCTCCTGTATTATGCTTTACCCTTTTCCTGTCTAAATACTTGTCTTTTTAGCAGTATCCAGGTACTGCTATTACATTATAGGAATTTTCCACAGCAGACTGCTTGCAGTGAGCCTGATGTTTGTAACTCTGTAATCTTTGTTCTTGTACACTAAAGGAAGTGATAAGGGTTTTTTAAAGGTAGAGTGCAAATGCACCAAGATGTTATGGGAAGTTATTAGAGAGAAGACTTCTATATAGGATACTTTAAAAACACATCTGGCTAGCCGGGTAGACTATGGGATTTGTCCGTATATAAGCCGCACCCGAATATAAGCCGCATCTCTCTCTCTCTCTCTCTCTTTTTTTTTTTTTGTTTGTTTGTTTGGTTTTTTTTGTTTGTTTGTTTTTTTAAGTGAAGATCTGTGTGCGACAAAGTAACGAGTTAGTAACAGCATCGAACCAGGGTGGGGTTTGGTGTCAGGTGCTCAAGTTGCAACAGTTTTCATAGACCAGCGAAGCCTTTAAAGGCAGCCCCAGGCGCCCTCCCCATCCCGGCTCTCACTTCCAGGTTGGCATTTCACTGGGATTTGTCCATAGATAAGCCGCACCTGATGATTAGCCGCACTACTGGGGTAGGCTGGATTCTTCAACTGTACTAATTAGAGTTTCTCAGGTGACCTTCCTACTACTGTGTGATTAGCTTAGCTGTTGACAAGCACATGCTTCCTTGTGGAGGTTCTTGAGTAAGTCTTTATGTATGTATGTTTTTCCCCATGTGGCAGATCGGTTCCTTTCTCCTCTTACAGCAGTATGCCATAGGTTCCCATAGTAGAAAGAGGGCAGTTTTGGAGCCCAAGGAAGCAGTCAAAAGGAAGGTGGTGTGGTTTGTGGTAATGTTTGAGTTATGCTGAAGCCTTACGTTTTAAAAGCAAATGCATTGGTGAAGGCATGAGAAGTACAATGGATTTTCATTATATTCTTTGGGAAAGGATATTGTTCATACTGCCATACAGATCTTGAAAACACAATGGTGTGGCTGGTTTTGGAGATATTAATTGTAAATATACTTTAAAATTAGTATTCTTTTAAAATAGATAAAGTAATTAGAGCAATTTGTTTTGTTGCAATTCCGAAATATCACAACAGCTTTCTTTAAAGATTAATTTTTAGCACAACTTTGAAAAAAAATGATTTCTTAATGAAAGCGTGAGATGCTAGACCACTGAGTTCAGCTGCCAGTAGCTTGGCAGGTGTGAGTGTACTGTAGAGGATGTTGTGTGAACAAGTTGCAAACCTTGTAAACGTCCCTCCTGTTTACAGAAATTGAGGCCTCATTATGTCAATAAGAAGACAGACATGGTTTGTTTGAGGTTCACCAAATTTAAACTCACCTCGTTGTCAATAGGACCTTTACCTCTGAGACACAGCCATGTTTGCAGTCTCTGCTGTTTTACAACTCTCCCATTCTAGTCCTTTGCTTCCTCACCCGGATGCCCTGTCAGTATAATTTTGGGAAACCTTTGCTCCATCATTTTTCCGCCAAGCTCTCTCAAGCTATAATCAGCTTGAGATCAAAATGAGACTACAAGATGTCTGTTATTCCTTCTCCCCATTATTTTTCTCATAGATTCTGTTGTAATGAGAGAGCAGTATCAGTCAAGACAATCTGAGGATTTCTTTGTCAGTGTTTTTCATTTTTCTTCTTCAGTGTCCATGAACTAACTGGTATTGGGTTTTTTTTGCCTGATACCCAAGACCTGTCTTACCTGTTCCTTCAGAAAAACAAGATTCTCATTTGTTTGCTGTTATCTTGTATCTCAAGACACACCACCCATTTCCCCTGCTTCTTTCAGTTCAGTAGTTTTTAGTTTCATCAGGCTGCTTTTCTACATAGTGCACAATATCAGCTACTGGTCTAGTGCTACTCAGCGTTCATAGCCTGTGTCCACCTTGTGTGCAGTGTTTATTGTACAACAATTGCATTATCTTGAAGGCATTCTTGGTAACCCATTTGTTGTACTTTAAAATAAAGCCTTTGGATTTTCTGTTTTGCTGCTGTGTGTGCTGCATGGAAGGTGGGCCTATGGTATCATCCTTCCTAAGGTAAGGGGCTTGGTTGATAGAGGGATTTCACACAAAGGCAGAAAGACAAAGTAATAAATAGCAATATGCTGTTAACAATCTATTTCAGGTAAGATTTGTAGATTATGATTATAGTTCTTATTTTTATCATTGAAAGTTGCAAATAATATTCACATTTTCTTGTATGTCTTGTTTATAAACTCAGTTTTACAACTCCATTTTTTTCCTACTACTTTGGATTTTTATATTGGCAATTTTTAAAATCAGGTCCTGGGTAAAACATTTTTCTAATAGTTTAGCTGCTAGTTGCTTGCAGCAATTCTTTTCCCAAGAGATCTCATCTCTTGTCCAAAGCCTGATTCTAAAGGTTACCACCAGTTCTGCCATGCTATGACTGCCTGCATGTCTGCAGACTGGAATTGAATTCCCTACAGTGCTCAGTGTGATTTGTACCAAACCATCACTATAAAGCAAGCTGGAGCTGGGTTAATAGATTGTTCAAGATACATCCTCATGGATATTGAGACAAAGTTAAAACTGAGGCTCTTTCATCATAGTGGTGTCACTGCCTTTTCCTTCCTTTCTTCTTGAGTATCCCTCTGTGATGTCTCTAGCTGGGCTGTTGGTCAGAGCATGATCTGGTTTAGGGTGATGATTGAGGTTGACATTGAGAAACTCTAAACAAAAGATTTCATAAAAAAAAAGCTCATTGCCTTTTGCCTTCAGAATCTCCCATTTGTACCAGGGTGTGGACATTACTGCCAGTTTGGTTTTTCATATATAAAAAAAATCTTAAAGCTACCATTTGCTTGTGGACTGTGTCTGTCTAAACAGGAAATCCTCTAAATATAGAATTAGAAATTTAAACTCATAATATATGGCTTTAATGGAATATACAACTAGTGTTCATTCCATGAAAGAGTCAAGCAACCCAGTGAGGGGGAAAGAAGGCTAAATTCTTGCCTCTAGTGGGAAATCATCAGCTCAGTAAGAGGGGCTTCTTACCCAAGCAAGCAACAGCCTGTGCCAGATGCAGATCTCTTGTCATTGAGTTGCCTGAAAGGGCTGCAGGATGGCTGCTGACACAGGCATGGTAGAAGGGGGATACTTGAGGAAAACTCTGGCAGAACATTGAAGAGTCCATGGGTGTTAAAGCTTTTGATGGGCTGAGAAGAGAGCGAAGGTGACATTGTACAGTCAGTTTTATAGATGTGGAAATACACTGAATCAATTGGGTTTGGATGAATGAAAAATACTGGTTTTTTTCTGAAAAGGAGTAGGAAGATGTGAAAAAATGAAGCTGTTGTTGAGGAAAACAGAAAAGTATAACTAATATATAAGCTGTTTTTCTGTTGTTACTAAATCACCTTACACTTGTTTTTTTTCAGAAAAGTTTCATTCTTCCTTAAGACTAAAACAAGCTGTTTAATTTACATTAATTTCTCGATTATAAGCTGCACCTTTTTCATTGAAAAATCCAGCCTATCCAGCAGTGTGGTTAATCATCAAGTGCGGCTTATTTATGGACAATTTCAGGAGAATTGCTGACGTGGAAGTACCAGCCGAGCCGCGGGGGTAGCAGGCATTCCCTACCCCTCAGCTCCCAGCGAGCAGCCGGGCTCCCCGTGCTGCCGCCTCCCGCTCCCGGCGCGGCCCTGGCACTGCCTGGCCCCTCAGCAGCACCCCAGCCTGCCGCACGGGGGGAAAAATAATTGCGGCTTATATTTGGGTGCGGGTTATATATGGACAGATCCCGTGGTCTGCCCGGCTACCTGGGTGTGTGGCTTATAATCAGGTGTGGCTTATAATTGTGAAATTGCTGTACAAGATCTCCATAGTCATGCAGTTCTTCTCCCGACTTAACAGTGTGGGGATTTTTGTTGCTTTTAAAAGCCGTGGACACCAGATACAGAAGGATGTGAGAATATATTATTTACATGGTAATGGAGGCTTTTTTTTCTTGATACAAGGAAGAAAGTTAAACTTTTAGCTGAATGAATGCTATGTATCTGTTGAGAAGGCTGAGGCAAGTAGATTTTTGTTGATCTGTGTGGTGACATCTTCCTACTTCTACCCTTTTTATTCAGTATTTTTCTTGTAAATTAGAACAGAGCTATTAACCTGTTTTCTAATATTTGCTCATCTGAACAGCCTGTATCTCATTTGGTCAGGCGTGCAAGTAAGGATTTATAGAAGACAAGGGCTGTGGTATCTCTTCTGTGATTTTCTGTCATTGGTATAGGTTAGTGTGGAGTGTTCAATTAACAGAGCAGCCTGTTCTCCTGTCATGGCCGGCATCAGATCTGGATCTATTACTGAGGTAATTTTGCTTGTACCCAGGGAGTTCACTGATCAGTTTTGGAGAGAAACAGTTAATGAGAGAGGAGGGAACTTCCGGTAACCACTATTTGAAAGACTATTCATATGTTTATGTAAAAATCATTTTGATATTTGAACAACATTTTAAACCTGTCTTCCATGTACATTGATGTAAGAGCTTTGCTGCTAAAACCTTGGTTTTCAGTCAGTTAAAAGAAAAGACGAAGTTTAGGATGTGCTTGATAACAACCCCCACAACTTTACATATATCAGTTAAGGAGTTTTTTGTTGTTTACCTGGGTTCCTATATTTTTCAGTACAAGAAATGTCTTAGATTTTTTTTTTCCTATGTAAGAAATCAGTTGATTTTAATTTTGTTAATGTTCAAATAACATTCTTTTCATGGTTGATTTCTCATTTGTATCTTTAATGTTACAGCTTAGGCATGCAAATACTCTGAAAATTGTTCCAGGAAGAAGGAATAAGCTCTTTTCACCTGTTAATATTTTTATTTTTAAAGCCTGAATTGATTTTTTGGGGGGAGCAGGATTGTTTTTTTAAAGTGATGCTGCTTATCTGATAATTTCAATCCTAGTTGAATTATGTTGCCAGATTGTCATCAGAAGGGCATGAAGTCAGCACACATGCGTCAGTAATATCTGGTTGTTTTAACCTTATGTTTCCAGTTGGCAATTTGAAATTATGGCTTCAACTGCACTTTAAATATGTGATAATAGCATGTGTTTCTAATAAGGGCCAGCACCATTTTGTTCAGATACTGTGAATGGTTGTCACTCATATATGACAAATGCACCTTCATCTGCTTCTTTGATGGCCCCCTAAAAACCATACCCTCAAATCAGGCCGATGAAATTAGCTGCTGTGTAAATTGTGTGTCTGAGTGGTTCATTATCTAATCACCGTCAGAACCACAGCGATAAAGTAGATTGAAACAGGGACGAGGTCTGCCAGATGATTTCAGGCCTTTTTTTTCTAAGCCCTGTTTCCCTTGGAAACACTAAGAGTCGTTCAGAACTTCAGAATTCTTTGTCTAGAAGTTCTTCATTTCTTAATGCGTTAAATTGGCCAGCCAGTGAGGTCTGCCAAGGTGATTTGTAAGGTTTTCTTTCCATGATTCTTGCAATTATTGCTGTGTGTATTAAGACGTTCTGCGATGTTCATGTTTAGCTACCGTGTTTGCTGCTTCTAGGTTTAGATATTCTTAAACACAGAGGAAACTGTTCTAGCCTGTTCCTTTGTAGGAGAAACTCTTAAATGCTTCAAATCCTGTCCTGAATGGCAAAGTGCTGTGCTTTGTATATACAGAGAGGCAGCTTTGGATTCTGGAGTTGATATGTAAATTAACACACTAAACCAGTATGATATAAAACATTACACAGGATACTTGCACATGGACGGGATGATATGTGACTTCAGTTCCAAAATTTTTGACTCTTTATAGTATGTTCTAAATATATATTTCTTGTCTTTTTAGCTTAATAGGTAATTTAAGTGTTTTTTTCTTTTAGGAGCATTTGAAGATGATGATATCACTCATGTTGAAGGAAGTGTAGATCCTGTTCGTGACATTGAAATAATACACGAAGAACTTAGACTTAAGGATGAGGAGCTGATCATGCAGAGCATAGATAAGCTTGAAAAAGTAGCTGTAAGAGGAGGAGACAAGAAATTAAAACCTGAATATGTAAGTACATTACCTATAAAAGTAAATCATTAAGTCCTCTCATCAATATTCGTATTGTTGAATTTTCTTATTAATCCCACATGTGTAATACAAAACACTACGACTATTTTGGTGTATTTAAAAATAATTATTATTATGAGTTGAAAAAATACTAGAATGACTGGCTGTGCTGTCAGTGTAAGATTTCATAGATGTAGCTAACTGTAACTTTTGAAATCTAACTGTTATTTTCTTGCTGACACAGCTTTGTATGAGAATTGCCAATCCTTTGTCAAACTTACATCAATGTCTAGTTGTAATTCAAAGTAACTTCTGACTTACTCCTGCTGTTAAATTCTACTATGATGTTATTAGTATTCTTGTATCCAGCAAGTGAATGTATTTTTTTGGTGTAATTGCACTTTGTGTGTTTCAGTTAAATAAAGACTGCTAGTTGAAATTAATTTTAGAATGCTGCTGTGGAAAGCTGCTTAAATGAGCTCAATTATCACAGGGTAGTAGTGGCGTTTCTTTGTAAATTAGTAATGTATAATAATTACCAACTTCTAAGTATATTTTTTACAAATCGTTGTTTTACTGCCACTTGTCTTTTGAGTCCCCTGCACTTTATGAGAAGTCGAGTTACTAATTTTTCTTTGTCATTAATATTCTATAAATATTTTAGGTGGTATATAAAATACATTCTCTAATTATTACAGCAGTTTATCAGTGTGGAAATAGATGATTTATGTCTAGCAAGTACGTATTAAAAAAATACTGTTTTCTCAGATGGATTTTTTTCTATAGCAAGTGGTAAGAAAACATTGTTATATTGATACTGCTAAATTAATTTATCAGTACTGAAGTGCAGTGAAATTTGTTGACCCTACCTAATGTTTGGAAATGGATAGGAGCTGAAAGTGAACATCCCTCTCCAAAATATTCATCTTCATGATGCAGTGTTAAAAAGCACTTGCCTGGTAGCTTTTGTTGGTGAAGAACTAGTCTTCATTTGGCGTGAAAAGTATTTTATTTCTTGATTCATCTGGGCCAGAAAAAATAGCTATTGTTGGATGGTTTAAAGGCTTTCCTATAAGCACAGAGAGAGAGAATCTTCATTTAAGAGCCTTCATTTAAGGTCTTATCTCTCATGTGAACCCAGCCCTGCGTACATGTGGGCAGTGATTTTTATCTTTTACAAAAGGTTTCACGTGCTTGGAGGAATAGTTCAGTTTATGCCTACGGTTTCAAATAGCATCCACACAGTATTTCACCTTTTAATTCATGTTAAAGAAGGGGGCAAGCAAAAATCCTGTCCATAGTGAATTCAAAGTTCATCCTAAAGCTAAATTTTGCATTGTTACGACATGATGAAAATGAGGAGTGCTGTGATGCTGTTCTGCCCCAGCCTCAAGCTCTTCTCACTCACTTTGTTGTGTGTGGCTGTCTTTGGAAACAGCTTTGCTCAGCTCCTTGTGATGGAACGTTCCTATCTAATTTTTGAGTGTACCTCTCTGAATGCTTTGAGGATTTTTATATCACGATCTATATTCTTCCTATGTGAAGGAAGAAGTTGGCACTTTTATGATTACAAAGAATCATAACTGGAGTGGGTTTTAAATAGATTTTGTAATAGTGAACTTAATGGGTAGTAGGTACAGTTGGGGTTGTATGACGAGTTGCTCTTAGTTATTTTTAAAGTACAGGAAATTGGTATGTGTTTGAAAACAAAATGTCAGATTATTCTCAAATTAAGGGAGACATTAAATAAAAGCCTCAAATATAAAAATGCAATTTGAATTAATTACAGAAAAAATTAAAATCTTTATTATTTTATTAATTGGTCTTCACCCAGCTTCAGTTTCTCATCCATTTCTTTGCCTCATCCTCCAGTCTCCTTACTATTACTTCATCTGCAGTTCACCTGTCAAATTAACTTTCACTTTGCGTTTGTAAGGTACACTTCCTGTCATTTGATGTGTTTTCTTAATCCTGTTTTTATGAACACATGCACAGAAAACATCAGGTTCTTGAAGTCATGTTGCTCTGCCAGTTCTGTTCCCAATAATAGCTGTTACTCATGACCAGTCTCAGCTGAGTTTGTCAACAACAATTGAGGTTTCAAAGGCGTGAAATTCCTTTGTTTTGTGGGAAGGGGTGGCTGAACAGAGTGGGGAGGCACAAATTAATGCTTCCATTGAGACAAAGGCTGCACACAGGAACTATAGTCACTAGGGAATCTCTTCAAGGAAATGTTGTGGGGCATAATGCCTGTGAATCTTGCTGATCTTGGACCTTCTTGCTTGTCTTCCCTGTGACTTGCATGCTTGAATTGTAATGTATATAAACTAGACTTCGTAAAATGTACTTTTAAAATGGTGAATGCCTGTGAAAGCTCTTTTCTTATCCTGGTAAATCGATCGTTAGGTCCAGTTACACAGCTTCTAGAAACAGGTTTGTGTAGCTGTAAGACTATAAGAGCAGCTCTTGGGCATTTGCAGCCTCTTCTGGGCTTTAGATGTTCATCCCCTGGATTGTGAGGCACTCCTGTACAGTTTGCCTTGCCTCTTTTCCTTTCATGTTTTGTGTTGCAGAGAAGGCCTGTGGTTGCATTCTATATAATATACTCTAGTACAGTGTATACAGTATACAGCATTGACTATGCAGTAAATGACTTAGAGGTCTAGGAGGGAATTCATGTGAAATTGCTGAAAAAAAGACTTTAAAGATTAGGCCTCCTTCCTAAAGTGGTAGCCAAATGTTAGGAGTATATTTTTTCTGCTTGATCAGTCTTTGCTTCCCAAATCCATTGCATTATGCATTTAGTTTGTCACAGAGAGAGTTCCCTGTCCAGCACAATTAGTAGTGTTTCCATGCAGCTTGCAGCTACTGTTCAAGACTTACTGTTTCCAAGGGGGAAAAAATAATGAAGAGACAGTATGGCCTGAAATCAGTACTTTTTTCCAAACATGTCCTCAAAAAAAGAGAGGACAGGACTGGGAGAGAACTTCTCAGAATTTGCCTTTTTAAATTATTTGCCAGTATAATACACAGCCATTGCTAATACTCTGTTCTTAGCAATATTCTTCTTCTGTAGTAGAGATGTGTAACAAATAGCTCTTGTCTGTGCACCAAGTATTCCTAGTCACTTTTTGTTTCAGGAAAACCAGGGGCGTTATGAAGGAAAAACTCAGTATTCATAGATTGTTTTGGTTTTGTTTTTAAGCAAGATGTTAAAATTTAGTGTCTCATTTTTATTGTTTTCTTTCCCCTATTCCTTTTAGAATGTAACTTGTCTGTTACAAGCTAAATTGTTTTCTTTCCCTCATTCCTTTTGGAACAATTCAAGGTGAAGATGCTTGAGAATGTCTCAAGAATTTCAACTGGTTGAGAGTTATAGAGTTATATTTGTCTTGTTATGTTTGTTTTATAAATATGAATTGTCTGCTTTAGAAGATTCCCTTTATCAGTGAGCCACCACAATTGTAACTTGGTAGTCTGAAATCTCCATTAGGTTTAGGAGGAGAAAAATAAAAAAAATTGACAGTGTGTATCAGTTGACAGTACTTAAATCTGAGATTTGTACTTGATTGCCTGCCTTCTGGCATGGTGTTATAACTTGTTAATTATCATTTTTCCTCTGTCTAAGCCCACATTGCCTACAGGTGGTAAATTCACCTTTGTGCAGTGACCTGGCTTGGCAGTTGAATAGTGTTTACTGTTTGTCCTGTCTCTCAGAGAATTGATTTCTCAATCCCGTGTCAGCAGAAATAAAATAACTGACTGTTGTTAAGGAGCTATCAATGAAATAATTTTCAAGTTCTACTTAAAAATCAATGGCACAATGTGGTCCAAGATCACCAACATGTAATATTGACATAAGCTTGGAATAGCTTCCTTTGCACATGTGTTTTCTGTTTTGCAAGTATTCCACTACATTCTCAGAAATGACTGTCTGCTATTACTAAGGGTGCTAGTCTTTCAGATTTGGTACACCTTTACGTATTATTTTGGCTATAACTTTCTAAAGAGATAGAATAAAAATACTCTTGTTATTTGCATGTATTAAAACAGTGCAAATATAATTTCAGAAGGTAATCAGAGTACTTTTGATTTTGTATTTTAAATCTGTCTGATGCTGGTATATGCAGAGCCATGAGATAGATATTGAGTTAAACTTCATTATTAGCTTATTATTCATCTGTCATTTTGGATAACAGGGAATTTCAACGTAAAATTCAAATATGTATGACTTTATAAATCAGAAGATACAAATGATAAAATTAATTTTAAAATATATTTTTTAATTGATGGGATTTTTCAATCCTGGAGACAAGTCTTTAAGTTAATATCATCTAATACAGTTAAGTGAACATTATTGTGGGATTCTTTTCCAATGTCCTTCCAGCCTGATTCTAATCCTTAGAAACCAATAGCTCTGCAACAGATAGCTATTCCTTCAGCCCTTTGTTGGTGCCCAAAATCATGAATCCCAGAATTCTCATGGTAACAATTCTTAAGATATTGAGGTCTATGTATCTGACTACAAAGGTATTGTTTATAGTTGAGGTGATGCAGATTATTGAAATTAGTGATATGAAGACACCAATCATTAGGTCAGAATCAATGTGCACAGTGTTTGAACTTCCAATTTTCAGTTGAAAGGTGGCTTTTAGAGTAGGTCAGGATCAGCGTTCACTGGATTTGAACTTTCAGTATTTGGTTGAAAGGGATGCTTTCGCAAGTCTCCATTGTAAAGCCTGTAGTTTTAAAAATAAGATTAGTTGATCAAATCAAGCACGTTTTGTGACAGGAGAAGCAATTGCAGTTATGAAAAGAGCAGTTAGAGACCCCTTTTTAGTGTAATAGTACCAGAACCATGTAGTGCATATTCAACTTAAAAGAAAGGCATCAAGCATTGTTTTGTTACTGTGGTGGGCAATGACCTAATAGTGAATATTTTTACACTCTGCCTATGGTCATTGTATTTGTAAGCATATATGTACTATGAAGAGTAAAGCAAAATCTTCCTAATGGTGGTTTAAATAGCTTTAATCCCTTCCATTCTCCTCCTTTACATTTAATGTCTTGATCATGTCCTGAGATTATAGTAACTGTTTGAAAGATGTTCTTTTGTTCATCATTTGTTGTTAAAATCACCAATGTAGTATGGAAGATGCCTCACATACAGCAAAGAGCTGGTAGATTCAGTTTCTTATTACCAGAATATACTGGATGAAAATCTTTCCTTCCTGCAATATTCTGATGAATGGGATGGTGCCAAGCAGAATTCGCTGACCTCTTGCTGCAAGCACTTGCCAGAGTTCTCACGGATGGATGAACTCTTATTTCCTCTAACTGATGATGTCAGTTGGGAATGTTCACCTTTCTCTTGTTCCAAGTTGAAGATAAATACAGCGATGAATTGTATACATTTTTTTAGCCAGTTTCTTTGGTCTCCTTGTGTGAGGAGAGTTTGAGAGGACAGTTTTTTCCACAGGAGAGGGAAAGAAAAGAGCAGTGTACACATACACTGTTGACATATTCTCTGCTGATGGCTTTTACAATTGCTAACTTAAATCATAGGGAATCGAGAAAATATTTATATTCTTAATGCATATAATTATGCCTAAAATCTTGAGTGGACCATTTACTCTGCTTAATGTGGTATTTAGAGGAAATTAAAGTTCATTCTGGAGAACATTTTGAATGTAGCATGGCAGATGTTTGTGAATTGATTGGTAGTAAAGCCTGACTTAAAAGTACATAATGTGTAAACACACGTTTAGATTTTTTTGGTATTATCAGTAGACAAAAAGAAGTCAGTGCTTAAATACTTTCTGTCAAGGCTTTCCTGTGTAGATTTGAAAAGTAGCTTAAAGTGATTATTTTTTTAAATCGTGCCTCTCTGCCTATGTCTAGATCCAAGTCATTTTAATTGTATGTGCATATACCAAAATAACACTACATAAAAATAGCTGTATTCTGAAAAAGACACCTTTTTCATTTTGCTGGAATCTACAATACACACACAAATCTACAACAAATGCATTCACACATGGATTTATTTGGAAATTATTTTTGATTGGCTAATGCAATAAGAAAAATTTGGTGAAACTGAAAGATATTTCATTTTACTTTTCAGTGCAATTTTCCTCTTCTGAAATTCTCAACTGCTGGGAATAATCACTTGTAGATAGACTGCTTTCTGTATTCTTGCTTGCTTTTCTCTTTGAGAAGCGACAAATGTGACTGAGTTGTTTCATGTAAAATGCTGTAGATCCCACAAAGATGACCCACACAGGAGAATTGGGGATTATTGACATGAATTATATTGCTCAGAATGCCTGTAGGATGTTTTAGGTGAAAGTGCTTGTTGTGGTTCATAAATATTATTGCCATCTAATTCTATAAGAGTAAATCTTATATCATGTCCAGCTAGTACTGGCTCTGTGAGAAGGTATTAAATAGAAGATAGGACAATACACTTGTCCTAAATCCATTACTTGTCCCATTATATTTTTATTTAAGTCAGTGAGCAAGGGAATTGTAAGAGATTAGACATTGTTTTGTACCACAGAGGAGCTTGTTGTCACTCCAGTTGATGCAGTACCTGGCTTCTCTATCCTTCACCCAGCTGCTACAGCTTACTTAAGCATTTACCACAATGAAGAAACATAATCTAGTCTTTTCTTTAAACTGCCAAATTTGTCTTAATTCTCCTTTAAAATACCGTTGTTTTTAGACAGTGTTTTTAGAATAAATTTTTACTGTGTCACTTCAGCCTCGATATTCTAAATCACCAGAAAATGTCCAGGAATGGCACAGAGCTGAGGCTATACTCAGTAGAAATGAAAAGATTTCCAAGGAAAGCCGTGAATGGGAGGACTGTGGGCTCAGTGCACTCCATACACCTCATGTTAACAAGGAAAATTGTGTGTTCTCAATAAATTGCTCTTGGTGCAGCACAGTCTAACTAGCTATGAGTACCTCAAATAGCATTGTTCTCTATCTGTACCTGAAAAACTATTTTGGAATTTTGAAGGCCAGATGGAATAAAAATTATTATCTGGTTTGATCCCTCACATATCCCAAATAATTCTTGCAACTGTGGTTAAAATTGAATGTATTTCTAATGGGAAAAATTAACCTTGATTGAAATATTTTCTGGCTACAGTTAAATTATTTCAACTTGTATAAGCTATGCCAGTAATTAATTATCTTTACTGTTTAGAAATAAGACACAAGTTTAGTCTGTATTTGTCAAGCTTTAGCAATCATGCTAGTGTGAAAAACCCTGTATATAATGCAATAAGAATAAAAGCATAGAATTTAAGAACAGCAAATCTTCATGTATAAGCACTTTCTCAAAACCTCTTTTTTCTCCGGCTTTTCATTATTTCAGCAGAGATAAGTGTAGAATTATTCCTGTTGGACATTAGGCTATTTATATGCTCCAGGATTGCATTAATCTTTTAGTTACAGTACAGTTCATTTGCTTGTGACCCTCTAGGCTTCTCAGTCACTCTCAAAAGAGGGAAGTTCTCTGTTGGTAAATACTGTATCCACCCTCCCTTTGTCCCCTGCCCAGCAGTGTATGAACTTCAGTATTGAAAAGCATCCTTTGCTTTCACTAAAGCTGTGGGGCAGTTCGGGTCTCTACATAGGTTCCTCTTGTTGGTAAGTGACTGTTCTCAGAATGTGTCATTAACATGGCCTTTCTTAGCAGCTGAAAGATGGTAACCAGTGAAAGGCAAATAATTTGTTTGGGGTGCCATCTGAAACACACACCGTGGGGTTTTTATTTACAGTTGTGTTCTGGGACCTACTGGGTGGGTGATGTTGACTTCATTCAGTGTATGCAGTGATTTATTAAAGAAATACTGTCTGCCACTGAGCCAGATTCTTTAGGTAAGTTGGAATATGTTATTTATACACTATCACCTTCATTTCTTGTATGCAATGGTGTTTCACTTTAGAATGAAATTAGAGGAACTAACTAAGAGCTACAGATAATATTTTAGGTACTCCTTGTAGCTTTTCCAAGCAGCAGAGCAGTGTAAATGATAGAATTTTAGACAATTGAAACATTTTAATAAACAGTATTTAAGTGCTTTTGAAGCTTTTACAGGGAGATGGTAAGTTTTTACATCTTGGAAATTTTGAAGGGAATGAATAAGGTGCTTGCTTCCCTTGGTGGGGGAAAAAACCCTACTGTACGCACAGTTACTCTTTAGTAGTGGAGACTTTTGCACTGCCTGCGGGCTCACAGGGAATTCACTTGCACTTTGAAGTGTGAAGTGATAATCCTCACAACTGCTTATTTCTTTATTACATTTGCGGAAGTTAATTACATGCCCTGGTAATTTACAACAAAAAAAATCACGTTTCTCTAGTGCCAAGTAGGCAAGTGAGTTTTCCAAGCTTCAGTTTAGTCCCTCATGCTGTAAGAAGAATTTGGCATTGGCACACATTATTACTATCATTCATCCAGAAAGTCTATTAATGTATGCACATTTTTCTACACAGTAGTGTCTCATGAGTAGGTCTTGGTAAATCTTCTATATGCCATTTATGTATTTCTTTGTTTTATACTGCTGGACTTAATGTCCTGCTTAGCATTTGTGCTTTGACTACTTGTGGTCTTTGGAAAATGAGAGCAGAATGTAATTAAAATCACTGTATCTCATATGGCTAAATATGTTGCCATGCATATAGTCAGAAATTAACTGATTTTTTAAAACAATAATATATGATATTCATTAGGTTTGCTATATTTGACATGCCTTGACAAGTGTAAGCAAATTGGAATTTGGATGGATTTTTAGTGGCTTTCTGAATGGCTCTTGTTATAATGTTGCTAGCTGGAAAACAAGAGTACCTCTCTCATCAAAGAAGGCGAAGTGGATCATTCTGCTGGTACAAAGGGTACAATTGGGGAGGCCAGATCTAATAAAGCAGATCATTGCTCTGTATTCTGCTATTAAGCATCTCAAAGTTAACTTGAGTAGTGATTAAATGTGTTTAAATGACTGGTAGAGTGATAGAGAAGATAAAAAGATCAGGTTATTCTCTTTCACAAGTCCTAAACAGAAGCACATAATTAAAAATGGTTCTACATGAGAAATAACCCAAAAATGCACTATTTGCATATTTGTTTAGAGTAGTGGGGCAGCTGAGTTAAAAAGAAGTGGAAGCATATGTCTTTCTTCATATGGTCATTTGTGTTTAACAATTTCTTGTTAAAGATTTAAGTCTCACTTCAGAGAACCACCACCACTGATGTAGGGGAATCTAAGTTCAGCTGACCCATTTTAAAGTTTCTGGCCTGTCTGCCTTACATTTTGTATGGTGTGACATAAAGTCCATCAGAGAACTTCTTTGTGTCTCACTGCTCCACCAGCTTCATACAAAAGTGCTGGATTTGCTTACAAATTTCCATCCTTTTATCTAAAGAAAGTTTTCCGATACTTTGCTAACTTCCCTACAAAACCAAAATACGATTGCAAGGTTGTCAATTCTCCCCAGCGAACTCAGCTGTAGACTAGCCTTACCTGTGGAAATTGTCCATGCCATCTCTGCTTTAGAACAGCAGTTGCAAACAGCACCAAGTCAGGTACGTAAATGAAAACTTGTTAAAATTAGGTCCATGCCTAAATGGATTTAGACTGTGTGTCACTATAAGAATGTGGAAGAGAGATTTTGATTGGCAGCTCTGTGCTCAGATAGGCTTTAGAAAGGCCAAACTTTATTTACTGTCTTGATGCTTGAAATTTTCTGGAGGTTCTCTGTTATGTGGCTCCCCTTACAGTGTGATTACAAAGCATTTGATTTCTGCTTAAGCAGAAACTTAAACGTTTGGCTCTGGTGACTTCTGCTGTAATGGTTTTTTTCTGTCAATTTTTATTGACTCCAATTTATATGTAGCAATGTGTTGCTATTGTGGCAGAAACTGTAATTCTGAAAGCCATGTGGTAGGTGCCTACAGACCTAGTTCAAAACTCAGAATAGTGTGTAACCAGAATTCCTTCACTGCTGAACCGGAGTCTTGGTGATTGTGTTGATTTTTACATGTATCTATTTAAAGAGAAGCTGAGGATAAAGATCTTAAGTGAAAAGTACTTACTGGTAGAATTGCTTCCCTTATCTTGTTTATACTGATTAATTAAAAAATAAAAAGCACATAGGGTTAAAGATAAGATGGTACCACTGTTTTCTTCTTTATGTGTAATCTTGTTGCATGTCTCTACATAAGCTGTTCTGGCCACTCATCATAGTAACCAGCTGGGCCATTTCACCTGCTGGAGCCATTAAAGAGGACTCTCTCCCCCTAGATTAATCCCCTCCGACATTAGTTTTTTGCTCTGACAACTGGAGCAGGCATTCAGAATTTGCAGGTGGCCAGTGTGACGCACATAATTGCCTACAATTTTAGGCAATGAATAAAAATGGTCTACATTACTTGTCAAAGGTTGTATATGCAGTGCCAAGTGAGATCTATGGGAAGCCTTTTAGGGTTTAAAGAACAGTTAATAGCAAAGCTGCACAGTGCTTTTTTAATCATAATGCATTTGTAATATAGCACTTTGATCTTCTCCTTGTAGGAAATGGTGTTATATTAGCCACTTTTAAACATTTATGAGTGAAATTCAGTTATAGGAGAGTAAAAGTGATTATTCTTAGGCAGAACATGTTAGATTTCATTAAAAGTTTTAGCTTGCCCCTTCCTTGTTAAAATCTGTGGGGAGTCCTGTTCCTGGAGGGTTTCAAATCAGGATCTGAAGATTTAGAAGAGCTTTTTCTTTTTTTTTTCCCTCTCCACTAAAGCTACTGCAAGACTAGAAAAAATGGTAGTAAATACTGATGTTATTTGTGGTTGTTTATAAATGTACTTCAACTGCATAACATTAAGTGCAAAAAATGTTGTGTGCTCAACAGTTCAGGGAATGTTTCCTTGTATTTTAAAGATCTTAATGCTCAGTTGCATCAATTACAACTTTAAAAAAATGCATTATTTAAAGCATGATCATAAATTATCTACAACAAAAAATAGGCGACTCTAAAATGTACTACTCCTAGAAGAGCAGAGTTTGACCTTTCAGACCCAAGAGCCTTTTATTAACACCTGCCTGTAAGGAAAACCGTGCCACACGCAGCTTTCGGATTCACGACCACAAAACTGATGAGGAAAGGCTTGAAGGGTTCAGTTTGTGTCACTTGCTGTTTGCCGTTTCCATTTCACAGATGATTAATCTTTCTGTGAAGAAAGGCCAGAGAAACAAAGCACATTGGGCTCTTCCTGCAGTTACTCCTTCTGAATGCACACTAGCTTGCTAACTAAAAGGCCTTTAGATTTCCTGCCGAGAGAGATGTTCTGAAAGTGAATGCAGCTGGTTGGAGGTCACCAGTGCAAGGCTCTTGCCATTGTGTAATGGAGGCTTTGGCAGGTTTCATTTTGGGGGGGAGGGAGAAGGTGTTGGCGAAAAATTAATGCGGAATAAAAAGGGCTTTGGCCGTTTGAATTAATTTCTTGAGGGTGGATCATCAATAATAGGCTCCATTTCTTTTGCTCACAATTTAAAAAAAAAAAAGAAGATATTTGCTGTGTTTTGTCCCACCCATTCCCTTTTCTTAATGGAATGTTTATATTGTACGTGGTCTCTCCCGCTGGATGCTGAAATGTTGCGTCTTACTGAGTTCGAAAAGCAATCTAAAATGTACTGATTTTTACATATATTTTATGAGCACTGCTGATGTTCTTGGTGACAGGAGATGATATCGTGTATTTAACTTTCTAATTGTGGGATTTGGATGACTTTTATAATCCATATTGCTCTTTAGTGACTTTTACCGCAGCAATTTCTGTTTTTCTGGGAGAGTAAAAATTTGTTTCTAAAAGGTATTATCTAATTTTTAGTTTGTATGTATGTTTTGAATCTTAATGGATACATGCCTTGTTTATGGAAGAGAATAGTCTTGATATCCAGCTGAGTTTTTGACTTAGTTTTTTTTTTTTTATTTTGCGTAGGATGTAATGTGCAAAATCAAGACATGGGTAATAGATGAAAAGAAAGCTGTCCGCTTCTATCATGATTGGAATGACAAAGAGGTAGGCTATAAATATTACTCCATGAATTTACTTCTAATTTTGCTACCTGTTACTGGTTCTTTTTAAAGTTTTTTTTTTTAAGATTTCATATTCAGAGTGTACTAAACCTGAAATTTATTAGCTGAATCTATGCTTATCTATGATTTACGTATTACACTTGAATTCTGTGGCCTTCTCAGATGTGCCATGAAGGAAATGATCATAAAATTAATTCAAGTTGATATAATGTTTTTAAAATTCTCCTCCTCTATTCTCATTTGCAGATTGATGTTTTGAACAAACATTTGTTTTTTACTTCAAAACCAATGATCTACTTGGTTAATCTCTCCGAAAAAGACTACATTAGAAAGAAAAACAAGTGGTGAGTGTGTGCAGGTTAAATGTCTAAATTTATATTTCTGTTTCAAATTTTTCAATGGTCAGTAATTCCTTGCATTTAGATCACCCAGGATCTTAATAGCTAAATGAACTAATGTAACACTTCTCTAATATGTAACACTTCTGTTATGTGTTATGATTCCGTTGACATGGTGCTTGAGTACAATGCATATGGTGAAACCTTGACTGAAACTGCGAAGAATATGCTTTCCATCCTTACATTAAACATGAATCCATTAACTTTGAAGAAAACAGATTTGATTTAGAAGCACTAATTTAAATAAGCATATGGCTTTGTCATTGTCTGTAAAGCCAGTTGTCTGAGCAACATCTTTTTCATTCCATAAGAATGAATTGAATGCGAGAAGATTAAAGCTATGCGAGTTGCACAGAAGTTTTTCAAACAAAATTGCACATTTTAACATTAGTCTTCTGTTTGCAGTTGGGTGCCTGGCTTTCTTGCCACTTCTTGTGTGTTGCTTATGCTTTACAGGCCTCTTTTGATGGGCTTTAATGCCACAAACAATTCAGCTTTTAGTCAGGTATTTCTGATATCAATATTGTGACTCAGGTACATGATGGTTACAAAATCAGTCTATCAGACATTCAGTGAACTGGGTGAAGATCCAGTCCTAACATGGCAGACATGGTGGGAATCCACTGTTGAGAAGTACAGCATTTAGCATGTTATTGGAATCCCTAGATGGCATAAATATTACTCTGTGAAGGAGGGAACAGATTGGGTAGTTAGTATATGATGAAGGAAAATCTATAGCAGTGTTTAGTTTAAAAAAACCCAACCAAACAGCAAATATTTTTTACAATTCAGAATTTTAAACACTGTGCTTGTGAGATACTTTGAAGATGTATAAATGTATGTTTGTGAACAGATATATGCATGTAACTCATCCAAACAAATCAAAAGTATCTAAAGCGGAATATCTGAATTCTCCTAAAGTACACCCTCTATTTCTCCCTGTACTTCATTAAGTACTTAGATGCACATGGTTTCAATTTTCCATTAAAAATTCTCATTTCCATATGATATCAAAGAGTGAGAAGGCTTTAAACTGAAAAATAAACATTCATAGACTGGAAGCCAAAACAATAATTAATGTCAGATGGTTAACTCCAATAAATCATTAGAATAAATTCTGTGAAATTACTGCAACTAAAACTGTCCTTTTGATACTCCAAGACATTTTGTATTGGTACTAAAGAACAAAATGTAATGTATTTTAATAGCAACCCCTCTCAGTCCCAAACACAGACTTCACAATAGACTTGACAAGCAATATAATAATATAAGCTCTTCATATTTTGATAAATTTTATATTTTTAAATTATTTTTTTCTCTAAATATTTTTTGGATATGACAATTTAAATAGAAGTGGTTCTACCCAAGGAGATATTTAAAATCAGGGTATTTGCTCTGTTAGTGTAAGGTGACACTTTTTTCACGGTAAAAATGCTGTGGTTTCTTAAGGTTTGCTGTAACAGTACAGACATGGAAGTTTATGTGAAAATGGATGAGTCGCTTTCCCTGTCCAAAAAAGGATCCTCACACCTGTGTTTGGATGATTACAGGTAGAGCTCACTGGCTCTAATTGTACAGTAAATACCATTTCCCAGACCCTAATGGTAGCCAGACTGCTTAGGCGACGCCAGTCTGTGATTTAGCTGTCGCCAGTCACCCCATGTTTTTTGTGAGACTTGTTGTGATGATGGCATAGTTAAAACCAATTGAAAGCAAATCTTTGGATAAATTGCAATTTTTAATTTGTAAAAAATCAGATGTTTGATTTGAGGAGTCATATAATGAAACAGTTTAACTGTTTCTGTTACAATTAATGATTTAGTTTTTAAAAAGTATACCCAGATCTCATGGATGTGAGTGTAATTGTAGCTGAAAGATCAAAGCCTGGGTATCTGAGTGATGTTCCAGAAGAGAATTTACCACATAGCCATTTTCAGTACAGTTTCTGCCTCCTGCTGTTCCTATTTTCCCTCAAGCTAGCCATTGACTACCCCCTGTGCATCCCTGCTCGTAAAAAATGATTGAGGAAGTATTTGTCATGTATTTATGAGTGGGAAACATTGTGTGATAGGGAAAGGCATCTACTAGAACCAGAAAGATTGCCATTTCCTTTCCTTCAGCTACTATGCCACAGCTTTAAATCCTCTCTTTATGCAACATAGCTTTTATATTTTAGAGCAGAATAAATGTTTTCTATGAAGGATGCTAACGGTAGGCTTATGTCATTTATGTGGTGCAAGCAGATGTAAATGATTAGAATATATTTTACTGTTAGATGCCACTGTGATTTTTGTTATTATTTTGAGGGGTAGGTATTTGTGTTTGAGACACAAGCCACATTTAGATGTAGTCACTCTTCTCAAAAAAGTTTATTTCTGAGCTTAATTCATAATATTACTATAACAAAGGTAAGGTTAATGCAGGAAATACTCAGCCATAAAATGTTTTCATCAGACTTTTGCAACTAATAAAAGTATGTAAAACTGCAAAAGAGAGGGGAGGCTTTTTTATTTTGGAGAGGAAAACTAAAATGGTCTTTGTTTTACTGGGTCACTCTTTCAGAATTAATGAACATTTTAATTGTTAGTCAAAACATACTTATATTTAAGTGCCAGCGTGTTATTTTTCAATCCAAGAAACGAAGAAAACACTCTGAAAGATAGGACTATTGTGTCTTTGAGTAGATATATTGACCTTTTGAAAGATGTAAAAACTGGAATGGCTCCAAGCCGTTACTTGCTGGTTTTAACAATGTTGAATTAGTCATTCAGTTGATTTATGATTAAGACCTAGCCCCTGAAGAGAAGCTGACATGGCAGCTGTGTTAGTTGCACTTGTGTTATGATCAGATGACAGTAATCTTGATTTTTATGGGGGAATCCACTGAAACCAGTCTTAATACGTACTGCTGTGCTCTAAATGAATATTTAAACTTTTCTTTTAATAATTCCTGATTTTTAAAAAATCTCGTACCTTAACTGTGGTATACTCTATTTGAGTTTTACTATGAAAATATTCAAAATAATAATAATAATAATTGGTTAATACTGCATTATGAGTCCCATGATGTCACACAAATCCAGGATATCAGGTTTATCAGCCCTTCATCTAATTTAAGCTTTACATTTTAGTCTTGCTGAAGAGCATGCTACTAATGGCTCATAGGATGGATTTCAGTTATGAAATATATTGAGCTAGTTAATGAATGAATGTAGTGGACCATGCTTAGCATCACTTTTGGTTTGGTGTTTTGGACTTGTAACATACACTGGAAATACTGTGTATGTTAAAGCCACACAACTGATCTCTTGATTCAACTTCTCAGGTCCAATGAAGTGAATTTCTTCCTAAGCCTAGACTATAATTCAAAAAGCCAGTTATGCTGCTAAAGATTTTCTGGTATCTCTAGCTTTGTAACTAAATTGTCTGAGACTTTATTATGGATTTCTGAACATTATTTTCTCTCATATCAGACTTGTTGAATATCCAAATGTATGTTAACCTTATTTTAAGGGATTCTTTCTCAAAATATTATGGTAGGCATTATGTTAAAAATGTTGATCAGTGCTGATAAGCTA
The DNA here is from genome assembly GCA_009812075.1 of Sialia sialis. Classification (NCBI taxonomy): domain Eukaryota; kingdom Metazoa; phylum Chordata; class Aves; order Passeriformes; family Turdidae; genus Sialia; species Sialia sialis. The sequence continues at coordinate 11,900,415 of VRYO01002782.1, forward strand.
AGGGTCTTAGTATTTTGTTCTGGTGTATTTAGAAAGGTGACATATATATCATAATAAATAAAAATTTCCTCATTAATTTTCATAGCGTTTTTAGTGTTCCTAAGCTAGAAGAGGTATAATTAGGTCAGATGAAAGTCCATCTCTTCTGGTATCATGTTTCTGACAGGCCACAGATGTCGAGGGAAGATTATGGGAACAGATTAAGCAAACAGAGTATATGCATCCAGCTTCTTGCAATCTGTTATTGTAGAACTGACTAAGCCAGATATGCTATACTTGTGGTTAATACTTTTTGACTGATTTTTATTCTATAAATTTACCCATTCACCTTTTGAACCCAAGTATACTTTTTGGCATCCCAATATCCTGGAGCAGGGACTTCCACAGCTTAACTATGTGCTATATGTAGAAGTACTTCCTTATGCTTGTTTTGGATCTGTCACATCATAATTTCATCTGATGCTCCTTAGATCTTGTATTATGAGGGTGAATAATCCTTTTCTATTCATCTTTTTCATATTGCTTCAGATGTTGTGAATATTTTAAAAAAATGGAGGGGGTAGGGAGCTATGACATGAAGAAAGAAATAGCGAGGGTCAAGTAAAAGGAACACTCCATAGTTTTGAGTATAAATTAATCTGTTTCACTTGGTCTTTCACTTTTAAACTAGTTAGGAAACAAAGTTATAAATGGAGTTATTTATTGCCGATTATGATATTAAAAGGGAGACTTGGAGTTCTTGGTTGTATTTCTGCAGATATGGATGTTCAGGCAGTTACATTTTATTCTGATAAATTCATTTGAGAAATTACTTGAAGGAATTTTAAAATCATAAGTTGTAATGCCAAGAGGGTGTTGAGATGATTTCTTGACTGAACTGCTTAATGATTTTAAAATTGTCTTCTATGCTGACAAATTTGGAAAATAGGATTTTTAAAAATATATTTCTGTTCTTGTTCCTGCCTTAAAACTGAAATGCTTTAAAAAAACATTTGGAGATGATTTATGTTACCTAGGTATAAGTAAAGTTTTGCATACACAAATTGAGAAGGCAGGTATTCAAAGCTGACCAGATCCAGAAGTTAGGCATGCTGCTACTTCTTTACTGCCTGACTGAGACTATCTCACAGCTCAGACTGTTGAAACTAGAGAATTGCATTGTTTTTCATAGGGTACTTACCTAGTATAGTAGGGGACAGTGCATGTTTTTTGCTTAATAAACAGTTATTCTTTATTGTTTCTTATACAAATGAATTAATGAATACAAATTAATTAGTCATCCATCAGCCAAATGGCAGTCTGTTTTTTTTCCAGCGCCGTGTCCTGACATTGTCATTGACTTCTTGTAGTCTTCATTTTACCAATTCCAGTGACTTTGTTTAGTTGTTCTGTTTATCCCATGCTTTTGGCCCCATTGTTCTCCTAGCTGATGTCTTCTCCATGGGTCTTTGCCAGATTCCCTCTCCTTTGATTTCATCCCATTCTTGCTGGCTTAGTTCCAGCCCAGTCATTTGGTCTGGATGATTTCTTTCACCAGACTTCCTGCTTTGCTTTGCTTTCTTTTTCCTGCCCCTGTGGAGTCCCCTGTCTGTTTGAATGTGAATATGTATTGTTTGGGTAATAGCAGGTATTGGGTACAGGTCTATAAGCCTGGAAAGATGGGTCCCATTCTCAGCTTCAGTGTGTAACCTCACCCCAGATGCAAAAGCACCTTCTTGCAGTCTAACTTCACTCCAGTGTTCACCTTTCGTCCAGGTGTGAGGGTTTATCTCTGATAGCAAGCTCCCTCTGTGCCAAATGTCTTGGTTCCTACATATTAGGACAGTAAAATTTTTAAAGTAAGTTGTTTCTGTATGTTTTAAAAATGGGCAGTGTTGTATGGCGATGCTTTTTTCAAAAATTCTGATCCACCTGATTGCAACATGGCAATACTAAATAGCTAAAGTGTAGGTTGCAAAGTCAGTAAATCAAACCTCAGTAATTTACTTAGAATATGTTGACTCTTGAACTAGTAAAGAGGGATGTGGTCAGAGTAGAGGGAAACCTTCTGGATTTTGGGAAGGCCTGTCCTTGTCAGGTAAAAGTACCATCATACTATGCTTAGAGCTCATCAAAGGCTACAGACTGTAGAGAGCAGGGTGGGCAGGGCAATGAAGGACAGTCTCTCCAGTGTTCTGAGTGACATGTGACAGCCCAACACAGCAGCCACCAGGACCCACCAGGCTTCTCGTACTCTGAAAGCATATCAGCAACTTTTCCATTCACTGCTGTGTGTATCATCCCTGTCTTATCATCTACATATCATCCAAACCTCCCTTTAAACAGTTTGGCATTGCTTCTTACCTTCTCTTCCTTTTCTTCTTCTCTGTGCAGATGCTCTTCTCAGCTCTTCTCTGTTTTGGCCATCACCACCGTAGTTTCTGAAATGTTTATACCCCGTTCTGTGGGTTCAGTTGTAATGTGTAACAACTGCAGCTATGGGTGTTTGGATGCCCTACCAGTTCTATAGTTGGCTTGTGTAGTCTTATGAGTTGCTATCTGCTAACAATGCTTTTTTCAATCTGCCTGGCAGTTGAGGAATCAAGTCATTTGTATGATATTTTATTTAAACTCTTGGACTTTCATAGGCAAAATCTAAAGCAGCACAAAATCTAGTACTAACTTGCAACAAGCAAAAATTTAACTACTTAAGCAGTTTCCAAACCTGTGCAGGGTAAGAAAGGGCATCTTTGTTAGCATATACTGTATGAAAACTTCAGAAGCTTTGTTTCTCCCTGGTCTTCATTGGAATTGGGACTGTAAATAAATATTTTTGTCTCTTTAATAAACACATACTGCTCAAGATACAAAACACTAAGGAGAGAATAATGTTGCACAAGATTCCAAATCAGTTAATTACACAACTTGGATTAATTCAGTTTATAAAGAACATGAGTAGTAGACAGGGGCCTCCACAAAAAAATGTTATGAGGTGACATTTTCAAAGACAGTGATGTAAATTTTGTCATTTATGGCAATGTGATGTTTCTGACTCTGGATGCATAATGTGGTACAAAATCCTTTTTGAACTTAGATTCCTGGTTTAAAGCCAGAGAATGCTTAAACTGCTCAGAAGCAAATCTGAGATGCAGAAATGTCTTTTGAGTATGAATTTTATTACTGTGTAGTGGGTAACTGTTCTTCCTTCTTCCCAGTATGCTGTATAAAGAGCTTTAGTTTTCTCCTCCTTACTTTCCAATGTGGAGAAACTTGTGCTCTGTCATTCAGTTTTCTTCACTATTTCCCTAGAAGTGTTGGTGCTGGTGAAATTGCAGACAAATTTTTTTGGGAAATGTTGTCTACTTTAGAATCAAGTTACCCAATGAAAATATTGCTATTGTCTAATAATTGAAATTATTTTGGAATGTCATCAATGGTGTATCTCTTGAATGATGTCTGCAAAGATGCTGTGTTCTGTCAATCCTCTTTTTTCAAAGGCCATCCAAATCTGCTCAGTCATTTAAGTGTTTGTTGCATGGTTTATTTGTAGCTGTGGTCCCTCGCTGAGCAGTGCTGTCTCTGTCTTAGCTGGCTAAGCAATGCTTCTCTCTTATTTATGATAGGTTAAAGCATAGTTTTAACAATGTTCAATATATGTTCAATATATGTTTAATGTTCAATATATGTTCACTATATTGGTTTTACTAACAACTATGAGAGTTTGGGTATTTTCAGTAGCTGAATGGCTTTTTTAAATAGTCTTTAGGGGAGATTTTTAGCTTCAGAGTGTCTCAGCTTGCTTTTTATGTCCTAAGTTTTTAGATTCAGACTGGCTTATATTTAGGAGAATAGACCTTTCTCTTTCATAATACTCCAAGACAATGATGTCCTAAACACTGAAATTGAAAAAGTGAAGGAGAAACTGTGCTTGATCACTTGTCTTTGTTACAGAATGGAAGAAAGCAGGAAGGTAAGCATCTTAAGACACCAGCTTTCGTATTGAGGACCAGATTCTGTAATTTACCGTATGCTTTAGTCCAGGTTTGTTCATCCTGAGCATCATCAACACTACTTCAACAGGTCCTCAGAAATGTTTGGAGGAGAATGGGGTACTCAGCACAATGTTAGTGCTGACATCTCACTATTGTATCATTGTCTCAGATGCAGATTTCAAATCCTACTTTAATTGGTAAATAGTTAGTAGTGAATTTCGCTCTTACACCTTTTAGTGTGAAGTGGTTGGACTGTGCATGAAAGCCTGTAGATATTCATGCCAAGTCTCATTTGAACGTCCTGATGAGAAACATCATTAGTGAATAGAAGAATAAGGAGAAGTAGAACAGACTTTGTTTCTTTTGGGTTATTGAGTGTTAGAAGCACAGTCACCTTCACTGCACTGACTTGGCTATAATAGTGATGAAGGAATGAGAATAAAGCAAGGTGAAATAGTTTCCTCAATTAAATTTCTTGGGGATTAGCATTATTCTTTGATTGCAAATGAGTGTCTGAATTTTCTTGGAGACTGAGGTTTGTTCTGATGCATTTTCTGTTTATTATTGACTTACAAAAATACTTTGTGATGCAAATTGCAAAGGTCCAGTTACACTTCTGTCCTTGTAGTTAAAATGCTATCTTCCAATATGCTCTAGCTTATCAAGTTACCTTTTTCTGCATGTAAGGGGAATTTTGGCAGAGAAAGAAGTGTAAAGACTGATCTGCATATGCTGTGGTTTCTCTTATGTTCCATTAATGAGCAGGTCTTATCCTAGAAAGTAGGATTTGGGGTTTTTTAATAGAGTTTTTGCCCGTTTTTGCTTTACAACTAAACTAACAGATATTTTTGCAAGAGATTTATTCTTGTTAACAGTCATTTGTCCTGAAGTTACTGAATATTAAGTCACTTATTTCTTCTTTGTATTAATTTATTGAGCCTGTGCTTTTCAAAGTGAATGAGCATTGTTAGCTTGTCTTTGTCTACTAGACAACATAGAAGTTGCGTGTAGCCCTTAAAGTGAATAAATTTCTTTTTCAAATAGAGGGGAAAATAGATACGCTGAGGTTGTGTCCTGATCTTTTGGGTCACTGTTCCTGTATCTGACATGGCATTTAAAAACCAGCAGTTGTTTTTGTGAGAGTCTGTTGAGAATCAGAAGGTGGAGAGGAAGCCGTTGAATGATTTTGGAGGTGAGTGATTTGGTCTCACCTGGTGTGATGGGAGTAGCTCCTCCTCTGAGTGAGGATCTGATACCTCCTTGCTGGTGACTGGTAGATTTTGAGAAGAAAACTCATGTTAGGCACATCAGCCTTTGTAGTAACTGCCAGATGAGCTTTGATTTTAGACATTTTTTTTTAAAGCAAAAAGCACTTTGGTAATATTGTCTTTTGTTAAGAAATAGCAAGACAATACACTCATATTGCTTTGGTGTTTTGGATTGGGAACTGCAATCAGTATTGATCTAATACCACCTCTTGAACAATGTCCCAGTAGATAAGTATCTTTCTTTTCATGATGTCTTACTCAGTATTGCAGTGTTTGATTTGCAGACAAGTAGACCTGTTTGCCCATCTAAAATTCCACTAATTAGGTAATTCATTTCTTGAAACATTTAGTGCTATCACTTCCTACGGAATTGTGTTAATATCTTAAGTTCTCACAGTTGAAGCTAATTTTATTTCACATACCATTATTTCCCTCATGCATGGTATTTGAGATACCTGTAGGGTCTGGAAAAAATATTCGTCTTGAAATTGTTCTTTGTGAATGGTCTGCAACATCTCCTTCTCTGGGGGAATATGTTTCTATAACATTGTTCTGTTTTCTATAAATAGGGACTACATGGAAAGATCAGGCAGTCAAACATTTGTTATAAATGGAAAAATAATATTTGAGGAGGATGATTCTCTTATGCAATTGTAAATGTAGGTTCCTGTGACTTTGGCACCCTTTTAAGTTTCCTTTTTCTAAGAGACTTCTTTGTTTCACAGTTGACAAACACATTTTTCATCAATAATTATTTTGCAAATCTGATACATTTTTTAAAAAATAGTTTTTCTTTTGATTTTATGGTTATTTACAGCTCATTCTTTTGTATTAAGTATATGGAAATATGTTTTCATTTAACTGCTTGTTTTTCCCAAGAAACGTATCTTACCTTCTGAAGTTTTGGCATAGTATTTTATCTTCACAGTTAGAGTTTCTTCTAATGACTAATATGGATGACTAATGTTCAGATGTTGGTATTCACTAGTCTTACTGTGGATGGAACCATATATCCTTGTTGGGAAACCAGGAATAGATGCGTGTTCATGTTTAAATTGGAGAAGAAAGTTTGTACATTATATATGTTTATCTGGAGAAGTGTCAGATGAGGCATTGGGTATGAGTATCTTACTATCCTTTATTACCAGTGCTTGAGCTTAATTATTGTTAATTTGGAGAGAAGTTAAATATAGTATAAATCCAAATAATACTGGGGACTTATTGTGCTCTGGTATTAATTTCTAAAGTCTGAAGACATGTTTAGAAAACAAATATTTAAGAGATTTAAGTGTATGTGCTGGTTTTGTAGTTCATTTGGTCTAATGAGATTTATTGTATATTGAGTCTTCCTCTTGTTCTCATGTGTTGGCACAGTAGTAAAGTCCTGAAGCAAAAATGTCTTTAAATCCAAATGGCTTTTATTAAAGAAAAAAAAAGAAAATAAAATCTTACACCTAATACGTTGAAAACCTGCACAATGTTGCCGATCTAAAACATGTGATGGTACTTCCAGCTTATGTTTTATTTCAGAGGCTCATTAAATGCATACCTGTTTTTTATTTAATAAAATCTTTATGTCCCAGGATATTCAGATTAATGAAGTGTGCATGCATGTGCATGTGTATTCAGTTTCCCATAGAATTTTCAAAAATTATTATTAGTATTATTTTGAAATAACTTTATGGAGGGTAAATGTTTGTCTTTGGCTCCCTCTATCTGCCTGTCTCTTGTCTTTGTGAACTAACATTTAGTCATAACTTTATCCATCATATAGATTAGAATCAGCAGATAAGATATCTAACTATTACAAATAGGCATTTGGTAAAATAAATAAATAAGTAGAAGTATGGTAAAGAGACATGGAGGACTAGAAAGACATTCAGTTTTCAAGCTTAAAAGCAAGGTTAATGTCTTTGTGCTTGGACAGTATCTTGTTCAAGTACATTTCCACTCCATTCAGAGACTAATTTTTGTACTAGGCTTTTCATAAAGATACAGCTATATGGTCAAAGTATAGTAAATAGAAACATGGGTTTAGCTGCCTGTCTTGTGTGTGTTGTCTGATAGCCTTTTGTTTCTGGTCTCTAGTTATGTTAGTGCCCTGTTGACATAGAAGGTAACTGGATTGTTCTATTACTGATTTCTGACAAACAGAAATTGTTTGATATGCTAAAGCTATTTCTGACAGAAGATAGAAAGTTTTGACAAACATGCATGGCACAGCAAGTGTCCAATTCTAAAGAGCAAAATAAATGCAAACCACCATTATGGGGAACACAAACAGCCTGAAAGCAAGTTATCAGTAAGCAAATAATTGTTGAACTGTTATGAATGGAATAGGATGTTGAAATAGGGCATGATTGGCTGATGTTACATATGTCCTTGATTACCTTCCTTGTGCTTTTATCCTAATAAGTGACATTCTTTGTATTCCCTTGGATGGCTAGACAGTCTGACACTGAAGAAGAATAAATATTGCATGTGGTACACATTAAGCTGTCATCTAGGACAGCATTTATAAAAAGGAACTAGAAAAATTCATAAGAAATTCTGCAGTGCTACAGTTTCCTGGCTCCAGTCATAATTGTCAAAGTTCTTGACACATTCAGGTCTTCTGAAATGATTTGGATTTACAGCTACTCGGTGTATGAATAATTACTAAGAATTCATTTTTTTCTGATAATTCAGACTGTTAATGTTATCAAAATGATGCATTTTCATTGAAGACCATGGAGTGATAAAAAAACCCCAGTGTTGTATGTAGCTTGTTCTCTTGCAGCAGTCACAACTAAATGATGTATATATATGAAATAAAACTAAGTGGTAAAATTAAGGCACTGATTTTCAAATACTGTCTTTTAATCTTGATAGAAAATCCGTTATGAGCTCATATGTTGTTGTAATTATTATAATTTGGAAATGGACCTTTTTTATGTAAAATATCAGCCTTCAGTTTTTCTTCACTGAATTGAAATTAAGACTCAAAAGCTACATAGCGGGATATCATCATCTCTGCAAGGGCAATGGAGAAAACCCCTTTTGAACTATCTAAGCTGATGAGTTAGTGTTTGAATGGTGATTAGTTTACTCTTGAATTTCAAGAAAAGGGAAGTGTAGGAATTACATTCTTCATACTCTTAAATCCCTGAATTCCTTGCGATGGCTTGTACATTGACCAAGAAATATTTAATGGCTCGTTTGTATTTCCGTGTATTTATCTGTTGCCTAACACAATACCGTGATACTCTCTGCAGTTTGACACAAAAATTCATGATAAATGTTTTAAAGGCTTCTCACAGTTCTGTCACTGACTGTGTCATTGGAACTCTACACTGTATTTGTGGTATAACCTGTTTTTGCTTCATATGAAAGTGCAGCCTTCTTTCATTATTGTTTAGTTCATGTGACTGGGTTTTTTTTTTAATTATTACTATTTTTTTACTGAGTTTAGCATATCCCATAAGGAAGAAGGGAAAAAAGCCTGTTACCACCTCATCAAGTTATGGGAGGATTAACATAATTTTATAGAGGTGACATCGTGCTTATTCTCATTCCTCTTCCAAGCAGCCTGTAACTTACAAGATCTCATTGTAAGCAGCTTGGAATGGTAAAATACTCATTGACTCTTTCATAAAATTTGCATTTAATGTTAAATGAAAATCTTAAAAGAGCTCTTAGAAAAGGGTTGGAAAAAAATCCTGTATTCATGTGAAAGCATAAAGCTGAAACACCTGTTTAGGTTGAAAAAAGTTTTCTCTAAGTATAACACTGCTCAAATGTTACAGGTAACTGTTAACTCTGTGGACCACTACAGAGCACAAAATATTTGCCCAACTGGTAAATTGAACTGTAAGCCCCACTGTGGGAAATTGCTTTGCTGTGCTCCAAACAGCAGTTATCTTAGTAATTGTACCTGAATTCTTTCGTGGCTAATAGACAGTTGATGTCCTTCTTACCATGACAGAAGTCATTTATTGCAATATTTTAATTGTAAAAATTTCAGGTAACATGTGCTCATGTAGTTTGAGATGGGCTGAGAATGATTTTTAATTGGTGCTCTGAAAGTACTGGCATTTGAGTTGAGAATGTGCATAACCCTGCATTTCACATTCTAAACCGGCACTCACAACAAGGAGCTTATCAGAGCAAATTGTCTAGTCCATCCCCTTCCTCACTCAAAACCTAATGACCCTTTATCATCATGGTTTAGATTGCTGGACACAGATGTGAGAAAATACAAGTAATCTACAGGTAACTACAGTAGCTGTACTGATGTTCTCAGAGAACTGACTGCTGGGAAGATAAAAAGCTTCCCACAGAGCCTGTGACTTTCCGGCAGCAAAGCACATCATGAGCTCATACATGAAGTTTTATTTGCTGAAGATTCACAATAAGATGCATTAGGACATTCAGCAGGGTCCCTTCTTAGATGAGCACAAGAATTCAGTGGGGTTTTAGTTGATGCACTAGTGCATGGCTTCACACTAAAACTAGAAAGTCCAACAATACCAATAACGTTTCTTTTTGAGAACACCATAAACTACAGCTCTAATGTATTGATGTTAACATACTTTGTTCCTTGACAGTAAGTCATCTAATGTCATTGGACTTTTTGTCTTGTTATGGGAAGTATTCAGGTGTGAAGCAAATATTTGTCAGGAAAAAAAGCTGCTGGCTGTTTAAATAGTTTGCAGTACATGCAAGATATGAAGAAGTAAGGTAGAAGTAAAGTCTTGTATGAAAAGACTTGCGTATAATTAATTACTGTATTTTTTACTCAGCATTTTTTGGTTGTAATCATGAAGTAGGTCTAACAATCTCTGTGTTCAGATACTTTGCCAATGAATGAGAAGGAAAGAAAATATTCTTCAGATAAATTTCACATGCCCTAAGGTTAATAAGGTATGATCTTGTTTACTATTTTAATTTTTTTTTTTTTTTTTTTTTTTTTTTTTTTTTTTTTTTTTTGTAATTCAAGAAGCAGTGTTTAGTGATTCAGTAAGGTTGAAATGTATCTATTAAACCATATGGGAATGATCAATGTGAATCAGTCTGCACTTTCTTTTCTAAAGTAACTTAAGTATAAGCAAGAGTTACTTAAATAGAAAATAATGAATGTGACTGCTGAAATGCTTTTTTAATAATCTGTAAATTTGGAGTTTGTGAGGAGAGAGAGAACGTGGCATAGGAGGTACAGGTCATCCAGAAATGATGATTCACCAAGGAGGGTATTAATTATTAGCAGGCAGTAAGCATTACAGTGGTCATCTTTGTAGAAAATTATAATCCCTCAAAAAACCTAAAATGCAAGCCTAAGAAAATCTGTGAACAGTCTCCTCCCACCCAGAAAGAAACAAAATATAAATCCCACAAACATAGCCCTTCCTCTGGTAGTATGAACAAGATAAACTTATGTCTGCTTTTTGAGTGAAGTCCTTCTGCCCTGTTCAATCATCCTCAAAGCTTCTGTGGTTTTAGGGAGTTTCTCCATGTACAGTTGCTGCTGTCAGTGCCAAACCTTTGAGCAGGAGGGCTGTACCTCTTGAGCTGAGCCTGTGACCAGAACAGCAGCCTCCTGAATTTTCTGTCCTATTGTTGATCCTCCATGTGAGTCAACTCCAAGGCACTCTGAAGACTGTATAATCTCTACTCCTCATTCTGTTCTGCTTCTTTATGCCATTTTACACATTTTATGCCAACCTAAAATGGTAATAAGAACTCCTTATTACAGAGCTTAACAGACGTGCTCTAAGAATTTGTTTTCTGTAATTACACATATCTTTTGGTTCACAGTAGACATGCAGAAATGTTTTCTCTTGTTCACTAGCACATAGGACCTATGGGAAAAGAAATATATATTCCCTTGTTCTGTTTTGTCTTTTGATTGAGGAAGATGAAAGAAGTAAAGGGCTATACATTCTGAAAGAATGACTCCCCCCTTTTTTAAAATTCTAAATGAATGATGATGAAATCCATGTATAAATCACAGCAAACATTTGATATATCCTTTTATGATACATGTTGTGTTTCATATTTCAGTAGTGGCTTTAATTCTCAACCACAGTAGACATACAGAAAACCAGAAAAAACGTTGGCTGTTACAAAGTTTTGTTTGAGCTTTTTAAACTGAGTGATTAGCAGAAATAATGACCCTGTCAGCCTTAATCACATTAAAATGTGGTTAACATCATTTAATTTTTTCCACTTAATATGCGAAAATTTCCAGTAGATTTGCAGTGAAGGCCATTGAAATTCCATTAGAACAAGAATAAAAATTTCAGGCATCATTTATTCAGAGAGGGAATAAAGGTCTCGTCTGAAAACTGCTGAATCTTCCTATTAGAGAAACTATGAATCATTGCATTGAGCAGTACCTTTAGCTTCTATAGTACTGAATCTGGGTTGCTTCTGAATGAGTGGAATGCATTTTTACCATAGTGCTTTTCTGAAAAATGCAACATATAAGGTTTTTTTCAAATTCAGTAAGAGCCTTCTCTGTAAAGGGTTATTATGTAGTCTGTTTTAACTGCTGTAGAGCTGGGGATATGCTTCTGATTTAGGCATCTCATCACTGTGAAGTTCCATACTTTGCATTATTTTAATGAAAACATAAAAAAAAGATATCCTCTTTCTGATTGATTCATAATGTATAGTTGGGCTTTCTTTGTGGTGAAAAGAAAATTGAGGACATGCACAGCTTCAACTAGAATATTGTCATATGAACTCTGTTGCACTTCTGGCATTTCTTGTTGTAGACTCCACAGGTTTATACCAAAAGGACAAATACAGTAATTATTAATGTGGTAGAGAAACTATCAACTACATATTTTTCTGAAGTTTTTGTTCAAGGACAGATACAGTATTGTTGCAGATTGTTGTATTTAGATTCCCAGTTTTGTCCTTTTTCTGGGTAAAGCAAGATTTCATCTGCTGAGTGGAAGCACTAATAGTACAACTGTTTGCTCTATGCTTTTCTAGACTTTATTGAAGGACTTGTATCTAATATTTTTTAGAACAGATATTACTGTATATATCTGGTATATGTCTTTACTGTCTCTGGTACTTAAACTGTACAGTGGATTGTTTGTTTCCTTTATTTATTAAATTGGTATTTTACACCTGAACTTTGTTTATTTCAACCTATTACATAACTACTTTGTCCTCTCTTTAGTGGGAAAAATCATCAATATGCATTGGATTTATGCAGAGCGAATTTCACAATGCCAGTATTTGTAGAATTTATTTTTAAACAAAATTCTAAGAAAGCACAGTAGTAGATGATTAATACAATGCTAAATACACAGTGCTAGATACACAGTGGTTAAGGAATTTTTCTTTGAAATAGCTGTTGCTAAATTTAAGAATTGAGCAGACCTAACAGCAGTTTGGAAGTATCTCAGATATACCTCTGTATGTTGAAGCATGAAGGAAGCTGAGCAGGAAGTGTGTCTGTGACAGGACCAGAAGTGGTAACCCTGCAAGTGAGATAGAAGGAAGTAAGAGAGTGGGAGTGACCAAAGGAAAGGTAGGAGGGAGGTGTGAGTTCAGCTGTCAGTTCTGTGGGTCCCATTTGGAAACATCTTGCTAAAGAGCTGTTGGACCAGAATGTGAAGAACTGTTGGATGGGAAAGTGGCCATATTTTAAGGAAAAGGATCAGGAAACCATACTTGCTAGATTTTTCTCCTTGGAAACCATGGCATGAAATTCAGAGGTAACATTTCTTTGTGCTTTTAGCAAGTACCTGTGACACCTGGCAGCAGAACAGCTTCTGGTCTGTTGGGGGTCAACGAATGTTCACTGTAGTTCCATTAGCCCAAAGACAGGTTTGTGTAATGGGTATTTAATGAATACATTCAGATTAGAATTCAGCATGTTTATTGGTTGCTTTTTTATAAATTGGAAATTATGTGCTGCTGTATTAAATGTCTTAATGCTGTAATGGGACACATTTCAAAGTCAGAAAATGTCACAATGAAGGTTGTCAGTGCAATCCAGAATCAGTCTCCTCCACCAAAGGGTTGTCTTCCTAGAGGTGTATGTTTCCTTTATGGCCAACCGTGCTCTGTGAAAAGGACAAGCTTGCTCTTGAGGATGTAGTAGGATTGGGTAGGTAAGTGACTTCTGATGATGGAATTCTCTTTTTCTGGAGCAAAACTTGGTACTAATGTGGGACTGTAGAAGGAAGACTTTATGTTAACGGGCCTGGCAGTTTGGTGATGAGGGACTGGATTTTACTTTTGTTTCTTTAAGATATTTGTTTGTGATATTAAGTAGAAAAATATAATTTAAAATTTTTGCATACTCTAAAAGTGCTCTTAATTTTTTTTATTTAACCAGTTAGTCTAATGAAGTGCAGTGCTGTTATTAGTGATATTAAAAAAATTGTACCTTGTCTAAATTTTGAGATGACTTACTGCCAAGCTATGATATAAGTACTGCAACCACCTCTTCTGCTTTACCTGTGCTGTCCTTGTGAGTGGTATGGTGACTATGTGTGATATAATGGGCTACTTCTGACTTTATGTACAGTAATTCCACACTGATAAGCCGCACCATTTTCACTGAAGAATAGAGCCGATCCCGGAAGTGCGGCTAATCACCCGATGGAGCTTATTTATGGACACATAGTGAGGAAATGCCAGCCCAGAAGTGCAAGCTGGCCAGGCGGGGAGCTGCTGCTGCCAGGCGGGCTGGGGGTGGGTGGGGAGCTGCTGCAGAGCCGCTGCTGGGTGGGTGGTGAGCCGGAGCCACGGGCGAGCGGGTGGCGAGGAGGCCGGCTTTGAGTGCGAGGTGGCAGCAGGCAGCCGGCTTTGAGCGCGCGGTGAAGGGGTGAGCCGCCAGTTTCGCGTGGCTTGTGGAGCTGCTGCTGATCAGGCGGGGAGCCGCGGCAGTCAGCGCCGGGGATGGGAGTGCCAGGCCCACGGCACGGGGAGGGCACCTGGAGCTGTGCTTAAAGGCTTCACTGGTCTGTGAAAATGGTTTGCAAATTGAGCACCTGACAGCAAACCACAAACCCCGTTGTGTGACTCTGTTACTAACTTGTTACTTTATTGCACATAGATCCTCATTTAAAAAAAAAAAAAAGAAGTGCTGCTTATTGACCAGTGTGGCTTATTTATAGACAGATTCCATGGTCTTCCTGGCTACCTGGAAGTGCGACCTATAACCAGGTGCGGCTTATGAGTGTGAAATTACTGTACATTTTATATTGGAAGAGCAGAACTCATGAAGTCTGGTTGTCCAGGAGTTTTAAGTCTTGTTTCCTTACAACAGTGATCCTAATTTTATACTCCTTTAAAAAGCAGTGGTATCAAGCACTGAACACTGGTAGCATCAGTCTGACAGGCCTACTACTGCTGGTCAGCTGGCCAGCACTAGCCAAGTCGAGTATGTGGAGGTTGAGTTCTTTCTGCTTTCTTCCAGTGAAGGCATTGGTTCTTACAAAAGGTAGAAACTTGATTTGTATGAAATTGAGACTCTTTGTCTTCCTGTGCATTTCTGCATGGCATTTAAGTACTTCTGAATTCACAAAGTGTAGTGCTTCCTTGTAACTATATGGTAATCCCTAAATTACTGTAATCCCTCCTCTGCATTCAGTACAGAACCAGTTATTGTTGGTAGCTGCACAGTATAATGACTTCCATAAATTAATTAAGGTGGTGATTTGTTGTGGGGATTTTTGTTTTGTTGTTTGCTTTAACAGTAGCTGATTATTCTGCACTTGGTATTGGGAGGCAGTTCACAGAACCTTGCTGCTGTCTTGGGTTGAAAATGTTCTGCTGATTTCCAGCCTATGTTTTTCCATGGCTGGCTTATTTCATTGGTGGTTCAGGCAGCTTTGTCCTGTAGACTAAATAGTATGTTATCTAATTGGTGTTTACCTCCTGTGCTTACTGAAAGCAGGCATTATGAACTTTCTCTCTTTGTCATTTACATGAGGTTCCCATCTCTCTAATCTTAGACCTGTTCAGAATTTAGCTGACCCCAGCTGCATGTAGGGCTCCATATGCTTTCAGGAATACCTTGTATGCAGATGTAATGCATCCGGCAAGCAAAGGGAAGCATTTTCAGTAAGATCTGTAGATGATATTTACCTTTTCCCTGTTGCATTGTCCTGGTGGCTCAGAATTCCTTTGAAGAACACTAACCTAGTGTGATCTCCCTTCTCTGTCACTTTCAATTGACGATGATGATAACTTTCCTTGAGGAAAATGTCTCCTGCTCCTGTATTGAACATAAAAATTTACATGCAACTGATGTTTGTGTCAAGGTTATGAATGTATTTAACACAATCAGTCCTAAGTTTGATGCTAGTGACATTTGATTTAGTACCCTAAAAGATTAATTTTTTCTCTTGTTATCATGTCCAGTGCATTGCTCAGTCCTCAGTCTCTACAAATCCACTTTCACTCTTCTCCAGGTGAATGAGTAGTTGTACACACAGCACACTATCAAATACTTTATAGGTGTATTTCTCCTGCACAGAAAATCATATGTCATGTCAATGAGAGAATAAATTTCTCAGGGCATGCTTTATTTTTTCCTTTAAACCAAATTACTTATGTTTATCCAAGGTTATTTTCTGTCATCATCTCTTCTTTGATGGTGTCATTACTCAACCAAACTAACACTAAAATTGCATTGGTATGGTGATTAAGTGACTCTTTGCTGGAGAAATGCATAGACTATCATGTCCCAGAATAACTGCCCAACATGATTTTTTAGTATTTTTCCTTTGGCTAGGTCTGCTTTTAACCATCTGTAACTTGCTAGGGCTCTGCCCTTGTTGAGTAGATTTTTTCCAAACTTAAATTCTCTGCTGCTTCTAAAACAGAAAAAAACATATGAGCATTAAAATAGAAACAGTACTGTTCATTGAAAATGTCACTGAAATGTTCATGGTTACTGAAATGTTTCTCCAACTGTATGTGCTAGAAGAGTGTAGGTGATTTTTTGAAGCAAATAACCATCATTTTTTAATGATAAAGCGTCTGGATGGAAGTTGAATAATTCACAATGTCAGTAGTGCTTGGATGTATTATTTTAGTCATCACTTGCATAATTGGATGAAGTGTTTTCAACTGCTATTTTGGATAGCAAGAATGAATGTACAGCAAGTAGAAATCATTCTATAGAGGTGGTTAGAAGTCTAGATTTTTTTTTTCTTGGGAGATGATTAATGTTTTACATTTTTAATGACTGCACATTTGTCATGGTTTTTCTTTTCAGTGTAACTGTAGATTAGATCACATTCCTTAGAGTATATCCCATGCATGTTTGAACTACTTTGAAAAAGTGAAATGATGTGATGTTTAGCTATAGAGAAACGTCAAAAACAATGCATTTATATGATATGAAAGATTTGCAAGCGCAAGCTAGCAATTGATAGTAATATTATAATTAGCTCTTTATAACAGCCTGTTTTTTATTCATGAACGTTTTCATTTATGTTGACAACTATCATGTTTGCCACCACACATGGAGCCTTTTCTATGCCCAGAAGAGACTGAACATGAGTTAGTATGTTTTTGGACTTACGTTCTGACTTTCTATTGAAAAATGGTTTCTGGGCCAAGTCACAAAAATAAAAGTAACTTGCTTTTTAGGTTTGGCTTTTTGATCCTATTGTTAGTGCTAGTGTTTGTAAGGGTAAAGCATACCACAGAGCACTGTAACTTTCAAGGTGGAGTTCTTTTCAGTCAAATTGTTTTTTTATTGTTGAAATTGCTGAGGGTGTTGAATGCTTTCTAATTCCATAACTGATACCAAACTGAAAGTAAGCTAAGTTTTATAATAAATACAATTTTAGTTTTGTACTTCCATAAAAACCACTGTTTCATGCACATCCACTCCCAGAATAAGATTATTTCCTTCTGACAGAAATTTACTTTGTCATTCCATTTTCAGCCTTAAAAATCTCTGTTTAGCGGATCCTTTAGTCTGTCAGATAAATGAAGTGTGACACTGATCCAGATACTTATTCTGGCTTCTGAAAAAAATCAAAGTTACTGGTCCCCTAGGACAAGTATGTTTTAGTAGATGATTCAGACATGACTAATTTTTTTTCATTTCACCATAGTTTAGACAGGTAAACAGACTGTGTCTGTGGAATTGAACATTTTTGTGACAGCTTTTCAAATTAGTGAAGTACATTTCACACAAGGCATCTCTGCACGCCGTGAAAATCCTGAACTCGTTTAGTGTTTTACTCAGACATGGACAGGTTCCTATGACAGTACAGGGTATGCTAGTGTATTTATTAGACATTACTTTGGGGAAGTTTGCCAGCAGCAGGCAAGACTGAGGCAGATCACATAATTTTATGTGTCTTAGGCATATAAGGTGAGGGTTAGTTTCTAAAGCAGCTATGAAAAGAGGAGAGGGGAGATGCTTTAAGAAGAAAATGAGAAAAGCAGCCCTAATTTAAGAACTCTGAATTGCTCTCAGAAGAGCCTCCTACTTCATTAACTATATAGGGAGCAGAGCGAGATTAGGTATCTAAATCAAGGGTCTGAAATAAAGCCTTGTATTCTTTGAGCTGCTCTAGGTTGAGTATTAACCAGTCAACTAAACACTTCTATTGTTATACTGAGAGTTTAGGGGATGTTCTTTCTCTGGATAAATGCCAAAGTTAATTTCTTTTCTATTGAGTAGTATTCCAGCCTAATAGCAAGTTTGATCTTTCGTTCATGAAAAAAATCGTAACTTAGCCCAGAGTCACCAGCTTCTGTGATTCTTTCTACTTATCTCATTAAAATTGTTTCTTAAAACACAGAATTGTAGTATTGTGTGATCTCAAAATGTGAGTAGTTGTTAATGGCCTGGGGGTAAAGGGGGAATAAGCAGGGCTTATTTTGAATCAAATTACTGTAGTAATATTTGACTCTCAAAATTGTAATACTTAGGGTAATTTTTAGCAACTGATAGAGGAAGGGAACATTCATGTGAGTTCTTTGGTCTGGAGAGGGTCTGCAATTAAGGTAACACAGGCTAATTCTGCAGAGGTGAGGAAGGCATTTCCCTCTTTTGTGAGGAGAGGATATTTCAGTAAGAGAACTAGGGGAGAATATGCTGACCCAGTTTATGTTTCATTAAATTGTTGTGTGACTTCAGTGAAAACCAAAACTAACAATTTCATAATCTGCATTTGTGTTATCCATTGCAGGATTTTAAATTAACAGTAGAGAAATACATTGCCAGTTAGTCTTCTATAGTGTCTTATTGTAAGTATTGTTAGTATATCTTTATTTCCTTATTTGGGATTTTTATGTAGATCTGATATTTTTCTGGGAGTATGGCTTGGTATTTGCTTGCATGCAGATAGTACATAAAAGAATTAAAGAATAAAATAATGATAAAATAACTACTAAATTTTAAATTATGTTGTGTATTTAATGTAAAATTTTTCTTGTTAAGGCATCACATCTTTGGGGTTTTTTTTTGTCAATACTCTATGAATGGCTCATAAGTTTTTATTAGTTTATGTATTTGAGACTTTAATAGCATTGATATGAATTGTCTTACTTCGTACAGGACTCTATAGAATATCTTCCATGTGACATAAAGAAGTCCTGTCAAGAGAGGGAACTTAAAATTATCATGCCATAGCATAAGCCTGACTGTGGAGTAGGAACTCTTTCTGCTAATCTGTAATAGTATCTCAGTGCTAATCTGTAATAGTATCTCAGTCATCATCAATTCCCACAGAGGTCTTTTAACTGAGATTTGCTCCTTCTGCTATAATTTAGGAATGAGTAATTTTTAAATTTTTTGTTACCATTTTCAAGATAACCATTTTAAACTGTGCATTTTATAAATTATAGGAGAAAGAATGACTGTTGTTATGTGGGTTTATCATAGTTCAGTCTTGATTGTTCTTGATCCTTGCACCAGCCATCTCTTTTTTGTCTTTTTAGTTAAGACAGAATTAGTGATCGCAGCTGGCAGACCAAGGAGAGCTAGAGACTGTAAGCCTTTCACGTGCCAGCAGGTGATACAGTGCTTTCACATGCTAAGGTGCTACACTTTCTTTATTGTTTAGGTCATAATTGATTTTGGTTGTGATACCAATTTATAATTGGTTTCAATCACCTTAGTGGGGAACATAATTTGGCTAGAGACATTACTACAGTCTCAAAAATTAGATCAGAAATGAATGTTTTAAAAATTTTAAGGTCTTTATTCTTCATGAATGTTGTTTGTTATGAATGTTTAAAATAGAGTTACCTTGACCGACTTTTTGTTAGATTACGTAAGCTGTATAATGTACTGAAAATTCTTGTCTTACTGGGAGCTCTCTCACTCTCTGTGTGTGTATATATATATATATCAGCAGAAAACATCATCCTGGATTATTTTACTTCTTAGTCATTCTACCATCTTGATGTTTTTTAATTCAAAGTGACCATGAAGTTTATTTTTCTGTTAGGCATGCTTTATTTCTCCTAGATGCAGAAATAATTTGTCCATTACTGCTATCTGTACTTGATTTATGTGATTCATGTTTTCTGGTATTATTTCTTTCACAGCTCCCACATTTTGCAAACCAAAGAAGTTTCATGTCATTTAAGACAAGTCTTGGTATGAAATACTTTCAAAAAGTGGTTGATCATACAAGTAAATTTGTGAGTGAGGTGTTTTGACCGTATGTGTTTTTAGCATACCATTAAACAGGCAATGTCTCTGGGTAGCTCTCAATAGACCAGGTAAGCTGAGAACCCTCTGCTACTAACATATTGCTAATTTGTTAACAGAATTTTATCTTGAGGGCATAAAGTGCTTTGATAGGGATTTTCAGAATATTGCCTTGATTTTTAAATTTTCTTGTCTACCAGTGTTTTCTGCCTGAAAGAACCCATTTATAAGTTATCTCATACGGCATAACTTTTACTCAGGAGTCCTGCCATTTATAAGCATTCTTTAGTAATAGATAACAAAATTCCTGATTGAACTTGACTCCATGGCATTGGTGTTTTTTGGGCTGTAGGCCAACTTAAGACATCCTGTCCTCAGTAGTCTTCACCAATACCTGCAGCACCCTTAAGTTATATTGGCACAGCCAGTTCTGAGGATATGTGTGGAAGTGAACTATTCCATCTTAAAAGGCGACAGCTGGAGAGGGGGGCTATGAAAGAGCTAAATTCTCCCTCTGAAAGCTGCTTTTTTACTGGGTTATTTTTGTTGTGAACAGCTTGAGTTTGCCTACATGGAGTGCTCATAGGGGCCCTGTTCCATATGCTGCAGCTGGTAGCAGAAAAGCAAGTGTAACATCTGGATGGGTAAAGGAATGGGATGAGAAGCTCATGTCCAGGTTCTGAAAATGTTTCTTTAAAATGTGGGATGCAACTTGAATAAAATAGTAGGTGCAATACTAGTCACCCCATCTAACAAATGATTTTGCAGAATTATGGGGGTTTAAGATAATGGCCATGATAGAGATCAAGGCTTTGGAAGAGCTTGCTTTAACACACAAGACAGAGAACCTGGGATTACTTACATTTCAGAGGAGAATGTTAAGGAGTTATAAACTCATCTGTAGTAAATGCCAAATGACAGTGTTGGTCAGGAACCTCTAAGATTTGTTTTTTGATACAGTGTAAGTGGAAATTACAATTGAAATTACAAGTTTAAAAAACGTGAAATCTGAATCTGGTAGAGTGAGATACTTTATGTATCCATTCTATCATAAGATTCCTGTGATCATGGGATGTGTGGCAAATCCCTAAAAGGAAAAGAACTTTAAAGGCTGTTCCACTTCCTGTTTCAAGGCTCAAGTCAATCTCTGTTAGGAGATGGGAGTGATATCTAACATGTGAGTTGGGTTCTAAGGTTCAGGTGAATGCAGTGATTGAACACTGGAGGTGATATGGACATTGGACTATGGGAAGGTATTGAGGAGCTTAAAGCATTCAGGATGTGCAGGGTAAGTGCAGTGCTGAGCTCCTCCAGCTCTTGTCCTGAGGGGCTGAGAGGAGGCTCTTGGCCAGAGAGCAGCCCAGTGTGTGGATGCTGTGTTTTTGTTCTGAATTATTACTAGAAAACATTTGCAGGTGAGGGCTGCGAAAGGGCTTTTTGAAATTTAAGAATTGCTGTGTTTCATCTGGTCAGCTGGGGAGAGGGAATAAAAAAAATAAGCTTACAAGCATCACTGATGATTTAAGACGTGGTTGCCGAGTTCTGTAACAGGTACACCCATACTTTCTGTAGATTTGTCATCTTCATAAAAAACTTATCATGGTGAGGAAGAAAGTACCTTTTTACTCCTTAATGTTTTCCTGTTTTGTCATCCTTTCTCCTTATGTAATGCAAGAAGAAGGGAATACTCAAGAGAAAGGCAGATAGCAATAAAGAGTTAGAGCACAGTGCTCCAGTACAGTGGAGTGTCAACCACCCGTGCTTTCTTCTTCACTTCTGCCACAGACCATTTCTGTGATACAGTCATTATATGCATTTGTTCTGTTATTTTTACCATCCCATCCTTTGTTAATTGTAGAAATTTGAAATGAAAGCTTACTGAAGGTGTGCCTGTTTCTGATCTCTATAAAATACATAAAAATACTATCCTCATCTGTGCACAGCACTGAGAACAGTGGGACCTGATCTCTGAAGTCTCTGCACACTACCAGAACAGAAGGGGAGGACATCACCTAGGCACTGTGCTTAGATAGATTAGGTCTTCCTCTCCCATCTTACTAAATCAACTAAAAGGAATGGTCCTCATGATTTTGGTATGTGGCAAAAGAAACAGTTCTTGCTCAACTCATCATTTTAGATAATTTGTGGTTTCATTTGAAATCTCATAATGGATGAGGTTTCAAAAGATAAAAGAAATCCACAAAGAGGAGAGAAGTAAGAAGAAGATACTTTTAAGTCAGTGATTTTTACTTTAATTTCAAGAACAATGTTGAAACAATTCAACTTTTTAATCCCCTAAAAGCAACCCAGCTGTCTTCACAAATTCATATTGACAGTTCGTTAGTTGTCTAGATTGTCAGACAATAATATTTTGTTTGTGGTAAATTTAATGGTCTTGCAAATAGCAAAAAAATACAGTGTATATTGGGATTTTTATTAATCCTTTAAAGGCTTCAGTGCCTTACAACATTCTCATAATGTTGTCTCATACTGGCTGGATGGAAACTGTTGGAAGTTGAGTGTACAAGACTGGTTGGAAGATAATACACAGAGCATGGTTATCAGTGGTGCCCTTTCCAAACAAAGAATATCACATTATGAGATTGGCAGAAGCAGCTGCTGGTTGAATACTGTTATGTATTTCCGTTAATGAGCTGGGTGGTGAGCACTCTTGTTAAGTCTCTGGATGACCCCCAATCTAGAAGATGTCCATATATGTGTAGAAGAAAATTAGAACTTAGAAGCATCTCAAGAAATCATTAGGAAAAAATAGCCATGGTGCAACTCGTGAGAAGGATTTTATAGAGGAATAATTAACTACGCAAACATAGTATTAGGAATAGCTACTCAAAAGGGGTCAAACAACAAGTTATAACCTGAGCATGAGATAATGTTGCAGTGCTGTCACAGAAAAAGCAACTGCTAGACTGGGTTTAATAAACAGAAAAATCACCAGAAAAATGAATTAATCCTCTAGCTATTTTTAATGTTTATAGACTATTATTATTGAAAGCTCTGAGAAGTGCATCAGGTACTCTGTGCTTTCAGAAACTTTTAGAGCAATTGAAGAGAGTCCAAACAAGATGGTTCAAAGTTAGAAGTCATATATGGCTTACAAGGAAAGCTCAACATAAAAACCGCCTGAAATTTTTAAGATATAAATAGGGAGTGTATATTCTTGGTCCACAGCCTATAGGCTAAGTTTAATTAAAATAAAGGTGGCTTAGGCTCCACCTATGGAGAATTTCAACAATAGGGAACAAGATTGTGTTTAGAAGCCTTTAAAAATCAGTGTTGCTCAGAACTGCCAACAGGAAGACCTTTTTGGAATTTCTAAGTCTTCTTGTTCTCATTCTTATCTGCGGATCTTCTTTTCAGTCTTTTATAAATTTTGATCATTTAGTTTGATCTTACCTACATTTGTTTTTTTTTGCTCTTGTGCTGCCTGATATTTTCTTTTTCCTTGCAGTGCTCTTTTGTTTCTGCCATTTTCCACTCATAGTTCAGGTGTAGAACAGAAAAACAATTGTTTCTTTTCCATTAGTTAGATGGTTTTTTGGTCTTGCTTGTACAAAAGCATACTTTCACAAATCACCTTTCTTCTCAGGGGTCAGTTTTTCAGATCATCTTGTCTTGCAGGTGTCCACTGAGCTTAAGCTTTATCTACAGCTTCTCTCTTCCATCACTACTTCAGATTTCCATCTGAACTCTGTCTCTCTTCCCAGCTGGATCTCTCATGTGAAACACTCTCAAATATTGATTTGTAGGTAATGTACATTCTGCAACTTTTATACCTTTTTATTTTGGTTCGCTGCAGGTTTTGGTTTTTCTTCCCCAGTAAGCCTCAGCTTTTTAAAGTGAAGGCACCAGCTTCTGTACAACTCCAAATTCTGGTGCTCTTTGTTTATTTGCCTTCTCAGTGAGTGCCCTCATTTTTGAACCTTTCTCCAAGGTCTTCTGCATCCTGATTTAGGATCAGGAGTTAACTCTGGTGGTTGTCCTGATCCATCTACACTTAAAGTCTCTGGCACCTGTGGTTTACTAAATACACTGATAATGCTGGTGATATTCCTTATGTCCTTATCAAACAACAGTCAGTGTTAGGTGGAAATGAGCATCTGAATTCCTCGTCAGTGTTTTCCCTGATCAGAATTTTGAGTGCTGTCTTCACTTGCAGGTTGGTGAGGCCTGGTTTTGCACTTGCCTTGGTTTTGTTCTTGTCAGGCTTTTACATAGTCAGAATATGCTTTTCTGCTTGCCATCACAAAGTGAATGGATATCTTGCGGTCTCTTGAGTCTGCATTTTTTTCCCAGAAAAGATATTTTTTCTGTTTTCTGGCATCAATCAGGCTTCAGTTGAGGAGCCCTCAATAGCTGCTGTTGGCACACTCCTCTCCACAGGGAAGGGAGGAACCAAGCTACCCTAGTTGGGAAAGTCTGTTGGATGTCGCAGAAATCCTGCACTGTTACACTGTTTTCACTTAGTTTTTGGTTTACTTTGTTAAGAAGGGTTTTCATCTCAAGCAGTTCCTTCTTTCTTAAAGTAGTTTCAGCTGTTAATCAGGGTCATTGGTGCTGCCAGTTCTACTTTTTGGTTTTTTATTTTTCATTTTGTTACATTTTAGTGTGTGGTGGGGGTTTTTAAGTGTCAAAAGTCTTTAAGCGTAAAATCCAATACTCTTCATTATTCATTTTCAAGTATAGCATGAAATAACTGAGACATACTCCAGTACTTGCTTATCTTAACAAAGGCCCAAAATAAGTGTACTATTGCTGTACTTTTACAGACATACATAATTTCCATTCGAAAAATTATGTGTTCAAAAAACCCCAGACTTTGACATGAATTTTTACCATTTGTTAAGACCATTTTGTTCTGTTTGGCACACTTGCTTATCCCTAATAGGAAGGCATATGTGGACTATTATTTTCTTGATTATTACTTAAGCATTCTGCTTTGGGGAAAATGTAAATTTGAAATATATTGATACCATTTAAATAAGAGTGTTTACTTTTGTTTATTTTCTTTATTTTGATCATGTTTAGGGGAATTCTTGGGCACTTTTTAGTAATTCCTGTGACACTGAAAGTCACAAAAGTAAAAGACTCGGGCAGAGAACCTGACTGTCTGTACAGAGTGGGATGCAGTACCTTATTCTTCTAGTGAGGCTGTAGCAGGTCTGATGTCAGTCACTTCAGAGACCTTTAGACCTCAGTGCTCATTTATTGGTAAAATGTACCAGCTCTGCTCCTGCATTATGAAGATCGTCTGTCAACACTTTGAGATATTCTCCTTTGTTATTAAGCTTGTGATGCTCTACACTGTCAGGTTTTTTGCCAATTATAGTTAAGGTACAATGGTGTATTCACTGGATCAAAGTCTCACACTGGCGGTAGAGGAATGATTTGTAAGTCTTTATTCATCTGAATCGTACAATAGAATACCTGAGGAATGCAAATAATCCCTCTAAGGACTCAATAGAAAAGCTGTTAAAATGACAGTCTAAGACTATTATTATTCTGAATTGGTGTTTTAGCCAAAGTAATTATTTCTTATCTTGTTGTTCTACAATAGTTCTTAATTTATTAATTATGATGACCATATTTACCAAACAGAATTTGAATCCAGTTTTTGACATTACTTTTATGTTCATTTCACTTTTTCAAGTTTACATGTTTCGTTCCATCTTTTTTCTACTTGGCACATTATTTAATTAGTCTAGAGATCAGTGTTAGATAATTCCTTAAAAGAAGTCTATAACGGATGTATGCACGTATGTTGAAGTACACTTATGAATTGTAGATTCATTTTGTGATACATTTTCTGTAAAATGTTGGCATTTATAAGCTCTGAAATGGGTATTTTGTTAGCCAAAATAAATTAGTTAACTTCAGATGTTAGTTTTAGAAATGCTGTTTAATGTCTTATGTCACATTGAGGAACACACCTTAATTGTGATTTTTAGTTCAGATGTTTCTGAAGGAATAGTGTTTCACTATCAGTCCTGGATACCAGACTGTGTTTTCACTGGATAACTGGAGGCAAGAAAAGATTAGTATAATGAGGATTGAAAAACATTGATGGGGTATTTACATAAGTAAATGATAGAAGACCACCCTTACATAACAAACGTGTGAAAACTGTTGCGTGAACTTCTATATTCTTTGTCCCATCTAAAACCCTACTCAGTCGGCCATGCACTTAATCTCATAATAGCTCTGATCCCCTGCCATTTTCTTTGACACATGTGTGTTGATGAACTTGTGGTTCAGTTAATTTTTTTCTGAAGTGACATTTGCATTGATTATTTAAAGGTTTGCAGGCCACAGTTTCAAAGCACTTTAGTATAATAGCAGCTAAAACCTTAGTCTAAATCTTTCAGATTAGTAGGGCTAAGAAAAAGAACTCAGCAAGCATAAAGCCCTGTGCTGTATGGTGGGTGCTTCAGGTCTGAAACATCGCTGGCACCCAAAGTGCTGTGTTTTGTAATTTGATTATTCGTGTACAGGAAGTATTCCCATGGCTCCTGTGGTTTCTTGCTGAACATAGAGCTGTCATTCTTACTATTCATATGTCTTTAGAAATAGTGTCCTATTATCAATAGTGAACTCCTCCCACGTAATTTATAAATGTCTTCCTTAAACTTAAAATAAATATTGCATCCATGAATATGATGCTTCTGTTTAAAGATTTTTTTTTTTTAACCACCATCTACTGCTCTAAAGTTTTCACAGAATCACAGAATATTCTGAATTGGAAGGGACCTACAAGGACCACTGAGTCCAGCTCCTGATCCTGCACATAACATCCCCAAGAGTGACACCATGTGTTTGAGACTCTTGCCCTTTGGGTGAAGAAGCTTTTTTCAAACACCTGATGTAAAACTCCCCTGACAACTTCAGGCCAATCCCTTGGGTCCTGTCCTTGGTCACCAAGGAGAAGAGATAAGTTTTGCCCCTTATTCCCCTCAGAGGAAGCTGTATCTGCAGTGAGGTCTGTCTTCACTCCAGAAGGAGCAGACCCAGTGCCTTGAGCTGCTGCTCATACAGCTCCTCTCAAGCCCCTTCACCATTGCTGTTGGCTTCCTTTGGACGCTCTCTTTATAACCTTCTTATATTGTGGCGCCCAAAACTGCCCCCATCACTCGAGGTGAGGCTGCCCCAGAGCAGAGTGGGACAATCCTCTCCCTTTCTGGCTGGTGATGCTGTGCCTGGTGTACCCCAGGACAGGCTTCGCCCTCCTGGCTGCCAGGAGCCTGCCAGTTCTTTAGTAGGGTAATTAACATGGAAAACTAACACCCTAAGTTTTCAGCTCTAAATTTGTTGATTCATTTAACTAAAAAAAATTATGAACAGCAAACTATTGTAAGTTCTGCTAGCTTTTGAAGATGAATAGGAAATTTTTTTTTCTTTATTTGAAAGTAATAGTATAGTAGCCAGAAGCTTAGTCCTGGAGCAACAGTAGAAAGGTGGGGAAAGCCAGTAGACATGTGGCTCTGTATTGATCAGCTGTGGCATACTCCAAGATCAATACACAGAAAATCAAGTGCAGCTTGCTTTATAGGGATGTAGTGTTCTTTTCTGTCTGCTAATATCAGTAGTCTTTGCTACTGAGAATTTTTTTTTTTAATTAAAAAAAAAAGGAAAAACTGAAGACCCTCAGTTCTACACACTTGGTAAATATAATTCTTGGAAGTACATTTTTTTCTCA
Source organism: Sialia sialis (assembly GCA_009812075.1). Taxonomy (NCBI): domain Eukaryota; kingdom Metazoa; phylum Chordata; class Aves; order Passeriformes; family Turdidae; genus Sialia; species Sialia sialis. The sequence goes on from VRYO01002782.1 coordinate 11,928,000, forward strand.
GAAAGTTTTATTCACTTTTTAGGTTGCAAGTATTTAACCTCTACCAAACATGTAGTTATTGTCCCAAATTATGCCTATTTCTGATAGATTAAATGCCAAACAGAAACCAAGAAACAGTGAAATGTTAATGGAGTACACCTGAAGCAATTGCTGCCTGTTAATGCCTTGACCTTGGAAAGCAATACACAAAAAGATGGCATCATAAATCCGTGCAATTCTTATGAATATGTATGTGCTACTTGATAATAATGAATGTGGTACAGCCATGCATGCACTACAAGATAATGTTGTGCCCTTTGTTGTCTACAGGTTGATAAAAATTAAAGAGTGGGTGGACAAGCACGACCCGGGTGCTTTGGTCATTCCTTTTAGTGGGGCCTTGGAACTCAAGTTGCAAGATATGAGTGCTGAGGAGAAACAGAAGTATCTGGAAGAGAACATGACACAAAGGTTAATTAGCATTCATTTTCCCTACACTTTATTATCAACTATTTCCTTGCAGTAATTTAATTGCTTGCGCTGATAGAATAATAAATGACAGAGTAATTACCATTATAAAGAGAGAATCTTCTCCTTTCTTTACCATGAGACAGAGTGAAAAGATTTATTTTAAATTAAGTTTTTAACTGTCATCTGTCATCTCTGTACAGTGTTTTAATTATAACATAGGTATTAGTTATGTATATTTTTGAGAGGGAACGATCACCAAAACTGTTTCGTCATCCACGGGGAATAAGGACAGTGGAGAAAATTTTGCCATAATTCTCTGAAGAACTATAATAAATTGTTCAATATTGAATTTCAGTCAAACAGATACGCTTTCATGACCTGGAGTCCTGAAAATTGCATGAGACAAGAGTGCTGCCTGATTTATATTTATTCCATGTTTCTGTAGCTTTCTAAATAAACAAATCAAAATACTATCTTTATGATTTTGCAATAAAGTAGTTATTTTAAAGAGTTCAAAGTAAAAGGCTACTGCAATTATTGCTCCGTTCAAAAGTAGACCAAATATCTTCAAAATACGTGATGTCTTTCCATGTAAATTGATTACTTGGTGCATTTAGCTGTTTTATGTGTATATGCTGAATGAATTGGATTCCTTCCCCCCTTTTTTTTTTCAGTGCTTTAGCAAAGATCATTAAGGCTGGATATGCAGCACTCCAACTAGAATACTTTTTCACTGCAGGCCCAGATGAAGTGCGTGCATGGACCATCAGGGTAAGATTCATACTTATTCATCAGCTATATCCAGTTCCACACTATTGAATTCAGATTGATATCACTGACTTTGAAGTTTGTCATGGTGGCGGTTAGCTAGTCATTACAGATGAGGTTTTTGTCCAGGATAACTTTAATTATTTGTGAGCTGCTGAACAGTGAAAGTGGAGCTGCATTGATTGAGGCAGGTAACAATTGATTCTGCCTATTACATAGTCTGAATTTCTTCATCCTGTAGAATCTGTCTACCCTCCTCCTGTGGTCAGAGATAAGACGTACCAGTATTGTGCTTGCTTAATCTGTGTGACTGGGTTTGTCTGCAGTGAAATTGATGTTGCTTTTCATTTTGTATTCACTAAGTTTGTTTGGGTTGCGGATGGTTCATTCCTCCTGTGCTTTCCTGGGATTACATTTTCAGCAATAAAAGCAATATAACGTCATTATATTCCTCGTGGATACACACTTGGGCTCCAAATCCTAAAAATCAGTGTGCAGTAATTCAGATCTTTCACTGACTTTAGTATTTAGACCTAGTTTATTTTGGTAGTTTTATATGTTTATCTGGGGACTTACGTAATGCCTAAAATTATATTATGTATTTTAAATATTGATGTAGAATGGCTACAGCCGTGGGTGTAAACTAATTTATTCCCATAGGACAGTAAGAGCTGAGCTGTTGTGTTTTGTAGTATTGAACGCAAATATGTTGTAATATAAAAATCAATATTGCAAAAATATTTTTGAATGTGTACAGTTGCAAACTCTTATTTTAAAAATTACAACAATGCCAACTTTTGGAGGTGCAGTTCAGTCTTTGAGCTCCTATTTACTGCATCAGTGTATTTAGGACTGTGCAATGAGTTTCAGTGCTGTATTTAATTTCATTCACTGGAATTAATTTGTTTTCATTAATCAACATAATTTCCTGTAAATTTATATTTTTAATAGTACTGCTACAGATGTTTGTGTATGTGTTTTAGCACATTAGACTTATTTCCTTATAAGCATATGTGGGGTTTTTCTAAGCTTTTTCTTCTCATCCCTGTTTATGTGATAACTGCTTGCTGAAATCCCTGAAATAGTGACCAAAATAATATAAAAGCAGGAGTTTTGTTGTTCTGATTCTTGACACAGTTTTTAAAAGCACATTGTGAAATTCCACTGTTTTCAGTAGGAGAAGTGCTTGCTCTTTATTAGAGAATTTGAAAGCTGGTTTATCTTAAGACTGATTGCGAGTATCTTTGATTTAATGTGCAAAGATATTTAGTCAGGTAAGCATCAGTGAGTAGCCATATTAACCCAATACATCTTTTATTGTAAAAACTGTGCTTTACAGTGTCAGACTCCTTAGCACTTTAACATGCTTTATTAAGCAGCCTTTAGGTCACCATTATTGCTCGAATTTCTCTCCATGGTTGTATGTGCACAGAATGTATGTCCTTGTAATTTAAAGCATGCAGCTATAATGCATTCTTCTCTGTTGCATAGACTTAATTATCGTGTAGTTGTCTATGATTTTTTTATTTTTTAGTGATTCAGTTTTTTGATGTTTTGGCAAGAATACTCAGTTTGTTCTATATCAAACTTAATAAAATTATTCTGAAATAAAAATAAGCTAATGTGTACGGCTTGACATCCATATGTAATTTCTCATTGCAAACATTCACCATGAATTTTATCTTTAATTGAATTTATTTGGATGTATGTGAAAAGTCTTGAGTAATTCAGATTTTAAAGTTATTTAAATATCTTTATCTTCCTCACTTTCTGCGTGGAAAGCTAGGGGTCAAAGCAAATCTCACAACAAAACACAGTCATAGCTTCTGAAATCAATACTGCTGCTGATACCTATTAGGAAAAACAAAGCTGCTGTTCTTTAATGTCGGTTGGTTTATCTGTGACGAAGGCACTCTGTGTCCCAGTATTGAGGATCGCCCAGCTGCACGTGTGACATTTCAGCTGATATGAAACAAAGTTTCAGCAGAACCTGAAAGCATATAAAAAAGGAGAAACATCTTTCCTGCAATCAATCTTCTTAAATGTAATTAATTTTCTTCTGGTCTTTCCTTTGACAGAAAGGGACGAAGGCTCCTCAGGCAGCAGGGAAGATTCACACAGATTTTGAAAAGGGATTCATTATGGCTGAAGTAATGAAATATGAAGATTTTAAAGAAGGAGGTTCAGAGGCTGCTGTCAAGGTGAGCTCCCCACTTTTTCTTCTCCTTCCAGATGTGCCATTTTTCCATTTGAAATCTGATTTTTCACTGGAAAAAAGTTCTTAATACTAAGTGAATCTTCAGCCACCTCTAGCAATAGACCAAAATCCATTTTCATCTTTTATTTAAGGAAGGGTTCAAATGCACCAACTTACTGGACAGGAATGCAGCTATTTCAGTACCCAAGATACAATAGTGCATGGACTACATGTCAGCACTCAGACCAAATGTAATGCTAATATGCTGGGGTGTTTTTCTCTCTGTTTACATATTTGTGTTCAGAATTTAATAGACTTTAAAAGTGACTTGGTTTTGAACAATCTGATTTTTGATATGAGAGATTTTTTGAATCACTTCTAAAAGGAA
>VRYO01002782.1:11934302-12112342 GCA_009812075.1 Sialia sialis
TGAGAATAATGGCACAGTAAGGTCTTGCATGGAAGCACTTTCTCCTGCAAGAGAAAACTTCAAAACAGGAATGGTTATTGAACTAAAGCAGAAGCTCTCAACTTTTCCATATTGTAGACACTTTTCAAGATAAATGCTTCTGCAGACCACCTCCCGCCCAGCCTGTCAGGCCTAATACCACAGCCTCTGTAATACTGAGTTTAATTACGATGAGGTAACAGTAGAAAAATATAATAATAAATTGTAATGCAGAAAGTACTGATATTTAATAGATTCCTTGCCTATTTTCTGCTCTCCTCAAGTACAGCATTTTAATAACGAATTTTCTTTTCATGTCTTTGGTCTATATGCCTTTTCCTGTATCCTGGTTTCACAGCCTATCTGCTCTTCTCTCTGTCCTTCTGAAGCGAATGCCTTCTAAAGGAAATTTCTGACAGAAGAGCTGAGCCCGCATTTTGTGCTCCTCAGCCCTTCATTATGTGGGCTCAAGCAGACAAGAGAGCCCTACTCGCAGCCCAAGTCAGGCGCAGCAGTGGCTTGTGGCAGTGTCCCCACGGTCCCAGGTGTCCCCATGGTCCAAGGTGACAGGACCCTCCTGGCCAGCGGCCCGGGGAGCCGTGGCATGCACTGACGCTGACGGCCCTTTCCAGCAACCTGCTTTACATTCCTGCCGCCTGTGTTTGCCATCTGCAGGGTTTTCAGAGGAAGGAAAAGAAAGCCAAATTGAGAAAAGAAAAAAAACCTGAACTGTTTTAGTGTCCTTTATCTTGCCAGGCTCCACCACTATATAATGCAGGTGCATTTTAAACACTACAGATCCAGTGGAGGCTAAATTACTTTTATACAAATTTTATGTGTGTGTCAAACTGAGTGACGTCAAACTAAGGAGTATTGTGACTGTCAAACTCTGAAGCTAAAGTATTACCATCTCTTTACCAAAATGTATTTATGCCATTTGAAAATACTGTAAAATGCCTAATGAAATAACAGATTTTCCTTTTGTGTGTTGTATTTACAGGCTGCTGGAAAATACAGACAACAAGGCAGAAATTACGTAGTGGAGGATGGAGATATTATCTTCTTTAAATTTAATACACCTCAACAACCCAAGAAGAAATGAATATCAGATGTCATTGGCTCAGAAATGAACTGTGCTGCTTCAAAAAGCATATGAATTTTTATTTGGAATTGGAATATCTGGAAACAAAAAGCATACAGTTTCTACCTAGGGAACCTCCCTTCCCCCCAGTGAAATTGTTCTTGTTTGTTTTGAATTAAAATATGGCACCTCCAGCAAACATACAAGTTCACTAAATGTGAGCAGCTTTGCATTTCAAACGATTAAGACCCTACTCCAAATTGTAGAAGCTTTTCGGGAACCATATTACTCTCATGATACTTCATTAATCTCCATCATGTATGCCAAGCCTGACACGTTTGACAGTGAGGACAATGTGGCTTGCTCCTTTTTGAATCTACAGATAATGCATGTTTTACAGTACTCCAGATGTCTACACTCAATAAAACATTTGACAAAACCAGCCTTGGTGTGTTTGGGGATGTCTGTATTGACTGACTGTGGTGTGCTGAATGCGATACGGCACCTGGTGGATGCTGATTACAGAATTTTAAGACGTGTATGATACAGTAACTGGCAGTGTGGGGCAGCTGCAATTGTATCTTGAAAGTGAGTCTTTCATGGGAATCAGAAGATTAGGATGCCAATGATTTGTCTCAAAAAAGTTAATGAATTTGTAGATGGACATTCACTGAAAGATGGTACTAAGGATAATGATGGCAGCATAAATTATTTTTACGAAAGAGAGGAAATATATGTAGAAAAATCATATTATTTATAAGACTGAAGCTTTTTCCTTCAAATAATTTTGAAAGAGTATTTCACTCTGGCCTTGAAATTAATAAATCAGGCTGGAGCAGCCTGATGTTGTGCGTTGTTCTCTCAGGTCTGATTTTGAGGCAGCGGAGAGTGACACAGTGCTGTGAAGGAAGAGGTCACACTGTGCTGGAGAGGTAAGTTGTTCTACTGAAATGAGGTTGCAGCTAGGAGTACCTTTTTACCTCTATTTTTTAACCATGAAGGAGAGCTGGTCGCTGTGGGTAGCAGAAAAATAAGGTGTTGGCAAAAATAAAACCAAATTTATTCTTTTAATGTGAAGCGTAGAACTGTGCTTTCCCACAGTATGTTTGTTTAAAACAGCCAGGTTTTGTCTGAGTGCCCATGTGCCAGGGGCTTCAGGTACAGGTCCAGTGGGGTCAGGGCTGGGAGAGATGCTGCTGTTACCTGTGCCATGTGGATGTGCTAGGCCTCTTGTGTCATGGTGATAAATTCCCTAGCTGGGAAATTTGAAAAAGGCAGCTTGCCACCGGCTCACACCTGCTGTGTGTAGGGCACTGGGAGTGTTGGCTGCGTCCTGCTCTGAGACATTGCCTCAAGATGCCACCTTTGAGCATCATTGCTCATTTCTGGGAGAGTAAGACATGCTTCAGCCACAGCCACCAGCATGATTGTTGTAAACTTGGCATCATGCCTTTAATTGCACCAAAGAGAAAGAGGGAGGGCAGATGACTTCAATGCGTAGTTGTTGATTTTGCTTTAAAGAACATCTTGTGGTGACAGGAGCAGGGACAGTATTGTAGAGCAGAGAAATTAGGGCTTCAGATGTTTCAAAATCCTTGAAATTTTCTTTTGTATCATCTCCCTGGTGCGGCAAGTATTTATTCCTGGTGTTATTTTGATCTTACATAATTGAGAAAAGATTAGGACCACATAAAATCTTGTGTTAAAAGTCAAATCCAAAAGAAAACAGAGCCTACCTGTTTCTCTTGGAAGTCAGCAAGGTGCTAGTACCAGAGAAGTGCTCATGCTGGGTTTTAGACAAAATGAAAGGTGAGTGAGAAGTGGAGTATATGTGCTGCTGAAAGAGAAGTAACCTCTTTACTGCACTTATACCACTGAAACGTGTTCTCTTGTCCTGGCTGAAATTTGTTCTGGTTTCCAAAATGTTTCCATGGTCCTGAATTGTTTCTATTTCATTGTGTGTACTTCATGATACCTTTCTGTTCCAAAAGTAAAAATAATTAAAAATGAAACTAAGTTGTTCATGGTAGGGTTCTTTGAAGTTACTACAATATCCTGAATGTAGAAAATGAATTTTAAATGTTTACCATGTCTTAAAAATTCTATAATGTTGTATGTTTCAGTTTATTAATTTGCCTGAATAGTTATCTCTTCAGCTGTTTAACCAGGTTCTTTTAGCTACTGAAGCTAATAAATTATTCCAGAATAATCACTAATTTTATTAAATGAAAGAATAATCTGATAAGCTGTTATTTCCATGACCAGTGACTTGTGACAACTGCCATGTTAAATATGTGCAGCCCATGTTCCTCCTTAGTGGGTTTGTGCATATAAGATGTACAACTCCTTAAAACTTGTAGCTGTATGCAGCAAATGTAGAGTACTCTGTTTTAAGTCGAATTGTGATTTAACTTAAGCTAAGCACACATTATTTATGCATTTCAACCTGGATGGGGTACTGCAGGTGCAGCGTATCGATCACACATTTGCTATTTAAGAAAAAACCTGTGAAATCTGTTTGCACACTTCACTGCTGCAGGTGTGGGGGCAGTAGGTAGGAGACACGTTGTTTCTTCAGCTGGTGGATGAAAAATCATTGTAGGCACTGCTCTTCCAAAATACAGAAAGTAGGGAATTTTGCAAGGGAGGAGAAGTACTAACCCTTCCTCTTCACTTGGTATTCCTCAGTGCCTAATAGCTGTGACATTGATGGCCTGTATCTGGGATTAAACAAATACTAGTGGAACAGGGAAAAACTCCTACCAGCCTCCAAGATACCAAAACAGAGTGCCCCCAAGTGATGTGGAGATGGCAGTGAAAGTGGCTGTGCCTGTACTGCCACTTGGGTTTACTCTGTAGGAGTAGATCTGGAGACTGAAGCAGTTGGCTGGGGCACGTGATGCTCCCATGGCATGTATTTGAGGGGCTGCTTGTGCTGGTGCCAGGCTGGTTCTGTGAGGAGTTACAAGGGCAGTTTTCACATCAGGCTCAAGAGAACTAGCTTGCTCTAAGATACCCAAGGAGTAGCCAGTTTGCCTGTTGTGAGAGCCCTGTGCAGTGAAGAGCAGGCAGGGGGTGTGTGTGTGTGTGTGAAGAGGTCTGATAAGGAGGTTCACTTTCAAAGGTGTATTTGTGGTCAAACAAAAACTCTGCTGTGGACTGGCTTTTGGTAGAATCAATAGCAATATCAAGGTGATGTGCTTAGGGACACCAAGATGTGACATTTTGAACTATTAAGAAGCATAGAAAGCACAGATATATAACTTTTGAAGACTTATTTTTAAGTACTATTGTACTTAATGTATAAGATGCAGTTTTCTGTCATAATAAGTATTTCCTAATAACACACAGGAAGCAGGTTTGGCCTTTCTGTGTGGATTAAAGTATCAGATGAAACATAGATGTACTGTCTTCATGTCTATTTGTTCTTTTGTTGATGTTTGTCCAGCCCTGTAGAGATTGGTGGAATTGCCATAGTTGTTTTAAAGGATTTACTTTTCCTGAAGGATCCTTTCTTACCTGCTGCAGTCTTTCCATCTTCTTTTCCATTTTTTCTCTTTAATCACACAAATTCACCCTGATCTGTTCCCAGCCCAAACCTGTCAAGGATGGCAGAGTGTCTGCTTTGGAAAGGCCATGCTATAAGCCATGTTTTCCTTCCCTCCTTTCCCACAGAACAGGCTTGCAGCTGGAGTGGCAGCACTGCAGCTGGGTCACTTTGCTGGCACTTTATTGATGCTGTTGCCCCGTGATGCTTGCTGTGGGCAGGGACAGCCCTGCTCAGGCCATCTGTCCCCAGGCTAACAGCCCAGTGACTGTGCCTCTCTCCCTGCTCTGCTCCAGCAAGCTGGCAAATCATCCTTGCAGCTTACAAACATCAGGGAGCTGCATTCCTGGTGCAGTGTTTCATGTCTTGTGGCTGCCAAGCTTGGTCGAACTGCCCTTGCACAGCTCTGTTGGTCCTTACTGAGGTAGGGATGCTGCATGCTACATTTCAGTGGGTGGTTTAAACACCATTTATTCTGCTGCAGGATAGGACCGTAACAGTGCTTTTTGAAACATCAGTGTGTCTGGTGAAGTTTTCAGTTTGAACAATATTAGCTAAATTTTACCATTTCTCTCCACTCGCAAACTCAGCTCATGGAGGATGAAGCAGGGAAAGTGTATAAAAATTTGTAATTGTTTAAAACTAATAATCACTTCTTTTAGGTTTTAGTCCCTCCATACTAATTCCAAATGTTTGATTACATTATTCCACAATTTCACTTCAATTAATACAGGAAACCACTGGAGGCTTTGAAAAGAAAATCAAAGAAATGCTGTTCATCATGGTATCCCTGTGGATTGAAAGAGCAGTGTGCTGGTTTGGCTTAGAAAGTTTTAAGGTAAATTTTGCATTTCAAGGCTGTCTTTGGAGCAGTTATTTCTTGGCTTCTCTGCCCTGGTAGTGCCCATTCCAGACGCATGGGAATAGCCACATGTAGCATACTGAGGAATGTTACATGTGTGTGTTTGCTGCCAGGAGCCGGGCTTGGGTCGGTGCTGCCATCAGACCTCCTTGTGGCTCTGCACAGTTAATGCCTGCAGCGTTTTATTTTCTACATGCAAAATGTGTGTGCTCAGCACAGAAACTGATAAATCACACAGCAGATCAAATCTGCAGCTGTTGGGAGAGAGTGTGGGACGTGTGAGTTAACAAATACATGCACCTGAGTGTCGGGAAGGCAGTGCCTGGCAGCCCGGGCCTGGCTGAGCAGGAACGTGGGGCTTTCCTGCCCTTGGCAGCCCTGCAGCTGCACAAGGGGAAGGGCTTTGGCTCTGGCACCGCTGGAACTCTGCACTGCGGGGAATTGAAAAGGCTTAGATTGTGTATGGGGATTTCTCCAAACACGGATAAATAACGTACCAAAGGCTGTTTTTGGTAGGAGTGGGGATGGAAGAAGTACTGCTCTGTGCTGAGCATGTTTCCATCCCCAGTGACCCAGGCCCACCACAGGCAGAGACCCTGCACCTCTCCCAGGCAGCAGCACCAGGCCTCGAGGGACTTGCGCTTGGAATCAGAAGAGCTGAGGTAAATTAATTTTTAGAAGGGCATGTAGGTACAGAACGAGGGCCAATGGCTTTGAACTGGAAGAGGTTGGGGTTAGATATTGAGGGAAAAAAAAAATCAGTACGAGGGTGGTGAGGCACCGGAAGCTGTGGGTGCCTCATCCCTGGAAGTGTTCAAGGCCGGGCTGGGTGGGGCCTTGAGCAGCCGGGTGTAGTGGCAGGTGTCCCTGCCCACGGCTGGGGGTTCAAATTCCATCTTTGAGGTCCCTGCCAACCCGGCCCGTTCTGTGATTCTATGAAATCCCTGCACTGCTTGTACCTCTGATACCAAGTATTTTGGTGTAATGATCACAGCAGCATGCAAGGGGGAGGGAGCAGGGTTTATGAGGGCAATTTGGGAAACCCATTTGTGAGGACTTTCACACCCCTGGCCATGGCCTCTGAGGAGCTGCCTGCCCCCCACGTGCGAGGTGAGCACATCAGCCCCAGGTTTGGAACCTGCACCTGACTACAGAGGGATGTTCATTGTGCGAAGGGTTCATAGGGCTAGGTTTATAGTAAATACATAATAGTTTAAAGGCTAAAACTCTTGCTCAGTAATGAGGAAGGCTGTTGCTCACATGAAAGGGGTTCCCAGGAGCAAGCCAGGGCAGTACAGCTCTGAGAGAAGACTGCAGGCTGGCATGTGGACACTGGGGTTTGACCTCACCAGGGCACTGCAGCTGGCCCCAGGCATGGGCAGAGGCGTGGAGCTGGTGCTGCTGCTCTGGCCCAGGACTCCCTCCCTTCTCTTGTCCTGTGCATGGAACACTCACCCGTGCTGTGTAAGGACAGCACTTGCTCTAACCAGGGCAATGGTTAAACCTCTCATGATGCTGAATGCACACCTTGCCAAATCTGTCAGCAAAAGATTTTTTGAAAAGTGCATGCAAAACCCTCTGGTTGCTGAAGAGTTAAACTTCCCTGTAGTATGAACCATGTGCAAAGTATCCAAATTTGGTTATAAATCCTGTTTAAGTTTCAAAGCACAAGCCTTATTGGAGGTAGCAATACTAGCATCAAACTGCCTTGATAAGATCAACAAATTACTAAGTTTAATTGTTTGTGCTGGGGCGTGTGCAAGGAGATAACTCATAAATTAAACACCAGTGCCTGAGGGTGAGTCATTCATGGATTCAGAGCTGTCCTGACACTCGCAAGCAAAAAGTAATTTTCTCTTAGTTCAGTAATTATGCATTTCAAGATATAAGATCAGCAATCTATGCTAGGTGTGCTTGCAAAGGTGGAAGAATACTTCAGCTACTGGAGTTTCCCATACACTGATTAACAAGAAAAGTCTGTTGCTTTTCTCTGTAGTGGGGAGTATTCAGACTGAGGTACGCTTCTTCAGAAAGATAATGACTAATAAAGGGATTAAGAATAGATTGAGGGTCAGATTTTGCTGTTATAAATTAACAGCATTCTCTTGGCTACAATAGAGCAGTACTATCTTATATTAGCAGTGAATCTGTCCCAAATTATTAAAGAAAATCAACAACCCCCCTGTGATAAGTGCTGTTAGTCATCCAGGCTAGTGCCTGCTTCTGAGAGGCACCTGGCCCCTCGCTGGCTGCGCTGCAGCTCACGCGCTCTCACGCGGGGTCATTAGAGCCCCTTCCTGACTTATTCATAAGACCCCATGAGGACTTTGGTCTAATCAGGGTTTTCCTAAGGACAGGGAATAGTAATGTAATCTGTTATTGTAACAACATCATCTTGATCTGCTTTTATTTACCAATGTTTTGTCAGCCGTTAAATATTTTTCTTCCGAATTCAGATGAAGATCACACTGAGAAATCATATTTTTGGAAATGTGGTGTAAATCTCCCAGCTGCTCAACAATAGTTGCTGCTGGGATAAACTCCCAGCCTGCAGGAGACAATTGATGTGTAAGCTACACCCTCCTGACCAATCGGATCTCAAATAGCCTTGACCTTGTCAGTCTGTGGAGTTTTGTGAGGGGGGAAGAGTGGTGGGAATCCTGGAGAAGGACAAGAAGTCTATGACAATCTTTGGTGGGTCCTCTCAGTCCTCAAGAGTACTAATAATGCATCAGTTTTCATCCACAGATAAACAGGAGAGATGGAAACACAGCCGGTTTACGGTTATGAGTGTGACATACGTCATCTCCATTAAGTGATGTCATCTTCTTGTGACACCTCCCTCCTTACACAGAGCCTGGCCTCTGAGGGCTGTCTGAGTTTTCTGTGATTCCTGCCAACCCAGCAGTGCAGTCCTCTGGTGCTCAGGAACCTGTCAACAGCTGATAAGGACACTTCTGCTGTTGCAAGCCACCTTTTTCATGCTGTATTGCAGGAAACCCTTCACCTGGAGGAGGTTTGTGTCTAACACTGGGTGCTGGTCTGGGATGTGCTTGTGGGAAGTGTTAGAGGTCATTGCTGGCTTCACTGGCACATGCCATTCTGGAAAAGAAAGAGAAAAGTTTAATTTATATTTACTACTTGGGAACAAAACTGTAAGCATACCCATTTATCCCAAAATAAAAATGAGTTAATGACTGGAGTGTTTAGCCCATTGGGGATGTCATTGTTTTCAATTATGTGCCATTCTGATGGGAGAGCACAGATTCTTAGGCTGAATGGAGATTTGTGCTCCAGCTATTTGTGCCTTTTAAAACATTTTCTTTACTACTTTAAGAGAAAACTGTAAAATGACAATAATGACATATTATTACAAGTAAATTACACTGTAAAATAGCATTAATATTGCAGTTGAAACCTAGAATTTGAAATAAGATGGAAATATTCATTTGCACACAGCTTTTGTTCTTATCAAAAGCAATTTGGATTAGGAATGAGATTTACTTAGCGCCTGCACTCACAGGCGAGCTAATGCTCAGTCACCTGGACTGAGCAGGCTGTCAAGCTCATCTGTCACCAGCCACCACAGGAGCCTCAGGCAGAGCCCAGCACTCCCCAGAGGGGCACAAAGCACCAGGAGATGCTGAGGGAGCAGAGGTGCTGAAATGCAGCTCAGAGAGGCCCCATGCACAGCCATGCTGCGGGCACGGGGCTGGCAGCCAGGGCTCTCATGGGAGAGGGTCAGCCTCTGGTCTGTCTCCACAACAGAGGAGGTTCTGTACCACAGAATGTGATACCCACTCCTCTCCCACCTAATGGAGAAAGACTAATAGGAATTAGAAGTTAATAAATCCACAGTGGGTGCAGGGTAGTAATTGGGGACCTTATGCTTAGGGAGAATGCTGAGCAGTTAAACACTCCATTTCATGAAAATTGTCCTTCAAATTTGACAGCCCTGTTCTTTAGAAGTCAAGGGGGTCTGGCCATATTTTTCCTCTTCTCCATACACAAATAGGAAACCATCAGAGCCTGGAAGGGCCACTGTATGAAAGTACGTTTGGAAAGGAAGGAGAAGCAATTCGGCCTCTTGTGTCTCTGTGGTAGTCCCCAACTCGATGCCTGGGAGAGGAGCAGGGAGCATGACACTGTTGTGCTCCAGCCCAGCAGCCCCTTCCATTTCTCCAGTGAGAAGGGGTGCTCCTGTGACAAATCTGGCATTGTTAACTTGTAACATTAGTTTTAGGATACAGGAGCACTTGGAAACGATGTCTGAGCCATTAAAAACAAGCTAAAAATACAAGAAGTTCGAACAGCAATGGGAGTCAGAGGGTGCAATCCCCAGGCAGCCCTGCCAGAGCTCAGGCAGCTTGCAGCTTCTGCTGTGGCAGCTCTGCCTCCCTCCCCTGCTTCTGGAATCAGCTTTTACAAGTGTCCTGTGTGCTCCTGATGGTGTGTCCCAGTGACAAAACTCAGTGGTGCTTAGCATTGCAGGGACTCTGCTGCCGTGACACTGTTCCTGCAGGACTGGGAGTGTTTCTAAAGGGCAAAAGACTTTATTCTAGCAAACTGCTATTTTGAAACATTGTTCAGTTCTTCCATGAGGAATAACATGAGATGTCATACAAGACAGGCTTGAAAAATGTGGTTTTATCTCTTAAGTAAATTCCTGGAATAGTTTGGAAGGGCATTGGCTTTGCCAGTAGGTCAGAGATGAGTATGTTCACTCTGAAATCAGTGATTCTATTTTCAAAGGCAGTGGAGGTCTATTTGCAGGATTTGTATTTTAGTACTGTGTCAGATTGTGTCTTAGAAGTGCCCATGGATTATTTCCAGCAATTAGTAAGAATCCATATGTTATCTGTATTCCACTAGTTGCCCTTACTTGGGACAAAATATCTTTGAATGTATTAGAAATCAAGTAGTTCACTATCCCTGACTGTCACAGTGGGCACCTTCAAAACAAGAGAGCTCTTTTCTTTTGGCGGCTCAAACACCAGCCAAGGAGACCAAAGGCATTTTGGTGCTTGAGCCTTGCTGGGGGCCTGGCAAGCAAGTTGGTTCCCACCCAAGGAGGGGTTAGGAATGAGTATCCTTCATCTGATGGTATTAAAAACACCAAACCTCAACTAGTTAATTGATTTTATGGAAAGTATCTCTAATAAGACAGATATTCATAAGCACTTTGACAAAGCTACTTCATTATAATAATGAGCAGAAAAAAATAAAAAGAAAAAATAAGCAGGAGAGGTCCTGAGATAGGAAAGAGAAAATGCTTTGTAGGTCCCATGATAACAGAAGATTTTTATTCTTCATATCTGAAAAAACCAAAAAAGAAAGGCCATATCTAGGGCCATTTCTATTTTGCAAATGTGATTTTAATCATAATGATCCCACTGTATCCAGTGAAATTACTCTGAGCTTGGAGTTACTGATGTGACTTTCTTTGCCTAAAGACAAATACATTTCTAAAAGCAAATTAAGGGTAATCATGCTTTAAATCTTTGTTATCCCAATTATTTAAATTGGGGTCCAAGGAAATCTTTCTGGTCAGAATCAGAATAGAATTCTCTATCTTAATTATCTACATATTTTTATCAAATTTGTTATTTACCAGTACTCCAATGATGAGTGGGTATGTGGGAAACACAATGAAATATTAAAATGTTTATGACACATTCTTTGAGGATTTTGCTCAGCAGCTGAGTTTATGAACCTGCAATACCAACATTTATACTTTCGGTTCTTCATAAACCCATGGAAACTTTTCAGAAAAGTTTTAACTACAACAAAGGAAAGGCTTATTTTGTGTATACCCTCTTTACCTGAGGTCCATAGTTAGACTCAGCATTGCAGCTTCTGGATCTCATGAGCTCAGTTTGTGCTTTTGATCATGCCACTCTTTGCACAAAGCTCAGAGAATTTCTACTTCATAAAGAGGAAAATACAGACACGTTTTGATGTCTATAGAAATGCATGTTTGCTCTTGTTTTTGAGGCAGGGGAACTTAGGGTTTAACATCTCTACAGTTCTTCTTAGGTTTCTGTGCCATCAAAGTTTCCAAGAAGGACTTAATGGGGAATAGAAATAATTTGGTTTTGGTGGTGATGGTGTCCTTGATACATTTTTCTTTAAAAGTTGTACACTGATAAAAATAGTAAGTTATCCAGTCTACTCATAACCACTTCATCTTTAAGTTCATGCAAGTTTAGGGAGGTGTAAGTGACTAAAAGGATGAGTGGCTTAAGATTCTCTGAGTGATACTGCAAATACAAGGACTGAAATACCAAAGGAGTAAAGGATATATAGACCTTTGCCCATTACATCAAGAAAATGAAAAAGTTAGGAAGGGGGAGTGGGGGGATTCCTGTGCTATATTTTTCAAGTCCTACTCCAAAAGGGGTAACCAGCCCATTAGTATAGGTGCCAGGAAGCTGCTTTTGTGACATCTCACCAAACACACCTACTTGCACTGGACCATAGAAAGATCAATCCTGTCTGAAAACCACCCATTACCTAAGACACCTAATTTATATTAGAAGCTCACTAAAAGGCACTGTCTGGCCCCCAACCTTCACTGCCAGTGATAAAGAGGATGTTTCACACCATATGTGACACTTAATCAAAACCGATATTCTTTAACAAACCCTTAACCTCTAGCACACAGGAGTCATATGAGGCCAAGGGACAAGACACAGATCCAGCTCAGGGTGGCATATCCTTTGATTAAGATGATACAGATTTCCCATTTTTATCAGGGTTACAAATTCTGGATATATCCCTTTTTGATTTGTCAGCATTAAATTTCAGTAGAGGTTCAAGCCAAAGAGAGACCAAGACTAGTTCTGTCTTCAACTGTGTATTAGGAGATAATTTCTCTGAATCCTCTGCAGTAATGATCCTCTGATCTTCTCATCTTTCTGTAAGCAAGTTTTCCTGGGAACCTGGATTTAAACTATGGCACAAACCTTGCTTGCGTCTGGGTCCTTTCTTAAGGAGGAGTATCTAAATACTCTTATTCTGTGAGCCCTGAAATGGACCTTTTTTTCTTTCCTTAGGTCTTTTTCAAAGAGGCAAACCTTCAAGTGAGTTCTTTCACCCTCCCTTGGATTTCTGGGGCAGGAGGTTTTACTTATGGAGTATACAGTACTTTAGATGAGGATTGCAAACTTCAGGGGGTTAGACAGTTTTCACTACCTGCAGTACATTGGAATCTGAGTTATAGTTGACTTTACTTCTGGGTGACTTCTCTTTCCCCCCAGTTTTTTTGGTAAACCCTTATTCTAGCATTTGCATGTGGCTGGTTTGGGCATGGACAAGTCTCTCAAACTCCTCATCACGGGTAAGTTTGGCTGGTCTCCTCCTTTCTAGCCAAATTTTTCAGCTGGAGGTTTAGATTTTGTTAGGAACATGGTTCTGCAGAAGTGATTTCTAGTCATTATTCTTTGAAAATAACATGCTGCTTTATTATTAATGTGTAAAGGAGATCTTGGAAAGGGTTTTGCTTTTCAGTTGTATGTTTTTAAACACTGAACCAGCACATCTGTTCTGCGAGACTCTGTGGCTGGCTGGAGGATATGGGCTCACTTCTGCCAAGTGCACAATATCCTTGCCCAGCACACAGAAATGTTTCTTATTTGGACTGCTTTCTTTGTTATGGTTGTTACTAGAGCACTTATAAGCAGAGTTCTCTCTGTGATGAACTGTCTTTCTCCGACATTAATATAGGAGCAAGGAAGTCCCTCTACCCTCACAGAGAAGCCAAAATAATCTATAAATTTCTCTAGCAAAAAAAAAGGACAAGATTTTGCATGAGTTTGAGATTCCAGGAAAAAGAGGCAAGTAGGAAGCAATGGCTCTCAAACTTTTCAGACCTTTTTTCTTTACACTCCATGAAGGAAAAGGGGTAATATATGTAGGCTACTCCCTTTAAGATAGAACTTCAGTCATAGAAAGACCTGTAATCATGTTAAACTATATTCAAGCGCAGCTTCTGTTTCATAAATGCAAAGCTGACAAACTAGTTTATGGCATATCACATACATCAAAGGTCAGCTTTTTATTCTCCTGTACCTTGGTTTTTAAAGCTTCTTTAATATACAGAAGCACAATCAAGGAAGAAAGACTTGCAACTCAGCTGCCACTCCCAATTTCTTACCCATCTTGATTTCTTAATCAGAAAATTAATTGGACCTTGGAATCTTAATTTTTCTTAAATCTCTTCAGATTTAATCAATGTGTTCTGCTGGAAGCAATCTTTCACTTAAGATTTCATAGCGATGTAGTAGAGAAACCATGTCATTTCCTGCATCGAATACATCAAAGTTATGTGTGTTGGGATTTTTTTAACTTTATCCCATGCTTCAGTTTTGGTCTCTTTGCTGTAAGGAAAGAGTTTTATTTCTTGTTTCTACTGGGGGGTAAATCTGCTCTACTGCAATGCAGTCTAAAATTTATAAATTCCCAGGAAAAGAGGAGCAGATGCCTCCTCCTGTGCAGTGTGCTTGTACAAGAGTTGACAGCAGTGGCAGGGATGGTTTTCACAACCAGTGCCTTCTCTGTTGCACGTGGTATCAAGCACAGCCTCTTTGTACCATTATTTAATTTAAAGGCAGAAGGCAGACTATGCTGTCACCAAGCACTTCCACTGTTATTTAACAACACTTCCCAAACATGAGTGCTCTCACAGCAGTGAGAGATGTAGCCTTCTTTACCTCGAACTTGGGCATTCAATTTGCTGTTTGTGGTGTCCCAGTGAATACTTTAATTCTCTAATGAGATGGGAGGGTAGTTTGTGTTTCAGATTTAAAGTTTGCTGTTGCAGAGATTTGGCTCTGGCATTCGCATGAGGAAGTTGCCTTGGGGGCCAAGAGCATTACAGCATTTAACAGCCTGCTCAGGTTGCCATCACATATGGGGTCAGCTAAAAGCAGTGCAGTCCCATGGCAAGGTGCCTGGTTTGTGGTTTACTTTAAATTGAGCCTTTCTAAAGAGGCTTGTGAATATTTGGAGAGAGTTTTCCTTTTTGGCTTTGTTTAAAACCCAAAATTTGGCCCCGGTGTTAAAGTTGTTGCCACATGCAGACAGGAGTCGTGCTTGGTTTTGCTGCACAGGTGCAAACCCCACTTTTCACTCCTGTGCACACTGCAACTTGGTTCTTCCTCAGCTTGGGGGGCTCCTCAATGGTAGAAGTTCCTCTGAGGCTTTTATAAACATGAAT
Source organism: Sialia sialis (assembly GCA_009812075.1). Lineage (NCBI taxonomy): Eukaryota > Metazoa > Chordata > Aves > Passeriformes > Turdidae > Sialia > Sialia sialis. Next base: position 11,949,028 of record VRYO01002782.1, read on the forward strand.
TCAGCCCAGCTGAGGACACAAGGGTGTGCCAAGGGTGCTGGAGTGTGGCTCACCCCCATCCAGGTGAGAGTCTCCTGCAACTGTTCTCTCATCCATTTACCCCTGGCTGACCTTCCCAAGAGCTGGTGAATCTGAGATGTGGGACACTGCTGTGTTGGAGGCACCTGTTTCATCCCAGCCATGCCTGACTGCAGGTGCTGGGTATCGAGTGGCTGGAAATTACCTCGTGCTCTGTGAATGGGAGCTGCTGTAAGATGTGCTGTTTGATTCCAGTCCCCTTTTCCTTTTCTAGTCCCAGCAGGAACCAGCAGCAATCCTCTGTCTCTTTCCTGCTTTCCTCTCCTTGTCAGCTCTATGAAGTGCTCAGTGATGGGTACACACAAATGCCTGTACCTGCCTTCTGCCTTGCAGGATTAGGAAATAAGTAAAACACCTGCTATCTGTGTGTTCAGCAATCACAACAGCATCCACAGAGCATGGACTTTGATTCACAAACATTATTTTAAAAAACCCTCTTTCATATTTGCCTGGAAAGTGAGCTGGAGCTCATTAAGGATGCATGTTTAATGGAAACCTTGTAAGTGGTGAGTACATGATAACTGGTAAAACTTTAACAAGATGTAATGACATCCAAGTTGTCTATTTTCTGGAAAATATATTGAAATTGCGAGTTTTGGTCCTGGGATTAGTTATACAGGACACTTGTAGTTTTGAGAAAATTCAGGAGTGAAAATACAAACCAACTTGACACAGACGAATAGAAGGAGGAAAAAAAAAAGGCTATCTTAAATGCCGATGGCAGGCCAATGTGAGTACAGTAGTTTCACGATTATAAGCTGCACCTTTTTCATTGAAGAATGCAGCCTATGCCAGTGGTGCGGCTAATCATCACGTGCAGTTTATTTATGGACAGTTTCCGGCGAAAGGCCAGACTGGAAGTGTGAGCTGGCTGGGGAGAAAGCTGCTGCGCAGCCGCAGCCAGCCCTGGAGCCGGGGCCAGGCAGGTGGGGAGCGGGCTTTGGGGGGCAGCGGGGCCACGGGGGACAGCTGCCGCGCAATTCTGCAACTCGGGCCGGGAGCCAAAGCCGCAGCCGAGCAAGCGGGGAGCTGGAGCCGGTTTCACGTGGCGAGGAGGTGGCGGGCAGCCGGCCTTGAGCACACAGCGAGGGGGCGAGCCGCTGGCTTCGTGCGGCGAGGGGAGCCGCCGCCGCTGCTGAGCAGGTGGGGGCCACGGCAGCCAGCGCTTGGGGTGGGAGTGCCGGGGCCCATGGCATGGGAAGGGCGCCTGGGGCTGCGTTTAAAGGCTTTGCCAGTCTGTGAAAACTGTTTGCAAATTGAGCACCTGACAGCAAACCCCGCAATCCCTCACGTAACTTATTACTTTGTTGCACAGGGATCCTCACTTAAAAAAAAAAAAAAGCGGCTTGTATTTGGGGTGCGGGTTATATATGGACAATTTCCGTGGTGTCCCCGCCTAACCAGATGTGTGGCTTATAATCAGGTACGGCTTATAATTGTGAAATTACTGTATTTAGAAATTAAATCCCAAATCTGATTTGGGGACTAGCAGCAGCTAGTGATGAGTGCTGCAGGGGGCAAGGGGCAGCTTTGAGGTCCGTGTGTGTCCTGGCTCTCCAGAGGGCTGCCAGGCAGGTGCTGTCCTCGGGCTGGCTCTGCTGGTACCAGGGAGCTCCTCAGGGCTGCTCTGCCCTCTCCACCCCAAACCTCCCCATGGACAGACCGTACCAGGGGCAGGAAAAATAAAAAAGCTGATGGCTGTGGAAGGATTAAAATGTGTGTTGATTCCCAGTTTGGCCATGCAGATGCAGCCCTGCTTTTGAAGAAGCTGGGGCCCTGTACGCTGGCTCTACCTCTCCACAGGGCTGCATTTTAGGAGGATGAGGATGAGGATTTTAGGTCTTGCAAAACCAGGAAAATTATTTAAAGCACACCTGGAATGTATCGTGAGCTGGTTGTTGGATGCAAGTACAGAGAAGGAACCTAACTCGTTCCATGGGAGACACATGCTGTAGCAGACACAAAGATACAAGGGCATGTCACTCCTGTCCCGCAGAAGGGACGGTGCCGCTGAGGGCCTGGCACACCTGTGTGCCGTCACGTCTTGGCTGCGAGATTCCCTTGTTCCCCATTACGTGCTTTCTTTCACTTTCACTGCTAATTGGCACTTTTTAGCTATTTTCACATGTGGAGTGTGTTAACACAGGATAGGGTTATTATCAAATTAATTAGGAGCTCCCTCCAATTATTCCTGCTGCGCCTGCCGGGCTCTCCCCGCTCCCCCCGACGGGCTGATTGGCGACCACAGCCCCTGTGGCTTTGAACGCCGGAGCGGAGCCGCGGGCTCATTACGGCGCTGCTCCCGCCCAGCCCGGCGCTGCCGCTGCCAGCTTGGCTCCCTGGTGCCCGCGACCCAGCGAGCTCTGGTGCCTGCCCGGGGCCGAGATGCTGCTCCAGAGGTGAGGGTAGCTGCCCCGGCTCGGCCCCAGGAGCTCAGGAATGGCTCCAGCCAGAGGGCGAACTTCTCCTGGCACAGGTAAGCACCGGGTCTTCGGGGCGGTGCCAGCCTGGCAGGGCTGGCCAGCGCGGTTTTGGGTGGGATGCGAGAGGGCACGGCTGGACGGAGAGTTTACCCCAGCCAGGGTGAAGCTGCAGGAGCTGCTGTCGGAAACAGCTGAGGCTCTCAGGCAGGGGACCGGGATTTATATACTGAAACTTGCAACACACAAAACCGCAAAAGCAGCTGAAGCCAACCAGCATGTGGACATTTGCTTAATTGAGAAATAAGCACATAGTTGTGGGTCAGTGACTATACAGCTGATTGGCTGAGGCTATTTTATTTTGCAATAATTTACAGTTGTTAAATGGATTTGGAAAAGCCTTAATAGTGGTTATTAAACTATTGACTTAGCCTGACGTGTTCAGTGTAGTAATCCGTGTTTGTGTTTGTCGCTGTGACGAGGCTGCTGGAGCTGGAAAGGTGCTGGAGCGCTGTCAGCCCAGGAGGGGAGCAGCGGGGCTGGGGCGGGCGGGCACGGCTCCTCCTGTGCGGACATCGGCAAAGCTCTTCGGATTTTATCTGGGTCACAAGCAATGCTCTGTTTCCCCACAGTTACAAATTCACCATGTGCATCTCTTATCATCATCTATTGAAACTAATTTAATGTCAAAAAACCCTCCTGTACAAAGAGTGACTTTTTTGCACCTGTGCAGAATCAGATTCGTTTTAAACTGTTTGTGCAATGAATAACTTCAAGTGCAGCACTTGTCGAGTTTGCCCTTCTGGCCAGCAGTTCAAACTGTTCACATTCATTTATATCACGGTGCAGGATACATTTGCTAAGGACTACAGAGCACACATTTTACGATGCGTGGAAGAAATCGCTCTAAATGAATTAAATATCTCTCCTACTCATCATGTCTCCTGTCCACAGGTGATTTACAGGGCAATTCTTATTTTCTTTTTATTGTTTTCTTTTGTATGATGGTTACAAAGGCAGTGGACAGATACTTAAAAGGCAAACCCTCTTTTTTTGCTCTGTTTAACCCCTAAAATGTGCACAGTACTAAAGGCTGGTTTTGCCTGAAACATGGTTCTGTGGGATGGCAGCTGTGTGTTAGTGAGGAGGCTTTTCTGGAAGGAATGGAGCTCTTGAATATTTCACAAAAAGATTTTTTTCCTCCGAATTGTCAGTTGATGACCAAACTCCAGCAGACATCAGCCAGGAAGAAGGAATGCTAAGTAGTCAGATTAAAAACAGGAAAAAAATTTCCCCTCCAGATTTTGGTTCCCCTGTCTCAGACAATATTATTGTTTCATTACTTGCCCAGTTAGCCAGAATCCCTCCTGAGAGAGACAGGACCTACATTTCAAAAGGAAAACAAACAAATAAACCATCCTGTAAAATCTCTCATCCCTGATAGTTTTCAAATAAAAATATAGTTCAAGACTTTTAAAATATGATACAAGGGCGGAGGAGGTCAGAGGCTCTGCGGGCACCTTTGGAGGTCACATCAGAGGGCTTCTGGCTGCAGCTGATGGCTGCAATGTTATTTGCTCCCCATCCTCTTTTTAAATCTCCACTTTTGAAACACACCTTCGGTGTGAATACCACACTAGACTGAAAGCGGATTTTGAGGTTGCAGGAGAGAAGAAAGCCCCACCTATTCAGCAATAATTACAGAAATGGCGTGAGGCCTGTTGCAAGGAGTCCTGGTGTGAAGTGTGACCATCTCTCCGGTTTGGGCAAACCCTGACCTGCAATGGGAAATTCCCTGCTGGGGCTCTTTGCTGGCCAGGACTCCTACACCAGTCTGGTTGCCTGGCATACTTGTTGATGTGCAAGAGATCATGCTATTGCTTTTCCAACCATTTCACAGCCTAAGTTCAGATGAAAAGGCTCCTCTTCTGGCAGCATTCCTGAGTTTTTTGTGTGCTTAGCAATGCAAACCCAGGTAACGGCAGTGACAAAACTCCACACGTCCCTGTCTGGCCACTGCAGTTGCATCTCAATATATCCTGGTGATGCAGGATTTGCAATGTGCAGCCAGGTGAGAGCTGTTTTGTTTTACTCATTATTATAAAATTTTATTTGCTAATTATTTTTAAAACATATCTGGACGTATTTTCTTCCTCTTGCCTTTTAACAATGGTTGCTAGTACTTCTACTTTAGAAAGACTCATTTCAATTATTCTATAGTTATTTTCTAGCCTTAGAGTTGAGAGGTATTCCTGTATTAAATATATAATGCATGAGTACACTCAATGGATATTTATGCAGTATTTCAAATGAGAGTTGCTACTTTTCCCACATACTTAGTTATCCAATAGGGAAGAACAGCATGAGAATTTTCTATCATGGAATGAAAAGCACACAAAAATTTGCAGGCTCCATGTATTTCAGAACTGTGTAACGTTACTGTATTTACCTCCAAATACTCTATGAAGTATCCAGTGTGAGGGCACTAACCTAGATAGTTTATGTAAGACTGTAGAAATTCAATTCCAGAAATGAACCTTCGTATCTCTAGGAACAGCTGGAGAGGCTCAGGTCTACTCATCCTGCTCAGAATGGACACGAGGAATTTGGATTAGATGCAGATGGAGTGGGGATTTTGTTAATGACTGAAAGAGAGGCCAACATGTTGAGGCATAACTGCCTGAACACAATAACAAAATATCTGTGTATGTATTTCTGACTTAAATTATGAACACCATAAATATGCTATCATGCAACAGGCAAAGCATATGTAAACGTAACAACATCCCATTGCCTCTCCAGCACAGAAGAATTTTCATCACTCATTCATATCCCATTGAATCAGCACAAAGATTCACTTCTGGCTGTTAATTATCCTCCACAAAGACCTGGTTATTGTGTTCAGTTTTAGTAAAGGCACAGTTATTATTGTAGAGTACATAGAGAGAATGGTACCTCAGGGAGCAGGGAGGAAAGAAATATGCTTGTGCAGAATTTTAACTAGGAGAGTTCAGTTGCACTGAAGGGATTCATAGGGTAGGATTTTGATATGTGCTTCAGAAAATTAAGCTTTTTCTAGACAAAAAAACCTTGCTGTGACTTTCTGAATATGTGATACCACTCAGTATCAGCCACTTAAAAACAGCTTGCTGTTACTTAAAAGAATTTCTAAGACTACTTTGACTGAAGGGTAGACAGGAGGAACTGGTCTGTTTTTCTCTGAAGTCTGTGACCCTCCAATCACATCAAGGAAAGTGCATGCAAGAGTTCACAAGGCCCATTCATCTCCCTGGGATTTTTGAGGGGCACTTGGAGGCCACCAGCCAAAGGCAGCAATCCACTTCCTCCCCAGCAGCATGCTGGAGGAACTGGGACCTTACACAGGAGCTTTCTTGGCAGGACCCAGTGTCACAGCAGGAGAACGCCAGCTGGGGCTGGGTGCGGTGCTGGGGTCACCAGGATTCACTGGAACTCAGGAAAAGAGCTGGGAACAATGGTGAGTTATACCAGGGACCCATGTATTTTGGGCATTGAGCTGTTGCAAATGCTGCAGTTGCTTAGCACTTCGAGGGTTCAGGAAAGATCTGCTGAAGATGTTGTTTTAGAGGGTGATTTCTTTCCCACCTGCTTTCCTCTCTCTGAATGTCAGGCAGGAGGAGGCAAAGCCTTGACACCCCTTGGTTGCTGAAGTCACTGCTGTTGGTACGAAGCAGGTAGGTGGCTCTAGGCTCACGTGGGAGGACTAGCCTTGCTCAGAGAGAGCACAGCAGCTGCAGTGAATTCAGCCTCATTCCCTATTTCTCATTTCTACTCGATGCCTCTCCTTGGCTGTGCAGGGGTAAGTACAGAGTTCACAGAGTGGCTGTTTCTTCCAAGTGTGCAAGTTGAAAGAACAGGAATAAGCATGTAACTTTGGGTAGAAATGCTGAGAAAAATAAGAAAACAAAATAAACAAAGCTGAAGGAAGATAAAACTTCTATGAATACTGAGAATAGCTAGGGATGAAGGGAACACAAAGAAGATACTGGGTCAGGAAAGTGAAGCAAGAACTTTGGGGTGGAATATAAGAAACCACAAGACTTGTCAGGATGGATCACTGGTGGTCACTGAGACGCTGGCTGTGGCACAGCCCTGTTGAGGTGCCTGTCCCTGCCACCTGGATATGACTCTGGTAGTCCTGCTGCTTCCTGTTTGACTGGACTCCAGCAGAATGGGACCATTGACTGGACTCCAGCAGAATGGGACCACTTCTTTTGCAGTCACTTGTGGTTAATCCAGTAAAGCAGCTAAGAAATCAGCACCGAAAGGCACATTTCACTTAGGAGATACTTGGATCCTTGACTTGCATTGCAAAGGAAAGACCTGTGTAGGCTACCCCCAGAATCCCACACTTGGGCTGATTCTAAAAATGAAATAGATTGATTATACCTTCTGCCCATCTGTCAGCACTGTGTTCAGCATTAAATCCTGTCCAGCCTGGGGCAGGTACTTTTCTTTGCACCACTGTAATGGGAAGATTAGTATTGGATCATGCTCAGAAATTTCCCATTCAGAGCAGCTAGAAACAGTTCATTAATGAAGTGTGGTACATAATTCCTTTGCTTCTTTTAAGTTCTTTGAGAGAGGGGTGGGAGATGCCCACTGCCATATGACCAACAAGAGCTGTGGAGTGTCTGTCCTATGATGAGACCTAATATTTAAATCTGATATTTGCTGCTCAAATAAGTCTATGAACAAGCAGGATACCAATGCATTTCTACTATTCACAGCCTGGAAAGAGTTGCAAAACCATTTTTGTCTGTGTATCTACTGGTTACCATAATTATCTTTTGCATTTTGGCATACCCCTGGGTTATAAGGGAAGATTGTAAATATTTTTTGGGTTTCAATGGTGTTCCTGCAAACTGTGTAGTATTCTAATAGCTATTTGTAAAGCTCCTGTTTATTTAGGAGAGACTTTTATACAGATATGATACAGATGTATCACTTCTGTATAATTTTGATGTTTAATATCAAAACATCTTGAGAAGATTTTAAAGATTTTTTTTCCTACTGCTTTTTAGTGATGAGTCAGAAAATAGTTTTGATGCCCCTTCTGCCTCTGATTTTCTTCGCCCCCAGCTGCTGTTCTGCAGCTGGAACAGATGCACACTGTACCTCCCAATGTCTTACTGGCAGCACAAGGGGAAAATAGCCCTCAGCAAAATTCTGTGGGAGACATGCTGTGCTCCATGTGTAAAGCTGGTGAATCAAAGATATAAACTAGGAGTATCTGGGGCTTCCTTTCAGCTCCTGCAGAGGGGTAAGACTTAACTAAATTTACCTTCTAGGAATGCAAAGTCAGTGTGGAAGAACACTAGGTCTTCTGGTTTCCTCAGTGTCTGGATTGTTTTTATCAGCCTTATAATACAAGAATACCAAAATTAATGTGAAAAATGTTGCAAGAGAAATGTTCAGCTGGCCAGCACCTAAGGGATGTATTTGTACTCATGTCCCAGAAGTTCAAGTGTGATCAAGTTCAGGTGCTCAGGTGGAGCAACAGAGCAGGAAGAATTTTTGTGCTCTGACCTGAGGAGCAGGGACAGGTTACTTTCCCTCCTCCCTTCCATGTCTTTCACTTCATTCAACCAAGCAGCCTGACCACCCAATGCTGCAGTGCTTCAGTGCCATTTTGCATCAAATGCACACAACCCAAAGCATGGGCTTTTCTAGTGTATAGATTGCACCTTCTTATTATGACCATCTCAATCCATTTCTAAAAATGCTAATTCCAGTAAATAGCTGTCATTTTCTTATAGCTCAATTCATACCATGGTTAAACACTCCATAACAAAGGGAGGAGACATCTGGCCTGAATACTGTCTTACACAGAGTTAGTCTTTATGCACAAGGTAAAGAAACACCAAGGCAAACGTTGACTGAAAGTCTGAGAGCTGTTGGAGGTGAGCTAGGATCTCTGAATGTTCAAGCAAATGCGTATCAAAATCCAGAATACATTATTAGAGTTGTGTTTGTGATTTTTCTTTTCACACTTTGTGTTGTGGCAGGAGAGGGAATTCCCTCCAAGTCATTGTTTCCTGGTGGATGTTGTGCCTTAATGCCATTCAGGGCAGCATTGTTGGGAAGGAGCAAATCAGCTCAGCTTGGACCATTAGCTTTGAGGGTTTGGACCCCCATAGCAAGGCCTGGATCAGCCCAAAACACCCGTCAAGGACACACCTGAAGAGAGAGACATCTAAGCAGTGCTGGGCCCCAAGGTAGGTGACTGCAGCTTTGCGTTGGTTTGTGCTACATAACGGAGCTTGTTTGGGACGTCAGCATGGGACCAAATGTGGGTCAACTGCGCAGCTGATGGATGGAGTGAGTAATCTCACAAGACATGTGAGAAAAACACAGAGACTACATCAGACACAGGGGAAGTGGACCAGAGGTTGAGTAAAAATGAAGAAGAAACAAAGGGGAGGAGAGTAATTCCACCTTCTTTAGAATCATAGAATTATTTAGGTTGAAGAAGTTCTTTAAGATCATAAAGTCCAGACATTGACCCCAGCACTGCCAGTACACCACTAAACCATGTCCTTAAGCATCACATCTCTCTGGGCAGCCTATTTCAATGCTTGATAACCCTTTCAGTGAGGAGATTTTTCCTAATATCCAATTTAAACCTCCCCTGGCACAATCTGAGGCTGTTTCCTCAATCCTTCTTTTTTTCAGGCTAAACACCTCCAGCTGCCTCAGCTGCTCTTCACAGGCCTTATTCTCTAGACCCTTCAGCATCCTCATTGTGTTTTTATGGACATGCTCCAGCACCTCAATGTCTTTTTTTGTAGTGAGGGGCCCAAGACTTAACACAGATTTTGAGATGTGGCCTTACCAGTGCAAAGTACAGGGGGAAGATCACTACCCTGGTCCTGCTGGGCACAGTTTTTGTGACTAAAACCATGACCCAGCGTAAGTACTGAATCAGAAACGTTTTCTTTGTGTGAAGGAATCTAGAATGTTTTTTAGAGCAAAAACTGCCCCTAAAATGAATGTCTGCTTCCTGGGATGGAAAAAGGGAAGCGTATTCAGCGTGAAAGGGGTTAAAAAGTAGCAGGGGCTTTATCCTTCTCCTACGCATCCTTTACCTTTTCCTAGGAGCTACATTTCCTGATTAAAGGATCTGTGAGGTAATCCGTGCAAATAGGTTTTCTAATATCAGGATTACCCTTCAAATGTTCAAATACAGGTGTTGCACTGGGCTCTTTCTGGGTTTCTTTGTGAGTGAGGGTGTGTGCCTAAGGCATGCGGGGCTGCCTTACCCACAGCTCAGCAGGGCTGTCAGAGAGCAACAGGGCAGAACAGCCAGGGGCCAAGGGAGCACTGGCTGCCTGGGACTGGAGCCCTGGTGGGACAGGAGCTGGCAATTTTCTGTTTTACAGAGACCAAATGTTGAGACAAACCATTTTTCTAAGTGCCAGATAAGATGGCAGCAGGAGCAGCAACTGTGAAACAGCCGGTGCCTCTGGACAAGAGACTGTTACATCTTTGTTTTGGTTACTTTTAATATCTTCCTGTTATTAACAAGGATCCTGCTGAATGCCCCTTCCTAGATGCAGGCAGGCTGCTGGATCCCTCGCACAGCCGGCAGAGTGGGAATGCCTCGGCACCCTTGGGAGCCTGGGTGTATCTCAAATGCCAACCAGGGCAAGTGAAGGGAAGGTCTGTATGGCTACCAGGTCAGCTTGTGCAGGCATTTAGATTTAATCACATCTCATATATGGCCAGGGGTATAATGGTATTTTTCAGCTTTGCTTTTTCCAACAGTTTTAGATACCTCATGTGGGGAAAGTAGTATCTTTTAAAGAATACATTCTGTATTTGGTGGCCAGTGATTTGAGGCACGAATGTGTCTGAAGGAGAAATGCTTTTCAAGCAGCATGCTGCTGGCTCAAAGGATCCCACAGATTCTGCTGGGCCCTGCCTCTGAGTCGTGCTGTCTTCTCACCAGCCTGAGCCTTGAAGTATCAATTCGGGAGCTTCTTGAGACCCTGCATAATATTCTTCAATGGTATCTTTCTACGCTGAAAGAAAAATACAGGGAAATGTCAGAGAGAATTAACAACTTACATGGATGGGTGGCAAAGCTTGTAGAGATTGACAGAGGAGCACTGTTCCACAAGGAAACAGCCACTAATATTTCACAAGTGGTGGGCTTGGATAAACTAGTTTTGGGGTTTAATTAAGTACAGCACAACCTTAAAGAAAAAGGTGCAAGTCCAGATCCAATTTGTCTTCAGTCAGTAGAATTAACTGAAAAATGTTGGGAATGGCCTCTATTAACATCCACACTGAAAATCTCAAGTTTGACTCTAATGCCACAGGGCTGTAAAGAAACACTTGTTACGCACAAGCCTGGTCCAAAGCAGAGAGAATGGGCCAGGCAGCAGCAGGATCTCTGGGGGCTTTGCAGGATTTTAGGCTCAGGCCTTGAGGCATTTAAGAGTACACTGAGATGCTGATAAATTCAGAGCCTCTCTCACCATTAATGCCTCAAGTTGTTCTCCTTCTGCATAACTACAGGTGCATGACAGAGGCAGAACCTGGGCTGGCTGAGCTGGGGAGCTGTGTCTGCAGCGGTCTACTGCTTCCAGAACCTCAACCAATGCTGTGCAACAGCACTTTGCAAATTGTGAAGGTAAGTGGAAAATCTACAAGAGGAAGGAAAAATGTTTTCCAAAGAACAAAATGGAGCACTAGTTAAATTAGATTCTTAGTCAGAAGAGAGGACAAGGAAGACTGTTGATCCATTCTTCTTTGAGATAGAAAGATGGTAAAATGGAGGATGGACTAAAAATGGAAATTTATTTCTTGGTTCTGTCATGAGACTTCACATGTACTCTCTGGCAAGGCTCTTGATGCTCTTTCACATCTCATGTCTCTGAAATGGGGATAATCTCTTCCTCGATCAAAAAAGATTTTATGAGGAAACATCCTCAATGGTTTGAGTCCTCAGGTGGGGAGGTAGAATAGTATCAGAGGGAGTTCTCTGGTTTCTTTCTATTATGGGCACTGCTGAGTTAGATAAGAAACAAGCCAGAATTTGAACAGCGTTGGCATCCAACAAAGAGCAAATATTTTTTATTGAGAGATAAGGATATTTTGTTTCTCACGGTGTAAACACAAGAATATTGGTCTTTGTAGATTAGCTGCAGTAATGAAAATACTTTGCATAGTCACTAGCTGTGAGTTCTCAGACTTAGTTAATACACCCTAAATGGTCTGGTACAGGCTGGAATGGGGAGTTAAACACAAGATACTGGGCAGGGTGAGGCTTTTCCAATTAGGATAAAGCGAGTTCTGTTCTCTGTGAAGCCTCTGCTTTTAACCCTCATACTGATGACCACACAGCAAATGTGACAAACCGATGAGGAAATGGAAGAAAGGACCATCAGCTCACTGTCCTGTTGGTTGCCATTGATTTTTGATGAGAGTGGCTGCCTCTCTGCGCCCATGGGAAACTCTTAATGTACTTTAATTCCTATTGATTTCTATTTGACAAAAGTTATATCTAACTCACAGTTTACAGAAGTCAAAATTTGAGGTCCTTTATTCTGACTTTGACCAATAAGTGTCTTCTCCTCATGGAAAGCCTGTGGGCAGATTACAAAGTTTCATAGGTAATTTGTAAACCCCTAAAATCATTGCGGGTTTTCAGTTTTGTTTTGTTTTCCATGGCCTTTAGAAACTACTTCCCAGCCTGCTTCCTCCATTGCCTGAAAATTATGGGAATAAGGAAATGCTTGCTGACTTCCAAATGTGAATTATGTGAGGGTCTGGATTGCAGAATCTCAGAAATCAAGTGTGCGTTTAGCTTTGAGTTTTTGCAGGGTCCTACTGCTCAGGGGCCTTTACTCTTTAGGGAATAGTAAATAAGAAAAAGGCAGCTCTCTCCCTCTGGACATAGAGAAGCAACTTGCAGATGTAATTGGCTTTATTATAGATGTAATTGTTTTATTATAGATGTTTATGCTGAATTGTCCTACTACAGAAATGGTGTAATTCATTCAGGAAATAAAATGGCTGCAATGATTAACTTGAGTGTCACATAAAAAATTCAGTGAGTACTGCCAACTTTCTAAGGTTTTATAATACTGTTCCCTTAGATTGTTAAAATCGGAGTCAACTTGTTAAATATTTACTTATTAACAAACATGCTGTTTTAACTTTCTCTCTATACCCTCAAGTAATGAATGACAAAGCACAAAAAGAAGGCTACTCACCTAGATTAGGAAAAACAGGGACTGGCAGTATAACATACTGAATAGAATGGGTATTTATATTCCCACAAAATTGCAAAATGTAACTAGTTTAGATGATTGTTAGAGTTTAGAGTAGTTAAGAGTTTAGAAGACTTTATTGCTTTCAGCCCTTGGAGATTCTTATTGCCTTGCTAGGTCATTATTATTCTCTTAGTAACAAAAGATTTAAAAAAAAAGTTAATAAACAATTCAGGATAAGATCACAAACATGTAGCAGCAAGAATAACTATGCTACACGCATCCCTTTGTCACCCAGTGACAAAAATGGGCACCTCTGTTTTACTGGAGTTAATATTTTTGGGAAGAAGAAGGGAATAGCAGGATTTGGCTGTTGAATCTTTTCATTATCTTTTCTTCATGTGGGATATGAAGGACATATGGGATATGAAGAATCAGAGCATAGCTAGATATGGCCACAGGCATCAAAGGCAGCTTAGGCGCATTGATTGCTTCAGCACCTAGAAGCAAGACTACTGAGCTTGAGAGACAAGTTTCCATGTTACACAATACGAAGAATCAAAAGTTCTTGGATTGTATTTTTAGAGATGTAAGCGTGCTTAGCAAAGCAGGGTCTGAGGTATACAATGCAGAAGAGAGGTATAGATGAAAGCTGAGTTAGTGTGACTAGAACATAAGAAGTCAGGCAGTCATCCAGAAGGGACTGTGAATGTTGGAGTGCCAGAGATTTTTCCCTGGATGTGCTACTGACAGGTGATGAACACACAACCCTGGGGTGAAGTAAACAAACCTTGTCAAACACTCCCAAGCTATGAAGAGGGAGAAATGTGACTGAGACAAGCACTACAGCAGGTAAGTGGTTTCTGGAAGATTGTGTGTCCATTGATATGTGGTGCAGCACTGGGCCTTGACTCCTCTCACCATCGGTTTCCTTCAGGTACCAGAGAGCTGTGACACTGGCAGGAGTGTCTGGCAGACCAGCAGAGCTGGGGGCCCTGCATTGCACTGAGAAGGGTGAGCAGTGCCAAGAACCCTGACTAAACTTCCTTCAGCTGTGTCTTCTGCATGGATACACACCTGTATTGCAGGAAAAACAGGAACATTTAGAGACCCAAGATGTGTGCCCCTCACCAAACTTTTGAGAATGGTTACATCCATGGACATCAGTGATGTGACAGATCAGAAAGTAAGATGAGAGCCTTTTGAACAGCACTGGCTCCTGCTACCTTAAGATCAAACTCCAGGCTGCCAGGGCGTGAAGTTTATCTCTAGTCTGCTGTGAACTGGAAGATGTTGTTTTCTCTTTGTCTAGTGTGCTGCACATGTAGATTTTTGAGAGTATCCCATGGGGTCTTTAAAACAAAATCTGTCCGTTCCTTTCATGCTGGGTTTCAGCTCATCAGGTTTGAGAAATCTGCATGGAAAAGAATCTTTTCTTTCCCTCGAAGTCAAAGGGCAAAAAATGGAGTATGTCATCATCAAAGCTGGATAGCAATGGATTAGAAATCCAGCACAGACCAGCAGTCCTGTGAGATGTAGATCTGATGGGGCTTGGTTTCCCTTGGGCAAATCTTGTTTGGATTCTCCTATGTCTATACAGCTGGAAGCTCTGACTGCAGCTTTTCCTGTGGGTGGGTATTCATACCGTCTTTTATCGTCACAGCTTTCCTGGTGTTTAATAAGGGTTTAACACAAACTTCAGTGGGTCTCCTTTTACTTAGCACCTTCTTCTTATGAAACGTATAGGAATTTTTCAGCCTTTTCTTGCTCTGTTAGATGTGGTAAAAATTGGCTACTGCTTGTTCTTGTTCCTTCTCTCTTGCACAACATGCATGTACATGCACGTTTGTGTACACAGAGATTTATTACACATATGAAGAGATAATGATCTCAAACCCATTTTAATTTCTGTAGGAATCCAGGCTAGGAAAAAAAGTATTGCAGTTCCTTCTTTGGAAGAGGAAAATGAGAATGAGCTTATTTTTTTTTTTCTATGCAGTAGACAGATTATTCAATTACCACTTTTCTTAAACACAATACATGTGGCTGAAAATCTGGCACAACTATTAAAAAGTAAAAGATGTAGTGGGCTCTGTGTCTGGGAACAGCAAAGTTGTGCTTTTGCACGGCACGCACGCTTTGCCTCCAGTGCCAGAGTGGTCCTGCTGAGACTGGAGGAATGCATGGGGAATGGAGGCTTGCCACAACATCCCGTCTCCATTATGTCTTTTGGATCTCTGCCACAGGAACGAAGGAATTTTATCCTTCATTTGTAAGTAATTAAGATGATAGTGGAGTTTAAATTTTCCAACTTTGTGAAAACAAACTAATAGCAATGATCCACTTCAATAACTCAGATACTAATTGACGCAAGAGAGAAACAATACATTAAAAAATAATTAACTTTTGTTAATTAATTTTTAGGAATAGGAAGGGCAACTGCACCACGTGCAGATGTTTGCAAGTGTCATTAGACTGGAAAGGTTGTGCAGTAATTTGGAAATTGAAGCAGGTCAAAAGGACCAGGAATGATCTGCAGCATTGTTTGAGAAGTATGTGACTGCTAGTGAGCTGAAATAAAAGAAGATGTGCATTTTTTAAGACGTTTGTAAGAGCCAGAGGTTAATCAGCAGTTTAAAAACATCTACTGGTGTTTTATGTGAGCACCATGAATATGTTAATTTAAATTTTCAGCCTCAAATATGCCTCTTTCAGACTTAAGCTGAAACAGATTGATGATTCTTTTACTAAGGCATTCTTAGATAAATTTTAATTGGCAACTTTTCCCCCTACCCCCAAACAATTTTCTTCTATGACCAGAACTGGGATTTCATCTCACTCAGCTTTCTCTTCCTTGGTATTTGTGATGCAGTTAGAGTATTACCTGTGGTAAAGTAGGAAGGTAATAGATAAGGGAAATGCATCTGTTACCAAGTCTTGTCCAAATTATAGATTTGGACTTTGCAGAAATGTAGACACAGAAAAATGTGAAATAAACCTTAGAACTTTCCACTTCCTTTTTCAAAGCCACTGAGTAGAAACAAACCTTCCTTGCTCTGTTCCTCTTAATTCTTTTGTCTACTCTAATAAAATGACGCTTCCAGGAAAGACCATAGAAGTTTTATATGCCACTGTGCATATAAACTGAGAACCTATATGGGATCAAGTTGTTTTTCATGACACACCTCTCATGGAAGATTCTCATGTCACAGTCTCCTGTCCAACCCTCTTCTGTAGGTTGCTACCCACAGCTCCTTTTTAAAGGATCCTGTCAGGGATTTTTTTTTTTCCTAAGAAACAAAAGACCTCCCTCACCTGAAGATATGTAAGAATTCAGAACTTACCTACAAGTTTCCAAATGACCTCACAGGGAGATTCATTTCATCTCTCACTGTTTAGACCACACTGTGGTCTTCTGGCTGCTGGAACTGAGACTTGCCAGAGGAAGCACGAGGTGTCGCTTGGAGTACAGCCCCAGACTTCCTTCTCCTAGAGGGAGCCACAGAGTCTTGCTTGCTTTTCTTTTGGGAATGGGAATTCAGACAGAAATTAATACAAGTAAGTTACTTCATCCCTCCAGAAGTACTTCCTTTCAGAATTTGTAACTCCTCCTATTGTGTTTTCCATCTTTCAGAAAATAGGTGTGCACACACGTAATCTGCTAGTCTCCTTCATTTCACTGGCCTACTTTTCTATCAGTACTATTAAAAATAAAATGCAAAAAAAAAAACCACCAGATTTTTTTCCATTCAGGTGCCTTTATCTATATATCTATTTAGTTACTTCCATTCCAATTTTGTGATGGGTTATGGGGGAAGATCCTTAGATGTTGCGTTACAGTTATGTGGCCTCTTCCTCTGAATAATTTTTCTAACCCTACCTTCATGGATCTACAATTTTTTCCCCAATTATTTCTGTGATTAGATTTTATCTGTTGTGATGACTTGAAGGGCAGGAATTAAGCATAAACAGGATAATAATGGGGCCCAAATACAGTAACTGTTAGGAAGCTTGAAAAAAGACCTCCATTTCTCATTTAAGAGAGATGAAATGACAGAATTATTAACTTGATAAATGGCAAGTTTTTAGCTATGTACTGATTTGCTTTTTCCTGTTACTTCTTCTCAAATGGGAGGGAGATTAGATGACTTTGTTTTATCTTCAGAAGAAATTTTTTAATGAAAAATATTCTTAGATGAACTGTGCTGCCCAGTTGAATAAAAACCACACATATTTTACAAGGAAGATTTAACTAACATACTCTTTATTTCTTTATGCAACTAAAACCAACATAATGAAATTAATGGGAAAAAAAAAACCTTGGGCAATTTTACCAAACCTTGTTCCCTACTGTAGTGACATACTTTTAACACAAGAAAGTTTTCTCTCACATTATTGAGAACAGAACCTATTTACTGGTCAAATACTAGATTTCTCCAGTGATTCCAAAAATTTGCAAAATATACAAAAATGTATCACCTGGGGAGAGTTACAGCTGTAACAAACAAGGAAGAATTTCTGATTAAAAAGGAACATAACTTATTTTGTCCCAATTGCCAAAAAAAAATTCATAAATACAATGACTAGGTTGAAAGCAATGTTCCAGAGGTCTGTCCTCACATACTGGTGCATGCAGAGCTTGGACAGACTTTCTGTTGGCCCCATTCCTTGAAGATCAGTCATCTGTATTGGTGAAGAGTCACAGCCTTTAGATTTCTTCACTGGGTTGTTAGGCTACTTATTCACAGGTTCTTCCTCTTACCAGGCAGCGTGTTTCAGACCTCCAGTGAAGTGCCTGGAGCTGGCATATTCCTGCTGTGGCTGCTCATGAATTTGCTAGGCCTGCCTTTATCCCATCAGCTTCTACTGCATACGAGCAGACCAGTAGAATCAAATGTCTAACAGCTGGATCCAGGTACCAAGACTTCTCTTAGACCTTTCTTTAATGAAGTTGTTTCAAACAGAGACCAGTAGAATTACTTCTCCATTTAAAACAGAAAAAATGCTCTCCTAAAATCCAGTTTTGCTAAATATGATTTGTGTTTCATATGGTTACACTTGGATACCATCACACTTATGCAGGAGACCATACAAATGCCGTGATATTTTACATGCTCTCAGGTACCACTTATGCTCCTCTAAAGGCTTGAAATCCTGGGCTACTGACAAGACACTTTGCACAAAACATAGCCAAAAGCAAGTTCCTGTGTTGTCCAGCAAGTCTGACACCGTGAATTAACCTACTTGCAGAGGCTGAAGGGAGTCTTAGCTTTCATCTCCCATGGAGCTCTATTGCTCCCTGACTAGTTTGAATCAATTTAGCTTGCAATATCAGAAGAGTATTTTTGAAGGATTTATTTTCTTATGGCAATGTCCATGAGCTGTTACATTAGCTCAGCTTCTTGGTAGACCACATCTACTGCTAAAGCCTGCTTCCCCCCAGCAAAATTTGTGTTCTTATAGCCAGAAGAACAGGGAGGTGCTTTCTGGAGGATGATGATACAATGCCAGCCAAGACTCTTTTCTAACCATTGCTGATTTTATACCAGGCAAGGGCTCATTTCTCTATTTGACGAGCTTAAGTCATGCAACTATCTTAACTACTATGTGCTGACTCACTAAACCTCACAGGTCAACTTCCTGTCAGTCCTGCCTGTGGCCCTATAATGACCCAATAGTCTTAAGCAGATAGACCCATATGGGATGTAGAACTTGAGTGCAATATCCAGGACTGATAGTTGCACTCTTGCTCTTGTCTGCTACAACTGAAACAAATTGCAAAAGCAGGCTAAAATTCAGAATGAAGTGGGATTCTATGAAGTTTAAAAGGTCTGATTCAAAACCTTGTCATTATCTCAGGTTTTGTAGTACCACGTTAATGTTCAGCACTTGAAAAGACATGGCTTTCCAGATTCTACTGAAATTTTAAACAGATTACTAGAACAGAAGAAGGTATCTCTAATTCAAAAAGATACCTCTCCTTAATGGTTAGGTTTTTTGTTTATTTTCTGAGGTATGAAATTCACAGATAATCCTGCTTATTATCCCTCCAGTAAAGGACACATTTTAGGGTAGATTTTCAACAGAATCCCTACGAATTCTTCACAGGCATTTCAGACCCAGCCTTTCAAACTAAAGTGACCTAAGCCTGAGTTTTCCTGGTGTTACATTCTGTCATGGCAGAATGCATTCCTGTCTGTCTTGTCCAGCTGCATTCTAGGCTCCAGCATGGCAAAACCACCACTTTATAGAGGAATGGAGTACTACAGCTGTGAAAACTGAACTGGACCACATACCAACAAGCCTTCAATAATATATTCCTTTAAAGAAATGCAGGGCTTCCCATAGCAGGGACCACCAAAGACAGAAATAACATGTCATAGCTCAGAAGTTTCAGAGGACTATAGAGACAAAAGCTATTTCCAAGTATAGCAGACACTGTGCTGGATGCAAGTTAAGAAAGTGCACTTCCTTCTGAATTTGTACTGAGCTGAGACTGAGCTCCAAGACTTAACCAATGAGATATGAGATGTAAGTTACAGTGGACAAATACAGCATTGAGCTTACAACTGAAATACAGGGTAGGTATTAAGTTTTAGCGTTCTTTCCAAGTTGCATCTTGTTTCATCAGTCAAAACCTTCTCTCAAGTTTCATCAGAAGCTGGCAGACATTGTTTCCTCTCCCATATTATTTTGCTACTTACCCCAAAGGCTGCATCTCAGTTCTGAAACTGCTGCATTTTGGTATCTGGTAGAGGTATTCTTATTGTTTATAGAGCAGTATAACTTTCTCTGTATCTACACAGCTCAAATTACAATGCACCATTTTCAGCAAATTGATCGAGAATTCATCCCAGGACCTGCAGTTAACCAGGAAGTGCCTAGAAGCAGGAGGCAAGGTTAAAGAGGTAAGGCTCTTTAAGAAAAACCTGGTTATGGTTTGTTTATTCAGATCACATAGCAATAGGGTACCTCTGGTAGGCAAGCTCAAGAAAGAGAAAACAACAGCCATGGACATGGAGCTCATCTCTGGGGATACTGCCCCAGTGCTAACTCTGCAAGAAAACCAGCACAGACTGGAACTCAGATGTCCAGTTATGATACAGTACCTCCCTCATGGATCCAGGATTTTTCTCGTGGGTGTCTTAATGCTAGCATGTTGATAAGCAAAAAAACCCTACAAATATTTTTTTTTCTTCTCATGTATTCCTAATCTCTGCTGGGAAGTAGTAAACAGACACATGTGAATTTCTATTACTAAGCAGTTTCTATTTAACAATTCTGAGTCTTTACACCTCTTTTTCATATGAGCATAATTTTTGCAACTTTCTTGCAATTTATCTTGATATTTTGTCTATTTTTAAAATAATCTATTAATATTCTGGTTTAGTTCTTTATCTGAATTCAATATATCATAACTGTCCACCCTAATTTTAGATACTTGACTACAAGAAAGATAGTCCTCCGCTAGTGTTATCCTGATTATATCTGAGTTTTATTGCACTGAGAAACTCTCTTATATATAACTCAGTCCCATTACTGGTATTTCAAATCCTTCTGTCTTTAAGCACTGCAGTTATGGCCCAAGCCTGCAATCAGATCCTTGTAGGTAAACTACATGGTAAATTGACAACATGTCCCTTGAGTTAGACAGCTCTCAACATGCACCCACTCAGCTGCAGAAGAAAGAACAACTTTGATATTTTAGATTAATTCCTAGACAACATGATCTTCCTAAAGCAAAATGCCTTTGATTGTTTGCCTAAACCTCCTAAATAGCAAGGGCCTGTTTTTCAGCATAATTTTCCTCATCACAGCATCTTAGCAGGAATTATTTCTCTTATACATCAGTCTTTAAATGAACAGCTTAGTTACTGAAAGTCTAAAGGGGTTCCAGGATGACAGATGCTTGTACGTTTCACTAGCAACTTCTGATATTGCCAAACAAACTCCAAGTTCTATACCAGCTTTAGGAATCTTTTTTAAAAAAATATTTCAATAGTCAGGTAATTTTTTGCGTTTTCATTTTTTTCCTGAAATGTCCTTATGTTTGTATACTGATGCATTTTTAAAGGTTTTCACTAAAGCTAATAATTATTTCTGACACTTAAAAAGACCCCTGATTTCTGTTTCTAGTTACAACTTTTGCTTATTGAAATAGAAAATACAAATTGCAAAAAAACCCTTCCTTCTTTAAGACTGTGTTATCTACCTTGCCAACAACTGATTCTGAAGTAGAATTACAAGAGACTATGTAAGTAAATACAGACATTTATCCAACAGAAGGGCTGGGTTGGTCTTCTTTTAACTATCTTGGAAAAATTGAATTGTGACAAAAAGATTGGCGATTAATTCATAACTTAATAGTAAGTCACCTGAAGGTACTCTCAACATTCCAGCAAAAGTCAGTTGGTTAGAAATAAGACTAAACATCACACAGTAAGAATAATCTTCCACTGACAGTGAAATACTGCAGTCTGTGCCCATTGTAACTTCATAATACTAAATTCACATTTTCTGAGCGCATTTTCTCCTGTTCTGTAATAGTTTCTAAGTTAAGCTTGGGCAGTTACTGCAAGGTCATAGCACTGTTTATTCTCTGCTGAGAGAGGCTGTTGAAAATCCTGACCCTACTTCTGGGTTTCCTAGTTAGTTTTAACTTTGCCATGAGTTTATCTCGGGAGCCTGGGACTCCACACACTTAGCCCAATTGTGGACATGTGCTTGCTGGATCTCCTAGTTAAGCCTCAGCTCTAATTACATTCACGATTTTAACAGGAAAGTAAGTTTGAAGTTTTTTGGCCTCAGTCAGACTCCTTGGAACACCACACTAAGGGTAACCACGAAAAAGTCATTAGTTGGGAGAATTTGGAAGCTAGAGGTCAGAATCAGTGCCTCAGCCTACATGCTGTCCTATGACCCAGCACACGCACTCAGATGTGACGGCAGGCCAACACTGTTCCCCTTTACAGGAACCCTTCACAAGCTAAGTGGTGTTACAGAGAAACAGGCCCCACTAATAATTATTCCTGTATCATCATATACTTATGTAACGTTTTAAACATATTTCCTGCCTTAGTTTAACAATCAGAAAGCTCCCAGTTTCCTCTGTGTTGCGTAACACGTGACACACATGAGCAAACTGACGTTGAGGGGAATCTTATTAATTCTCCTTAACATGACGAAAATAAAGCCTGCTGTCATGAATGCTCGATGGGTGCCAAGGCACGGGTGCCCAGCTCAGGGCAGGTACCCCCGATGGGAGGATGTGTCGCGTTAAGATCTAACTCGCGGCCGTATCCGGCACGGGTTTTGTTCTGCCTTGGACACAGTGGAGGTTTTAGGCTCCTCCGCCAGGGTCAGCCAGGTGCGAGCCCGCCACAGCGCTTATGCAACGGCGGCACGGCGGGGTCGCGCCGCTGGGTGGGCGCTGACCCGAGCGCCCGGTCCCGCAGGGGGCGGCCGGCGGCAGCCTCGGGGCAGCGCCCGCCGGGCGGGCCGGCTCCCCTGGGGACGGCGCGCCGACATCTTAGCGCCGGAGGGACAAAGCACCGCGGCGCTGTCAGTCGGCCGGGCGCTGCTCGGCCGCCGCCCCGGAGCCGCGGCTGTCGCCAGCCGTGAGTGACAGCCCCGGCGGGGAGACTTTGAAAGATCGCAGCCCTGGCCCGGCGCCCCCCGGGCACAACAGCGGCGGGGGCGCGGGGGGAGGGCACGGAGAGACAGCGCCACCGCCGCGCAGCTGTGTCTGTGCGCTGACCCCTGCGGGCGAGTGGGCCCCGCGGTGTCAGGGGAGCGCGGCGGCGGGGCTGCCTCCCGGGGCGGCGGGTCCCGGGCCGGCGCGGGCCGCGGGCTCCCGGCGGGTCCCGCTCATTGTTCCCCGCACTAACCCTAGCAAACAGGAAGCCGCCCCGGCATGGGGCGCCCCCCCCGCCCCCGGCGGGTGACTGGCAGCCCGGGCGGCCCGTGCGCGCGGCGGCGGCGGCGCTGCGCGGCCAATGACAGCGCGCGCGCGCGGGCGTGGGCGGGAGTTCCGGGCTGGCAGGCGGGCGGGCGGGCGGCGGTGTCGGCCGGGCCCCCTCTCCCGCGGTAAGCCCCACCTTTCGGCTTTCCCGCACCGTCAATCAAAATAGGAAAAAAAACCCGGAGTAGGCTCGGGCCGCCGCCGCCGCTTCAGCCCGCCGTGAGCACAATAAGCATGTCCCCGGCGGCAGCCGCCTAGCCCCAGCCAGCAGGGCCTGTGTGCGAGCCAGCCAGCCTGCCTGCCTGCCTCCCGCCCAGCCAGCCAGCCAGCCGGCCGCTCGCACTCACACCATGACCGGTACGTACGCACCGACCGAGCCGCCCCGGGGGCTCCCCGCTCCTGCTCCGGCCCTGCGCGTCCCCGCTCCGGCCCCGGAGCGTCCGTGTGCGAGCGAGGCGAGAGCGGCACTGAGAGCAGCAGCAGGAGGAGCAGGGGGAGGAGGGAGAAGAGGGGCAGGGGCAGCAGCACGGGGAGGAGGAGGAGGAGGAGGAGGAGGGCTCCGTGCGGGAGGGCGGGGGGAGCGCTGGGGTTAGGGGGGGGGAGAGGGAGGGAGGAAGGGAGGGAGGGAGAGGGAGGGGGGTGAGCGCTCCCGTCAGTGACTCTCCCCTCCCCCTCCCCGCTGTGCCCGCAGCTCCCGAGAAGCCCGTGAAACAAGAGGAAATGGCTGCCTTAGACGTGGACAGCAGCAGCCACAGCGAATATCTCCAGCACGGCAACGGCGCCGCCTCGGCCTCCGCCGGGGCGGCCGCCCCCCAGGTGAGCGCAGGCCCGGCTGGGCCCCTTCCCCCCCTCCCCCGAGTGACACGTTGTGAGCGGGTGCGGAGCCGGTGCCGCCGCCGCCGCTTCCTGTGTGCGCGTCTGCGAGGAGCCCGGTCGCTGTCCCGCACTAACCGCCACCCCCCCTTCTCTCCCTGAACCCGCCCATTGTGGGTAGGACGCGCAGCCGTCACCGCTCGCTCTGCTGGCGGCCACCTGCAGCAAGATCGGCCCGCCGTCGCCGGAGGAGGATGAGGCCGCCGCCGCCGCCGCTGCCTCTCACTCTGCCGGAGCGGTGAGTGCCCGCCCCGCCGCTCTCGCACGGCCTGCCGGGGGGAGAGACAGCACAGCCAGCCCGCCCGCCCGGGGGGAGGGACGGGACACACGGCACTGCCCGCCCGGGGGGAGGGACGATAGCAGGGCCGACCTGCCAGGAGAGGGGTCCCCGGGCTCCCCTGCCTCTCCAGGAGGAGCCGGGCTCCCGGGAGGAGGAGGGAGCCAAGCTCCCCCCTCCCCCGCCATTGGGAGCGGCGCCTTCATTTACTTTCAAAAACGGGGGGAGGCGGGAAGCCTCCCTCCCGCGACCCTGGCAGCGGAACGGCTCGCTCGGAACCCGGAGAGGCTGGGAGGCATCTCACCTCCACCTGAGCGCGGCCCCGGCAGCCTCGGCAGGCTGTCAGCCTGGAACCGCGCAGCCAGGCAGCGACACAAAATGAAGGCTGGCTGTGGGGAAGGATGTAGTGAAGTAAAATGGCTGTTTAGGAGCCAACGCGGTGGTGGAAAGCTGCTTCCTGTATCGCGCTGTTTTTCTGGGGAGAGTTATCATGCGGTTCCTCGCAGCGTTTTCTGTCCTTATCTCTCATGCGCCGTCGCCTCTGAAAGGAGCCTTGATGACCTCGGGACCTGGTGTGATGAGATGGATCTCGCAGACTAGAAACGCATTCTTGCTGAAGCTAGTTTAACAATCCCCATAACAAAAGCCTAATGAAAACTCATGTTCCTTAATTGGTCTAGCTAAATCTCGTGTTGACATATGCTCATAAAATTCAAAGAGGTTATGCATTTCTAAATAACTGATACCTAAAAATATTGGTATTTTAAAAGAGAGTTCTAAAATGCCATGATGTAATTTTTTGGCTTTAGCCCTTGGAAAATTGTACATATTACCTCTAATTTTTTTTTTTTTTTACAAAAATATCTTTAGAATTAGCAAAGAAAAAACCGTTTTTTTCTTCTTTTAAAGAAAGTCTTGTTTTTTAAACTTGCTGTTGAACAGCCTTGTATGGTGTTAGGATTTTGAGAATAGGAAGAAAAACCTGCAAAGTGTTATACTGGTGGGTGAAGTGGCTTTGGCAAGCTTTAAACAACTAGTAAATGGTAGTGATAGAAGTTGCTAAATACTTGCTAAACTTTAAAAATCTGTACATTACAGCTTACTTTACATAAAGGGAAGCTGAAGGAAAATAGCTGTGTGAGGTCATACAGCATGTTGTAGAGTAATGACAGAGCTTGAAAATGTATTAAGATTCTGACCCCTTTAAAGAATCCTTTCTGCCAAACCTATTTATTTGCTCAAGCGGTGTGTTCTTAAATCTTTCTAGATGTTGTAAAGTGCCAATACCTCCTTGTTCATAATACTGGATGCATACAGTGCTGAAGAGCATAAACATAAATTACGTTTAAATGATTACTTGCTTTCCTGTGTCCACCTCTAAGGCTGTTCTCGTTGTACAGCTGGAATTGCGCATCTTGAGGATGGATTGATTGATTAGGATGAGCCGTAGGTCTGACAGGACACTAGAATGCTGGTTGCCAGCAGTACAAAATGGGCAAAGCAGTTTTGATGTGGTACTTCTTTACTTCTATTAAATTAATATGTTGTTGTGTTAATGTATAAGAGGCTTTTCAGGGGAAAGCAAATGCAATTCAAGAGAAGCTAAAGTCTTAGTTAAAAACTAAGTGAATATAATAAGCTCACTCACTACTTTCCATACATGCAGATAGGCCCTTCCTACATATCTTCTGTGAGTTAGGTTATAGCATGCTGGTAATTTTTACACTCCTACAACATAGCTCTTGAATGATTCAGAATATTTTGGGTGGAAACTAAATATAAATTGAAGGAGATACCTTACAGTAGCTGAACTAGACACTGGAATTAATTAAGATGACCTTAATAAAGAAAGGGGAGGGACTAAGGGCCCTAAAATACATGCCTTGTGAAATACAGAAGAAAAAAAGAGGTTTAGTGCAATAAAGACTTGTCTTTTTTTTTCTAGTCCCTTGTGTTTATCGCATTGGAGGGTGGAAGAAGGAGGAAGAAGCTAAAAAGGCTAAAACTGTAGATACCTCACAAGTCATTTCATGGAAAATGGTATCTATATGCACAGACAGACATAATTGTCTTCCTGCCGCTTGTGATGCTCATCCCTTTCCCAGGACTATAGCTCAGTCAGTTTGAGATCTGTGTATGGGTGATGGTGCCTAATGTAGCAGTGGGAGGGCAGCTCCTTCCTCTTATAGTCTGTACCTGGACTGTAGTTCTGACTGCTGAACATCTGGTAGAACTCTCAATCCACACAAATGGGTAGTAGAAGTCAAGCTAGGTGTTTCCTCTTAGAAGTGCTTGAAGAGCCCGCACCTAAGGGGATAGCGATGCTGTTGTTGCAGGGTTGTTTTGTTACTGTTCCACTGACATTTGCTTGGTAGAAGCTGGCAGGGCTGGAGCCAGCATGCTGGGCTCGCATACTGCTCTCCTGGCTGAAATGGTACACTGCATCTGCTCCCCAAGAGACCAGCAGTAGGATTTAAAAGCAGCAGCTAAACTCCCCTAGGAACACAGGGAATATTGTGTGTCTGGGATTTGGGGAAGAGCTGGAGCAAATGTGATTGTGTTTGTGACGATGTAGTTGGCCCTGCTTTGAGCCGAGGGGTTGGACCAGGTGACCTTCAGAGGTCCTTTCCAGCTGAAATTATCCTGTGATTTTGTATCGGTGTCCGTGTCCAGGCCTACTGGTTAGAATGGACATTGCTGTTACCGCTGAAAGGATTAGTGAGGAAGTAAAAAGACTAATGAAAATGGCAGCTGCTTGTAAGAAAAAGCAACTTAAGAAGGCAATTGGCAGAACTAAACTCAACCCTCTTCTCCTTTCCATCCTGTCAATGAACCTGGCAGGCTGTCTTTAGACAGCAAGGTTTTCAGCTTGGCCAATGATTCTGGTTGGAGCTGTATTTCCTTTTGGATGAGAGGCACTAGCAGGCATTACTGCTGATCTTGTCTTTGTGCTTTGATGAAGACTGCAGTCTTTCAGCTTTGACACTGTGATTTACTCTGCCTAATGATCAACCAGTACCAGTATGTTGTCTGATGGTGTTCGATATTAGCGTAGATGGCCTTGAGTTTGTGGTTTGCTTACCTGAAAATCTTTTCTTTGGTTGCCATACAGCTGCATCCATGGTTGATTCAAACACTTCCCATGGGAGCTTTGTATTGAGTATTGCTGCTTGCTGGTTTGTGTGAGAGCCTTGCTGGGATGGTGAGGGCTACTGCCTGACCTAGAGTGATGGCTCATATTTTGGCTTCTCAGGATGTCTTTCTTTCACTTGGGAGTTTAAAATCTGAGAAGTTTTAGTTTGGATCTTCCTTTTTCACCATTTATCTTTGACTAATAATTTTTCTTCAAACTCTCATATTTAGGATTCTTTTTCAGTTAGTTATAAATACTCTAGTTTCATTCCAGTTTAAACATCTACAAAGATTTTAGCATTAGGTGAAAAATGAGAAGCAAAGCAGAAGATGGTAAAGCTATGCATAAGGGAGGAGACAAAAGAGCAGACAGATTTAGGTCAAAAAGAGCCTAGATGGTCAGCTGTGTGGTTGTAGCATGATCAGATGATTGCTTAAGAAGCTACAAAGCTGAGATGATAACCAGTTGTTTATTTTCTTACTTCATTGTAATGCAAAGCTAAAAGTTGTCTTGGAACTCTGATGCTCCCAAGGGCCATTCTTATGGATGTGTTGGGTGGGACTGGATAGGATACTGCAAGACTGACAGGAGATTGCCCGGGAGGTCTGGAAGGAGGGTGAATTGGGAAGAGTGGCAGTCTGGCTGAGAAATCGGGTGGCTCTGACAGCCACCAAAGAATGGGAGCTGTCAGAGATGACTGCCCTACTTGAGGTGTGCGGTTGCATCTTGCGTGAAGTGGGCTGCACGATTCGCTACTCTTTAAAGAAAATTGTTGGGAGGAATGATTTATATGATTTATTTGTGTTGCTGCTACCAACAAGATGTGGAAGACATTTGGACAGGTTAATAATTAGCATATGTGGGGAAGATGAGTATCATTTCTCTGCTGTAGGCAAAGCATTTCTGTGTATCTTTTACAAGTAAGGGTTAGAGTGTTCTAAGACTGCTTTGGCATATCTTGAGTTTTAGAATTGAGTGTTAGTGCTTCTCAGAACTTAATGAAAGTCTGCAATTCTAGTTGGTTTATGCCTCAGAAGATTAACCATTTGAGATGCACCTAATTTAAACTCAGTTTAGGGGGAAATAGGAATAGTGCTGACAAGATGGAGAAAGAGGAAGGCATTTTAAATGTCAAGTTTTCCACTGGGCAAAAATATGCATGAATGCCATGTGTCAGAGTTAACCATACCACTTGGTTTTCTGGCCTATATCATAATTTTGAGGAAGTTCAGAATTATTCTGAAATCCATTTTCGCTTTTGTGGGTGATAAGATAGCTTCCCAATACTAGGTTTCTGGATGTGAACAGATGCACCAGAATGTGTTTAACCACTATAGAAATGTCTGCCTGGAATTATCTTGCTTCTCTCTGTTCTCTACTTTTGCAAAACAAAGAAGTTTCACTAGAATGTGATGGCTAACAGTGTATTTGTCCTGCTGCTGTCCAGAAGCTCACCTTTTAAAATGTTTTTTGCTTTTTGCATTCCAGTTATGTCTTTCTAATGCTGGATCAGAACCAAGTGTTGCAGTTCTTTTAGGACAAGGTGCTTTAGGGATGTTCTTAAAAAATTTTGGTTTATTTCTCCATAGTTTTGAAGAAAGTAAAAAAATGTATGGTTTAAAACATTTCCATATTTAAAAACAGCATAGACAAAAATGTTCTCTAATATTAAACATTAGTAAGAAGTCTTAAGATTTCATAGAAAGTTGAGGCTGGTAAGGATGTCTGGAGAATGTGTGGTTAGTTATTTCAGCATTATTTCCCCTTCCTAAGTGTAAGTTGACTACTTCTGAACCCTAAATTTTTTTCCCCCCTCAAAGTAATTTGAAGGTTAATTTTTTCAAGGTTATTTTCAAGGTTGTTTGCTCCATTGCCTTCCCAAAGATGAAGTTGAGGCTGACTGATCTCTTTCTTGTTCTTTTGGTGATTTGGTAGATCCTTCAGCACCTAGGTTGAAAGCAGTAAGAAAACAAACCATTTCACAGAATGCTAGTTTGGCATGTAGTTGTATTGAGATTCATATACATATATAGATGTAATAATTAATAACGAAATAAGTTACCTGTGATATAGTTAAAAATGTCTCCTTGTTGCCATGTCTCCTTTCTTAGTGCTTCAGCTTCCTTGTTTCTACTAAAGTCAGGGATATAGTATTGTTTGAATTTGGACAAGTTCTGAACTTCTGCTGATAACAAACTGCTGAACCTTTGTCTCCAGTTGTTCATGTCAAGCAAAAAGATGTAGATACTCTTTTATGGAGACACAGTTAGATATATTTCACCAGATTGGAGTTTCTTTTTAAAGTAAGATTTCAAGGGCCCCAGATAATAGACAAACATTTTATTTGGGCAAAAGTATTTCTCTAAATTGAGCGGCTTCGTTGGCAGAGGGCTCAAACATGCATCAGAATTAATTTGCCTTAACAAACAGCTTTGTGTCAGCTGAACCACAGTGACTGAAGTTGAAAGTGTTTTTAACCTATGGCAAATACAAGATAGAATGTATTAGCTCATACGTTAATGAAAGAGTTGAAGCAAATGCATTTTATCTTGTATTTGTAATGACCTAAGAATGCACAGATAGTTTACTGTAGCTTACTAAACACATGGTATTATTAAACCCATGCATTAGAACCCTAACTCTTTCATAAAACAACAATTTGGATGAGGCAGTGTCCAATCTTCTTCATTAGGTGTGTGATTTTTAAATGTTTAGGAGCTCGTGACTCATTATCTGTCCACCTCTGGTTGTTTGGCTGATGCTTTTGCTCCAGGACTAAATGGGCCAAAAAAGTAACTTTCTGGAAAGTGCAGTAAAATGCACAGATAAATGTTTGGTAGACTTTAGCACTAAAATACTGATGGCTAATGACATGTCCCCATTTGACATGTTGAGATGCAGGTTTCTATAGCAGATACCAGTTCTCTGCTTTCCTCCTCTCCATTTTACTTTGGTGAAGCATATTTTACTTTTTTTTAGTCCTGTCATTCAGTATGGTTTAGATTACTTCTGAAAGGTATTTTATATTCCTTCTCTTATTTCTTTCCATATTTGACTTAATGTTGCTGTATTTTTATCTAAATGTATTAAACAAGACAATTACTGAATTTTTATTTATCATGGCTCGATTCTTCAGGGATGAGAATTTTCTCTCACAGACATCTCTTTATTTTACCCACTGGAAATTATACAAGGCCTGTTACAGAATCAAAAGATAGGCTGAACACTGGTTGTTGCTTTCACTCTTTGTTGGTACTTGACCTTTCTTCAGGTGGACATGTCATTTGATTTTAATTCATCCTATGCCTTGTGTCAGCTACTCTCTTTGCTCTGTTCCTGTGTCTTTTTCTTGTTTCCTGATGCTGCTTCAAGTGAATTCTCCATTGCTTCCTGTTCTCTCCTCCTTGGCTGAGTAGTGCTGAACTTTCCTCAGATCTTTGTCCATTCCTCTTGAAACAGAGCCTTTGGATTCAAACAGTCCAGCCTTCTCTTAAAGGAACAACTGCCAAATGACTGCTGCCTGAGTGTCAGTTGATGAGGAGACTGTTGCTTTATCTCTAGCCTCTAAATGATTTTCATGGATGGCTGAGACAGCAAACAAACCAGTGTATTTTGAATGTAAAGCTCAGTACGTTACTGGGCTGCAGATATTGCTGCTTATATAGCAGTGGCAGAACTTTTGAGTTACTACAAAATGCTTAATTGCCTGAGGACGTAAAGAAAGGTTATTACTCTTTAGTTAGTAGGAAAAGAAGTCCAAGAAATGTCTTGTCCCAACAGACTTTGTGAAAGAGCATAAATCACTCTTGTTATGACAGGCTGATGGTGACCATTTGAGATTAGAGATCATTCTCAAATACTCTTTACCATACATTTTTTTCATGCTTTAATGCTAGTAATTTTCGCTGCCAAATAGCTTCTTGAAAGCCTCACCCTCTTTTTGCTCCTCCTTCCACATGATTCAGCTGGTGGTGTCTGATATAGCCAGCTGTGAGAGCAATATGAATATCAGGCATTTTATGTTGTGTATGTAACATAGCTTCAGATCCTCATGCATGGCTGCCCTGAACTTCTCCATGGACTGACAAGTGCATCTAGTAGAAGAGGGGCTCTGTTGTCCTAAAATCATTACAGGAGCATGATTTGAGGGAAGATTTCACTAGATCATGAAAATGTGAGATGTGTACCCAACGTGAAAATGCCAGTATGGAAATCAGCATATGTTTTGGGAGAAGAATAAAGTAGGTCATTTCCATATCACGATGGAGACAGGTTCCCTTTGAAGTATTTCTGTGGAGGATATTACATATGAGTAGACACAGACATGTTACTGTGTATTAGATCAGTCCAGTTTAACCTAAGCTTTCAATTATATCAGACTTGCATTGGTTTATATTACTTTTCCTTTCTCTTTTTTTCTAGCAGCGATCAGCACATTGTATTATAAATTTATTTTATAATTATGCATTTTAAACATCTAACAATCATATTTTTGTTTTTGGTATTTTCTGATTGATGTTTACCTATAACTTCTATGGGTCTTTTGATATTTTATGAAAATCTCAGTAGATAGGTATTTATATGCTTGTGAATTGAGTTGTTATTAACTTTCTTAGCAGTGTTTCAGCAATTGGTATCTATGTGTAAATAATATTAAACACAAGTGTGTAAAGCTAATGTGGTAGCAGAAGAAAATAGAACTTATTGCCTTCTTCTAGGTAAGATATGTGATATGGAATATTAAATATTTTTTCTTCTAGTATCATAAGTTATGAGCTTGAAGACTAAAAAATTTAAATATGTTTTTTAAATGAAAGGATGATCAGTATAAGAGGAAAAGAAAATAATAGAAGAGAATTATTGTTCTCCTTTTTCTTGTTTCTTTTCCTTGAAGCATTAAGGCCATAAAATTAGTTTTGTTCTGGTGATGCTGAATCTATTTACTAATATACTACCTAAAAATATGAATGATGCTTATGAATCATAGAATATTTTGAGCTGGAAAGGATCCCCAAGGATGACTGTATCCAACTCTTAATAAGAGTCAGTGGTCTGTGAGGGCTGAAGAAGGCTAGCATTCTTTTGTGTTTTGCACAATAATTATTTTTGCAGTTCTTGAGAAGAATTTAGAACCATGGTATGTGTTTCCTTATTGAAAATTAAGCTTGGTAAGTGGAATAAAACTTCTGATAAGTGTTCACATTAAAATACAGCACTTTTCTTTTACATGTAAACATTGTAGCATTATGGGCTGGAGTAGGATTAGAATGTAAAACTAGCAGTCCCATCTAATGCTGTGGACTAAATTTGCTCGTGCGTACTGCAGGATTCTTTCAGACAGGCTAGGTCTCAATGCTATATTACGAAAGAATTAGTTGTGTGCTGTATTTTGCACATCCTGGTTTTGTTCTAAAGGAAGTCAGAATGCAGCATCAGAAGAAAGTTGTGATAGGTTCTGGTAACTTCCCTACCAGGAGTGATCACAGGATGAATGCAGAAGGACAAACCAGAGGAGCTTTTCTTTCTATGTCCTCTGGACTGTGCCAGAGAGACTAGGTTTGTTTCACAGAGCTGAGCTGGTTGTAAGACAGGTTAATTACATATTGCTAATATTAAGTTATTCCATTGGTTTGCTGTAATATGGTAAAACAGATAAGGAGAAACTTTACTTCGTATTTTTTATATTGATGGCTGGTTACAATACCAAGCTTGTTGAGTATGCAAATCTGTACTAAGCATTGCAGAATGTTAAATCTAATTCTTAAAATAGTCTATTCTTGAAAAGCTTGCTTTGGTAAAGAAAGGTAAGTGCAATTTACCTTTTCTTTACTGAATAAAAAATGCATAATAGGTTCTTTAAGCATCTGGGGTCTACTCTGTGACACTGGCCTTTTCTATTGTTCCAATTTAATGAAGATAGATTTTTTTTTTCCCCCCTCCTAACTGATGCATATGACTAATCCAAACAAGATTTCAGTGTAAAAGTTCTTAGTCTAGAAGTCTTCTTAGCAAAACTAACTGTACAAGCTTATAAATACTAGAGATTTGTGTTACGTGTAACTAACTGAGGTTGTCCTACCTTTCCAACTGTGTGACGACATCACTTGTTAAACCTTTCTGTACTGTCACAAAGTGCCCAAATATAAAACAGAGTTGGAAGGCAGTGGAGCTCCAGGAGATAGGGGCAACACTGGCTTCATGATGATTCCTCCACTTCTGTGCAATAGGTGCCTAGCTGGGCAAAGAGTGTTTGAGTCCCAGGGTAAGTTGCTGATGAAACTCCAGCAGCTCCTGCCAGCTCCCTCCTTCACACAACCAGGGGTTTGGATTACCTAGCAGCCTGGTCACCAGAATAACCCTGCTGCTGATCACCTGACATAGCCATGACATAGGAGCTGCATTTGACATGCCTGGGAGCAGTGTGCAGTTCATGAGCCACATACCCTGACTTAGGTATTAGATCACTTATAAAATCTGTGCTTCATTGTTCTGATCCAGTTGCTGGTGGTCACATGAGCTGTACTGCATGTGTTCCAGTAGTGTATCAATATCTAGTGTTGAATTGCATGACTGGTCTAACACATAGTCTGTACAACATTTGTTTTAATTTTTTGTTTTCTTTTTTCTTTTTATTCAGACAGGGGATTTGGCTTCTGTGCAATTAGCTGGAGCTCCAAACAGATGGGAGGTCTTGTCTGCAGCTCCTACCACTATAAAGGATGAAGCTGGTAATATAGTACAGATTCCAGGTGCTGCCACAGTAACTTCAAGTGGGCAGTATGTCCTTCCTATTCAGAGTTTGCAAAATCAACAAATCTTTTCTGTTGCACCAGGATCAGATTCGTCGAATGGTACAGTGTCTAACGTACAGTACCAGGTAATACCCCAGATCCAGACAGCGGATGGTCAGCAGGTTCAACTTGGCTTTGCAGCCTCTTCTGATAATAGCAGTATAAATCAAGAAACTGGTCAAATTCAGATCATTCCTGGCTCGAATCAAACCATCATTGCCTCTGGAACATCTTCAGCTAATATTCAGAATATCTTATCTGGTCAGTCTGGTCAAGTCCAGGTTCAGGGAGTTGCAATTGGTGGTTCGTCTTATCCTGGGCAAGCACAAGTGGTTGCTAACGTCCCTCTTGGACTGCCAGGAAATATTACTTTTGTACCCATTAATAGTGTTGATCTAGATTCTCTGGGACTTGGCAGTGGTTCTCAAGCCATGACAGCAGGCATTAATGCAGATGGGCACTTGATAAATACTGGACAGGCCATGGATAGTTCAGATACTTCTGAAAGGACTGGTGAGCAAGTTTCTCCTGAAATTACAGAAACTGCCACTGATAATGACTTATTTGTGCCAACGTCATCTTCATCACAATTGCCCGTTACCATAGACAGTTCAAGTATATTGGAACAAAATGCAAATGACTTGACCACGACTAGTGGTCAAGTTCATGGTTCTGATCTTCAGGGAAATTACATCCAGACGTCAGTCTCTGATGACACACAGGCTCAGAATATTCAGGTCTCCACAGCACAGCCAATTGTACAACACATACAGCTACAAGAGTCGCAGCAGCCAACCAGTCAAGCCCAGATTGTACAAGGTATTGCGCAACAGACAATCCACGGTGTTCAAGCAAGTCAAAGTATATCTCAACAGGCTCTTCAAAATCTTCAACTGCAGCTGAATCCTGGAACTTTCTTAATTCAGGCTCAAACAGTGACCCCTTCTGGGCAGATAACCTGGCAGACATTTCAAGTGCAAGGAGTTCAGAACTTGCAGAACTTGCAAATTCAGAATGCACCTGGTCAACAAATAACTCTGACCCCTGTGCAGACCCTCACTCTTGGTCAAGTTGCAGCCGGTGGTGCGTTGACATCAACTCCAGTTAGTCTAAGCACTGCTCAATTGCCAAATCTACAGACAGTCACAGTAAACTCTATAGATTCTGCTGGAATTCAGCTGCATCAAGGAGAAAATGCTGGAAGTCCTGCAGGTATTTATTTTACTCTTATTGCAAAAGATTGTTTTTTATTACTGCATGTTGTTGGTTTAAATGGCGATAATCAAAATATCTTGCTCTTGAAGCCTACAAAACACAGTGGGTTAAACGTGGTGATGATAGATTTTATTTGAAACTGCTGGTCCATTAGATACTGTAAATGTAGAACAAAGTCCTACCTCCCTCCTTCTTGTATGAGCTCATGTAACTCCCAAGTCCCATGATTACTCCCAAGTAGTCTTGTTAGTTAACAGCACTTCAGTGTTTGTGCTTAAAGGTCTTAACCTGGAGAAGATTGAAAAAGGAAAAATCTGGCCACTCTTCTAAAGAGCTGCCACTCTTCTAAAGCATCTGTATCATGACATACCCATTTTTCTTAATCCTGATTAGATGAAGTTTCTATAGGAAATCCAAATATTTCTGTTTATGCATTTTTTCCAAATTTTTGGACCCCCTGATGTGCTGTTATTCATCTGCTCTTCTGTAAATTTCCTACTGATTAACTTTCAGTGTTACTATGATGTAGGAAGCTCCTATAAGTAGCAGTGAAACAAGCATGCAAATTTCAAAATGGAGGCCGTGCTTAAGATTATGTGTGAATTTTCAGTACTGCTTGCTTGCATAATGTTTTAAAGTGCAATTATTAATTATAAGTATCACAGTGTTTTATCTCAGTGGAAAAGAAATACTGTTTTCTTAACATAGGTGTTTCTTAATGTGAGAAAAAATAAACACCCCTGTTTCTCTTTGGTAAATTTGATACTATGCATTCCAAATTTCAGGGCATAGCTACATAAACAAAAAGAATAAGCGATGATTGTGGTTGAGGAGATTTTGCTATACCAGAAGCCATTTAAACACATTATTGGGTTGTGCCCCAGGCTAGTTATGAGGGGCAGAGTGAGCAGTAGAGGTCATTTGGGAGGGAACTGTTGCACAAAGCTTGGGAACCAGTATTTTACTATAATCATGTGGTCCAGCCCTCTGGCTCATCAAGATACTGAACCATAAATATTTAAGTAAAATATGCATGGTTTGTATTGTATATCTATTTAAGCTTGTGAGAAGAATGCAATGATAAATGAAGCATGGCTGGAAGACCTGCTGGGTTTTGTTTCAAAAGGTTACTGATTATAATACCTATATAGTTACTGAGACTCCTGTATTCTATGTCAAGAAGCTTGCTTTCCCATTTGAAATCTAAAATTTGAATTGAAAACAATATGCTGGGATGATTTTAGTTAATTTTGTTTTGGAATTGACTTCTGTATTATGAACTTACCATCAAGTAAAGTTATTCAGATCTAGATAAGCCTACTCTTCATTGGCTTGTGGCAGCAACACCAAAGGGATGTGATCTGCTCACAGCATTTGCTCTTCTGTCTGATCTTGATTCTTAAATTTTCTGTTTACTGTGACCAGGAAGTCTTGGTTTGTCTCCATCACACATTGTTACCTATGAGGGTGTAGACATCAGTAACAAAACGCGAATATTCTGTGTGTTAATAGAGCTGAACTCAGATGTCAGATCTAAGTCTCTGAAAAAGACCCCTTTACTAATTATTATTAGCTCACTCTCTAATACAAGGAGGATTATTTCTGAGATTTATATTTGGTATAGGATCATGTAGCTAACAGTACTGCTTGTGGAGTAATGTAGCAGAAACTTGAGAAGAAGGATAGAAAGGAAAAGCAGAAAGAAAGTAAAAAGCCCCAAACCAGCTAGGCACATTAGAAAGAAGTTGAGTGATCTGTGCTGTGTATCATTTTATCTATTGATCCTTCACAAGAGTGTTTCAATTGGGGTTTATAATAAAATGCAAGGGAGTTCCATCAAGCATTCTTTAACTGTGTTCTCCTGTAAGGAATTTCACATGGGAAGGCAAGAGACTAAATGGGATATATGAAATGTAATTAAATAGGCAGAAGTATTACATGAGTAGCAGAAACGACCTCCTGAAGTGCATAGCTATAAACACCTGGTTATATTAAAGACAAGATGGAGATTTATAGTGACATTTTTCCTACTTGTCTAGGAATAATAAATAGATTGGAATGTATTAGAGCTGCCATTCCCTAAATTTGGGAAGAGTGTAATTGGTCCTTCCTTTATGTTAGAAGAAAGTCACTTTTCCACAGTAATGATTAGTGTGACACTGATGCTGACAAAATCAGACAGAATTATCTTGATTGACTTTCAGTGTCTTTTCCATATGCATCTGGTATTTTGTCTGAGAGAATCTTTTTCAGAGGTATTCCTCCCCTTCTTACTTATAATACCTCACAACCTTTCTTTGAGTTGGAGAATAATTACACAATTAGAAGCAGTTTATGAAATCATTGGGGTTTTTTTTCAGTCAAAAATTTATTGTTGTTTTGTAAATAAGGAAAAATAGTTTAATTTTAAACTGAAAGAAGAAGGTTAGTGGAAGAGACAGCAGAACAAGAGAAGTTAAAGGATGTGAAGCTACTTGATTTCTTTTTTTTTTCCAAGTACCAAGGAGCTTTGATGCAGGATAAGAAGGGTTTCCCTGTATTTTCTCCCCCAAGCTGGATAATGCACTCCTTTCATACCAAATAGAGTCAGGCTGTATTTTCTGTTTTCGTTTAAGAAAATGTGTCTACCTGAGGCAAAAATAAAATAACATATTTGTAGTTATGTGTCAGAGATGGCTGGTAATTACCTGAAGTCCAAATAATGTACTTTGTTCTGTTAGCAGTTTAGCTGCAAAAACAGTGAGGTTTTAGATGTTAGTTGTTACAGCCCATTGTGTGAGAGGTGTTGTTCCAAGGCTGCTCCCCAGGTAGGCAGCAGAGGACATCTTTACTGTGCTTGTGACTGTGTGAGAGGCAAAAATGTCTTTACCTAGGTCCTCCATTTTGTTTACATAATGGAAAGCCATTGAAACCCTAATACAAAGCTAATAGCTTTGTCCAGTAGATGTTCATTTTTATTTGAGAGATGTCCAGTAATTATGCTTCTACCAAAATGTCCATTCTACCAGACATGCATATGCATAGACCTAGATTGCAGTGAATTTGTTCTGAAAAGTCTTGGCCGAGCTTCTTTTGTCTTAGGATGTTTATTAGAGCTCATATTCCTCATTGTGCTTAGTGTTGTAGTGACCAAGGGAAGGCTACTGCTTAGTCAAGCTGAAACTCTTCAGCATTGCTTTTCTAGTAATCACTATCAAATAGTATCTATATATTAAGCACTGGCAGATAGATACCTTTCGCACCTGTGTTTTGTCTTCAGTCTTCTGGTCTTGAGAGGAAATTAAACCTGAGAAAGCTCTCTAGTACTGTACTCCTTTTGTTGGTAGTTTGTAATGACAGACTGCATTGTGTATAACAAAATGAGCTATTACATGCACAGTTCACATTACTGTTTAGTGACTTGCCTGATCAAGAAAGGTGGAGTTTTTTATTAGAATGTTTATATAGATTTCTTCTTCAAACATTTCATATAACATAGTGTTTATTTTGGAAAATTATCAGGAACTGAAATATACCAACTTGGCCTTCATGTTTCTGATCCTCTCATTTTTTAAGTTACTGGATTTTCCTCCTGCCCTAAGCCATTGTCCAGCTGAAGGAAACTTAATGATGTTAATCAAATTCTAATTGTAATAGAGTCTCAGCTAATATATCAATGTACTAAATCAATTTGGGATTGTTTATTTCCTGGAAAAAAAAGGCAATTTTACCAGGTCTTATATAGGTTGCATAACTTGTTATAGGATGCTAGATAAATTTTTTTATGTATTTTCTTTGACCACTGCAGTAGCGCCTGGAGACACTAGCGAATGAGCTGAAAGAGAGTAGCATTGGCTTGAGAATGGACTTTGCTGCTTATCAACTCAGACACATTCAGATTCATTTATTTAAATATTAAAAAACCCGTGCCCTACAAACAGTTTCCCAGGTTGGTCCACAGCTGGAATCAAGTCAGAGGGATTCCTTTCAAGAGTTGACTGAAGTGTCACTCCAAAACTGAGGTCTTCATTTCTACTCTTTCTTCCCAGCTCCTCTTCTGCAGGAGTGTGAACAGCTGCTTTAGGATTCATCTGCCTGCTGCCATTCACCTTATAGCCAGGCCTGTTGCTAACTTGCACCAGTTGATAGTGTGTGGGAGTGCTTGGCTGTGTGCTGGCAACTTCATCCCATTCTTGCTGGAATCTGACATCTTTGTCATGCAGAGTAATTTAGCTACTCTAGAATTGACCAAAAAATTGACTGGCAATTTTCAAGGTAAATAGTTGCCCAAGTCACAATTTATCTTTCATTTGCTGGTATCTTGTGAGGCTTTGGTCTAATATCTGTTTCCTCAAATAATCTAAATGCTGAAACAAACAAAATTTAAAATGAAATATTCAGTTTTACTTGTTAGGACAGTTGTTTCAATGTTTTAGTGCTTCCAATGAAGTAGAGCAGAAGGCAACATAAAGCATAGCTTCCTTTCAGTATCTAGAACTTTTCAAAAAGTTTTGGCTGGTTTTCAATGCTTCACAATTTCGTTTTTTCTCTTTAAGTTTCAGTTTTTAACCTTATTAATTTTTATTTCAATTATGCAGTTTTTCCTTCTAAGGCACTCTTTTTAGCAAGACTTTGAGTCAAGGCCATGGTATCATTATGAAACAGAATCTGATTTAAAAAAGAAAAGTCTTATTAAATGTATGAAGTAAATTGAAGCAGTGATGTCAAGTAAGTGTTTTCATCTGACAACATCTGTCTATGGCTATCCAATTTTCATTTGAGGCATTTACTTTGCATGTTATAAAATCAAAACAGCTAAAAACAATTCTCCTCACTGATTTTTAATATGAAAATTAAATTGAAAACTGACAAATTTTGTGCAGGAATTAGAGCTATTTATGTACCAATCTTGTGTAAATAGTTTGCTGTCAGCATATTTAAATTACATTCCTCATTTTAGCATAATTTTCAAAGGAAATTAATAAATTGTGGAAGAATTAGATGATCATGCTTGTATATGTTTCACAGTCCTGCTTATAACAGCACAGTAGTAAATTATCTCACTTAAAGTTTGCAGAACTTCAGTCAGTCTGGTTGATTTTTTTAGTGCAGTATCTATTGTTGTGGAATAGAATGACATTTTTTTCTTCAAATTCATGAAAATACTGAATTGTCACATCCTTCCTCTGCATTAGTACTTCAAAGGCTTTTCTGCTCCTTGTTCCAAAACAGCTCATTAATGAATTTTCTCACACCTGGTGGTGGTGAGGTGAAGTTTGTTGCATGTATGTTACTCCTAAGTAAATACATGTTGTGTATGCTGGGTGTCCAGGGATGCAATATAGATTCTCAGAGTTAAGGAGGTTAGCTTGACTTACCTTAGTCTTGGATATCCTCAGGGTATTTACAAAAGAATATATTACCCAGTTTCAGGTATGCATTCCTTTTGCATTTTTCATATGCTCTTTTTACAAGATACTCCTGACACAAAATGAAAACTCTCATGCACCTGTGGGGATGTATGACAAGTATCCATGGAAAGAGGGAAGGGATTTTATTTCCAGTACTGCTACTGCTTAAGAAGGTGGCTGGAAACTCGTCTCCTGTCTTTGTGCAGTCTCAGCACTTTAGGGACATTGTTTCAGGTTCTGTGCAGCTTTCTTGCCTTTTCTGCCTCCTGGCAGGATCATATACTTTGGTTCTGATCTCTGAGATCAGAACCAGACTTGTCAGTGCATCTGGCTCATAGAAAGTATCTGACGTTTCTACCAAGGACAATGAGAGTCTATTTTGTAATGCCAGGAATACTCACTAGGATACAGTTGTGATGGCCCTCTTGAAGATCAGGCTGGGTTGTAGGTGGGCTGTCTTTTACTGCTTGAGAAGACTCATGGTTTTTCAAAAGGCAATAATTTCAACAGCAAAAGGAGATAAAAATACACATTGTCAATGACATCGTCATAATTTATCATAGAAAATGATAATTCTCAACCTGCCTCTGAAATTCATGCCAGTATTTAATTCATGTATTCCAAGTATGTTTTGTACTTCATTTAATCAAAGTGTTTTCCTGTATCCAAGTAAGACGCTTGCTGTGCTGAACTCTCAAGTATATTATATCAACAGCGATGTCATCATTGATTTAAATAAAAAAATTAGTTTTTAATCTAATTGTTCACATAATCACATTTTGAGTGCACCAATTCTGTCCCTACTTCTTTGAGTCTCTGTTTACTCTTTTTCAGTATTATCACAGTATTAGGTTTTTTTTTAACCCACTGGAGCATTCACATGGCCAAAGGCTCACAGCATTAAACCTGCAGAGAGCTCTTCAGCCTTCTCTTTAAAAGTGTCAAATGAAAATTACCCTAATATGTTAATTTATTAAGTGTTTACTTCGGTAGCTGTTTTTACATTTTCCTGACTTGCTGTCAGTGGGAAGCTTTTCATTGTCGTCTAGTAGTAGGACAATTATTTGGCTTTTACCTAAATACAGGAACAGAAACACTTTCTGAACAGTTCTGTCTTCCAGAATTACTGCTGGCAATTCTGTTGTTTGACCCTAGTAGCAGTCTGATATTCTTCTGTGTAGAAGTACTTAGCCCTTCTGGTCAGAGGCTCTGTGTCCCCTTGCTTTCCTTACATACTTCTGGAGTTTGTGACTTCTTCAGTGTTAAGTATTAACAGCTCTACTTCCCCCAATTTACTTAGACCCTCTTAGATTTTCAACTGTGAGAAGAACAGCAAAAGTGAGTGCATACTCCAGCAGGCATTACTGTCTATAAGAATCCAGAATCTTGAATCTGCAGTCAGCACATTCTTAAGGGAGTACAATTACTGTAGAGCAAGTTCCATGTTGCCTAGTGTGTTCTTTATGGTAGCACTGGCTAAATGCTTCCATGATTTAAATGCTTAAGAATTTGCTTTAGAATAATATATGGGATCACTTGGAGATACACTATGTGGCATTTTTTCGAGGAAACAATTCAGAAACTTCAAATCTGATTTAGAACTATTGAATCTAGAGGACGGTCTTTCTTCTTCTGAGTTGAGGTTCACCAGTATTTCAAGATGACGCTTTGCAGTGTACTTTAAGTAGCCTTGTAATTTATTGTGTAATAAAAATGTATAAATTCACATTTAAGTTTTGGGGGCAAATCAGAGTAAAAGTCATTAATTCTGTTGAGTTTCCTGTCTGAAAGACTTGAACAGCTGGTCAACTAGTAGAGGGAGTTTAATTTAGATAGTTCAGTTTAGATGGGAAAGAACAAGAACAGTGTCTTAGGAAATTTAAATGTCTTTATTAAAAGCTTCCTCTCATTTAGAGATTAAGGCAAGATGAGTCAAGATTCCAAGGGAATGTGGGTTGAACTGTAGAGAAAACAGAAAACAACAGGAGAAGATGGAAAGGAAGTGGGAATTAACATCTCTTCTCTTGGGCAAGGTAGGAAGGGAAGCCTCTATTTGGAAAAATAAACAATTAGAAACAATTGAAATGGTTGTCATTGTGAGTTTGTGAGGAAATAGATGGGAAGGTATGTGCAGTGCTGCTGCAAATCTGTTTTCAGTTCAAAGACCGTATTTTTGCTACTTATATCAGGAATTTGTAAAGCTTGGCTGAGTAAAAGGGCAGGGTGGCTTTCAGCGTCTAGGAAAAGCAGCTAAACTAGAAGCTCACAGTTTGGAGACGCTGATAATGTAGTACTGAGTGTGCCTTTGTGACATTCTGCATATGTGAAAAAAATCTGCATCCTCTTCCCTTCTCAATTTACCCCTGTTTCTGTGGCTCTTGGGCAAACTAATAACTTTTTCCATAGATGAAGAAAATAACATGTTCCTAAGTCCTGGTTGAAACCAAGATGTAATGCAAAGCTTAATAGATGCCTTCATCAGATACCTGGAGAAGTAGGTAAATTACTCAGGTACAGCTGTGGACAACAGTATTTGTCTCCACACTACATTATATACTCAAGAATAGTTTAAACTGCATTTCCATCTGCATTGTTTCATCCTGTCAATTTAGTTACTCTTCTCTGAAACATTTAAAACAAATCTCTTGCTTGCTGGTTTTACTTGCCAGAAACACTCAATCTTGTTCCATATTGTAGCCAGCTCTGGGCTTTTTATGACTATAAAATGCTATCTTTGGAACAAAACTATTCACCAAGATCCCAGTTTCCATCTTGGAAAAGCCAAACCTAAACCTAATCTAGCACGCTAGACAGGAAGCAGAACTTGAACACAATATATGTTTTTCAGAATCTGTTGGCAGTTTGAAACAATATCTTTGTCTTAAATTTCCCTTCATACTTACTTAGAACTAAGTCTTGAACTTTGAAAGTAAGGGCATATAGAAATTTGAAAACATGGAAATACGAGTAATGAAGATTTTTATTATTTTATTTAGCCTGCGTTTAATTGGTAGAAGACAAAAGTTGCCTCAAATTTGCTAGTGTTTGCATCAGCTTGACAGGACTTTAGGGATTATATAAATTCTTTTGGGCCTCTTTTTTTGCAGAGTTTATGTAAATCTCTCAGTTGAGGCTGAATTAGAATGGAGCACATCTAGAAGAACA
Source organism: Sialia sialis (assembly GCA_009812075.1). Lineage (NCBI taxonomy): Eukaryota > Metazoa > Chordata > Aves > Passeriformes > Turdidae > Sialia > Sialia sialis. The sequence goes on from VRYO01002782.1 coordinate 11,992,590, forward strand.
CCAGGGAGAAATGTAGTCTCTGATATCTATATGAATTTTCATAATCTGAAATTCCATTGCATTGGAGAACACTTTATCTGTAGCTCTTCTCCATGGTTTTCCCTTTCAATATCTTCATGAGTGGCACCTCTCCTCCTTCCAAAAAACTCTGGTGGAATTTCAACCTTATCTCTTGAAATAATGTAAAAACCTAGTTGGAGGTCAACAGACTCTTTGGTTCTGAGGACCTCAGTTAAGGCAATCATATTCACCGTGGGTTTTGATGCAATTCACTCTCTGCTATCCTACATCCTGGAGAGGCTATGTAAACACTTCATCTATTGATATTTCTTTTAATTGTGTTTTATTTATAGTATAGTCTACATAAATAAGTATTAAAAAGTCCTGTAAATTGCCAGTTTATGTTGTGCCTTTCTGTGTGCCAGGAGTAGAAGATAGTCCTGATGAATAACTAAAGAAATAGCTACACTTTCTATCAGAGAGCACAGCACTAAAATAAAAACACAGTACTACTTTGTCTTCATTTCAGTTTTGTGGTTTTTAGAATAATTCTATAAACTGTTGCATATCTATGCAAACTGTTGTCTTCTTTAGTATTCTCAACTTGTCTGTCCTACTTTTTTTTGTTCTTTTTTTTTTTTTTTCCAAATAAATTTCCTAATTATGCACCTATCATTATAAAACTATGATAAGTCTGTGCTGCTGCAGTAATGGTGGTGATTGGGAGAAACTGGGAGTAGAGAGATACTAATGAAAAAGTGGAAGGAGCTCATGACAGAAGTTTGTAAAGTGGAACAGACATTGCCTAGAAGGTATCATGGATATTGGCATGCAGTAACAGACTTTTTGGACATGCTTCTACTCTTACATGTATCTCTATTATTAGAGTGTGACTTTGGGAGGTCTGTGTAATAGGAGAAATCATATGGAATGTTTGACTTCAGTAGTGGAGTTGGGTCTTGGGATCACAGATCCATTCCCTAATTTGTTCCGTTCATCTTTGCATATCTCTTGAAGTATATGCATGCAGTCTTAAGTGGATTCCGCTACTGATTTTGCAGGCACACTGTATGCCACTGTCTAATGTTAGTGAGATCATACTGAAATTACCTTCTTAAAACAGTGTTTTATTTTATTAACAGTACTTTAATTCTTATTTTAAATAAAACCAGAATTTATATAGTGTACATTTTGTGCTACATTTGGTTGGTAAAAGAATTCTGAGTGTAGTGTGTAGCACGTAGTCCTAAGAAATGGTTAGAGACTTCATTGGCCTGTACTGGCAGCCTTGCTGCCTTGCTGTGTTTAAATTCCTGTTATGTGCCCTTTTGTGCAAAGTGAATCTGGCTTTTGCTTTTTTCTAAAGTTGGTCTAAGTGAATGTATTAGTATACTTAGTAGTTATTTGAAAGATAATTCTATAAACTTTGTTTTATAGTGGTTTCATGTTTACTTATATACAATTAATTTTGTATGTAACATACAGATAATTAAGTTATTTTTTATGAGTCTCAAAAAATAGCTTAATTTGATAGGAAAAATAGTTTGGTGGCTCATGCAGAAAACCAGAAGTTGCCACAGGTTTTCTAGCTACTCACATGGAAGATATTTATTATGGTGCTGTCTGAAATGGTGAACTTGTGATGGTAACAGTAAAGCTCAGGTGCAGGTGACTTTGGGCAAGCTTATCACAGTAGCGCCACTTGTGTAAAAAATCAGCAGATGTGAGTATGCTTGCTCCTGGATTCCCACAGCTCATAGTTTGTCATATTCATGCAAACTTAATTTCTAACACTGACTTTTGCAGCCAAAGCAAATAAACCTTCTAGACTTCCCTGGTTTTGACCTGGAATTCTCTGCCCAGTGCAGGGATTTCCTAGACAATTACTTTAACTGTAGTTGCAGCAGTGATACAGGGTAAAGGACAGTCCTGCATATGGTCATATGTTTGCAAAAGTAAAGCAGACTGTGGTGTTGGGGATGACTAGGCTGAAAAATTTATTAGCATCAAGCAAAATTTTTGTGTAGCAGTATCCTTTGTCTCTAAACAGATGAATGCTGGAGATGATTTCGAAGGTAGACCAGGTAACTATTACTCTTTACGTATTTTATGATTGGTTTTTTTCCTGATCTCTACTGGGACAGGATGCTCTTCGTGATATGACCCAGCACAGTTTTTTTATGTTTTATCAGGCAATCTGTGCAGCTTTGTCTTCATTACAAAGATATGATGGCTGATGAACCAACTCCCAGAAAGAACTTAGCGTGGCCACAATTCTCAGTTAAGGTTTCAATGTTTAAGGATAAAATCTACGTGATAATTGAATTTGTCTTGCTTAAAAAGCAGTCTCTTGACAGATATTATTTTGAAGCTTCAACAATAAAAAAAAAATAAAATAAATAAACCACCCTAAATTATGTTTGTTTGCTTATTATTTTGTGCTAGTGGCTAAACATTTTCACAGAAAAAATGCAAAGTAAACTGCTCTGCTAAACCAAAGAAGGCGCTGGGGTTCAGCTTTCTAAAAAGATACATACAAATGTTTTTTTTGGAATCCAGACTTCAAGTCCCTTGGGAATACAGAGTAGTGTTTGAGGGGAAGATGTTCCTATTAAAATGTAAATTTGTTAAGACAGTTGTTGTTAAGACACTGTAATTATTTCCTGGATTAGACTGAATGAATGCTCTCTAGGGAGAGGGTACACATACTTGCAAGTGTCCATCCTATAAAGAATAATTAGAGGAGGCCTTTTTGCACCCAAGAAACTGCTAAGACCTATTTTGACTACTGGTATATCAAAACATTGAAGTGGCTCATGTGTTACTTATCTCTGTCTGTTGCTGAGTAACATTCTTCCCTAAATGTTTTCTGTGTATTGTGCAGAAGACATGAATTTCAGGTGGACTGGGAAAATGGAACAAAAACATTAATTTACTTGTTTTCCTTAGGCATCTTGGTCTTTCTCAGGTGAAAACTTTCTATTAGATTGATTTCTTACATTACTTTATGTATCTCTGCATATTAAAACCTTCTGAAGACCATTTGAGGAAAGCTGTTGCTACTACATGTGACACTAATTCAGAAATGCTGTGGAAACAGAAATGGCTACTCAGGATCATTTGAAACATGTGTTTACATTTTCTTCAACCGCTATCCAACCTCTTGTTCCTCAGTTTTTCCCAAATTTCAAGCAAGCAATATTCCTCACCAAGAACAGTTCAAACTTAAAACTATAATACTTTGTTATGGCTTATCTTCACTTTTGAAATGTATAGTAAGATAAATTTTTTAAATACATGTTACAAGGGCACAGAGCAATGCCAGAATGCACTTAAGGATGTTGACTTTTGACTGATTTAGTGCTCTCAAGAGTAAAAAGATTTGATCGTTATGGTTTCTGGCTATTTAATGGACTACTTATGTACGATGTGTGTTTGTTCTTTTTCTCAGATATTAGAATTAAAGAAGAGGATCCAGATCCAGAAGAGTGGCAGCTCAGTGGTGATTCTACACTGAATGCTAATGATCTAACACATTTGAGAGTACAGGTTGTAGATGAGGAAGGGGACCAACCACATCAGGAGGGAAAAAGACTGCGACGAGTAGCATGTACATGTCCCAACTGCAAAGAAGGTGGTGGAAGGTATGTAAAATTCAGTGTCATATCCCACATATAATGATAAAAAATGAATAATGGGCAAGGAGAAAAATGAGCTTTATTAACAACAGTTGTCTGCAGTGAGAGGAAACTAGAAGCTTATGCAAAGGCGTTTATGCAATAAAGGACTACCACTTTCATTTTGGGATTTTCAGATGAAAAAGCAGATTATTCCATCCTTTCTGAGTTACTCCATTGAGATAAGTTGAAACAATGTGGAGTTACATGTCACTTAGTACAAGTGAGGGGGATAGAACATTGTCCTAAAAATATGAAAAGGAAATATTTTGGAATATGCACATATGTGATTGGCGTCTTGTCATATGTCAAGAACTTGATTAAATCATGTGTTCCTGCATTTTGTCAGTGATAGAGCATTTTTTTCACAGTTTAATTGCTTTAGAGTGTTACAAAAATACAATTTTTCTAGTTTTCTTTTTCACTGGTTTCCTAGGAAAAACAAGGTTTGTGTAATATAACGAGTTTTGTATAGTAACTCTAAATAACAAATTCTGAACTGTTTTCAATCAAACTTAGTGAGATTTCACTACAAAGAGGTACTAAGTTCCAATTCATTAAACTTCAGTGTTGCATTGGAACCTGTGCTTTATTATTGCGCTTATCATTAAATTATTACTAATTTTTTATTCTGGAGATTTTATTCTGCTTCTAAACACTTAATTGTAAGTGTCTTGATTATGGATATGAAAGGGGAAGAGTAATAAGCTGCATTGTACAAGTGTTTGTGTTTGTGCTTGAGAGAATTGTGCAGGGTCTTCTTTCCAGTACACTAAAATTTGTCCATTTTGGTAATAGCTTCTTCACTAAAATGTAAAGCTTTATTTATTTGGGAACTGTAGTACAAATCAGAAAAATATCTTTAAGGAATCTGTCAGTGAGCAGTGGCACTAAGAGTTCTAATAGCACTGGCCGAGTTACATCTCTTGTCAGTTCTTGCTGTATATCCTGGATACCTACCTGGCAGGCGCAGGGAGGTACCATCTCAGGCAGCCATGCTGAGTAAGTATTAAATGTATTTAAGAGAAAAAGACTCTGATACATTTACATCACCAGCAAAGCTGGTGCAGGTTATGCAGCATCTTTGTCCTTCAGATTCCTCTTGTTAAATTTCTATGTGTAGTTCACTGCAACAGACATTTCTGAGTTCTTGGTGAACTCTGGCTCTGCTATGAAAATCTGCCCAAAGTACACCCTGGGTTGAGATTTGTTTCATTTCAGGAGAAAGCTCTGAAAATGTGATTTGCACTGCCTGTACTTTTAGGAAACAGAGATTATAGATCTTTGATCTTCCTTGTGCTCTATTCCGAACTGCGGTGACTTTAATTTAGAAATCTGTACTGTAAAGTCCTCTTCCTTCTGAGTGGAGTTGCTGTAAAAGGAAATTTTAAAGTTTCAGCCAGAGAGAATATTTTTGAGAGATGGTTTGGGAAGTCTGGGGAAGGGTGTAGTCTGACTGAAAACTCAGGAGATTTTGGGGAAAGAGTTGTCCTAACATCTATGACACAGTTTAGATAGATGAGTGAAATCCTCTGCAAAGGAAGGCCTGGATACATCAAACATACAAAGTAACTAGGAAAAGTAGGACGAGAAGTCAGGATGTGAGAAGAATTGGAACTGGAAGAGAAACAGGATAATGAAGGAGACAATGGTGGGGAAACAGAAAAGAGTGAAAGTTGCTAGAGCAGCTTTCCCACCAGAATTTAGAATTCCTTTAGAGTTTAGGAGAAAGAAATAAGCCCACTTTAAAGAATATCTGAGTGTGATAAGGTTCTAGCTGCTAGAGTTACCTGTTTATCCCTAGTGCTGGAATTCTGAGTTTTGATTTGTTTTTCAACTATGCTGATGATTTGCAGTTTCAGATATAAGACATTTACTTTTGAAAATTCTTTCAGATAGCATTCATAATTCTTAAAATGATGTTAAAGTTACAGAATTTACAGTTGGGCAAATACTTAGTTAAGGTATCCTGGGCAATTTTGAATTTCGTGTGTGTATACATTTATCACTTGGTTTCCAATGACTTTTGCTCCATACTATTTTTTTCATATGGCATCAGTGCCATTCGGTGGATGGGATGGCTGATACACAGGAAATGAATTAGGGCTGTGTAATGATTGTCACTTGCTTCACTTATTGCAGAAATTGGGAGATGATTAGGAAATGAGACACAGGATTGCAGCAACAGGGCTCTGAAATTTTGGAGGTGTAGATCTATAAACCCCACCTTTTCACTGCAGAAGTACTGAGTTTGTTCCTGTAAAGAAATTGATTGAGCAGACTGTGAACATCTACAGTACTCTGAGAAAATATGCTTCTACTATATTAACCTTGACACCTCAGGCTGGTGGGTGTTTGACAGTTTTGGCCTTATTCCCTTTCTGCCTCATAGCAGGATGTACAAAGTGATTGTACTAATTCAGGTTCACCACACCAAAACGTTAAGATGATAAAGACATTAATATTTGTGAATTGCTTAGAGACTGTGAGTGAGTGTTGTCAGTGCCCATGATGAGGAAAAAAAACCTCTGGAGAAATTAATAAATTCTGTATAATAATTTAATGTAGTGCAGAAATAATATGTAACTAGTAAAACAAGTACTTTAAATCAGTCTGAAAAAACTGAATAGTGTTTCACTCAGTTGATACTATTGCTCCTGTGCTCCGAATGGAGAAGGAGAAGACAATGGCTTCACCTATGCAGACTTCATCATAATTTCATCTGTTGTATAATGTTTGTTTTAGTATTTCTTGCATTTTCTGTATTTAGAGGCGAGTTAAGTGCTTTCTGGTTTTTGTTATTGACTTTTGGAGTTGAACATTGCAGTCGTCATATTTGTACCAGTTTTGTGAAGTGGGAAGCCACTAATATCTTTGCTGTCATGGGAGGGAAAGTAGGAAAGGAAGATGATGATGTATTAGATTTGTAAATTAACACCTCTTAGCCTCAAGCTTATATAATAAATGGGGAATAAGTAAGTGGACAGAGAGACACATGCCTCAAAGGATGACTTTTTTCCCAAACAGAATGTATTAGGCTTCTAGTTAAGGTGTCTGAAGTTAAGTGGAAAGTTTAGTCTCTTCTCAGTTAGATCTAGAGATTTCACCCTCCTAACAATTACATCTGAAATTATATTGAGATATAACTACTACTGTCTGATATATATAGAGGAGCTGTGCTTCTGAGTACCACTGCAGGTATGTAACTCTAAAAACTTCATTCTTAAAATAATTAAGTGTGTGTTTTACCCTTGAAATACTTAATGTTATTGGTGGAAATACTGCTGAATATAAAGTCCGGTTTCTCAGTGGATGAAGGTGTTTCCTGCTGAAACTGTGGCAGTCTGGCTGGTTATTGAGAAACATCATTTCCAATCTTTGTAAAGCTAAAATGAGCTATGGAAATACTTAAGGAGTACTCAAGGAGTAGGCTGGAGTCATATACATCTATTCAGTGATGATGGCTATTGGCCAGTGCAGAAGGAAAGGCCTCTTAGCAGGGTGTGTTAGGACATAGTGCCAGACTGTCACAGCTGCAAAGTGTCCAGATAGAATCTGGCTTGTATCCTGTCAGTTTAGAGCACACATGAAGCAAACATACAGATGCTCATTTGAAGTTGTATAGAATAAATACACTTAGTTGCTAATTCACAATAGTCTTGTGGTTTCATTCCATGGATCCTTAACTTTCCCCTCACTTGACACTTTAGAGTCTGCTAAGGGATTCTGTTTCGAGTTAGGTGAGGTGCTTAGAATCATGTGTTCTATACCACCTGTGCACAATAATGACCACGAGTTGAACCTTGGTTTCCGTCAGTCTAGACTAAAGGTGCAATGAAGCAATTTCAAATGATTGACTGATTGAATGTTAACATTATTCTGAGGGAATTTTGATGTGATTTCATCCAATTTGTGTACCATATTATATACCATTTGTACTAATTACTGTGGAAGGGAAGGCACTAGAGTTTATTTGGAGATGTTAGGATGAAGTCCTGAGATGATTATCCTTCTGCAACAGGATCAAAACCTGTCTGGACTCTGCTTCTGCTGCCATTGAATTTGTTCTGAAATCAAAACTTGTATTTGTCTTGACAAATAATTAGTAGATGCAAGTGATGTTTTTATCTTCTGAAACAAAATGACAAATGAAGCACTATGAAGATTGCTCTATATTGAGAATTTGTAGAAACATTTTCTAGGACTTAATGGGATTTTATCATCTTACTTTTATAGACTGTCTGTAATGTTTTAGGTACATATGTGATTAGGCTGGAATCCCCTTTAGACAATGTGAGGTTTTAGAGTGAGTTCATTTTGTGCATATTCAGAAATGCTTGCAGCAATTGCCAGCTCCTTGAAGTGTGTATGCACTTTAGCCTGAACCTTCATTAGATGTAAACCAGAAGCCAAAGCACCCAGTTTGAAGAAAAAGATTGTCCTGTGGAGGCAGCTGAAAATTGTATAATCGGTCATAGAGGATGGAGCACCCAAGACTGTGATTTCAGAATCCACCAAAGGTGTTCTAAGTTAACATTGCTAATGAATAAGGTGGCCTAAAGCCTGACTGCATTTTCCAATCTCCTCCCTTGTACCAATATTTGCCATTCATATAGCTGCGTTGTCAGCCAAACCTATTCCCTCAAGTGTTCCTTTCAGCAGTAGCAAACACTTGAATTGGCTAAAATCAGTCATGATGCCCTGCACTGGTCAGACTGGTCTCTTTCTCTGAGTCTTCTCTCTTGTGATTTGATTAAAAAAAAAAAAAAAAAAAAAATTAGGCTGTTTTATCAGGTGCTTCCCTTGATCACCTGCCATTTCAGTGATACAGCATCTTAAAATATGCATCAAGCTTAGTCTGGATTACACAGTCTGTGAATTCTGTGTTCATTGTGATGGATTTCTTTTTTATTAACTGAAACACAAAGGAATTAATGTAAATGTCAGCAAGATCAGTTTCCACCTCTTTTAGTGAAAGCATTCAGGTTAGTGTGCTTGTCTTCAGACCCCAAACTGATTCCCATATTTCTCTAAGATGCCAAAATTCCCATCTGTTCTCTACCCAGTTTCCAAAATCTCCAGTGTCTGTTTTGGCAGTTGCCGTAATTTGTGTTTTTCTTTGCCAAAACTATCTTTGATATGGTAAAAACCTGAAACTTGGAGAAATGTAAAATATGAGCACTTCAGCATCAAAGTGGTACAAACTGCTATAATAACTATGTTTCCAACTTCATGTACATATATGCTTCTTAAAGATTATGCTTCTATCACATACCTTTGACACACTGCTGAATGTATTGTTTTCTGTGGAGATGGGAAAGCATTATAGAATTTAATTCCAGCTTCTTATAGAGTGTACTGGAATCCACTTGCATTTGAAACAAAAATATGAAGCTGCTCAGGTTGGTTTGCAGATCCGTTGTTGTATGTGTAGCCCTATGTATGTATATGACCAGTATTTAGGAGGAATATATTAGAATTAATTAATTTATCTCTTTTTTTTTGTTTTGTTTTTTTAAACAGAGGCTCCAACTTGGGAAAAAAGAAGCAACACATTTGTCACATACCAGGATGTGGCAAAGTATATGGGAAGACTTCACATTTGAGAGCTCATCTCCGCTGGCATTCTGGAGAGCGTCCATTTGTTTGTAATTGGATGTTCTGTGGCAAAAGGTTCACTCGCAGCGATGAGCTCCAGCGACACCGAAGAACGCACACAGGTTTCCAGTCTTTGATTCTGGTGTATTTAACTAGAGGAATGCTATGGGCTGAGCTTGGATAAATATCTTTTAAGAGGAGAACAGATCTTTGAATTGGATTGATTTTAATGCAGTGTGATTTTTCTAAAATCAGCTAAATCTTATTGATACTCATACACTATGGAATCTTTGGTAGGTCTGAGGAGATAAAACAGCCACCTCTTGATTCAGAAGTGACATTTAAGCTAATGTTTAATGTAGCTTAATCGGAATACTTTGATTCAGGCTCAGCAATGCATTTAATTTGAACTAGACTATAACTCTTTTTCTATCTTAAAACTTCAATAAGAAAAGAAGAGGACTAGGTGGCCTAGGGATTAGACATCATTCCTAAAATCAAAGAAGAGCATGCAATGATGCATTGTTCTACATCTTTTAGTTTCATGGTTAGATCACTGATTAGGAACTTCAAGTTCACGTTTCTCCTTTTGTCTAATAAAAAGAAAAGAAATTGTAGATATTCCACCTTATCAAGGAGCAGTTAGTTTAAAATCTGTAGTCTGTTTTATCTGTTTTCATACAAACTAAATCCATGTATGCATTCAACAGAATGTTTACCTTTTAAAATCATAGCATTTGAAAAACCCATAGATAAATAATTTTTGTGCTTATCGGTATTTACATTGCTTAGAAAAATACCTTTGGATGTCTGTGAAAAATATCCCATGTTGTTCTTAATGGTGTGCTTTTGTGTAGACATTTTGGATGCTAAATCCAGGCTGGGATGTTACAGTTTGTCTGGATGAACAGGCTGATGGTTTTTAAAAAAAGGCAGATTGAATGATCCAGTTCACAGGGGTGTGGTTAACAGCTCCTAGTGTACCTGCCTACCAGTAAAAAGTAGAGAACTGAAGGGATCTGTTCTTTGACCTCTTTTAAAATTTTTATCATTGACCTAGCGGAGTCAACAGAATTCTTCAGTAAACCTTTTAAGGTTTGTGGATAACTCCAAACCGGAGTGACCAGTCAATGCACTTGATGTCAAGGCTGCTAATCAGAGGGATGGGGACTGAAGAAATGGGTTAATAGGAATCCGAGGAAATTCAGCAAGAGTAGTCACAAATACTTCACCTAGGATGGAATTAACACTTAGGGTAACACAGGCTAAGCGTGGAGAGGTTGTAAACAGCTCTTCTGTACCTGGGAGTCTTGATGAACAAGTGGAACATGATCAAGGAACATGCGGAACAAGTGGAACATGATCAGCAACAATGGCCAGAGCTGTACCATAGCAGCGAAGACCCCGGTCACAGGGATTATTCCCCTCTTCTGGTTAGACTGCATCTAAAATACGGCATCTAGTTTTCAGCACACAATATAAGAAAGGCATTGAGGACAGGATTGAGTTAGCTAATGAGTGAGCAAGAGGATCAGGAAGCTGGAATATTTGCCTTACAAGAAAAGGCAGTAGGATTCAGATGCACAGAGAGAACAGTAGTGGCAGGGGGGCGCTTAAGCAGCAATTCTCTAGTTACCTGCAAAGGCCATCCTTAAGAAGGCAGATATTTTCCCAGATGGTATATTGGTTGAAGGATCATGGACAGCAGATACATGTTGAAATAAGAAGGGTTCAGAGCAGCTATTAATAAAAACTTTTAAACTTCAGGAATAGCCAGGCATTGGAAGAGGATGCCTGTAGAGTCCTCCATCCTTAAAGGTTTTTAAGAAAACTGGACAAATTCCTCAGTAACCAGATCTGATCTCATAGGTGACTGCTTAGAAAGACATCAGAACACAGACATTCAGAGGTCCTTTCAAACCTGAATTACCCTATGACCTTGTGTGTCAGTCTCAAGTGTGATTCTACTCTAGGTCATACAGTCTTCCCTGTCCATCATTTGGTAGGTTTTGTTCTGCTCCTAGAAGTTATTTATTGGTAATAATTGCAGTGCAGCTTAGCAGGCTGAGGATATGAGATGGCTATAATTCTCTAGCATGCCTGGAAGAGCTCCCCAAACTCGGTGACGCACACAAAATTAAATCAGTTCCTATATAAAGTTTATTGTGTTGGATCGCTTTCTTCCTCAGTATAATTCTTGTTAGAATTCTGACTCTAAAAAGCAGTAATTTTAATTTTTAGTGTTTTTGAATGTTTTTTTCTCTTCTTTGACAGGTGAGAAGAAATTTGTCTGTCCAGAATGTTCAAAACGCTTTATGAGAAGTGACCATCTTGCCAAACACATTAAAACACATCAGAATAAAAAAGGTATTCACTCTAGCAGTACAGTGCTGGCATCAGTAGAAGCAACATCTGATGATACTTTGATTACTGCAGGAGGAACAACACTTATCCTTGCAAATATTCAACAAGGTTCTGTTTCAGGAATAGGAACTGTTAATACATCTGGCACCAGCAATCAGGATATTCTTACCAACACTGAAATACCTTTACAGCTTGTCACAGTTTCGGGAAACGAGACAATGGAGTAAATATTACACAAGATACCTATTAATTGTGGTTATTTTTATACAGTAGTGAGAAGAATATTGTTCCTAAGTTCTTAGATATCTTTTTATTGATGTGCAAAAATTTTTGGATTGACAGTAACTTGGTTATACATGACACTGAAATGCCTTACTTTGTATGATATTCCATAGTATATTAAAATGGTAAAATTGCATGGGTTTTGTAGGTACTTTTGGAATCTAGAAGAGAAGAAATTTTACCAAGTTATATTAAAAAAAAAAAAAAAAAAGACTTTAACGATGGAAATGGTAGTCTAACCAAATGCATCAATCCTGTGTGGTTTAGTGTAAAAAAAATGAGAACATGTTGGTATTTATCTATTGTAAGATAAAAGAAGTTGATGGGTGAAAAGAAATCACATTATGATAAAAGAAATTTTGTAATTTTCTTGATGACTGGAATTTTTATTATGCATAACTGACAAATCAAGTTTCCAAGCAAATGTTACATAGTGTAGGCTTTACTTAGCTCATCAACTTGTCATTTTGAAGCTAATTATTTTAATTAGGTTAACTATGTACAATATTTTAAGCATTACTCTTGTAAGATTTTGCAAACTACATTTTAACATGGAACTCTAGGGATAGTCACCTTTTAAATCCTATTGAAAAGCCATGTTTAAGATTTAATTTGCCAAAATGATGTCTTGTTAATATTCTTTCAATAACCAAGGTGGGCAATATAACCAATGTTTAAAAAGCTTGAAATGTTAAGAAAAATAAATATGTATAGGTTGAAGCATTTGGGTGGTAAGGCAGATGTTATAGTGAAGTATATCCCTTCTTTTGAACATTGGAGGACCAAAAATAAGGTGTATTGTGTCTCAGCAGTGATTTTTATCAAATCTTTTTCCAAAAAAACATCTGTATGCCAGGGCCTTAAAAGCCATCATGTAAATTACCAGTAAAATATAACATATGCAAATACAAAAGAAAAATCACTTCCATATTGACAGTACTCCCAAACATATGGATATAGTCATAGTGAACTAGGGGGGTTATGAGGTTTTTATTTGTTTGTTGTTTAGTTTTTGGTTAGTCAATCTGCATTTAAATATCAGCCATCTTTCCTTTTTTGCTTCTTCCCTTAAAAATTGTATGTATCCAGTACATTTAACTGATAAACATATATGTTTTTTATTATGCTGAATTTTCTTTTTATTTTTTAATTACTGTTTATATTTTCAATTATAGAAAATGTACAAAATGAAGTTATATAGCCAGTCTGTAAGTGCTATACCATTTTCAAAAAATGTACAACAATAATTACTGCAGTTCACCTATTTACAAACATTTGGAAATCTGTTCATTTGTTATTCTTAAAAAACCACCTCAAATTTAAAGGCTACCTTATTGTACGTTTAAAGTGTATTATAACAGTGTGGTAGTTAATAAAACACTATTTTTTTTTCTTTTGACTTGAGTTTACTGTGTTTCTTGTTAACTAACAAGGTGTAATTTCATAATATGTCTTGATAGCCTGAGATGTTTTATTATTTTGCAGTAGGTGGTGGGAAGCAGAAAGAGTGTTTTCTTTCCCTGTGGACACAGAGATGGTAATTTTCCACCTCCTCGCTCACAAACCCCCCATCTGTATGTGCGTGGACACAAATGTGCTGTGTTGGTGTAGTGGGGATGTTTTGCTGTCATGCTGAGCAGGGCATGAAGAATATATAGGCTCCATCCTATAGGTTGTTTAAGTCCTCTGACACATGCACAATACGTGGAGTATTAATAAGGAGCTGTGACTAAGTGAGAACTATGAGATTAAAGAGAGTAATTGCTGTATGTAATGCTCTAATGAAAGTGAAAAGCTTTTATTTGTGAAGTCTAAAGTTTTGGAGTATCAAATGATAGAGGACAGACCAGGATAATTTAGGATAAACCAGGCAAAGTTCAGCCTAGAAAAATGAGAATTGGAAATCATGTAGGGAAGATTTTCTGAATTTGTAGTTAGGTGGAAAAAAAAATTATGCAAATCTTTTAGCAATTCAGAGCAACAGGAATTGACAGGTACAGAGAAAAGGGAGTTAATTCAGCATCAGTTTAATCGTCTGTTTAATAAAATGAAAGAATCAAATTGGTTGGGATAAGAGCAGCAGCTTGAGGGAAGACAGTTCTGCTTGGACTTACAGTGTTCTTTGGATATTGTCAATATATGAACATACTTTGAATCTGTTTCCTTTGGGCAGGGAAATGGGCTTGGTTTTCAAAAGCTGTTTTAGTATACAGAGCATATTAGTATGTTTCTAATACTTAGGTTCTGTGTCTCATCTCTTAGCCATCAGTAGCTGTATTAGTGCATTATTTTAAGTGGGAGGAAAGAGGACTATTTCTTTATTCAAACTGCTTTTCACAAGTTTTGTGGAATGACACTTTCACTGATGTTCAGCTGTGAATGAAAGTGTTTTGGTGTCAAGGGTTTTGATGTCTCATAGCTGAAGATGAGATTGCTTTATTTCTCAGAGCTTTTATGCTCACTACATCAAATGGTTACTTTAATTAGTGTTTAGGTAGCACATTTGATAAAAAGATTTGTTGTTGTTAAGCTTCAGAAGGTAGATGTTTTGGAAGAAAGTACCTCTGGAAGTCTCATGGAAAGCCTGCCAGCCTAAGGGCTGTCTGCCTAATGGCTCAGAGCCATTGTGTTTGTGTTGTGGGATAGTAATTTCTGAAAGCTCCCTGCTCACTTCCAGAGTGAAGATTCACATGCCCGAGATCTTCGGTGTGTCTAGGATTGTTGCTACCTCATGGCTTCTTTTCTGGTCCTGCAGGCATTTATGTGATACCAAGACTAAAGTATGCGTTTTGTGGGATGCTTTCCAGTTCTTCATGGGTTCCTGGCAATGGTTGCTGGATGTGCTGCTTGCTTCTTACTGGTACAGTCTGTACATTTTACATACTTTTTTTCATGTCAGGCTTCTGGCTTATGTGTTTTCTTGGTGTGGTAGCCTTTAGATCCTTGGTTGGTTTTCATATTTTGCAGTCTTCTTTAATCACTAAGAAGACCTTAAAATGGTCTGCAAGACAGCGTGAGTTTGAAAGCATCCTGTGTTACCAATTTCAGTGGTTCAACTTTCAGTAAGTACATGAACTTGCTATAATCTCAGAATTGTGTTCATTCCTGAATGAACTAATGGTTTGATCCTTGCAATTTGCAAACTAACACTGATTTTTGCGGAGAACAGAGCTTTTTAATCATTATTACTTTCCAGGTCAAGGAGCAGTATGACTAAGGACAATATCATCATCGCTGAAAGACTTGTGAGGAGCTGGATTTCTGGTCTGATGATGCAGATTTTCCTCTAGCAAGGGACTCTGCAGAGCACTTTTTTGGACTTTCTGAAAAAGAAGTATCAGGCCTTTGTTTTAGGCATTTTGAGCAGCTGGAATCAGTAAGATAAGCTTTGCCAATGACTTCAGGAAAGCTCTGATACATTCTCTCACAAGTGTTCTGGGTGTTTGGGAATGAAGGAATGGAGCTATTAGACACCTGTCAAGAGTGGTTCTTGGCTTCTTTAAGTGAAGAACTAATGAGCAGCTGGCTGTCTTTCCTCCAGATTTTTACCACTACCATAAACACCACGTGTGTAGAGCATGTATTGTAAAAAAGGGGCAGAAGATGACATGGCTGACTTAACTAGAAAAGAATAGTAGCCATTTTCCAATAGTGACAGTACCAGTGGTTGCAATCAGGTTGTTTTGTGCTCTAGTTTCTAAAAGATTGGATCAAAAAGAAGCATTTTTTACAAGCCATTTTACATACAATTCCTTCTTTCATCTTGGAACTAAGGGGAAAAACCATTTCTGACTCAAAACAGAGCCTCTGTAATTCCAGAGCTCACTTTGGCATCTTGACACTGTAGAAGCCTCTGTTTTGACAAATTGGTACCCTTCTCAAACCCTATTATTGCTGAGTTGGCAGAAGAATGCTATGAAAATTACCTGCAAGGAAATAACCTTCCTTCCCCAGCTATGTATTCTCTTCTGTCAGAAGATGCCATTATACAGATTTTGAGCTCAACATGAGATGGACGCTACCAGGAAAAGGTTCCAAAGCAAGATTTAGAACTATTTATTTGCTTGAGTACCACTTTTCTTATGGCCTCCAAAAGTTCAAATATTGACCATGCTCCTGGCGTTCCTACAGATGACAAGATTCACTTCTGTATATATCTTGCAACATAGCTGCATTTCCCACAGAACTCGTTGAAGAGCCATACCTTTACAAGGACTATAAGCTGACAGATCACCATAGCAGATAATTTTCAAACAGCAAGAATTAGTTGATAAGAGGTATCCTTTCTCTGTAAAGGCCTTTCAGGTAAGAATCTTGGTGGCCCCTGACAAGTAAAAAAACATCAGAGAGATGGTTGAGTTGGGTACTGGGCATGGACAAAATATCACTGGAGTTTTACGTGATCTAAAGGAGTCCCTGACTTTCACATATGCTGGGTAACCCACTTACCCACATTCTTAAACTCTCCCTCCTGTTTCTATGGAACCTACTCCTGCTGTTTGTGATCTACTCTGCCTGTTACTGAGGTGCTGAACACAAGCTAATTTGGCACAGCTGTATCCCTTAGTATGTAAACATTGGCTCCCTGTTGGGACCTCAGCTATAGCCTTACAGAAAGAAACACGTAATGTTCAAATGTGTTTGAGACAGACCCAGGGCTGTATGGCATCACCTTGCCATACTTCAAGAGCAGCATGGGGGAAGGATAAGAAGACCTGAGGTACATGACCTGGTAAAAAGAAGGTAAGTAAGGAGTGCACTTGCAGGCTGGTAGGAAGACTTGTGAACATGAGGACAAAGTGAGGATGGTGGGAAAGAGGTAGGAACAGATGGGTTGGATAAGTGACTTTTAGAGTAGGGTCGCAGAATGCTGTGGAGACACACAATAGTAAGAGTTTATGAAGTTTATGGATCCTGATCCCTCATGTTCCAGTGAAACCTTCTGGAGTATGGGTTCCAGACAAGTGTGACTGCAGCCATTTGGGGAGGCTGTTGATGAGTCAGACAAGATGCAGTAAAGAAAGGAAAGGGGACTAAAAAAATCAAACAGAGCTGCATAAATATTTTCATGATGCTTTCATACCAGTCATTACTGCATTTTGGTTCTTTATTGACCTGTGCACCTCTCTATCTTGTAATTTTCCTGCTAGGTCATATATGCCATAACCCCAGCAGAAGCCCACATGCTAGACTGAGATTTGTCATAATATGCACTATTGCTGGAGGACTAATGAAACTTGTATCTGGAAATGTGCATTACTATAGGCAATTTATGATGGAGAAAAACAGATATGCATTGAAGCTTAAACTGTGCTGCTGTGCCATGTTTTGGTTGAATCATTTGAAATGTAAGGATATTATGTCTATCTTAGGAACTAAGTACATAAGAATGGTTTGGTCCTGTGGCAGTGTCAGGCTTGCTTGTGTCTTCACCTCTGTGGCTCTTTTGCACCCTGGTTTTATTTATTGTCTGAGGAAAAGGTTATTTCTCAGTTGTCCAGCCTCACAGGCCTTGTTTCTCTGCTGTGGTGAGGGCTGGTGTCTAGACTCAAACCCTGTGATGGTGCAGGCCCCAGAGCACGTGGCTGCTGTGTGTGGGACCCACTGATCCCTCAGCACAGCTCCACAGGCCCCCCTCAACATCATCCCACAGATCCCTGCTCTGCACAGCTCCACAGACTCCCCTGCTCATCCTCACAGACCCCCTGTGCACAGCCCACAGACCCTGTCAGCATAGCCGCACAGCCCCTCAGATCCCTCAGCACAAACCCGCTCAGCACAGCCCCACAGAGCCCCCTGCCCAGCCCTACAGACCCCCCTGCTCATCCTCACAGACCCCCTCAGCACAGCCCCACAGATCCCTCAGCACAAACCCCCTCAGCACAGCCCCACAGGCTCCATAGGCCTGTGCACGCCGACATGCACACAGAGCACAGTTTGAGGAATGTTTCTGCTTTTGGGACCATCCCCAAGGGCGCCCCAGGTCCAGGTGAGAAGGAAAAGGGCAAGCAGGTAGTGAGCACGGGCAGGGGTGCAGCCGTATGGCATTGGCAGCCTTTGCTTTTCAGTGATGTTTGGCCAGGAGACGTGAGGCAGTGTCATAGGCAGCCATAGGTTCCTGACGTACATCCAGAGTTCTGTCTGGGCTTATTTGTTCCAGAGCTGCCATCTGAGATAATGGGATTTAATCATAATTTTTCTGTGTACATTTGTAGCTGCTTTTACTACATGTAATGCCTCCTAAACACCTAATTATTTAACAGCCTGAAATGCTTCCAAAGGAGCTATTCCAGTTTTTTCTGTAAATAACACACCTTTTGAAACTATATTAATTCTTAATGTAATTTTAAATCTTTTCTTTCATTTTGTTTAAAAAAAAATTACTTCCCCAGTCAGTATTTACCTGAAGAATTAAAATAGTTCCATTTCCAGTTGAGCTAATTATCTTTTTATGTGACCAATTTTGCATTTTCTCATCTGAGCTTTGGAGTGAGGGATGTTTTCCAGCTTCCCTGAAAGTCTTAACAATCCTCAGAGGAAGTAGTAGCTATTAAAATGTTTCAAATGCAGGAGGATTGAAGGATGTGGCAAATTTTACAGTTTTCCTGTTCTGTGCATGTACAATACTGAACACTAGTGAGTGGGAATAATCCTGGAGAGTTTAAACTTCAGGAGCAGAGGTAGGGAGGTGAACTGTCACTTTCCAGTGTTAATCCCTTCATGCCTTCATTTTCAGCCTCCCTGAATACTTCTCTTCTGCAGCTCTCCAAATTTCTTAGAAACCTCTTTGTTCTTTCTTCCTCTTCAAGCAAGAGCAACAGATGTTTCCTGTCTGTTTCTGGAAGGCAGAGAGCTTTGGGGTAGAAATGGTCAAAACTTTGTTCTGTCCTGCTTATGAGTGAGACAGTGTGTGAAAACCAAACTGAGGACCCTGTTCTTGAATGCTAACACATTAAAAGGGGGCAGAATTAACTGGCCTGATGTCACTTCAAGGGATCTTGACATCTGGGAATCTTAAGGTAAAAAAAAAGCAACTTGTTAATCCCTCTTGTCCAATCATTTGCCTAGGTTTCCAAATTTATTCAAGATTGCATTATCCCATCTATATAATTTCATGCAATAAAGCCTATACAAGTAGAGAAAAATCTCACTTCTATGAAAATATTAGGTTTACAAATTCATAAATAATTTATTGCATACACACAAGTTATATCCTTTTGTTTTGGTAAGTCTTATGACAAAAGTCATAAAGGGATTACCACATTAAAGTTCAGTTCAGCATTACACCACAAAAAGTAAATCAGGTGAAGCACTTTTATTATTTTGAGTAAGGGCTCTAAATTTTCTCTCAATGTTCATGACTTTTCTCATACTTTAGAAACAGACTAGTTTTAAAATTGAGCACCAAATATTGTATGAAGATTGTAGATTTCAGAACCAGAGCATGTAAGCAGCTGTGAAGGATTACAATAATTTTTTTAAAAAATTAATAGTTATCTAAGTTATTAAAAAATTAACACCGACCCTCCCCGCCACACTTGGCATGTCAAATATAAACAGTTTGCAATCTGAATGTTTAAAGACTGGTGTGTGCATGCAAAATGTGATTTGTTTTTCAAGTGCAGTGTTCCGTACATATTAGTGATCCCTGCAATTTAAGCTGACATTTCTCTTTGAGTATATTTTAACCTGTGCTTAATCTGAGGAACACTTGAAGCGGCGTAACTGGAAAATGCCACAGAGGCCAAAATTTTTCTACTCTTTTCTCGTTTAGTTTCTGTTTGACAGCACACTTTTTGATATGTCCATTCAGTGTGTGCAGATGACTTGTGCATAGAAGGCAAGTGAAATATGAATTCACAATCCCAAGACTTCAAAATCAGTTTGAGAAACAGGTACTGTATTTGAGGATTGTGAGGTAATGTGGGGCTTTGTTGTTTATCATGGCTTGTTAACTTAGATCCCTATTTCTTGAAGCATGGAAGTTTTGTTATATGCTAAGGAAGAAAAATGGAAAGGTCCAAGACAAGCTACAAACAAGTACCTGAGCTAGGAGTACAAAATTTTCTGATTCTTTACAGCCAGGTAAGCATAAATGTTTGCATTAAACTGTTAGACTTTTTAATTGTATTCTCTCTCATTCTTTTAATTTAAAGAAGGACTGCAGAAGGAACGTTAACGGCAATTTTAAACATCTATTCGTTTGATCTCAAGGATTGTGGTGGAATCTTGTCCCCCTGGATGTTTAGGCGATACAGAATTTCATTTGAGGTGTTTATTAGTTTGAGACAGCTGCTTTAATGGAAGCATGTGCCACATTTGGATCAGAAGAACACGGTTTCTGACAGTCATCTCTGCGTCTCAACATTTTATTTCTCTATCTTTTCCCTGTTATTTCTCCTAATCTTTATCTCTCTAGAGTCCTGTCCTTTCTCTCTACCTGTTGTGGAAAGTATAAAGAGGATACAGTTTTAGCCTTTCTGAGCAATTTTTAGTTCTTACACATAAAAAAAACCTTGTACAGTGCATTATTGACTTTTGCTAGATTCCTTTTGATAAAATTTCTGCTGTTACTATCCAGAGCTTCACCAAATTCTGGAGCAGTTGTCTCTTCCATTTTAAAAGACTTTTGAACATCAGAATATGACATGAACATGTGACCATGTTTGAGGATGTCATGGTACAAAATTTGTGGTTTACTCTACTGAAAAACCAGGTGTAATCTGCAAAAAAATAAGAATCCATCTCAGGTCAAGCTTGGCTCTCGGAGTATTCAGCTGTACAAAATGGCCATTAATTTGAAAGTTGTGCCCACCTGTGAAAAAAGAGATGGTTTTGACTGCTACAAACTTTACAGCTGGAAATCTGTTAAATAAATAAAGCTGCATAGAGGAGCAGGGGAGTTCTGGCTACAAAGGCAGCCCCAAAAACTGCCAGCTACCAGCTTAGAGATCTGCTAATTACTGTTGCAGAATGGATCTCTTTCTAAAACTATAAAAGCTGAATTAGAGATACAGCAAGCAAATAATAGATTTGGTATTCTTTGTGGAAACAGAATATTGCTGAAATGGGGGCTTCTATATCCACACAGAAGAGAATGAAAAATCAGGAAAATACAGAAGGATACCAAAACTCTTAGTTCAATTTGAAGGAAATCGTACAAGAAATCCTAGGCTTCCCTGATATGAAGAAAGAAAAAAAGTTTCAAGAATATTATGTGGTTATTGAGAAAGAGAAAGAAAGTACTTTTGTCTATAGTTTTGAAATTTCTTATATAATAGGGTTTTTTGATTTTCTATTTTTTTTTCATCCTGTCTCTGTCATAAACTCAATGACATTCTGACTTCCTCATACTCAGTTTGGCCTTGCTGGAAAGAATTTAAATGGCATGGTCAGCCCACACATCTATTACGGAGATTCACTTAGACTGGAATAGAGGTAAACAGAAAAAAATCTTCTTACTAAACTTTTTTGTATGACATAACATAATGGACATAAAAATAAAAGGTGGAGCTACCTAAAAACGGTGTTTCTTCCAAGAACACTGATGGAGGGAAATGTCTACATTATGAGAGAAAAAATGTAGCAGCTTTGGCTGCAAAAATGGAGAAAAGAGGCTGATAGAAACAAATTGCTAGATGAAATAGAAAATATTTGGCAAAGAAGCAGAGGAACACAGATTCTGAAAGAACCTCAAACAGCTTACTATCCTTAGAGGCCAATTAAACCTGAATCAGTCAGGAAAGACAGAAAGAACCCTCTGCAAGCTTTACAATGAAAATTTGTATCAGGCAAAATAAAGCCCTGAGATTGTTGTCATATAAGGTGTAGAATGCTAAGAGAAACAAGCTAGCTTGGCTATTAATGATACCACAGTGATATTTACATTTAAAACAAAATCTATTTGTAAGGTCTTTGAAGGTCTTCTGTGTCCATCTGTATGTTAACAAAAAATCAGCTCCAGCTGACAAAATATTGTATGGAATGAAGCAAATATGCCCCCAGGTTCCAGCTGCCTAAATCACCCTTTGAAGCTATCTGAGTAAGAAAAAAAATTAGAAAATATCTCCAGAAAATTGTCAGCTAGCCTAGAGATTGTCTTTTAAATACTTCTAATCACCTTACTTAGCAACTTGTGAAGACTGGTCAGATTTTGCTTTTGGTAGCTGATGCATTGCTTAGCAAGAACTGACTAAAGCATCTCTGTTAAACGTCGTTGTTGTACATTATATGAGCAGGATATAATCACCGACGTAGACACAGGTTAGAGTAAGGTCACCAGTTACTCAAAAAAATAACCAAAGTTATGTCTCTTGCCCTGTGTCCCCATATCTCGGACCTCTGGCAGTCATTTAAAGGTGTGGCAATTGAAGGCTATTTTACTGGCATACCACTTTACAAAGAAGTCTAAGTAGGAAATTCATGTTTTTGTTTTCCCTATAAGTCTCCCTAAAGAGTTAAATACAAAAATGAATTGGAGAGATTTGTAACTCAGAGTTAAAATCAATGTTTCTCAGATTTCCACTCTTCAGATATATAATTTTAGCATCTTCAAATGAAGCATATACCAGACTTCTTATGACTGCCTTGAAAGTCAGTTGTATTCTAGGTTAATAGACACTACCAGCTCTCTTTCACAGGGTGCTTGTATCATAGTGAAAATTCTGATGGACTCTGACTTTAGAAAACTTAAAAGGCAAGATCTAAACCCCCCTAATTACCAAAGGTAAAAGGAAGCAAGGAGTAATTTATATTTGATCTAGAAATAAACATCCAAATTACATTCCATATCTCATTGTTTAGCTTTCTTAAGGGCAGAGCAAAACTTTTTTGATATAGGCTCAGTGGAGATCAGTCCTCAACCACAGGATGTTTTTTTGTTGTTCACATAGGATTTCCCATGTTTGCCTTCAGAATCCAATTGCAAAATTTTGAAATATTTCTGAACCAATTTCTGTATGCTTTAGGGTAATCCATTTTATTCTGCTTTCTCTATATCTATCTGTTGAAGTACTTCCTATGGATATACAATGCTCTAATTGCTTTTCATGCATCAGGTTCTGATTCCTTTACAAGTAATATAGAATTAAAAATATTTTGAAGATTGAGATGTAGACATCTATCACTGTATACAAGTAAAAAATAATAGAATTGGAATGACCTTTGTTGCTTTATTTCTCTATGGCAAAAACTGTTATTCCAATAATTTTTACTTTATTGATAAGGACTCTCAACTACATGAAAGTTTAGATCTGATGATGGCAAAACCTTGTTGTTCCTAATAAATAAGGCTGCTTCTTAAAATGTGTTAAGACCTTATAGAGGGCACTGAATCAGCTTTCTCCTTTTAACAGCTGGCTTGCCTTATGTAAATACCTCCAGTAAGGTGCAAGTCAATGCTATCCCTCATGGATATTTTCACCCAAGTGCTTCTTTCCATGTGTAAGCATTTGAGAGTACCTTGGTCCTGCAATAAGGTATATCAGCTAATGACTTTGCAATAGATCCTGTCACAAAACAGACACAACATGCAGAATTGACTCGTCACATGTGAGTAGCTGGAGTGCAAGATGGGTTTAAATGCATGCTACTATGTTACCATCATGTTTGTACAGTCATTGTAGACCTCCTGCTGCTGAGAGGTTTCTTTCAGAAGTGTATTTTACCCCCATCATCTTCTAGATTCACATTTTAGAACCTAAATTATGTCCCTGCATTTGACTTTCTGACAGATTCCACTTGAACTGAAACACTTATGACTGGCCACACACAGCAACTGAGGATGTGAAAATACATTTTGAAAAGCAACAAAGTAAAGCAACCTTCTTGAAGAATTAATGGCAGCAAAACTTATTTGCCCTTCCCCTAATAGGAGGGAACCACAGATGGAGTTGGAGAACAAGTACTCATTCTTGATACTGTGTCTGGTTATGAGTATGACAAGAAGACACCTATGAAATTCTCGTAATACTCTTTTGTTTAGTTTAGTGAAATCAAAATAAGGCTTGCTTTGTTTTATAAAGAAACTGTCGGTTTTTTTCGATGACTTTGTTCTCATGATGACCAATAACACATGGCAACAGTACTAAGGCTGTATCTGCTTTTTTGTACATTTACCAAAGCAGCAATTTTCCTACAGAACTAGAATAAGGATGTTTATATTCATATATATATATATGAAAAGAATGGATAGAATATATGTATAAAAGTTGGGCAGTAAGGAATAATTTTATTCCTGATATATAAATTTGAAAGGGAAATTCTTAAGTTCTATTTGTAATTTATTTTTATGTTCTCATTAGAATTAAAATACCAAGTGATTGCAAAATATTCAGATCCAGAAGAGATCGTTATATTTATCTTGTTCACCCCTCCAGAATTCCCATGCTTGAATTCAAAGGAAGAAGATCCCAATTTGGGGCTTATTTTGTTTATTTTACTCTGCAATCTAAACAATTCACCTTTCCTCTTAGGCCTCATCACAGAGTTACACAAAGACCCTGACAAAATTCCTCTGGAAAAACAAAGCTGCAGAGGAAGACAGTGAGTATTTAGTAAGGGGAAACAAGGGTTAAGGCCTGGGACCGCAGAACAGCTGGAATATGTTAGTTTTACAGGAAGTCAGCCTGGAGAGGGAGTGTGAACTGCCAGCAGGTGGCTGGGAATGGCTGGATAATGCAGTGGTGGGACTGGAAGAGAGCTCTGCCTTTTACTGAGATGATTTGGCCTATTTCAACCTGTCTTTCTTTGTAACAGTGGACTTTTGTCAAAGCCCATTACAGTGAATTTAGCATTTCCTTTAAATACAATAGGCTCTGGATCTAACCTTGCTTGTTTAGACAGTTTTTGCTTGCTCTGTCTCTTAAAGCTTTACCTTGTTCTTTCCTAGATGAGGAAGAAACAGCTGGTTGGTTGCTAGACAGGCTTCAAAGGGTGAGACAGATGTGTCCCTTGGAGAAACTGCCAAGTCAAGCAGATCTGTTTTGTTAAGAGAAGCTGCAGCAGACGAGTGTGGGAAGAAGGGTCTGCTGGGGTTTCTCTCCCTTCTGCAGCAAGGAAAGCTCTGCTGACAGAGACAGCTGCTCTTAACCACAGTGATGCTTTGCTGTGGTTTGCAGTACTGGTCGATGTCCTCCAGAAGTCCCAGTTATAAAGTGGGCATTGCTGTGGATGGCACTGTACAAACACAAGAAGCTGGCCCTGCTCCAAAGACCTTGCAGTGTAGGTGTAACCAGGATCCAGAAGACCTAATGGAAATGCAGGTCTGGGAGCATAGCACGCCAATTTTCTCAGTGTTTAACTGTCACAATGGTTAAAAAAAAAAAAAAAAGAAACCAACCACAAAGAAAGTTTGAAGGAAGGGTTTGAAGATAACATGAGCCTGCACAATTATTTCTGAATATCTTCTCCCAAGCATGAAGAGCAGTGTAGCTAAGATATATATGTTACTATTTGACCGTCCAACAGGATGGCATTTGGCAGAATTTGAAGAAACCATGATGGTAAGAGCTTGGAGAAGACTTTTATCTATATGGATGGTTGGGAAAAACTTTACCTCATGCACTAAACAACAAGACTGTGTAATTATTGTATAAAGCTATTATGAGAGGATCTATAGAGAAGCCTAAGTTGAAGATATCTGAAATATGTGTTTGAGGAATTGACAAGATGGCCATATTATGATGGGAGACCTTGTGCAAGGTTAACTTGGAGAGAGAGAAGGGTGAGGGTAGTAACAGCCACAATGATATTCAGCCAGTGATCTACAGAGAGCTGCCAGAGGAAGGATGAGAATGTATGTACTGAAAGATGCAGGTGTTAGGGAACAGACATACTTTGTGTTCACATGTGTACACTAGAGGAATTTATTTTTGAAGTTAAGAGGTAATATCTGGGGCTGAGGGAAACACTAACCAAAGACACAGTCCTAACGAAGTTGCAGTGTGGATGTGAGATTAGAGACTTAAGATGCAGGCAGAGGAGCACAAGGAAACAAAACACCTGACAGAAAGCTGGCAAACTGGAGGACATAATCACAGGAATTTATCCACAGAGTCCCTGCAAAAGTAGGCAGATACTAGAAATAAAATCCCAGTCAAGAAAGACCAGTGCATCAAGAAGAGCATTGCTGACTGTTGAGATCAACTCAGATGGTGTGCCTCAGAAAAAACTCAGGCAGAAGAGATGGAAACAAATTTAGAAAGTACATACCAGCATCATACCAAGGTGAACATATTGAGGGTTGGTGGTGGTTAGGAAAATGTTCTACAGAGAATATAAGAAGGCTTTTTACAGACAGAATATCTTAACACTCGAAGGAACAAATTGCAGCCAGAAATCCAGTTCCTCATAAATGAAATACTCATCACTAAAGTAGTCCTTTGTATATTGTGATATGGCTATACCCTTGTTGGTAAATTTTCTTGTGCCTTTGTTGCTTTTCCAGAGTAGTGTGTAAAATGTTCAGATTTTTGCTGAGACTCAGTACATATTAATCTTGGTGTTTTACTAATAATAAATCCACTCTTTCCCAGCTTATAGTCTTACAAGTGGACAAAAGCAATTACTTCTGAGAATTTACAGATGTGTTAAATAGAAAATATGGTTGAGAATTAATAGTTGTTTTAATTAAAACCAGCCAAAATTTGTATTCCAAGATGTTTAAGTGAATGTACTCCAATGAACTGTACTAATCCAGTAGAGCTATTGGCTATCTACAGTAATTTCATATTCATAAGCCACACCTGGTTATAAACTGCACTTCTGGGTAGCCAGGAAGACCGCGGAATTTGTCCATAAATAAGCCGCCCCGGGTGCTAAGCCGCATTAATTAAAAAAAAAAAGAGAGGATCCATATGCAACAAAGTAACAAGTTAGTATCAGAATCACACTATTGCAGGGTTTGCTCAATTTACAAACAGTTTTCACAGACTGGCGAAGCCTTTAAACACAGCCCCAGGTGCCCTCCCCGTGCCGCGGGCCCTGGCACTCCCGCCCCCGGCTGGCTGCCGCGGCTCCCCACCTGGTCAGCAACGGCAAATACAAAATGATAAACTGCTTGGCACTTCTGACCAGGCAAACTACTGCTTTAAAACTCATGTATGGATAATAAAGTGGCAGTCTGCATAGGAGTTTTCATGACAGTAAGATAATAAATAGTGACATGGATAAATTGTCATGAGTTGAACAAAAAAATCCCTGTCAAATTATCATTTTGATGAGGATGGTGCATTTGATTATAATGAAAACAAACGTGTTGGTGGCTCCTTGCAACATAATTTTGCTGTCCAAGATGACAAAGTTAGTTCTGAGAAACTTTTTAATTGTTTTATCCACATAATGGCATACTGATCACTTTTATGTCACTGGGCAAGGAAATAATCTTGACAACAGAAGCTACATTTCATACCAGAGGTACCACTTTTATATTGAGCTCTTTATTTGTGGCAGCACAAATGAAAATAGTTATATAGCATGATGACTGGCACAATGGGATCCACATTGTCCATGTCTTTGAGCTGGATAGGAGCAGATACAGAGAATATGTAGAGATACATGACTTGTGTTTAGCACAAAAATGTTTTCAGGACCCCTTATAGTGTGGCTATCCAGAATATGTTCCTTGAACTGATCAGAGGGTCTGCAAAGGATATCTGATTTCACTGCAATTCACCAGGATTGCCTCCAGTGCCTCAGCAGGTTGCATTCTTCACTGCCACCCATCTGCTGCAGTTGCAGCAGTCAGAGCTTCATTCCCAAATGAGTCAACCTTCCAGAGTTATTCAAGTGGGGAGTAAAAGTGGCTGGATGATGGCGCCACATCAACATTTTGTGTTGTTTGAAACAGAAGCAGATCTGCTTGAATATTTTTTTAATAGTTTGATTAGATCTGGTTAAATCTTAACTTTGAGGGTTGCACTGGGAATCCCTAAGCTCAGTGCCTGAAACATGAAAGCAGATTGTGTCTGTCTTGGGCTTTTGTGGGAAGCTCTACATCAAATAAAGAGTATTGGCTTGAAGGGCACAGCCTGTTGATTGTGCACCTGCATTAAATCTGTCATGTTTTTATCAAAGTTAGGAATTTGAAACTTACTGGTGGTTGTGCAGTTCATGAAAATTATAAGAATCAAATTGCCCTAGTTTCAATAGCTAATGTTAAAAATTTAGGTACTTAAGTGGCATGGGTTTTTTATACACTGAATACTATTTGGAAAACATAGGAATATATTTTGGATTACACATATAAAGAAAAATTTACTGTTTGATCCCTTATTTCACTGAATATTTTAGATAATTTTCTCAAAACCATGGATTACTATCTTTATTGTTCATATATTTATAATTATAAATTATAATTATATTTGTATAAATATGTTTTGCTTATTCTACACCTTTGTTTGGTTTTAGTAATATCAGAAGATGGAGAGACTGACCAAAATTTCTTTGTCGTTTAGCATGTTACGTTGCTACTGAAACTTTTCAACACTGAACATTTCACTGATTCCCTTTTCTCTGCCATCTGTCTGATCTGGCCTCTTTCCAAATAATGCTGCTTTCCCAGTGGAAATGGTTTTCCTGGTACAAGAGTTTCCAGTCAGGGTAAGGAAAATTCGCATTATGTTCAGTTGCTTCTTTGATAGTGCATGTAAATATTGAATAGCCATGTACACTTACAGTTTGTAGATTCTAAGATGCATGCTAAAAATATCTGTTTGTCATGAACTCTGACTTGTGCTTTATTTTATTGAAAACCTGACACTCTCTGTGAAAAATATCTGGTTTTCTGTCATTATGTTCTGTGTAACATTGCTTATTTTGACAATTATTACAGTACCTGAAGAATGGATGTTTTGAAGTCTGGTTGTCTGGTTAAAAAATGTAAAGTTCCAGATTATACACAGCTTTGTAGAAATATTAATTCAGCATTTTGTAAATAGTTGTCTTATCTTAGAAGTTCAACACAGAATGTCTTAGGAAAGATAGTGTATTTTAAGAGTTGATCATTTAAGCACGTGACATTTAATGGACTGTCAAGTTGGGTACAAAATTGTAAAGCTCTTCTTGACCAATATCCTAAGAAGTCTACATTTAAAAAAAATCAAGTATTGTGGTCATATATTGCTTAAAGTATTGCATCATATCCAAGGACATCAACAGAGGAATTACACCCCACAGATCTAAGAAAGTGCAATGCGTCATTAAAGATGCATTTGAGAAACCATTGTATTTTTACATGCACATGTGCATTAACTGTTGAAAAGGCAGAGAGGTCTCATTTCACCTTCTTCCTTTATGCTAGAATCACTTTCATGCTAGTAATTAAATAGTGCATTTTATCAGGGGCAATTGTAATAAAAACCTACCAGATACTGACAACTTCTTTTAGGAGGAGCATATTACTTTATGTTCTGAAGCATGTAGATCATCTCTGAACAGTGTTAGAGTTTCTTGCTGGACAATTAACTCTGAGTATCCCAGAATATATTTCACAAGCTTCACTTTTTCTTTAAGAGAGAGAAATATCTTAGGTTACCTGAAGTCCTGGTTTCAAGAAGGGATTTTCATCCATTCAACTGAAAGAGTGAACCTTTGGCTTTCAGGATCTATCG
Organism: Sialia sialis; assembly: GCA_009812075.1. Lineage (NCBI taxonomy): Eukaryota > Metazoa > Chordata > Aves > Passeriformes > Turdidae > Sialia > Sialia sialis. Next base: position 12,022,120 of record VRYO01002782.1, read on the forward strand.
CTGTGTCAGAGTCACTTCGAGCTCTTGACTAGGATCTTGAAACAACTCTCTTCTCAGGCAGTGAGCTCCAGGGTTAGCACTGAGCCCTGTGCGTGCTGGGACGAGATGTTGGGAGTTCAGCCCATGTTTGAGAATACACATGGGGGGTGACTGGAAGGTGTCAGCACTATTTAAGTCTCCCCTAGGCTGTAACTTGAAGACTTGTGTTTCATTTATATAAAGGCCCTTTTCCAGGCCCTGGCAGCACAAATGTTGCATTCCCTTAGCCTGCTCTGAACTGCAAGTGTGGGAGTAGTGAATGTAAGCCTGTCTTCATCTTTTCACCTGTGCTGATACACTGAAAGAATGGTTGGTATCTGGCAAAAGGAGCATCAGGACTGGCTGAAATCAAGGCAGCCAAGGACAGCAATTTCACTCTTAAGGCAGGTAAAATTGATAAAACTGGCATGTTAAAAAGCTTCCTACTGAGTTTCTACCTTGATAATTCAAAAAGTCTCTCAGGAGAAGTAGAAAACATTCATTTTCTGGGTTTCATCTGGCATTTCAGAAAGTGTATTTTCTAGCTCAGTGTAGGTTTCTATAACAAGAAAGTTCTTTCTCATCTTTTGGGGGCAACCAAGTTCAGCACATAAAGTAATTGTTTTTTCGTTTATTTATAAGTTTATAATTTTTCTGGTGTGGCTATGAGTTTTTATAATGCTGTTAGAAAGATTTCATTTTCCCCCCAGTGATCAGCATTCAATGTAACCATCTGGAATTGTATCTGGATTCCATTTTGTGCAATTATGATATTGGTTTACCATATTTTCTTTACTAAGCAGACACTCAGCACCTAGATCATAGTGCAGGGTGTAGCTTTACAGACAGATAATAGTTATTACTCTGGTAAGCTATTTGAAAAAACCAAACCACCATAGTTGGACTTGCATGAAAACGAACATATTCTCATATAAATTCCTGAAGAGGAAACTGGCAGATTAACAAGTAGTTAACTTGTTAGTTAACTCCCTCCAAAACAGGGAGTTTGCTCTCTTCACCAAAGTTTGCCCAAAGGCTGGGAAGCAGCCGAATTACTGGGTAATATTAATTGCTTGATTTTACTGTGAAACAGATGAATGCTGCCAGATCTTATTCCCGTGGGGCGGGAGGGAAAAACACAAAATGACAACAAACACACTGACCCTCTCCACACCCCAAACTTAAAACATTATATATGTTAGATTATAAATAGAGTGTGATTGTTTTCAAGCTTCAGCCAGCAAATTTGCCATCAATTCTTGTGAGATGAGAATCAGCCCTGTTATTTAATTATACCAAAGTTTTCAGAAAACAGTCTTTCTGACCAGAACATAGAAATAGTGTTGTGACGTTAAATGTATTGTTTTGTTGCAAATAGTGTTTTTTGGATTAACACTGTTGACCCTGAGCCCTGTTTTTGTAAACTCAGTTGCTAAAAATAGACTTATGTGTGGAATTTATTTTGAAATGCTTTGGTTTGCTTGGTTTTTTTTAAAAGATAGAGGTGTTTGGAGAGGACAAAATCTGGATCATAATACTTGTAACAAATGAAAAATGTTTTCTAATGCTTGTTGCTTTTGTAGACTTTTAATTTCCACATTAATCTGAGAACTGATTAGTCTGTAGCATTGGATTTATCTTATTGTTCTATTGTTCCTGGCAGTGTTTAAACCGTCATCACTCCAAATGCCAATTGGAAGAAGGACAATCACTGCCATGATTGCCATCTTGCTGCCTCTGCAAACCTGAGTGAGTATGCTCGCTCCATAAGGAGTCTTATGTATGAGGAACTACCCTTTGCATTGGGGTGTTCTTCTAGTAGAGATGTGCTTCATGGCAGTTCTAATAATAACCCCAAACTTGTCTGAATAGTCTTGCCTCCTTTTTCCTTTTCTTCCCACACCAGCATCACTGCTGTTGGAGCTCTCTAGAGCACAGCTGCAGAGTGACCCATAGTGTCTCTGCCTCCTGTGTTCATTGTTGCCCCTCCATGGCAGAGCGGTTAATCAGTTCGAGCAAAGCTGGCATAAGTCCTAAAACCTGTCCATACAATTGAGCCCATCCTAAATAATATAACTTTGCATGTGGATGGCCCCTTCAAAGCCAGTAGGACCACTCAGAGAGGCTAAAGCTCCTCATAGGGGTCAGCAATTTTAGTATGTCTTCCTCTTTTGGAAAAGCCTATGCGGATTTGTATTTTCAAGTGCCCCTCCCATATCTAGAGCCATCCACAGAAATATTCTGGATAGCAAAGACAGCAGAACATGCCAGTCATGCTATCCTTGCACTCCTCAGACATCTGTGAAAATTTCATGCTTCTGTGAGCAGATTCTCCAAAGGGCTGAATTTGGCTGCATGTCTTTGAGCACATACTTCCATTTTCCCTGCTGTGCCTGTCTGTTACATGTTTTCAGTTGTCCTTGTTATTTGGGGGAAAAAAAAGAAAAAGTGGATATTAAATAAAATGCATAAATAACAGGAGTCGGCAGGCTTCAAATGCAAAAAGCAGGAAAAACAGACTAGCTGTAAACCTGGAAATACTGTTCCCAACTCCTAGTGTGTGCAGGAAATGCAGCACATATGGCACATGGAATCACCTGGAGCTAGGCCTCTCTGTTGCACCTTGGCATAGGAGAGCAGGAACAAAGCAGAGATGCAGACTGTAACCCTTAGTGGCCTGGTGTCTGGTAAGGATCAGCTTTAGCCTGTTCTTGTGCTTGGCTTCCAGCTCATAAATATGAGATGTTAAGAATAAAATCATTACTAAATGATCCCTTTTGTACTTAAACATGGATATCAGTGCATTTTTGTTGATTACAAACTTTCAATATCATTCTTTCTAGTGTGTATGAAATACATATGAATGTAATTGTACCCTTTCTTATAGAAAAGTTGAATTTTATTATAATGACACTTCATTTATGATGCTCCTTGCAAAAGCTGTTTCTGATATTATGCTTTTAAGTGAGCTTCTCAGTGTTCCTTACAATCATTAATGAATCAGACGTTAGATAAAGACAGTGTAGGTATGGCAGCATATCATTATACAGGGGAGTAGAATGAAGCATGGGGATGTAAATATTTACTACATCTTGCACAGTGTTGAGGAAAAGATGGCTCTACGGGTTGGATAATGTTTTTTACTGTTCATAGTGTATTCATCATAAAAAGAACCCTTAAAAAATAAACCTTTCCTCACTTTTGCTTAGCATTGGCAAAGGATTTTGTCTGGGCAGGAATAGAAAAAAATTAAAAGAAAAAACCTCAGAACATCTGATGCTGAGTATTTCTTCTGGCATTTTGTTGTTGTTGTTTTTAAATTTTATTTTCTTAAGAAGGTTTCTTCTTTTTTTTTTCTTTCTTTGGTTTTTGGTTGGTTGGTTTAGGTTTTGGCCTATGTCTTTGGTATTTTTTGGCACTTTTCATTTATTTGGAAAAAGAAGAAGACAAAATTTTTCAGAATGATAGAAAATACTTGCAGATTGATGCCAATCCATGGGATTTTATTAATACAAGAGATTCTCTTTAAATCCCCAAAAACTGCTACATCTTCCTCCCTCTCTGCTCTGGAAATGTTTCCTTCATTCAACTTACTCTGCCACAGATCATCTTGATACCACTAAGTGTGTGCCTTTTTATACTAATGCACATGCATCTCTGCTCAGTTTGTCTGTCAAAACTTAAAGGTTTTTCTGTATATCTTGCATCAGGCACTGAAAAGCAAAATAATTTTTCCTTTTTTTTTCTTTTTTTTTTTTTTTTACAGGGGCATATTCACTATCACAGGCTGATATTGTACAGTTATGTGATTAACTGGAATCTTATGTTTAGAAATAGAGAAGTGCCAAGATTTCAAACTTGTGAGTATAATTATATATATTTTTAGAAGTTGAAATGAGCTTATGTAGAGATTTTCAAAATAGACCTAGAAGAAGGAACAGAAAAAGTCCAGCAAAGTGTATGCATTCAGAAGTTTTAAGAACAGTTTTTCTATTTAAAAGACAATTACTTGGAACCCTAGAAAAGGCAGCAGCTGTTACCCAGCGGAACTTTTCTTCTGCATTAGTGTTTTCTGTTAATAAAATTTCTGAAATGTTGCTGTATACTGGGATAATATATTTAAGCTGTATACACAATTAAATTCAATTTTATGTCTTGTATTTTTTAAAAAGTAACGGACTTAGGAACATAGTGTAGTCTGTGATGCATTCATTGTCAGAAAAATAATGTGTATGTTCACTTGAGACAAGGAAAGCTAGAATGTTCTGACTGTGATTAGCAGTTATTGAGGAAAAGAAATGCATTTCAAAATAGTTTGTTTGCAATAGCTGAAATTTAATTAATGAAAATTATCCCATTATCATACTGTGGCTGTTTGAAAAACGTGGCTTTAGTACTGTGGAACTGGTTTCAAAGTTAGCTGGAAAGAGCATTTAACTGTAAGCATGTGAATCAAGCTGTCTCTCCCTATGCAGACTGATTTTAACAGCCGCAGGTTCTGAGCTTTGCACAAAATGCTTCAGACCTAAAGCTCTACAGCTGTTTTAGTCCTTTTTCTCCTCAGCTTATATATGCTGTGACAATATAAAGTTTTTTGGATCAAAGCTGAACTGCATTTGACTGCCCTGAAACAGAGAGCAGGAGAACTTGTATCTTGAAATTAAACACAGTTGGATTTTCATTGAAGGTGTTGCAGTGAAGACTTAAATTCTTGAGTCTGACCCTAACTGTTGTAGTCTCTCTTTTGTGTCTGCACTGAGTTTGTGACCTGGTGCCAAGTAATACTCTCTTCAGGATAAAGTCACTACCCTGTCATGTTTGCATTCTATGGCATTCACCTTTTTTGCTTTTTGTATTTATTACAATTAGATTTACATGTTTTGAATGTGTTGGGGGTTGCCCGAATTAGAAAAATGAGTTTCGATGGCTTAATGGAAGAAAAGGAAGTGAAGAACAACTGATTTATTTAAATTTCCCACTTGAAATCCCTGGGATGGGGTGGGGAGAAAAATTATCAGAGATGGTACTCTGAAGGGGGCAGGTAGAGAACAAATGTGTCATTTCAAATACCCTGAAATTCCTGACTGAGTGCTCTAGTTTTTATATGATAGAAGATACAAGAAGTTGCCAACACCAGTGCTCTTTTAGAAACAGTATTTACAGAAGTTTTAGCAAGCTTAAACTGTTTTTGAAATGGGCAGTTACTTTTTGGTTGTCTCAATCTGCAAATCTTTCTTGGGTAAAACCCCAGAAACATCTTTCACTGTTAGTGACACATGAATGAATGAAGCCATTGATTGTTACTGAAGATACTTTTGCTGAAGTAGCCAAAATTAAACATTTTTTTGGTGAAAGAGGATAGTGGCAGCTTTGATGTCTCAAACTCATTTGCTGTTCTCTAAAGCTTTTCACACCAGCTACTCATCTCAACTGGAGAAAACAGCACTTGGGAGTCAGAGAGCAAAAGTGTTCAGTGAAGAAGTTTACTCATGAGGGAAGAGTTTCATTGGTGTTGGAAGGCAAATAGAGAAAAATAAACACAGACCACTGGATTACAACAGGTTAGTAAATACAAATGTTGTAACATTTCCATAGAGCTCTTTCTGTAGAGGCAACTGTTATGCACAATGTATTTTGTTATTTTATTTTGATCACATTTTTCTGTTATATGCCTTTTTTCATTTTTAGTGTGTTTTACTTACAAAAGTTGTTTGAAGTTAGTGTATAATAACATTGAGAGACATCAAAGTTTCAGAAAAATGTGGAAAAGAGGTGTTATGATTTAGATGAATCAGTCATTATTAAGGTGTTTTGGGATCTGCTGGTTTGGCTTCTAATGTGCATTCAGAACACCATCTTGTGGCCTAAGTTTCCAGTAATGTGTTGCAGTTGTGAACCATTTTCATACTTCTTACAACAGTGCTGAGAATTGTTATTTCTAACTCCCATGAACATTGTGGCAAAACTCTCACTGAGCTTTACAGAAGGGAGAGGAGGGGTCATTAGTGGCTTTTGAGAAGCGCAATGAGGTACTGATGAAATTACCTGAATTGCTTTTGTTAATTACACAGGGAGCAATCTCTGAATAGAGGAGAGACAACTATAAACAAAGTATTTATTTAACATCGAGGTGATAAATTTTAGGTGGTGTGTTGTACGTAAAAAACTGGCCTTTTGCTAGGGCACTGACATAATACCTTTTGTTCCTTTCAGCTTGTCTTTTTAACTTTCTGTTGTTTCTTTCTATTAATGCAAAATTGTAAACCCTTCCCTATTGACAAGATACAGTTATGTCAGTAGTAAAAGTGTTGGTATGAAAGGCTAATCTAATGTCGACAAGCATTTCTGAACTATTCTAAAATATTTCTTTTCTGACTATTACAGCAATGGGCTAGCAGATAAATTCTAATCATTCATGGACAGCAACTCCTTTTGCTGAGAAGTTGAAATGAGAGGGTTGTATTTTGCCATATGCTGTCACTGTCTTTGAAGCATTTCATTGTGTCTTGTTTGAGAATTCCATAAGATGGAGAAAACCAGAATTGTTCCTCAAAGAAAAGGATAGTGCAGTTTTCAAGCTTTGCCCTACTTGTCAGTTTTCCTGTGACTCTATAAGATGGTAGAGAAGGACAAAGAAAGAGGTGAGGTAAAAGATTTATAACTGAAATAATGCCAGAACACTTACTTGTACCAGACTATGTCATGCATTAATAATTTGTCCTTAACTTTTTGTAAGAAATAGATCCAGGTTTTTCTGTTCTTACAGTTTACTCATGGGACTGGTAGGTTGTCTGGGAGGCCAGTTAAGCTAAAAGGCAGATAGATAGATAGATAGATAGATGATAGATTGACAGACGGATAGATGATAGGTAGATTGATAGACAGATATACGTATAATGTTTTTATATGTGATGAGAAATATGGTGCTAAGTTTTGCTTTAACTGAACATGAAAAGGAATATTTTTTATTTATTTCTATTTTCTTTTACCAAGACAATATTTATTTGATTTTCTCATTATGATTAGCTCTCGTGACACTTCAGGCACTCCTGTACTATCCCTGTCTTCTTATTCTAGTGAGAAAAACACTTGTTTTAGTAAGGCTACTTTCAATGCTTGATGATATGTGAATTGACAGAACAAACTACATTCTATTTCTAGTCCTTTTATTCTGTAGATTTTTGCCTATGGAACTCGCAGTAATTCCTGTGAAGCTGTCACAATCTGTTCTATCAAAATTACTTACAGATCCTGTTGTTCAGGGGTCGTTGAGATGATAGATTGCTATGGTCTCTCTTGTTAATGTGTGCTTAGGGAGTCCTTCATTTACACAATAGACTTATTCAATTTTTGGTGAAATGTGGTTATTACCCTTGCACAGAAGACACATGCTCAGTCTAGATATGGCTTGCTTATTTTTTAAAGTAATTGTATAAAAATAGGCTGTTCCTCCACAAAACTTTGCTTTTAACCTTACAATCTAATTGTCTTTACCTTGCCATTTGAAAGACTGATAATTTTTATGTACTGTACAGCTAATAACAACTGGCAAGAATTCCAGCTGCAACAGAGGCAGATTAAAGCACGACTGATGGATAAGGGTGCTGGAAATGGTGGAAAATTCACTGAGAAGTGTATTCCTGTCTCCATCTGCTCAGCTATGTGGCAGAAGTATGGTTAGAATAGTCTGGTAATGGCTGTGGACTTGTGTGTGAGAAGATTTTAATATTTGAAGGTATCAGGTAGCTTGAACAAATGTAATCTAAATCTAACTGATTTTATCTATAGCATTTTTATTCTGCCCTTTTTAATGAGAATGGTGTTGACTTCTAAAACTTTTTCTTACTCAAATGCTCCTTTGATGTTATTATTTTAGTAATAGTGCCATTTCTTGGTAAGTCGAGTGTGCTGTGACTGTGTAGCGGTGGCCTGAGGATCTAAAACGGAGGCAGGAAAATACAGAAAATAATGCAAAGTGTATTCCTGTCAGTGTTTGCTTCTGTCATTGCAGTAGGCTGTGCCCACTCATGTAGTAGCTCATAAGCTTGAGCCCTCTGCTTGAGTCAGGAGCCTCCTAGTCTGTGTACTGAGGAACATGAGCTGAGGAATGCAGGGATATCCTGGGAGCTGCTTTTTTCATAAGACCATCAGCTGTATCAGCTCTGCTGACTGCACCTTGTACAGTTTGACTATCCACTATGGGCTAACAGATAAATTCTAGCCATTCATGGACAGCAACTTCTTAGTTCTTGTTCTGTTATTTAAGCTTTTGTAGTCTCAGTAGTACTTTTAGTTTTGACTAGGCATGTGAAACCACATAGCTTAGAGAAAGAAACTAAATAAATGTATTCTATCATTCAATTTCAGAGGATTTATCCACCCTATCTTGTAATTTTTACTTACATGAATAATTTTTGTTTACACGTTCTTAATTTGAATGGGATTACTTGCATTAGTGATAATGTGAGTAGCAAGTACAGGATTAGTTCCTGTATTTGTCAGTGGTGTCAAAAGCAATAAAACATACAGTAATTTGGTTACATTTTCAATTATAATCTGAAATTAAAGAGCTTTATTCTGGAGCTGTTGCTCTGAATAGCAAGTATTGATATTTGTAATTGAATTCTGAGATAGAACTTTCCATACATTTGTAATGCAGAAAGCTCTCTCTTATGTGAGATTCACTTGGCAGATGAATGGTCACCACTTAGTAGCAATAATAAATCCTGCATTTCAAGAGTCAAAAGGACTGGAAGCTATTTCTAGGGTAAAATATTTAATCTATTTCATATCTCAAAATTCTATAGTATGAAATTACTAGGTTGAGAAACATTTTGATAAATATTTGAGTACGTGCTGTGATTAATTTGTATTACTATTATACTTTGAACTAGAGTAATTCACGTTGGTAGAACACCTGATGAGGAAGACCTTGATTCTGAAAAAGGCTCCAGGCAGACCTCCAATGAAAACTTAGCTGCCTTGAGAATTTTCAGGACTCAGAGGTAAAATTTGATACAGTGTGAATTGGTGGCAGGATGAAAATAAAACAAGCTGCAGCTAGCCTGCTAGCCTGTTTTTCACAGCTACTGGTGTGGGGGTCTTGCTCTCTTTTTTTTTTCTTTCTTTCTTTTCTTCCCCCCACCATCTTCCTTCTTTTTAATTTTGTACTCGCACAGCTTGATTTTTAAAGGTTTATTTAAATTTGGTTCATGTGCAGCTTTTAGCCTCCATGTAATTAAACAGCAAATTTTGAGAAATTAGTAATTTTGGCAAATAGTCTTTTTTTCAGTATCCCAGACTTATATTGCTGGATAAATACTATCCACTTTTACCTAAAACTTTCTTTCACATGGAATAAATGTCTCCTCAGTGAAAGAAAAAAAAAAAAAAAAGGGAAAAGAAACAACTTGCAATAGTTTGAATACCAGATAGATGTAGATCATCCCAGTCATTGTGGCTGTAAGTCACTTTGTATGCAGGGACACACAGTGACCCTGACTCCAATCACAGCTTATTTGACAGAGGCAACAGTAGACAGCGAATGTAATCCTGTTGTTTGCTCACAGTAAGTGATGCTGCAGGAACTACCTCTCTGAAACACAGGATGTAAAAAGTTTTTTGCTTTAAGGTACCCTGGCCATTTTGGAATCTAAAATATCTTCTCCATGGCCAGCTTCCTTACCAATCTGAGAAGGTGACTGAGAACTCTGCCAGCTCCTTGATCTCTGGAAGTGTTCCAAAGCATCAGTTGGCTGCCAATATATATATGTTATAAAATACTTCCATTATTTTTTCCCTTGAAATTACATAAAGGGTAATCACAGTTTAGCCTTGAATAAAGACTTCATGTTCTGATTTACAGTAGGTATTTCTAATGTTCAGGTTTATGTTTTGTAAAGTGCTGGATTTACTTTAAAAGCAAATATAACAAACAGTGAAAACCTGCTGTCATCAACTGGCTTGATGTCAGGAATGAAAAATGGATATTTGTGTACCATATTTTTTAGATGACCAAAGAGTAACAGCAGATTTTAGTCTTGATAAAAAGAACACAAGATTAAAATATAGATGAAGGGGTTGTGAATCTAAAAGCTCACCCATTTTTTTAGTTACATCAGATGGTATATAAGAATATGTTGCTTTTTCAGACAAAGCTTCCTTGTCTTGTAGCTGTAGACACCCTGGCTGCTACTTAAGACACAGAAAGACTGTAAAAGAAAATGGAAATTATGTATGAAATATTACAGAAACAGTTGGACATTCTTGTAAAAATAGGGGTTTCTGCTGGATGAACAATGGGCAGTCTGGTAGAGTTAGAGAATTGTCTTAGCATCCTTAATAGCTTGAGTTAGAAGAGAGGATTTAGGAAATCGAAGCTGATATGTCCAAATACTGAAATGAAGAACAAGATTTGCATATTTTTTTTATCATAGACTCTCATTTGTTATTCAAGTTACATTTTCATCTGTAATAGACTAGAGAAGACCACCATAGACTGCAATGATAAAAGCAAGGGCAAAATTTGACTGTGACTCAGGGGGAAATGACTAATCTTTCCTAATTTGTTCTGAATCTTGACATGTAGACCTCATATATTCTAATTTATATGAAAATGTCTTCTTTCATCCCTCAGCTATTAAAAGTTGTAATAAGGCAAGACCACAAAACCAGAAATAGCTTTTAAAAGCTTATTCTTCTAAATAAGTGATTCTAAACTCAGATTATACCCACTAGACCCTATATTTTCTGAATTGCCAGGAAGTTAGCCACAAAACTCACATTAAAGTCAATGGGAGTTAATAAAATCAGTAGGAGTTGTGTGCCATGATCAGATGTAAACTCTGTAAATTTCTAAGAAAATAGCAATTCAAAGTAGTGGTGGAAAATATAAAGTGTCAGAGTAGATAATATATGAGTAAATGAGCCAAATATCTAACAAAATGGAAAACATGATGGAAAATAGAAGATGGATGAAAAAAGATAGTTACACTGAGTTATGTAAGACTCTCAAGGAGAATTTGTAATGTTTTGGGAAATAGAATTTCTTGAGAAACTGAGGGAAAATGGAAGGAAAGTCATCAGGCAGAATTGCTGTGAGGAGCAGCTTCCTGCTGAGATAGAAGAGGTTTACTTTCAGCACTGTACAAATGCATCCCAACAAGTACAACAAACAAAAATAGATGCATCACAAAGTCAAGAGTAACGAGAAGGAGTTTATATAAGCACACAAACATACCACATGTAATGGAGAAGAGACAGAACAAAGGGAGAACTGTGGGGGAAAAGGAAAATATGGGAGAAAATGGACATTGTACTGTGGTTGAGGAAGAAAGCAGACAGTTGATAGGATATGGCTGCATGAGCAACATGGGAAGCATGTACTCTTTCTCTTGAAGAGGGTGATGCTGATCAAAATAAGTAGTGCAGGGAGAAACCAACTCACCACAGCATGGAATTTTTATCCAGCAGTTCTGTCCAGCAAAATAACTCACTAGTTCTGTAAAAAGTATTACAGTAAAACATAGGACTTACTCTGATATAAATGTTGTCGATTCTCGAATTCATTAGGAATTCAAACCTGTTAGAAAGTTTCAAAAGGCTATTACTACTATATTCCTTTTAGTTCTACAAGATGTGAGTGCTTAAGACCCTTATAAAATCTCACTCAAATAAAAATGGAGGAAAGCTTTCTCCTCAAAATCTAGAATTTAGAAATGGTCTTCCACAGAGACAAAGAAATCAATAAAAAGTTGCTGATAAAAATCGTGTTTGAAACATTAGGGAGAGAGCAATGTTTTGCAATGGATATAGAAGAATGATAAAGTTAAATGTTACTAAACAAAGCTCACTGACTGTTCATACCCATGCAACTGTTGAATAGAAGGATGTTTTTTTATGCTTATGGTGAGACTGGGCAATAATTCAGACTAGAGGAAAACCAAATTTAATTGAAGAAAAAGTACTTTGCAGAGCCACACAATGGATTGTATTGCCAAATGAAGGCATTCTTAGAACTTGTTAGATCTAAGAAAATCAGCTTCTTTTAAAGAAATTCAGAATAAGTGAAGTCAATGTAGCTGTTGCAGCAGGGATTAAATTTAGATGGTCCATGAAAAGTTCCAATTTTCATGGATGCTCTGTTAGCAGAACCTATGAAGAGACAAAAAATCAAGACGTTAATTTTAGCAAACAGGAAATGGGCAGTATGCAAACCAGTTGAGTTGTGAATTGCTCATAGGTAACATACATGTTTCTCGTGACATTTCATTAAAAAATATAACTGCTACATTAAGCTGGCTTTATGCTTTGAAGAGCATATTTACAAGCAGTATTTTACAGATGGTCACAATTGGTGATTTAATACACAGGCGATCTTTGCAACTGCGTAGCAAATCAGATGAACAAATGGGATTTGGTGTCATTGAGAGATTGCATAACCTCTCCGAAATAATGAACTTTGTAGTGTGTGAAAGTAAAAGATAATGCTCTGAGTACAAAGCAAAAGAAGCTACAAAATCCCCAGAACAGCAGGAGAACACAGGTAAAGGTTTTGAATAAATGCCAAATACTAGAAGGTACAACAGAGATAAATAAAATACACAGTAAAGATGCAATATAATAAAATACTGTAATTTGGGCTGTCAGCATGAGTGTAGTGAGTTCAAAACAGAGCAAGTGATTTAGCTTTTATGGGGTATTTAACCACAAACTGCCATAAATTGAGACTGCTGCTGGTAATACATATTCAAATGCAGCAAACATGTTATTGGGAAGAATTACGTATATAAAACCACGCTATAAACTTTTTGGTTGTATTTCCTGAATTTGTCCACCAGGCATCTGCAATTTGCCTTCTGCAGACTTGACATCTGCAGAAGTGGTAGCTTCAGTGCCATTTCCCACAGTATCATGGAAATAATTAGGACTACATTTACATAGGGTATCCCTGCCTATGGCAAGGGTTGGAACTAAATGATCAGTAAGGTCCCTTTCAACCCAGGCCATTCTATGATTCTGTGATAGCAAGAAGACTTATTTTGGACATGGACAAACCAGGCTGTCTCAGATTCAACAAGCAGCTCACAATAATTCCAGAAATGCCTCCTATAGCATGGGGTTTCTTTTCCAAGTGATGTTATCTGAAAGTACAACTAGATCAGAGAAAAAAAAAAATAATTCTTGTCTTGGTCCATTATTTGGGTATGTGGAAAAACTCTGAGACATGTCGATGTGGTGCTTCAGGACAGCTGTTTTAATGTATTCTGCCGCAATGATTTCCTTACAGCTTTGTACCACTGGCTTCTTGGCCAGTGCCGCTTGCAAGGCTGCAGTGCTGTCTCACAGTGTTTCTTCCCATTTCTTGATTGCTATTCCAGTGTCCTGTGTCATTTTGGAAATGGATAAGGCAAGTACTTCATGCCTTCTTAAGAGGTATTTTTGGGCATGTTGTCTGGTCTGATTTCCAGCAGCACAAGATATGGGTCTTTCAGCAGCTATTGGTTCCTCTCAGAACCCCTCCTACAAGCTGAGCAAAGATAAAGTTTATTCTAATAATTAGTTACAGAAATAAGACAGATATTATTTTCTTATCTATTTATGCAAGTTATATTTCTTTTGTGATACAGTTTTCTATTCATTCTAAAGGTGTCTAGATTTTTCCATTATTTTATTTTTCTGTATTTAATTTTTCATAGCTTTATTAAATTAGTTCCCATTATTCAGTTCTTAACAATGTCTTCCTCAATACCATTACTATTCACACAAAATGTTAACCTTGCATTTTAAAAGGCAAGAAATGTACCTGTAAACCAGAATTCTATGGATATTTCCTAATGCCATTCCTAATTTACTTTTCAAGCAAAAAAGCCCCAAAGCACCACCACTAGAAATCCCTCACAAACAAACAAAAGCCCAAAACAAAACAAAGAAACCACAAACCCCAAACAAGTCCCAAAACAAAAACAAAAAATCCAAACAGAAACCCCCAAACAAACCCCCTCCCCCAAACCCCCTACAGATAATTAGCAGGTTGATTTAACAGAATAAAATCTGGGGAAAATGCAGGGTTTAGAGTAAAATGTTTTAGAATAAAATAACTTTTCTTTATTTATTGTTCAGTGAATTTTCTGGTATTTAGTAATCTACTGGAAAGGCCTGCCACCAGTTCATTTATCCCTATTTTTCTGTTGTTCTGTCAATGTTTGATGAAGAAATTATTTGCTACAAAGAGATGTTAGAGAACAGTAGAGAGACAGTAAGTAGGAAAAATCTCCAACTTCTACTTGATTTAATTATTATTTTAAAAAGTATTAATTTGCTTACATGCTTTTATTTATTAAATTAATTAATATAATGTATCTTAATTAGTATATTTCAATATATATTTTTTCTCTAAAGAGATGTTATATTTCAACTGGATTTTGAAATTAGTTGCAAGTAATTAGCTAGGAATTTTCAATTGTTTTCTGTATTCTTTACAGTTTTATATGCAGTCTCAAGAACACAGTAATTTTCTTTGCCTCTTTTCTGGATTATACCCACTGATTTCTCTCCTCCCATTGGACATATGCTGTATTTACATAGGAGCTTAGTTGCAAGGGCCTCTTTTTTTCTTCTGCTGTGCAGTGTTTTTAGTAATCTTATTGTTCTATGAGTCCATACTTACATACCTTTTCTATGACAAGAAGAGCAAATATTTTCCTGTTAGTTTTCACACCTCCATGATAGAAATTAAAAGTCTTCTCCCCTTCAAAGAAGTATTAATATGCCTGGAGCAGAGTCGTCATTTTTAAGCCTGCAATTGCTAGAATATAAGACATTTTGTATGTTCTCTGTTTTTAAAGTAATAACTGTTTCTAAAGTAATCAGAATGTAAGGAAACAAATTTCCACACATACAGAAATTAGTCGAATGACTTAGGAGAAAGTTGAACTGAAATATAAATAAACCTGCGCCTGGTTTTTGCGGATCTTCTCAAAGTGCTGCCATGGCTTTCGGAACATTTACATACATTTTCAGGTTAGGCACTTCTGGCTTTCCAACAAAACCAAAATTAGAATTATTGAAGAAACCATGAGACAAGCAGTTTTTCCACAGTATTTTTAGCCTGATTACAAGCAGATTTCATGGGAATTTAATGATTTTGTTCATTCTGAGATTTACTGTACCATTCAGAGGGCTTGTATTTTGCCGATCCTTCTGGCCATGAAAATTTTTTAATTCTCTCTTTACTGATCAAGTTTATAATGATATCTATTGCTTGTGTGGAAATGAGGCACTCATGAGTATGGAAGATCACTTCTCCCTGAATTAGAATTTTGAAAAGGATATACTATAAAAAGAAACTTGACAGTGCAGTAATAGTAGCAGGAAACTGGGAGATTTTTAAAAAGCAGATGCTCTTGTGAACTGAAACACAAGTACTGGAGGCTCTGAAATGTTCATGAGAAATTTAAAAATACTTGAAATCTGAACACTTTCTCATCTTATTTCATTGAAATTCAAATTATATTAAACTTCCACTTTAAAATGAACATGCAGATGCTTAGAATTTTTCTTTTTTTTTCCCCCTTTGCAACCAAATTACCTTCTGATGAAATTCAGTGAAAGCAAAACACTTAAACTTTAAACAAAAAGTTGACAGGCTTTATCCAGTTCTTTGGAATTCCAATAGAAAATAATTACAGCAGAGATTGCATAGATGTACAAGAAAGCTGACGTAGCCCATGACATTTTGGTTTTATTTCCTGTCTCTAAAAGCTCAGATCTGCACATCTTTATACAAGCAATTAAAGGTATACTTTGATGTGGGTGAAAAATATGGAAATGTACTCATGAAGTTCTCATAGGATCCTTTTTGATTTTTATAATCCATTCAATGAGCATTGAATCATGCTTGGAAGTATACTCCTCATTGAATTTTTTCCTTCTAATTTCTTTAATTTCTGCAGAGATCATGTGAAGAGGAGGAAAAATTCTGCAACAAAGTTTGAAGAAACCTCTTCTCTTTAAGAAAAATATTTTTAAAAGAGCAGCTGTAGCAGAAATAAGATTTCACACTGCTCTTAAAGTAAGTGTCCAGATCTGCATGGTGACAAACCACACTGAGGTCTTCGTGAACCTCATGACTATACAACAGTGTCTTCATTCATGTTTGTAGCTCTATTTATAACAGGTTATAATGGTTTTAATGTCATCCATGTTTACTGCTGAAGTTTTGCCAAAGGAACCCCCTTGCACTGTCAGAAAAGCCACTGGGATTCCTAAACAATAACTAGACTTGCCTGCAGCCAGCATAAGCCCTGTTCTTGTAGGCTGTTTCACAAAGGTTGGAAGGAAAGCATCTCTGTGCAGCACCTGAAACTCCTCTGTTACCCAATGTAACTTGTTCCAGGAAGCCTTTGGATTTTTGGCCAGAGACAGAGATTTTGGATCTGAAGCTGCTCCTTCTTTAGTCACTGAGAGTGAATTTGGCATTTTGTGTGCATTTTATATGATCATAAAATGGAAATCTCTTAATGCAGGTATTTTTGTTTATTTAAGTTAAGGAATGGATGTAATACATCTTGTGAAAACACACCAGTGACTGCGAGCAATTTAAAATGGTCTTATGAGTTACAAGGGGCTTCTCAGGCATGGAACGCATTTTCAGCACATCAGTCATCTGTAAGTATTGCTCAAAATTTGTGTGGCCAAAGCTCAAAAGGATATTGTACATGAGATCGAAATGAAGAAAGCAGCACTGTAGGATACAGATGGCAAAGACTTGTAGCTCTTGCTTTCAGGAGGCTGATACAAATTCTGCTTCAGTAAATTCTGTAGTTATGATGAGGAAACTTGAGAAAGGGGGTTTTTTTAGTATCTGATTGCCTTTTTCTGAATAAAAAAAATCTTTTGTGATTCTATAGCTTTCTGCTATTTCTTCAATGGGTGTAGTATCTCGAGATTTTACAACACCCTCCTAAATGTTGCAGTGCTTTTATATTGCAAGAGCTGCACTTTGCAAGGTAAATAAAAAGATTCTTTTGACGGATGGATGGGAATATAAAACAGAGTAGAAAATTGACAAAACCCTAATAATATCAAGTCTTCATCTATTCTAAACCAAAACCAAACTGTGCTCAACTATTTTTTGCAATTATCTTGTCTGTGAGATGGTTGTTACTCTGTAGTTTGTAGTTAATCACACATTGTAGTTTTATTGAGTGCATGTATGCTTTTCTTTGGGTACAAAAGGCTGACCTGTAATGCATTCATTTATTAAATGCATGGATATAAGTAGTTCCTCCAACCACATAACTTATGAAATGAAGCTGAAGTGGTTTATAAGCCTAGTAAAGGATGACGAAAGTCCTACTATTAGGCTGAGCAGAATGCTGTTCAGGGACTAAATAAAATTCATGTTTGATTTTAGTCCAGTTCTGAGAGATGTGTTTTTAAAAACTACTGTCATAACTGGGGTGAGTAGTGGGAGTTTACCTTGTAGAAAGCAAGAAGAAGTTATTTAATGGGACTTCTTCCTGCTGATAGAAATGACATCTTATGTACCAGGCAGATACATATTGGGTTTCTCTGTAAATGTTAGCTAGAACCTTTTTAATCAAAGTTGCCATGTTGGATTGATATTAGTTAAAATGGTTCTAGTTTCATATGGATAGCCAGTAAAAAAGACTTGCCTAGGGTCAAAATAAATTGTTAAGTAATATGAACAGGCTGAAATAATCCAGTTTCAAAACAGGGTAATGTCCGCCTTCAGATTTCTACCAGCTTGACTGCATTGTCAGTGAGCTAAAATCTGAGTATTTCACACAGAAGCTATGATAGAAAGACAAAAGAGGAGCAGCAGTAAGAGAAATTTGTCCTGTTTCTCTCCAGTCATCCTGCTTAGGGAGAGTGAGAAATACTCAGTTTTATAGGCTATCCTGGAACTTTTTGTTTACATTAAAAGCCAGGTTGTCTACTAACGTGTAAATAGGATGCAGACCCAACTGATAGATCATAATAAGAAGGCTGAATCGACTGAGAGCTTGGCATTAGGTGTTTTTAAAACTAGAAGACTGAGCACATTTGATTGTCAGTCTCTTCCCGAGTGACAAGATTAATGGTTTATTGCAGCATAACAGATAAATCTGGGTTTGGTACAGAACAGACTGAACAAAGAAGGAAGGAATCTCTTTCAGTATATTTCTGATAACCTTAGAAAGAAAAAGAAGGTTTCTTACTCTTTGTATACTGCAAATTTAACTGTATTTAAAATCTGGACCAGAGGCTGTGGAAGATCTTGCTGCAAAGGAAGTAGAATACATGATTTGGAGAGATTTGACCAACAACTGATGTCTGCCTCTGACTTGGCAGAATGCAGATCTTTGTGACTATAGTAAAGAGGGAGGGAGAATTTTCTTAAAATGTGAATGAAAGAATCAGAATATTCGAGTATAATGTGAAACTGCATGTTGTATAGAGCGAGCCAAACACTTTTTTTTGTCCAGGAAAAAAATGGCAGAAATCCTTTCCTCTATCCATTGATAAAAAAAAATTCACATGAAATACAATTCAAGAAACAGTGGAAAAGATTTGCCAGATAGTCTACATGACAGTAAATCCAGTCAGTACATATTTTGTTCTGGGAGTAGCTATTGTCACTAAATAGGTGTAAATACTTCTAGGAAAGCCAGGACTAAGTAAAAGCTAGTACTGTTTTCAAACATTTGCATTTGCTGATGTAACTCTAACTCCAAAGGGAAATAGTTTTCTGTAACTAGTTCCAGATGTACTTGTAAAAGTTACAATGAAAAGGTAATTATGTTGTAAATGGTGGGAATGCTTTTCTTCATCAAAGTGAGAGTTTCTTTATTCCTGGACTCAGTTAGCTGGAATAAGAAATACACACTGGGAAGAGCAATTCTAAACCCCTGTTACTGATTCTCTAAATTACTCTTTCCAGGACAATCAGTATTTGCTTCAGACAGATCCTCTTTCTGATGAATGGAAATTCTACGCTGAATACATAGAACACATGATTGTAGATGGGCTGTTCAAAGCTATCAAGTGTTTTCTTCAGTATCTGAATGAAAACACTGAGGCAACATTCAAATCCACTCCTTTATTTGAAGTGCAGCCTTTTCTTAATAGCAGTGGAATAACTTTTAAACCTGCTTTGGACTCAATGTCAATGGCAATTTCTGTGATATTATGAGGGGACTAAGCGAAACCAGCTACGATACTGCATCATCTATAGAAAGATTGTCAAATACTTTGGAAAGGCCCTTTTCAGTTATTCTTACTTTTGCTACTTTTCCTTTCTTTTCCTTTTTTATTTTTTTCTTTTTTTTTTTTTTCTGTTTTGTTTCTTTTGTTGTTGTTGTTTGGTTGTTTTTTTTTTTTTTTTGGTTTGTTTTTCAAGTGTCACAATTTACCTTTCCTCTAGGCATTTGAATGTAGCTGTTTTCCCAGCTGTCTCACCTCTATCCAATGGCTTATACCAGGAAGGCTAATATCTCAAGAGAGGCTGTGAGGACTTTACGCATCTGTTCCTGGTGAGTTGTCATATTCTACTCTCCTTAACCTCTGCTTCTCTTGTTTTATGAGTGTTTCCAGTCATTTCCATCAGCCACCAGCACATATTTTTTTAAATTATATTGGCTAACTTCTTTTTAACTTCTTCTGGTTCACTTGCCCAATTGAGAGTACCTTTTCTAATACACACTGAAATCTGCAGCTGGATGAACTCCCTTCAAAGCTGGTTCATGAATATGCTTTCTACTTTCACTTGTGCGTTGTGCACATGCAGTCTTCAGCTTTACATTGCCTATTTTACTAAGCATTTGGTGTCAAATGACTTCTGCATCTTCCAGGCAGGGCATTTCTCAAGAACTACTGGTTTCTTTGTGGTTATGGGTTGAGCGTTTGCTTTCTTGGTTACTACTTCCATCAGGATGCCTGATACTGTTTCTGCTCCCAGAACTGCAAGTACAGCTGAGCTATGTATCTGCAATAATTTCCTTCTCTATAAGCTGTGAGAATATGTCCACACATGGCTGACAAAAGTATTTAGTGAATTACAGTGAAACAATTTTGCTAGAAATGTAATGTAAAAGCATATTTTTGTGCAAGAGTATTTTTGCTAAACTAGCAGGACATGCAAAAGTCTTGGTGCAATTTCTTCCTTTTGCAGGGTTTATATATGTGATGGAAACAAATATTAATAAATAAATATATTAAAATATCACAATTTACACAGGCAAAAATACATTTAATATAAATTGGTTAAACTGCACAATAGTGAAAAGAAAACAAAGGACAAAGTTGGACACAATATTGCATTTTTTGGAGCTCTGCTGGAAAGTGACAGTGATGGTCATAAGGATCTGAAATCACAATCCATCTTGCTAGCAAGTGCTGTAAGTTAAATCAGCATGTTGGAGGATGTGAGTAATAACAAGTGCACTGTTTTGTCTGAACCTGATGACAGTAGGTACTTTGAATTTTTGATATTAGTGTGATGCATGAAACAGAAATTATAATACTTGAGAAAGATGTATCCAAGCAGTCATTTCCTATTAAGTTGTTTCAGGGAGCAGACAGGAAACCTGCTGCTAACTGACAAGTTATAATTGTCATTGCCATCAGTGCAATATCTTGGGTCTTGGCATGGGACTTAGCTTTAAGGATGTCTTTTGTTTCTTTAAATTAATCTTTGCCTCTACTGCTTTTTCACTTTAGGGTGTTCATTATCAGATGGATACCCTGGAAGAAATAAGTCAAGTGTGAGGAAGAGGGACTTGGTCACTGTCTGTGTTATGGAACAGCACTTTAACAAAGAGTGGTACTGAACTGACTGATGATAAAACTGGACATGTGAAGTGGTTTCTGCCCAGTGGACAATTTCTTAGTGAAGAGAAGCTGGAATTTTATTAGAATTCTGAGGGTCCAAAATGTTCATGGGATTTACTGTATTCTAAAGAACAGGTATTTCCATTCTTGCAGAGGTTCCTTTGCTTTCATTTCCTGTTCCTATTAATGAAATAGAAATAATTCTACTACTTTGTTTTGTCTAAAATCTCATGTTCATCATGTTTCTTTTCTTTTCTTTAGGACCAATATTTAACGTAAGTTAATGAATCTTCAAATCAGAAGAATTTTTAATAGTTGTTTTAGATCAAGTTGGCCATAAGCTTTTTAAATTTAATTGGTGAATTGAATTTTAAAAAGGGACCTCAAATTTTAAGGAAAACAACTCAGGTTTAGTCAATACATATAATACATATAATACATATGATACATATAATACATATATACAATATAGGTGTAATTATATTGAGAAGGATGGTAGGAATGATCTCTTTAAGTCTCTTCCATCCCTTTATGTCATAAGAAAATAGAGATATTTTTCAGACTTTTGATCCATTCTTTGGGAGAGGAGTTCTTTGAAATTAGTAGCAGTCCTGGACTCTTTTAAAGGATGGATGTGGATGAAACACGAGTGCATGAAACATGGGACAATCTACTGCTGTGTTTTGATAAATACAATTTCTATATAAAACCTGTTGAAAGATTGGCTCTGTCTACTGCCCAGCCAGGACAAAAATAATTTTTGAAACATGAATATTTCTGGTTAAATGAAAATCACACTGCTATACCCATGCCCTCAAATGCCCATTGAACTATTTCTGGCTGTCAGAGAGCAAGTCCCTGTCCCTGATTCTGCAGCACCAAGAACCTCAATAGGGTTATTACTGGAATCACATGCAGTAGGTGCAGAAAAGGGAGAGATGCTCAAGAGTAAATGACTCCATGATATTTCTCAATAATGACTTGTAACTCATATGAAATGCATTTCTCTCTTTCTTAAAAAGAGGACAAAAAAGGAGCCCACCAACTAAGCCTTAACACCATGATTTAGTGTTTAATTTGATTGAATTTACTTATTCATTAATATTCTCGTGTATTTGGTTTGCTTTAAGTTTTCAGGGGTTCTGTGCTAATTACCTGAACATTTTCTTACATTACATGTTGCTGAATGGAGAGGCTGACTCACATGAAACCAGAGACAGATTGACTAAGAAAGAGAGAGGAGAGTACATAGCTCTGGGTGAAATCATGAGACACCCACAGAATCATAAAGTCTTCTGAGATTATGCATAAAGTCCAACTTTAACCCAATACCTCCATGTCCATTGAACCCTGTGGTGAAGTGCCATGTCTACTCTTTTTTTTAACATCTGCAAGGAGGGTGACCCTTCTACTTCTCTGGGGAGTCTGTTTCAATGCTAAGCCACTCCTTCAGTAATCCAATGTCTATGCAGGACTAGGAATACATAGATTACATTTTCAAAATCTTAAAACTGACCTCTTGAGTACTCTTGGATAGCAGCTGTGACAACTGGGGGTGAGGATCCCATGGAAAACTAAAGGTAAGGATTCAACAGAAGCTCTAAAACTTTGGTCCATTCTTAATATAGGAGCCAGTACAAAAATAACCCTAAATACATTTGGTTTGGGGATTTTTAAAAAGCTGTTTACCTTGTACACTTCTACTGAACGTACTTTTAAAAATATAATGATGTTTGCTGTCTGTTCCCAATTCTAAGGAAAATGTTCTGTTGACTTAATTGTGTCCAAAATGAGAACATTGTACATTTTTCGTAGTTTTCTCGTTTCATTCAAGAGACTTAATAAGAAGTGTTTATCAATATTGTACCAGCATTGTCCTCCAAGGAATCAATTAAAATGTTTAGAACAAAAACTTATTTGTCACTGTCAGGCAGTGTTTTCATCTAAATAGTCCTAATGAATCATCTAAATTCACCAAAATGTGCTGAATGGATTTGTGAAGTCAGATTTTAACTATGGATCTCCTTTATTAATGGAACAGAGATTTCAATGCTGGACAGAACATTAAGTTTACGTGATCTGAATTTCACAGAATAGGATTTCCATATTGCAAAATATGCCCTAGAAGGTCCACCTAAAAGATTTTACAATAATTTCATGATTATAAGCCACACCTTTTTCATTGAAGAATCCAGCTTACCCCAGTAGTGTGGCTAATCATCAGGTGCAGCTTATCTATGGGCAAATCCCAGCGAAATGCCAACCCAGAAGTGAGAGCTGGCCGAGGAGACAGCTGCCGCGGAGCCGCTGCCGGGTGGCCGGTGAGCTGGAGCCGCTGGCGAGCGGGCGGCGGGCCGCGGCTGAATTGGCTTCGCCGCCTTCACAACAGGGCGAGTGAACCGCCTTTGCTGTCGTGAGCGAGGCGCCGCCTCCTTCACTGTCACTGTGGTGAGAGGGCTCACTGCCGCTGGTGCTGCCACCTTTGCACTGGGGAGCGTGCTGCCGCTGCCGCCTTTGCATGGGCAAGCGAGATGCTGCCACTGCCTTTGCACGGTTGCGAGTGAGCCACCCCTGCCACCAAGCAAGCGGGGGCCACAGCAGCCAGCACCGCGGTGGGAGTGCCGGGGCCTGCGGCACAGGGAGGGAGCCTGGGGCTGCCTTTAAAGGCTTCTCTGGTCTATGAAAACTGTTTGCAACTTGAGCACCTGACACCAAACCCCGCGCTGGAGCGATTCTGTTACTAACTCGTTACTTTGAAGCACATGGATCCTTGCTTTTAAAAAAACCCAAAAAATGCGGCTTATATTCGGGTGTGGGTTATATACAGACAAATCCCGTGGTCCACCCGGCTACCTGGGTGTGCGGCTTATAATCAGGTGTGGCTTATAATTGTGAAATTACTGTACTTTTATTTTATGTTTGTACTTACATTTCAGTTAATTCTGAAATACAGCCCAAAATGTAACATTTGCTCCTCTCCAACCCTTGGGGCTAAAAGCAAAGCTGAGGGATACAGAGGGATCACATGGCTCAAATAGCTGAGGATTCTTGGTCAGGGAGTTCAGCCCAGCAGGTGAGATATAATGGACCAAATCCACTGTCTGATTTACAGCAGAACCTTGGTCTTGGTGCTCTCTCACAGTCCAGGTGAATGCATGATACATGGGCAATCCACTGCTGCATTTTGATAAATACAAGTTTTGTATAAAACCTGTTGAAAGGTTGGCTCTGTCTACTACACACTGTCTATGGGACAAAATTTTTGAAATATGAACATTTCTGCTTAAATGAAAATTATTTTTCCAGATGATCTGAGCTAAAAGAATCATAGGTATCATATGATTTTGATTTGGCAAACAAATGATGAAAATATCTCAATTTGCCTCTGCCCCAAAACTAAAGGGTTTTTTTGTGCATAACCTGAGACAGGTTAAATCCCTTTACTGTAAAAATCTACAGAGTAAACTTAGGATAGCCCTTTTTTTGTTGTTGTTGTTGTTGTTGTTTTTGGTTTTTTGTGCTGGTAGGTTAGTCAATTAGCAGCTTAATAACTTTGCAGATGTGCAAACTATCAGTGTCCTGAGTGGACTGATAATGGCCCTGACCAGCTCCTCCTGGGGTTCTTCCTCTCACCCAGGGGTCTCCATGGAAGCTCATCCCTGCGGCCTCACTTTCTCTGAGGTACAGTGTGTTCCTGTCTTGTAGGCTCCCCTCAGTCCTGCCCCTGGGGGTGCTTGGACCAGGCTCTGGAGCTATGTTCTCCAGGATGGCCCCAGTGGCTGTATGCTCTTGCTTGCCCTTATCTCTGTCTCTTACCACTCCTGGCTGTGCTTGCTGCTGGAACCCAGGGTCTGTTTCACTGCTGACTGTGTCTGGGGCTATTGATGCACTAGTTACAAACACCTGGCACTGCTGCCATGCTTGAGGCCTCTGATCAAGCCCTTGGTTGATGAGGGTGTTGTCTGCTGGGGTAACTTTCTGCTACTGGCTCACCTTCTCTTGAGAAGCAACCAGCCTTTGCTGCTCCAAGATGACAATGTGCCTGTTTGCACATAAACGTGCAGAAATGGTGCAGAGATGCTACACGAGAAATGGAGGTAATCCTCTTGGAAATTTGAACCATGCTCTTTAATGTAACTTTAATTAGAGAAGTGTTAGCGGACCAAAAATTGAAGCGGTAAAAATAGCACCATTATAATGTTTGATTTTTTCAGCATGTAAAACACTGGGTCTTTATGAATCAGTTTTGCTACCAACCTGATTTTTCCAAGTGACTAAATGTGTTCCTGAAGTTATTTTTTCTCTAGCATCATTTGCAGGAAATGTAAAGACTTACACTGCATATGAAAACAGGGAATCCTTCCTAATAATTTCTTTAGTATTCATTTCTAATCTGTCATGCCTCTTAATGCAGCTGAAAAATAAATTTCACCTGCATGGAAATATCAATTTTAAGGTACAATTTATAGACAGGTATTTCATTTTGTTCTTATTTACACATTGTTAGAGGATTGCTAGTGTTTATTAAACTTTCTTCAAATAGTGATAGGAAAACTTTCTGAGCAATATAACTTGCAAGGAAGTAATGAGGTTCGGCTGTGTCACAGGATTGTGAAATTAAGTTGAATGAGATTCAGAGTAAACACAGATGTTTGCAAAAGCCCTATGCAACTTTTTCAAACCAGCATCAAGGAAAAAAACCACTTATCTTTGTATATCTTTGCCTTTAAATTACAGTGCCTAATTACACTGTTGTGAGCGCATTCATGTCCATATTGCATTAGACTTGTGTCTGACCTTCTTGTCAGCAGCAAGTATAGCTCATAGAGTAGATGAACCATCCTTTGGGATGTCTAACAGGAATGTAAGGAATATGGCTTTATTTTTTTGGGTAAGACTGGGTTCAAGCACACCCTTGTTAAGAGCTGAGCAGGTTAGGCAGAGCAACTCGATGTGTTTGGCGCTTACTAATGCATTCAGTTGTCACTATCTGTAGTTTTGTGCCTTTCTTATGGGTGGGTCAAAATAATGTATTTATCAAACTCTTTTATCATGAGTTGCATCACTGGGGTATTTTTTGTGTTGCTGAGGATTATTTCAAAATTTAATATACACAAACATGTTCTAACTAGAAAATGCAGGATGTTGTAAAGAAACTTTAATCATTCCCATAAAACTTCATGTAGCAAGTTACTCTGCGTAAAGAGTTCATTTTTGTAACTGCGTAAGAACAATAGGGAAGGAATTACACAAACTCTACTAATATTTTTCAAAAAAGGGGAAAAAAGGAGAGAAAGTTGGGGAGATTGAAAGTATGAGTGTTTGTGTGGGGTTCTTGGCTCTGCAAACTGACAAATAATATCTACTTGTAATGTGGATAGGAATTACCTGAAATGTGGAAGAATCTTAAAAAGATTGACTTCACTGTAAAGGATGAAGCAGTACCTCTACAGTCCAAAGAAGCATTGGTTGTCAGGAAAGAATGTGTACTTTCAGAGGTGAGATCAGTTCTGTGCTCTGAACCAAATGATTTTTCATTTTTTGTTCTGATAACAAGCTGGTGGCAAGCTTCACTGAACTGAGAAATTGTAAACTCTTAGAAAAGGCTGTCTAAAGATAACAATTCAATGTTTCTGCATAATGTATTCTGAATGAATCTGATAATTTAAAGCCCACTCCACCAAAATGGGAGTGATGCTTGTGTCCTCTTTATCTTCAGTTATGTCTAATCTGTTTCTAATTTAAACATGATAATGCTGTTGTCAGATCAAATATAGATTTTAAATGTTTTGTTCTTCTCCACTGGGAATGCTTTAAATGTATGTGGGCTTTAAATGTATGTGGGCAGTACTGACTGAGTCTAATAAAGTTTTAGGTAAATTTAAAGGAAACAAGAGTTCTTAAAAGTGAAATACCTCATGTTTCATGAGAGTAAATGTATTTAATGAATGGCACCTAAGGAAAAATTAGGGAACAGTCTCTGTGGTTTACCTACTGAACCTCTAAGGAACCCTAATTCAATAAGTAAAGTTCTGTCTTTCAGGTGAAACAGCATGGGTTTAGAAACAGATGTTTTAAAAACAAAAGTGCCCTTTAAGCTTGTTACTCAAGATGGGTAAGTTAAGAATAACCATGATTTTATGAACTGTTTTGATATATCTGTCACTCTCAATATCTTGGAGTACCAATCAGATTTTACAGTCAAAATAAAAACTACATCAACTCTATTTATCGAGGTATATTCCACATTGTGAGAGCAAAAAATGTAACAAAAAGAGCTTTCCCAGCTAGACACATTTTGGAGAAAGTGTAGCTAATCTGAGTACATTGCGTTTTCACTGTCCATTCTCATAACCTCCACATTAATGAATAGTCACAAGCCTCAAATAAAACACCTGATAATCTATTTAAAAGAGGATTTTTTTTTTCTCTTCCATGATCAAGAACTGAATGAAGAATCCACCTGTATTCTTTGAAAATTCAGTTGATGAAACACTGAGATGATTCTAAAATATATTCTGATTGCAGGCTGATTATGAACTTTGCTCTCAAGTTAGAAGTAATTTCTTTATTTGTGCTTTCTCCTCATCCTCTGATTTGTCAATGGAGTGTTGTTTGGGCACATGGGGCTCAGTGACTGCCAAATGGATAAAAGTAAGGGGAGAGATGATGATGTGTGTGGTGTGATCCCCTTTTTTTGGACCTATTTTGGGATTTTAGGGGGGTTGGAGTTGGTACAGAGAAATTGTTCAGTTTTGTGTCATCTGCCAACTTGCTGAGGCTGCACTCAATCTCATGGTCTGTGCCACTGATAAAGGTATTATAAAGATATTAAAGGTCTCAAGGCAGAGCCCTGAGAGACATGAATGTAGAGCCACTGGCCATAACACTCTGTGTCCATCCAGCCTATTCCTTATGCACTGAGTAGCCCACCCTTCACTTCCATTTCCAGATTGGAGATAAGGATGTTCTGTGAGACAGTGTTAGGTAGATGACATCATTTTGTCTTCCCTCATAGAAGCTCACCATATTGGTCAGGCACAGTTTGTCATTAGTGAAGCTGTGTTGGCTGTCTCAGATCATCAACTTGTCTTGTACATGTTGTTTTATTGTAATTTTCATCTTGCTTAGGCTTGCAAGAGCTGCAATGGAAACATATATGGAAAGAAACTCTTCTTATAAAGAATCTTGATTTGCAGCATAGTTCTTGTGATTTCAAAAAATTAATCCTAAGTCCTGCTTGAAGAAGACTTTACTACCACTTGGCCTTGAAATGCAATGCTATGAGAAAGCGTCAAATTATTCTGAATGATTTACACTTTCATATGGAAAACAGCAATGCTGAATAAGAAAAATAAATGCCATAAGGATACCAGTAGATGGTAATCCAGGAGCCTGACTCCTTAGCTGCCAGATGTTTTCTCTGAATTCAGAGGGAATTGACCATGGCCTGTCATTGCAAAATAAAACCCAGGTCATTGTGTTGTATCATGATCTGTCTAGATAGAAAAGAACTGCAATGGCTTAGATTGGGTCCTGAGTTCCCAAGAGATGGGATATGTCAAACCTATGTGGCTATGCTGCTGCAACTTTTTTCACAGAAAGAGTCCCCAGATTTCATAAAGTTTGGCTAGAAATTTTCTGCTGAATATTATCTTAAACATTTATGTACAGATTTTGACTATATTTATTAACATTCATATACTAGACTCTCCCTGCTCTAAATTTACTTTTATCCCTTTGCTTATGCTAAAGATTCATGCATTTATGTGCCATATGAGGATCCAATCATGAACAAAGATAACTGAGAATGGGAGTTGCTTGTTCAAATTTGTGCACAGATAACTTTTGCAGCCTAATTTGGGTGCTTTTGAATGGCAAACTCAGGATATAAAATTATATATGTACACTTGGAAAATGAAGGTGACGTTAAGCATCTTAATTATAATAAAGCAGCATAAAATTACATTAATTTGTATTATGGCTATAGTTCTCTTTTTGTGCTGTTGCCTTACATTTGTCCTCCAGTCCTAAATATACAAATTGGTTTGCTCCTCTATTTGCCTGGAAAAAGCTTGTTTGACTGGTTTGCTCAGCAATAGTCTCATTCATTGCACTGTTAAGCAGCAAAGTGGATACCTAAGTGTGGCATACTGAGGACAGCAATTGGCTATGTGGACAGGAATGAAAAAAATTATTCAAAAGAAAAATAACTTTGTCAAATTTCACCCTAATATCTTGTGTAATTCAAGTAGGTCCTAGATGTTCATTTCTACAGGGTTAAATGCAGCTATTGACCTCTAATTAAAAATGAAAAAGCAAAAATCTCACTTGGGACCCTCAAACACAGAATTGTTTCAAACAAGTTACTTAATGTTTATAATTCTCTCAAAATAGCCTCCCTTACTGTAGTTGAAATATTCTCACTTGTCTGCCACTTCTGTTGTTAGACTGGAGAACAAGCTGTCCAGATGAGAGATTATCTGCTTTGCCTTGCTTCTGTATTAATTTGCAGGCTTCATGATTTTAGAAATGTATTTAGATGTATACCCGTAGTCTCACATATACATATATGCTTATACTTTTTTTTTTTTTGTAGAGGCATAATTGACAAGTCCAGCAATTTCCAGTGAAGTGTTGACAGGGAGTAGACCTTTGTTTGCAGAGAAAAAAGTCAGCAGTACATTGCAGAGGCCTGGCACTCGCAGTCCCCTATTAGCTTTATGCATTACTGACCTCCACAGGCATTTCAGGGGAAGACACAGCAGGAAGAGACGAAGGTCAGTACAGAAAGTGTTACTGCTTTTGCAGGCAAATATTGTGTATTTAATCACTGTCTTAGACCACTTTTGCATGTATTTTGCTGTAGCATTGACCAGAGGCACCTTTTTATATAGTGGAACCCTGAAGACATGGTCTGACTGGTGAAGGATTCCCACTAGTTTGTAAATGTATTACTGGATCTATAGCTCATCTACAGAAATACTGATTGAAAGCATAAAAATCTTGGTGGGGAACACACAGACAAATCTTTAAAGTTAAATTTTCAGGTCAGAATTGCTGGTTTTTATTGGATAAAATGAGGAAATCAAATTAATGATCTGACTCTATGCTCTTCAACTTTTATTTCAAAGAAATAAATACAATCCATGCCTGTATGATTGCATGTACCTAGTTAAGCAAGCTTTAGATGGGCTCTTAGTTGTTTATGGCACTAAAGCCACAGAACCATGGCTTATCAGCAACAAAGTAATACAGACATAAGCTGTGACTAAAAAAAAACCAAAACGGTGTAGATGGAGTATTGTGTAGTAGGCTTTAAGTGACTGAAGAGTATTCAGTTTTCCAAGGGTATACTACTGTCATGTGTTGCTACAAGTGTCTGGCTTGATTCCCAGGCTCAGTTCTTGAATGGCCAGGATCAGGAAACACCACAGAGTTATGGGGATATGTTATAAACAAAACAGGCTCTGGGTATGCCTCATGCTTAATATATATGCAGAATGAATATTTGAGACAGGAACTTTGAAATAATGCTGTTTGGGTTTTTGCTCAAGTTTTCTGAACCTGTGAACTCTCCTCAAGTTGTCTAAGAAACAATCTGAAATTATTTTGTCTGTGAACTAGCAATATTACAAGCTGAAGTCTTAGACTTCTGACTTAGTTTAACTCACATGCATAAAAAAGCACTAGTAGTTCATTATCATAACCCTCCTTTGGATGGAAATGCATTAGTGGTATCTGCACGAATAAGCAATGAAGAGTAGAGAGAAGAAAAAACCTCACACAGTACCATGTGAACCTACAGTGTCTGCCTCAATTTGTACCTTTTCAGTATCTGACAGTGAATGATAACATTATTGCAATGGTATTTACTGGCACTGCTGGAGTGTGGGGTCTGTCATTTTTTCTATTCTGAATCGTTGTGCATGGCTTTAAAAAGTGCCCAAGGCTGAAATGTGTTTCAGAGGTCGTCAAGGAGGAAGCAAAGTGTTTTTTTCACTACTTTTTATGAAATTCGGCAAATCAATTTGAAGCTGGAGGAGTTCCAAACCTAAATGGACGTTATTATGGATTCAGATGGATAAGATGGTTCCTGGTGGGGATAAGTTTGTCATAGTGTCTTTCAGAAAATTATACAACTGTCTTTCGTTTTCTTCTATATTTCTTTAGCCTGAAGAAAGGAGGTTTCGAAATGGCCATTTAATAATCCCCTAGAAGAATAACCTTTGCAGCACTCCTATTTTATAAATAAGAACTATGAAAACCTGGCCTTGGATGGATTATAGCAGAATCCTGTCTATTGACTTATATTTTATGATTAAGTCACTAATCTGGCAGCCAGCTTTACTTGCATTTGTTCAGAATGACAGGAGTCCCTTTCAGTGGTCATCACAGATTTCTCTTTTCATCAGCTTTTCCTCAGAGGTAATTGCAGCTGTACACAAACCATTCAGTCTCCAAAAGAGGACAAAATTTATTTTAATGTCCATGAGTGCACAGTTACCTCAGAGCTGAAGTTATTGTTGTGGAAGAATAGGAAAAGCTCCTTCTGCTTTGATGAAACAGATTAAGAAGAAAAAGATCTTCCTGATTTTTAAAAAATTATTTATTTTTACATGAGCAAAACATTCTTCATTTTTTTAAATATAAGTTGATTCAAGCTTGAACTCATTTTACAGAACTCAAATGTTTTGTAAAGCTTCTTTTTAAATACATTCTATTTGTGTTAGTATCTTGTACCATGATGATTTTGCCACTGCAATGGAATTGCAGTCACTGTAAATGGGAGTTGCAGCTAGCTTGAGAATTTTTTATACTCTTGATGTACTTAAAGTTTTGAATTCAATGGATCATTAGTCCTAAAGCTAAAACATGCTTCTACATGTTAGGTGGACTTCTTTTTTATATTCTAGTCCGCTGATTTACATGTTGAAAATTCTCGTAATTGTGGTTATACATTATCTTCCAGTATCTCCTAGAGCTATTTGCATAGTAGAGTAATTTCTCAGGAATAAAGTCACTTCATACTGGTGTAGAGCACCCAAACAGTGAGTTACTTCAAGTATCTGCAATGCAACCTTGTTTACTGAATACATATTCCAGGTGATTTTTTCTGGAGAAGTTCAAAAGAGAACTTTAGGGATTTTTTCCCTCATTAATATTAATTCCATTGAAAGATAAAGTTTTATTTGCAATCCTTGCTTATACTAAAGCAGGTAAATAATGTATACTTTTGTTTCAGTTTCCCTGAGTATCAAGCATTTACCTTACTTGAATTTTCTTTGAGAATCTTAAGACAAATTCAGCCAATGCATTTTATGACTGCAAGAGAGATACATCTGCTTATCTCAGGTTGGACATTTAGATTTTTCAGTTTTGTTTCTTGCACACCTCTCAATTAATGCTACTGAAAAGACATTGAATAAGAAGTGAACTGGTTCCTAGCTGTGTAATTTTAGTACTTTAGAAATGTGTTTGAACTTTGAAACCAAGCAACAAATCAAACCATAAAATTAAGGATTCCTTCCCTATAACAAATAGAAGTCTAGCACAAAGGAAAAAAATCCTCTTTGATTACTTTTCAGCATCAGTAGGTTTTAAACGTTGAAACTTATACTGTTGCATTTGTATACCATACATATTCATAAATATTCACCTGCTGATGAGTTGGAAACCATGGGCATTGCTTAGAATGTAGTAGTAGCTGTTTGTTTATTTTTAAAATTTTATAGACAAGTATTAAAGATTGGATGAAAACCCCATGGAAACAAATAAATGATGAGCACATGGAGATGGAGCTCAGAAGATTTGCAAATGTGATCATTTCCCTAATGAACAGTGTTTCGCTACTTGAAATAATCTCTCATGTTCTGAGTACTCTGCATTATGTAGGAGCCTGTAGCTTGTTAAATTCCCTTCATTAGAGGGTTTTTGAACTCAAAGGATTTAAAAAATTGGGGAAACAAGTATTACAGGATTGAACTCCCAAATCTCAAAGTACTTCTGAAAATATCCCTCTGAGTTTATTTTTTCTTCCGTAACCAGCAAATTACCAGCTGGCTTTCACATAAGATTCAGAAGTCAAATTCCAAGATGCAGTCACTACCCTGCTTGCGTCTTTACTGCTTGTCATTTTGTTCACAAAGGTCTGCTGGGTGAGAAATGAAGACCTGTCAAAGCACCAGGACATGGGATATGCACTTTTCAGTCAAGGATTAAGCTTCTGAAAGGAGCTGAAGTTTAAGAAATGAAAACTTCTTGTAATTCAGAACGCAGCAATTATAGGCACAATAGTCTTTGTGTTCTGGATTTGCAAAATTTTGGGTAGCTTTATTCCTGAAATGTTTTTACCTTTTTTCTAAGGCAGTTTTTCAGATGAATAACACATGGAGGACTTTTTCATTGTTAACTGCATAGAGGAGCTGTGCGATAAACAGATGTGTAGCTAAAGCAGTAGGAGAAATGGCAGGAGAGAAAGAGATAGATGCACACAATGGGCAATGTAAACTAACATCCTAGGGGTGGCATAGAGGAATTAAATATCATCTGGACACATAATAATCCAGAATCTGCTAGATGTCTCTCTATTCATACCCTACTTTAAAAACTAAATTATGAAATAAAGCCCCGATGTTTTGGGGATATGAATGATCAGGAGATGAAGGAGCTGTTAACTTAGAGGAAACAAGTGTAGAAGGTAATAATTCTCATTCTTTCCTATCTTAAAAATTTCTGCATGTATTGGGGACTTACATGAATTTAAACATAGCATTGATCAGTTCTCCAAATGCAATCTGTATAGATGAAAATTTCACTTTGGTTTGGGGCACAAGGATGAGGTCACCAAGTATTTAAATTGTTTGTACAATATGGGGTAACATCAAAGTGGAATTGAAGAATGTTTCAGTACCTGGGGCACTTTCTAAAGGCTGCTGAGACAATGATAGATGTTTTGGGGGAGAAAACTGAGTGGGAGTCTATCACATGTTTTTCCTTGAATGTAAGTCTTTGAGTACCGACTGTTTGAACAAAAACTGTCTACTACTAAATTTTACACAAACTTTTTGTGTAAAATTTTTTTGTGTAAAGCTTTCCTAATGTAAATCTTGATATCTCCTAATCTTTCGAAAATAAGAAATATATTTACTTACCCCTATATGAGCTCCTGTGGTTAGGAAAGTGTTACTAGCTCTATTTTACAGCCAAGAACTTAAAAGTGCTGTGATTCTTTAAATGACACCTTCAGAACTTTTGTGAAAGCAAATCTCCTAAATCCTGGTCAGAGGTCTTAATATTGGTCGAGCCTTTCCTGGAAACAAACATTCAATTTCCAATTACAAGTCTGCTGTCACCAGTGCAATGAGTTAATTTCAAATCCTGTTTATAACCTTAATCAAGACAATGTAATGTCCAAGGAACTTCTTAGAAATTGGCAGACCAAAAATATTCTGCATAAATGAGTTGGCAAATATATTGATTGAAATAATATGAATCCATCTGGAGAAAAGATGTCCTTACTGGTGAATCATTTATCAACAAAGTAATTTTGTAATGTGTGTGCTTCAGATGTGCATGTAACAGACAGCAGCAACTGTCCCTTATTTTGAAGGGTGACCGGATGTGTCTGTGTGCTCAACTGGTTTAACTTGTATTTCCGTGAAACAGGAATTGCTCTGGTGCTGTTTTGCAGATTAGAACTTCAGACTTATGATGCTTTAGAAGTACCAATGACAGTGACCTTAAAACAATGGAAATACTTTCATTTTTACAGCGTCTTTCCTCTGATGATGTCAAGCACCTGTTTAGAGAGTAAGATTATATAGATAGATTGCAGTATAGAAAATAGAAGAATGACTTGGTTCTGTTTGGCTCCATTCATTTTATTCTGCTTTGGTTTCATTTCCTTCAATAAAAACTAATGTTTCTAACACACCCACTATAGTAGTTCTAAAAAAAGCTGTTACCAGAAGGATTCTACAATCCCTGTGAAAGATGGGAGTCCCACTTCTTCTCCATGCTGCCACTTCCCCTCTACCATTGTTTTTCTGAAAATCATTTCTGAGGAAAACCATTTTTCATCTTAGATTATTGTGTTCTTTAGTCACTGTTTTTAGCCAAATGAAAATTATTCTAACTGTAGTTTCTTCAGCATCTATCAACAGATTACAAAGTACTTCAGTTATTTCACAATGTTACCTAAAATTTGGTGACAATAAGAATCTGGCAGTATGAACAGTGATTATATGTACTCTTCAGTGCCCCATGTTTTTTGAAGAATAAATCAGATCACTGAATAGTGTATTTCCTTACCTGAAGTTCTGCTGAATTGAAAGAGATGAAGCAACTACTTCTACAGACCTTAGACTCCCTGTTCAGATCACGTTATCTGTTACATCTAATAGGAGAAGCTCAGTGGATCCTGAGGTCTCAGCCAATTAGACAGCCTTGAGGAGAACTCCAGGGAAAATGGGTATCTTTGTTGTCCATTCTGCTAGCCCAGAGCCATTTGCTAATTGTACAAAGCATGGTTATTGTCTGTATTCTTTTTTTGCCTCCCCTTGAGGTTCACTCAAGTGCAATTTTATGTAAAGATGATAGAAAGATTGTTGTTGAAGCTGAATTAGAAATCTCAGGATGTAAAGATTTTTGTTTCTAATTAAAAGTATCCTCGCACACTGGAAATGTAATAATTTAGCAAATTTGAGGACCCAGCATAACCAAAGCCATTTAGGCTTAGGAGCCAGAATAAGTGTGTACTGAAGTTTAGGGTTAGAATTGCCTGACATGCAGCCTAGGATTCTGAGAGGAGCAGAAAATTTGGATAATCAAAAAAAAATTAGTCAATTTTTTCCCTTCAAAAAAAGCCCCAAACAAATAAAAGAAATCCAAAAGACATTAACATTTTCTGTGGGAAAATGATGCTTATTTAAGGGTAAATTTCCCATCAAGAAAAGTAAATGAAACCATATATTTTCAATCCAAAATAGCAGCTGCTTTTGACTGAGTCATTACTGTAGTGTGGCAGAAGGCAGAGGTCCCAGAAACCAAGTAGCTCCACAGTTCTTGCTGTTGATTCCCTTGGGCCTATACTGGAAACTGCAGTTATTTTTATTTCCCACTCCTCCCCAGTGGAACTTGAGTCTCTGCTGGGCTGTGTATCCCATGACACATCACGCTGTCTTCCTGTAGTTCAGCCCCTGCTGCCAATAATGGGATGTAGTGAAGTCATGCAGTAACATGCAATCTGAAATGTGGGCTGCCTGGAGAATGTGAGCCACGGGGGACCAGAACTTAACTTAGGACTGTGCAGATGGATGCAGAGATTAATATTGACTCAAAAGTTGGAGAATAATATTAACTGAACATTTGAAAGATTTTGTCTTTTTCAGGAAACTAGTTTTAAAAGTTTTTTTCTGAAATAAGTTTTTTATTATAACTACTAATTTGCATTAAGAAAATAACAGTATCAAACTATTCTATGACTTGGAGGTTTCATATTTGATATGCTCAAATTGGGGATAGAGAAGGGAAGAAAAAATAATAAAATAATGTTTGTTTTTTTGAGAAAAAGAAAATTGTATTCTCTGGGAGACCCTAGTTTCCCTTTAGCACCTGCTAACCTCCTCTCTTCTCTGCTCTCTTGTCTTGCTAGTGCACTCAAGTGCCTGACCCACAGGCCAGTTGAAGAGTTTTCGAGAGAAAACTAAGAAAAGTCTCACCTCGTTTCCTCCTGAACTTTCATTCCTGCCCCAGAAAATTCAGTTGCTTTCTCACAGCACTTGTACTTCTGTCTGAACCCAAGGAGCAAAGAGAGCAGGGGAAAGACAGATAGGTTGGGATTTACCTTTTCCATGGAGATTTTAACTTCTTCTACAGAAAGTAACTAATTTAATGTTTTCAGTAATATTCAGGTTGCCTGAGAATAATAAAGTCCATGTGCAACTGCAGGTCAGTCAGCTATAGTGCCATCTTGCCTGTGCTGCTCAACTAGTGATTTTGACCTTGGTATGAATGGATCATTCACTCCAGTGATGAGAGTTAATTTAGCCTTCATAATAGCCAGAGCTCAACCTTTTCAAAGCTGCAATTGTTTCAGTGATGCCAAATTATATGCAATCACTGAGTAATATGAACAGTGATCCACTGCTGTGTCTTTGGATGTAGGCCACCGAAATCATTCTCTTCATACTGGTAGGAAACAGGCTAAAAATTCATTCAATGCTGCACATTGCAGAGTGATGAGCCATGTTACTGCATACTGGGAGTATGGGTTACTGTATACTGGGAGAAAATGAAGTTTGGTGATTTTTACCGTTTTTTGTTCTACAGCTCTTTTCTCCTTTGAGGGAACTCTATGGGTTCCATTTAAGGGAAACTGTCATTAAATTCTCTCTCTTGGATTCACAAGCTTTGATATCCTATTGTTAGAGCTTGGGGAGAAAGGCACAATTGAAGACAAGCATAAAAAATGAGTTATTTTCATCTGTCTCTGCAAATTCACATAAGGTGTGAAGTAGGGCTTTTTAGTCAAAGGATACTGGGTGAAAAGAGCAGAACACCAAAGGTTTTATTCATAACAAATCTGTGTTCTGAGCAGGCAGATCACAGTGTGTTTTACAGGACTGAGGTCTTTCACAGTGTAACTCATGTAGCTCAGAGCCTGGGGTTAGGATAGAGGTTGTTCTGTCCTCCAGGGTACTGAGCTGTAGTCACCTGGCCTGTCCAGGTTCCAGGTCTGTGTGTTTTACATTTTGCCAGGAAACAGGTTTAGCAAGAAGATATTCAGAAGTAATGGTTTTCATATAAATTACTTCCTTAAGTTGTTAGTGGAAATAGCATTTACACTAAGTAGAATAACGGTGAATTTAGAAGGAACTCTGCAACATTTTTTGCAGAAAAAAATAATTGAAGCAGCTGCAGTAGCATGTGAAAATAAACTACAAAATCAATTAAAACAATTTGATAGATATTGATACAGTGCAGAGGATGCTGAAATCTTCAAGGATGTAGAAGAATGGTTGGAAATCATCTGGAAATCTGCAATCACAAATAGGTATGTGAACCTACTATGCACAAAATGTGTAAAAATGGTAATTTTACACAAAGGCATAAGTCATATGGTGTAAGTCCAATCTGTGAAACCTTAGTGGTTTATAAAATTTAAATGCCAAAATCTAGTGAGCTCTAGAAAAAAATTACACTACTTACCACTGTTTCAATCTAGTAAGGATGTTTGTGTTTATAATCTTGTTTCTTTCATGAATGCAAACATTCCCCTGTTGCAAAGGTGGGATTCTGCATGAATCAGCTTTTAAAAATCAGTGCCTTAATATCTTTGGCAGGTTCTGTCAAAGATTTCTCTTGCAGCCATTAAAAAAGCGTATATGTGCTTACTGTTATTTCATAGCAAGTGTAATTTAGAAGGACTGTTCTTGAGTCCCTCTCTACCCCCCCCCCCCCCCCCCCCCCCCCCCCCCCCCCCCCCCCCAAAAAAAAAATTAAGATGTCCAGATGCCTGACAATAAATGTAATTCATAGTGACTGCCAGTGGCTTCTAGGGCCATGAAGACAGGCACTCTGGGCCATCTCCTCAGTGTCACCATTCCCATCAGGATAGGGAATTACCTAGTTGTCTGATGAAGGAAGCTGTTGAGGGATCCTGCTTTTTCATGTTCCTCTGACACAAAGAAGTCATCATGATCAGTGCAATCAGGCCCCAAAGAGTTGTTTCCCTCCCCTCCCCAGCCCCTGAATTTCCTGTAGTAAACATGAAGTGTATTGTGACTGGTTTGGAAGCAGAGTTTTAAAGTATATGTGTGATACTTCAAACCTCTAGTAGCTTTGTCACGTTACAGTTACAGACTAGCATTTCAAGTGCAGTATCACACTAGTATTTATCTGTTCTGAAATTAAGTTCTGGGGACCAGCAAAAAGTGTATTTTTGTTATTAAGGAGTAAAATTAAAATTGTAAGAAAACAACACCATTATTAGTTTGCAAAAGTTATTTGCTTTGATTAAAAGCACCAATAAATGTGTCTTGGTTCTATAACTGCTCCATTTAGCACTTGACATATAATAGGTTTTTTCCCCACAGTGTAATATCTCCATTGAAATATAATTATTTTGCAGATTGCTCAACTGAATGCCCTTATAAACATGCTGTTAGGGGAACTCACCCCTGGTGATCATCAGAACATCATGACAATATGCACAATTGATGTACATGCAAGGGATGTTGTAGCCACGCTTATAGCACAGAAGGTAATTTGTTGCAGAGCAATTACACTAATGCATTTCTAAAAGCATAAAATAAAGAATAATTTCATTTATTGAAAAGATATTCTGGCGGCTTATGTATGGCAATGACAGAATATTTTGATTAAAGCCATTTTTGTCCTTTTATATTTTCTGCTTTAGACTTAGATAATTACATTTACTAGTTAAAAAATTCACATTTAAAAATATATAGATATTTTGTCCAAATATTTAAAAACTCCATTAAAAAGTATGCTGTAATGTGACATGAGGTTTCTCATTAATTTGCCTCCCATTACTGATCTTTTCACAACTAATATAAATCTCACACTTATTGGAGATAGCTAGAAAGTTTAATATATACAAAATATAAGACAGCAATTCCATTATGTTTGTAGATAACTTTTAGGTTTTTTCTAAAAGTAGGTTTTATTTCCCTATCAGTTTCTGAGGTGGAGTCTGTATTGCTAACCCTTTCCATGCCTGACTTGTGCAGTGCTGCTGGCTATTTATAGTAATTTGCTGCTCCATGTCCAGACTGTGAGCACCCAGACAGGAAGGAGGTGGTGAGAGGCACCATGCAACGCCTGCTCCCTTATGCATGGTTAGGCAGGTGAGAGAGAGCTGTTCTATCTTCCATTCCTCCTGTCTGCAACCAGCTGACCTCCAAAGAGGGTGCAGAGCCCCCAGTTTGAATAAGCAGCTTCATTCCAGAGTCAGACACCTAGAGCTTTTCTGTTTATTCATGAGGAGTAACAAAGGAGAAGAGAAAAACTGTGTAGGTATGAAGTGTGTGTGTAGTGCACATCTATTCACTCATCCTCTATAGCCTGTCATCTTTCTACACATCTGTTGCATTTTAACATTTTCTCACTATAAAATCCACCTTTTGGCAACACATAGCTGCCAAGAACAAGGATTGTGCTGTTTCTCTGCATTTCCAAGCACCCTTCCATCCCCACAATGGTAAGTAGTTCTTTATTTTGTTTTATTATAGGTCATAATTTTGCTGCAGATCAGACACAGTATTTAGATTATTCAGATATCCAGTTTTTACATAAATGGCCTAAATAAATAGTTCAAGATGAAGGCCACAGTGAACTTGTGAAAGTAAAATTTGTTTTATGTGAAAGAGTGAAATAGAAAGAAATCATCATAAATTATGTTAGTGTGCCATGAAACCTTGTTCAGGACAAAATGGTCTCAGCCTTTTAAACTGGTATTCTTTAAAACTGAGGAAAAAAGCAAAACCAAAAGAAACACAAGCAACAAAAAAAATCCCTCAACAGTCTTACAGTCACTGAACAAAATCAATTCTACTGAGCATAATCACTTTGTTGTGGTGTGATGCATAATAGCAGTTGCATAGAAAATTTGCAGCAATTTAAAATATTCTTTTCACTGAAATTGTTTATCCACATTGCCAAAGCCTTTAAGGAAGTACTGATGTTTTTCATATTGTCAGGAGCAGCTGTTTCTATCTGCGGTGGCTGTCTAACCACTAACTAGGCAGATGGCACACAGTAGCTGAGGTGTGTCTGTTGTGTACAGGATCAACTTTTCTGGCTTATAGGAAGCACAGCTGCCATGCTATTATGATGATGATGATCCTTATGTATTTCAGACATTGGAGGCCTTATATAGAGCTGGATGCTTTGAAGGTGTGATTAGGGTCTTTAGTACACTGAATAAGTACTTAAATAATCAAACTGACAAGCTGTGTGGAAATATGGAATCCCTATTAATGAGAATTTTGGTTAGGGATCAGGGGACTCTGTAAAAACCAAGTAAAATTATTTGCCACAGATACAAACATTGCAATGTAGCATGTTAATATCAGTATAAACTATTACAATATCTACTAGAGACAAATATGTTTATGAATGAATAGATATGTTTTACATCATTAACTCTGGTCAGTTACTCAAAGAACATACTGTAAAAAATACTTGATAGTGAAAACTAGAGAAGGCCTAGGATTTTTGTCTCAGTTGGCAGAAACTTGATCCATAGAACACTGGAATCAGCAACACTTCCTGTCTTGCTTATAACTAATATAATAATATCTACTTTTTTTATTCAAAAGAACTACTTCCTTAACATTCCTGTGCACTGGAGTAGCATAAGAGAGCTGGAGGCAATAGTAAGATGCGTCTGGGGCTTAAGGAAGCAATGAAGTGCTGACCAGATGCTGCATTTCCTGTTGATTTAAGGCATTAGTTCATTAGGCTACTAATCAAAACCATGTGCTCTGCTGACAAACCATTTCATCACCTGAGTGCTGGAGCATGCACATACTGCTTCCAGCTAACTGGGACTCGATCCAAGTCAATGCAAATTCTCTTGTTGGCATCAGTTGGTGGGAGAAGAGGTTGTGTGAGAATGGTTGTCCTTGTTACTGGTTGTGTCTACACAGAACTCATCTGAAAATATTTTAGCAGAAATAAGGAATTATTATATATTTTCTGTATCTTGTTAGGGGAGTTTATGTTCCATAAAGTATCCCCCACTTGTTACAAAATTAAAAAAAAAAAAAAAAAAAAATAGAGGCCCATCACATTGATGTGCATAAATGTCTGTTTTTCAGAAATCCCACTGCTAACCTTTATCTTCTAAAGAAAGATGTCAAGGTATTGAGCAGACATGGAGATTGATTCATCATTTTAGGCCTGAATTAAGAGCTGAAACTACTTGAGATACAGACTGAGCAATGTCACCTCAATAGTGCTTATGCTGACCACTACTGTGTGTAAAGCAAAAATGTCCAACTTCAAAGCTTTTTCTTGATGGGAAGTATGAACAGTCTAATAAAATCATATTCTGCAGTCATTTCTAAAGAGTTTCAGCCCTAAAAGCATTAACAAATATAACATGAAATTGTGAAACATACTTGTTTCTTCAGCATAATGCAATGCTATCACTCTCCAAATATAATTTTGTAAGTTTGGAAATAGTTATAAGAATAATAACTTCCTTGCACATGATAAAAACAGCTGGTGAGAAGAGCAGGGAAGTTTGATCACTTAGATTTCACCAAATGGGAAGAAGGAGATCTCAATTATCTCCTAGTAAAACTGTGGGATCAGTGTGTTGGAGAGGTGTACAAGAACAAAAAAGGAGGATGAAGGAGTGGAAGGTGGAAAGACAGAGCATCTTGATCAGGAAAGGACAAAAGAAATAGTCTGATTCCTCAAAAGCCAATGGAGGCAGACCTGCAAGCAAACTACAAGGTGAGCAGTTTACAGCAATAACAAGAAATACTGCAGGGTTAGA
The DNA here is from genome assembly GCA_009812075.1 of Sialia sialis. Classification (NCBI taxonomy): domain Eukaryota; kingdom Metazoa; phylum Chordata; class Aves; order Passeriformes; family Turdidae; genus Sialia; species Sialia sialis. The sequence goes on from VRYO01002782.1 coordinate 12,064,505, forward strand.
GGATCATGCAGAGATGGTCATAGAAGAAAGCAGAAGTACTGCAGTGCTAAGGGAAAAGGTTTTCACAAAGTCACAGATATGAGAAAGCACATGGAAGACAATCACAAAGGTGAAGAAGATGAAGATCAAGGGTGGAGAAGAGGACTAATGAGCCTGGGAGATTTAGGACAAGCAAGGACAAGCACTGGTGCCTGCTGCACAGGAGATGAAAGAAGAGAGATTGATAAATCAGAGAAGGGATTTCTTCAAGTAGGTGAAAAATATCACTGGGTAGGAAGTGAAGAAATCTGCCTTGACTGAGGCCAGAAAAATTTGGTGAGGCAAAATGAAAAGAGAGGAATAGATGAGAGTTCTTCAAGAGCATTTACCTATTGTAAGAAACCAGAAGAAATTCATGCTTTATTTTTTGAGGTAATAAGCTGCTTCAGGGTAGGAAAGTTTTGTGGTTGGAGAGTTGGGGAAACAGCACTATGGGTTTATGGAAACATCAAATGAAACAAGATGCACACATGATGAAATTTACTCGTGGAGCATCACAACCAAAATTATACTGTTCTGATTGCCTATTTTTAATTTTACACACCTGACTCTAGGAAATAACAGCTTAGGGTAAAAAAAAAAGCCTGAACAACCGAGTCAACAAAAACCTTGCAAATTCAACCATAGTAATTTATTTGGTTTTTTTGAGGAAACCATGTGTTTTGGAATGAAACCTGCTCTGTGAATAATTGCTGTGCTTTCTTTGGGTTCAACTAGCGGAGTGTGTCAGGCTTTCCTCAGGTAGCCTTGATGTTTCCTGCTGGGGCATATAAGCTAGAAGATCAAAGGTGAAGGCTGCTCACCCTTCCCTAGTGTTGCTTTGTCTTTCAGTAGTAATTTCTGGTTTGTTTTTTTTCTCCTCATAGGTAAAACTTGCAGACATGATAGGCACAGGAAGTCCTAGACAAAAAGAATATGTATTACGCAATTTTGGCTGACCTAATATTTTTCAGTTGATCAAAGTATTTTTCTGCAGAACTCTTGCAAATGTTGACTGTACTTATGTGAAGTCAATCTTACTAGAGTAATTCTGTAGTAAATTTGGCTTTGAGCACTCAGATTAAAAACGTAGCATAAAGCTTGAACCAAGTAGAGCCTGGTAGGATTGAACACTGCATTTCACTGAGACCAGAAGAATTTTTGTACAGAAAGAAGAAATTGAGAAGAATTTTCTCACTGTTATTTTACTGCTTACTACTGGTACAGTGTCAGTCATAATTGTTACTCCAAATTCATCATCTAAAATAACAAACCATAGGAAAGAGTAGGCTGTGACAGAAAAAAAATACTTGTTTCGGGTCAGAGAGGTTCACATATCTCAGTAGCCTTTTTCTTTTCTTGCTCTGTTTCTCAAGCTAAGCAACCAGAAAAGCGAGACAGAACCATAGAGAATCCATGTGCCATATATGTATGTTGGTTTAAAATTTTGTTTTCTTTTTATTTATTCAATGCAACAAGAAATGTGAAACCAATGGCAGCAGTGTTCAGGAAAAACAATTGGTATCCTTTGAGAGTGAAGTAATAAAATTGGACTGTACCAGTGCACTTTCTTTCAGAAACCTCTCTTTTGAGATGAAATATTACTATTCCACAGTCCTGAAAGAGATGTTCTCTACTTCCAAGTTATATTGTGCTTTAAAATTTTGTCAAAGTAAAAGGTAAGATGACATAAGATACATTTTTATTCTTTACATGCATTGTTTTATGTAACAGACCTCACTTGAGTTTACTAAGTCAGTTGTAGTTTTTTACCTTCTAGAGTCAGTAGACTGGCCCTGATCAGATGTGGTCAGCAGGAGAAAGGAAGAAAATGTTTGGGCAGAATAACTCAGATATGCATTCTTCAAGAGCTGGCATTAACTATCATTCCATGACTTTTATAAATCAACTGAAGAAAGAACTTTATTCTACAGCAAGAAAAAACTCTCAAGTACACCTGGTGTAAGCTGGCCAGGTGTCATTAGAATCAGGAACAAGAGCAAGTGAATAACAAATGGCAAGTTCACTGGACTTGCTCTATCCAGTAACTCCATCATTTTTTTATACTGAGAAGCCCAGAATGAGAACATGGTCCTGCTGTCTTCATCTCACTTCATTTAGTAGTGTCTTATGCCTCTGTATACTTCTAGTACAGTAAGATTTATTTACCATATAAAAATCCACTCTAATTTCTATACATGACTACATGTCCTCTACTTAAATTTGTTCTGCATTTTTATTTAATGAATGTGAGACTTAATAATTCACAAATTAAAACAGTTAATCCCTTTTGCTAAGAAAAATGCACAATAGTGCATCAAGAGTGTTGTTTTATTTTGTTTAAGAATTTTTGAAATGAAAACAGTAAAACAAAGTAAATCACCTATCAAAGCAGTTCTAATGTTGTCATGACTTACATCAAGAGCAGTAAAAGAGGGAAATCAATGAATGCATTGTCTTAAATTCAGAAGAAAATGCAACTCCCTTTTCACAATAAGACAACATACAAAAATCCCATCAGCAACAGTGGATATAAAAAGTAAGAATATATATTCCCCAATTAATTATGTAAAGAAAAATCTGCAGGCAAGGGCAGAATTGTATATAACACTATACTTCTCTTTTTTGCCAGTCATGCACTTCATGTAATTAATTCTGATTTTAATTTTGATGATATTTTAAAAACAAAGTATTCTCTCTAGTATCTAGTATCCTATCTGCCAGTATTTTGAGTACCTGAATTTTTTTTTTTTGTACAAGACATTGCTCTTGTGCCCTTTAGTCTCTCCTATTTTGTGTTCTCCTATAATCAGATCTGCTTGTCTAGCACAATATACTATATCTATACTATACTATACTATACTATACTATACTATACTATACTATACTATACGTAATAGCCATTAAGGGTCTTTTCCAACCTAAATGTTTCTGTGATTCTATGCTTGTGTGGATCTCTGGGGGTTAGCCTCATAAAGGCAGGCTACTTTCCAATCTCACTAGAACAGCCTGTTTCCACAGTAAATAAGTCCCTTGAAAGACACAGCAAAGCCCTTTTTAGAAAGGTAGACTTCTCACTTTTCACCTCAGTGAATGAGAAAGCATCCCTTTGTCTATCATTGATCAGAAAAGATGAGATGTGCCACTGGAGTTTTTCTGCTGACAGGGTTATCTTTCTAACATATGTACCAACAAAAGTGCCTATGGTGCTTCCTGAAATCTTTGTGAATCAAATGAGCTATGTTTAAAACACTCCACAGAAAAGTCTATCTTGTTGTTCTGGGCCTTCACCACTGCAGCTGACTCTTTTTCTCTTTTACTATGGCTATTTGAAGTATCTGTAAAAGTTTATGGCAAACTGCAGTATAGGAATGCTTTTATGAACTCAGTTGCATCTCTGTAGATTTGGTTTCTGTTGTAGTACTTTGAGTTAAGGCACTGCAGGATGGGGTTTGGCCAAAGAATAACGTTAAATTACCAATAATATGATTTTTCAGGCTTATTTTTGTGGTATCCTATGGCACAGTAACCTTTTATTGATTTTTTGAGGGAGACTGCTGAATTGGAAATTTTAGGTTTTCATTGTAGTCAATCCAGGGGAAAAAAACAAGGGAAAAAAAAAATAAAAAAAGTCTTCCAGAAAATATCAAAACTCTTCTTTAGGGGATACAAAAACATCTCTTCTTCTCTCCCCCCATTTTTTAAAATGGATTATAGCACTGGGCCTTAAGGTAGTCCCAATAAGAAACAGGTAAAGACTAGAGCTGAAGGTCAAGAAACTGATTTGAAGGCAGTTTGGTAGATAGATCTGAGATAATTAAAAGTTTAAGGTATAATGTCATATTCCATTGCAAAACAGGCTATAGAAGACTGTAAGAGGGGCTACAATAATTAAGAAGATAAGCTATATGAGACAAATTTTTTAACTTAAAAAAAGCCCTGGATATTTTCTTCCCCTGAATGTACCTAAAATATATAGATGAAAGAGATTTACAACAAATTTTCCTGTGTATATATGCTAAATTCAGGTTTCAATACCCTCCTCTTTTTATTGAATCATCATTCTAGAAAAGCACATAGGCCTCCTTTTTTGGAAATTGGTTGGTATAAAATCAGTCTTTTGTGCTTTTCAAGTTCTAAAGCATTTATGGTTTTTTAATCTCAGGCAAGAAAATGTTTATTGATCCGTGAATTACTAATGGGGTTTTCTTAATCTTATTTTGTTTATTGCTAGTATTAACAATTTTTTTCCTGTTTTTAAGTCTGAAAATGTCCAGGACTGCTATAAAACACTCCTATCGCTTATAGATATTTTATTAATTTCCCACTGACATTAAGCCACTGATGTGTTGAACGATCTATGGATTAGGCACAAATTCTCATGAACAACATGGTAAGAGGATGGTGCCAGTACAACTCTGTCTCATATCTTCACATTTTCTCTTTTTCCTGCAGATGATGATTTCAAACTTTTGTGTGAAATAGTGTTGACATCACAAGAGCACAAATTCAAGGAGACTCATGAGCAAGTTAATACATCTCTGCACATTTTGTCGTATCTACACGGGTGCTGGAGGAAAAAAATTAAACTTTTTGGTAATGTTGTTGCTGCTGCTAGGCAAGCATACTAAAGAATTTGGGGGGCAGGGCAGTATTCATTAGAAATGGACTATAGAGGATTCCCAGCATATTCAGGAGTAAGAATGTGAGAAATACTCTTAGCATTGTACTTGAATGCCAGCAGCAGTAAGAGAGTAAGAAGGCAAGTCATTAGTGTACACTCCTGTATAAGCTCAGGTCTTGATTATCTCTTTCCAGTACCTTCAGAGAGTAGAGGAAAAAAGGCTGCTAAAAGACCTGTCCTTTCTGAGAGAGCTTGGGTGCATAATTATATAGATGTACCTGGCTTTTTCCAAAGGGAGAAATGGCACCACTTCTCCAGTCCCTCTCCTTACTAGTCTTTCTGTTCTTCCCTTTTCCCCTAACTCTGTTTTTGTGAATGCAATACTTTAAGTCCTTTCTGGTGCAGAGTCAAGCATGTCTAAAATGTGGGGGGATTGGGTCTCTCTTGCTTCCTGACACTGATAATATTCTGAAGTAGCTGTACACAGTGAGAAGATTCTTCTGTTTCTTCCTTCTATATCAAAATTCTTCTGGTCTCAGTGAAATGCAATGTTGAATCCTACGAGGCTATACTTGGTTCAAGCTTTGTGCCATATTTTTAATCTGAGTACTCAGGGCCAAATTCATAACAAATTTAATCAGATGCATCTTCTTGCTAAATAAAGCTGTCCTGCTCTCTGTAAATTTGATTTTGATAAGAAGCCATTGGCTGTATAATTGTATGAGTGCAAGTTTCCTATGCATGTGGCATTGCCTGATGCTCAGATCAGAACATCATGTCAGACATGTTTAATCATAACAGTGTTTATTTCTTTTACTCAGAATGTACCCTCTTCATGACAAATGTATGTAAATGCAGAGATAAAAATAGCATTTGACAAGATAGTTGGGTATGTTTCATTTTATTAACACATTAGTCAACTTATTCTGCTAAAAGTAATATGTGAATAGTGGATATGTATAAGATTAGCATAATTTTTTCAGTCAACATTTGTTCTGTGAGGTTTTGATTACATTATTTTAATTAAGCAGTAAGTCATGACAAGTACAGGATTTCATGGTGAGTATAGTGCTCCTAACAAGGTATTATAAGGTATGTGGCTGAAAGCTGAATGATTGTAACCATTCCAAATGTGCATTAATAATTCCATGAGACTGGCTAGAGTGCCCTTTGGTTTGTTAAGTATATATTATTGAAGAAGAAAAGCATTTACTGGTCATAGTCATGTCCCAGTCTCTGCTCTTGGATGGTGAGAAAGCTCCATTTGTGTTCTAAAGCCTTCTCTGCTGCCTCTGGAATTAGTTTGCTTATGAAGCCACACTATAACTTTTAAATAGATTTGGAGCACATCATAATGACTATGAAGGAAGCCAAATTATTGGTCTGGAATTTCACAATGTAGTGGTACCCCATGTCAGAAATAATGAAGATAAATGAGATTATGGACCCAAAGAAAGAACATACTTTCTAAATAAAGCCTGCCAGCCAGAGATTGGAAAATTGAAAGTGTTTAATTTCTTAATACCTGTCCACTGAAAACCAAAGAATCCCGAGAGATAAATGCTTTGTAAGTAACTTCGTATCTGATTGCACTGAGATATAAAGTAATAAAATGCTGGGGTTAATAAATTTCTGTTTATTTCAAACATTTCATTACTTTTTTTTTTGCACTTTCACTTAAAGATGCAAGGTAATTTGGATTTCTGTGGCCAGGGTCTCAATTAAATGTCTTTGTTGTGATTATTGTACTTGAAACAAATAGACTGAAGTAAACCTGGAGCTTATAGACCGTGTTGGGCTTTGATATTATTTTTTGAATACATAGATAGGAAAGTGCAAATGATAATTTCTGGACCTATGAGCATATAAATCCTCACAATTTCATAAAATGTTTCATTTTTGTTGTTCACTAGTCCTACCTATTTTTAATAATCATTTAATGAGGTAAATGAAAGATGATGTCTTCTCCTCCTTCCAAAATCAGTCCTCTGGTAGGCATGTGATTCTATGATACAAGAAGACTATCTTTCCTCCTTCTAGCCCCCTGATCTGAAAAACTGAACGGAATAAATCTTGAGATAGTCCTGAGGTATCTATTGTTCTTCTTCCATGTACACAACTCCCTTTTTTAACTGTGTCTGTCATTAATTAAAATGTTCATATATTTTAAATTCAAGTCTGTTCAGAGAACAAAGTGATGAAATATATATTGCCCAACTGATTTGCTTATGCTGTATATGAACTGTTTTAGGAGAATCTTCCAGATGTTGTAGAGCAGGTTGGGCTCCAGAGCTTGGTATGAGGAAGGACCAAGCATTAGCTTCCTTACAAAGTCTACAAAGGACTTAAACATTAGAGTTGTCTTGGTCTGGTGTTTTGTTGGTTTGGTTTTGGTTTTTTTTCAGGAGTTGCAATTTCCTACATCTTCGAATTGTATATCATCAGATGTGACATGCTGTATATGGTAAAAGAGGAAGATGAACCAAAATCTCAATGCCAAGTCCTCTGAGACATTGAAATCTCCTGTCTGAATAGAAGTGGAATGCTAAGGAGAAAGTGGTTGCTCTCAGAATCCAAATGTGTGATAAAAAAAAAAATCTCAAGAACTACTGGTTGAATCAATCTTTTGCCATTTTTTATCATCTAAATCCTAGGAATCCTGTTTGCAGAAAATTAGACTTTGAACACAATTTGTTTCTTGTACTAACCTTAGTAGTGAGAGTGAAGGTGATTCACCATTCTTGCATAGCTAAGGATAATGTGAGTGCGATGAAAGAGGGTTAAAAAGTGTCCTGAGATTTGATAAGCATTCATACATTTTATCTGACTTGGGGCATTGAATCCATGGAAACATTGGCTTTTACACATCATTTTCTCATTCACAAAATTAAGTAATTACATCCTAGGAGAAATGCATTGGCATTGAATATACAGTATCCAGACTATGCCACTACAGGTAGCAGATTGAGTTTAACTAGCCATATGGATTGTAATTGTCTAAGTATGATTAATTCATAATGTTTGTTAATTTTATGCCTTATATTATGGTTTGTTACTATAATGTCAGTATTTTCTCTGGGTTTTTTTTGGTTTCTTTTTAATCTAGGTTTTGATGAGAGCCCTCAAGGGATTTTAATCTTATTATGACACTCACTAATGATGTCCTTATATTTCGGGGTCTCATCAATAGCTTGTTCCCTTTGCTGGAAGTTTCATGGAAAAGGGTTCTGAAGTTAGAACAGATGGTGCATCAGTCCATTGCAGAACTCTGTTTTCAGCCAGAGGAAAACTTTATACTGAAGGTGGAAATAATGGTTTTCTGCTTAGCTTATTGTAAATTCTAAATGGGGTGATTGAAGACTGTAATGATCACTGCTGTTTGATGCCTCTGAGTTTCAACATCTGGCTAATGCCTTTTCTATCCATAACAATAAGAAAAGGCACTGTAGGCTTTTCTGCTTCTTTCACTTAAACAGATTATAGCATGTGCAGATATATGTTTGTACATACACACAAATATGTAAGCTTGCATATGACAGTGTGTGTACATATACTTCATATACATAAACCATTTTCTATATTAATAACTGATTTGCACAATACTGAAATAGAATATTACATAATAACATTTCAATGCCAACATCAAGCTTTCTATTTTTAATACCTGAATCTGATTTCCACTTTTATAACTGTATTATTTGAGTTGACCTCCTTATCTACTCTTGCCCACAGATCCTAGCCATTAACCCAAAGTAAATTAGCAAATATATCATTGCTTCTCATGTAGGTTCCAAGAAGAAAACATCAGTGGGCCTGACAGAGATGTTCTTTGTAAAGGAGGCTGAAGATCCCTTTCTTCAAAGTGATGGACCTCATTTTCCCCAACATTTGTCATACTTTTCAGCAGGTCATTCACTAAAGCCATTAGTCCATTCTGTCATTCCTTTATAATTTACTTGATGGAATATTGCTGACTGGAATTGTGATTAAAAAATAGTGGTTTCATGGGGAAGTTAAAAAGTTATTTCTCTACTTTTGTTTCTTTGCTTGGTTGTACTTCAATCTAGATAATGAAAACAGTTGAGGAAATTTCATTTTAGAAATGCAGATGGTATTGTCTTAACTTACTCAGCAACTTGGCCTGAAACTCTTGAAACAAATTGCCAGAATCTCTAACTGCATTGTACTTCTGTTGTTTTGTTCTTCTGTTTGTTTGGTTGGTTTTTTTTGACAGTCTGGCTATACTCAAAAAAAAAAAAAGTAGAAAGACTTACTGAGCTTTAGGCACATGCTGTGAATGCTTTGAATTCAATGGAACCTTAATCACAGACTTAATATGTTATTCTGAATTTGGGCTGAAACACCTAACAAAACACAAACCAAATCCAGTGGTCAGGTCACTATTTAACATTGTTATTGGGTTTTTCCCCGAAGATGTGATGCTTTGTAGATTTTTGCCACAGTTGTCTAGTCAATGTATTATTCAGGCCAGGCTTATAAAGCACCTGTTGATAAAGAGTGGTCAAATCATTAAGCTTTTGAAATAACTATTTGGGAATTTAAAATTATTTTTCTATATTTCTTCATTCTTTTCAAATTGGCAGTGTATTTGTAGCTGCCTTGTGTCAGCCACAAGAGGGTATAAGGATATATGCAAGTGATTTATCTACATGATCAGATGGAATTAGGAGGAGGCTGGCAGGAGCTTGGTGATCAAAGGACAATGCTGTTGACAAAATTAAAAAAATCAGTGATCACAGAACTGTGATTCCTTTTAGTTGCTAATATTTTTTCTTACAGTGTGAGTTACAAGACTTCTTCCTGTACACATCAATTAATTGATTTATTTTCTGTATAATCAAGTTTTATATTGACTGATACTTTTACTTTTATTTTCCTCACATATGTAGTGAAGTTCATAACAACACCCACAAAGGTTTGATGTATTAATTTCCTTTGCAGAGAACCAGTAATAGTGGCATCAAATGCCCATTCTTCAGTAAAATAAAATCACTCTACCTCTTTCAACATGTTAAGCTCCCTAAACAGACTTTAATGTGATTTATATGTATTGCTGTAACGATCACCAAGACACATAAAATGTAAATCAATATATAGTAAAGCATCTGTGATTTGGTGAGTGCTCTTTCTGTTCAACACTTCTACCGTGCTGCTTAGTTATGCCTTTGTGCCTTCCTCAGCGTGACTGTTTTGTCTGACATGGTGGCTGCAGTGGTGGAGGTAACTAGCAGAGTTGCAAATGTTTCTAATTTCTTTATATCAATTTTAGATACTGAATAGAATACTAAGTAATTGGCAAATTGAACTTGGCTCTCCGAGCTTCTCAATAGGATGGAAAGCAATCAAAGAACAAGAGTGTCAAAAGTACTGAGAGATGGTCAGTGCTCCAAATATTAATAAAACAGCAGCCAGCAGTGTTTTGAGTAGCTAGATCAGTAATCATCCATTTGGTGCGGCATTCTCAGAAGTGTATTCTCAAAATACCAGGCCAAGTTGAAGAACAAGGCTATGCTAGACACTTCTTAGTGTCTGATGATCCAGTAATAGAGCAGATGGGGAAAGAGAAGAAAATAGCAATTTGCAGCATGGTAGGGCTTAGAGGGGGTTTTGTACTCCTTGACCTATTGACTGCTCCCCCTTCTGTTTTTTAAACTTTTTTACCACTGCTTCATGACTAACATCTGAAAGGCATATGAGGTCTGCTCCCACCAGGCATACAGCTCACCCTTCTGTCTGCAATCCTGTCTTACTTATTCATGCTTCCAGTTATAGAAACGCTAAGGTATATTTTATTTTGTGGGTACTTCCTGAGAAAAAAAAAAATGGAGATGCTTTTTATGATTGCAGATTCTGTGGATTTTCATTTGGCCTAGGATGAAAGAGCTCAAAGGGTCATCTGAGCCAAGCTTATCTCCGTAGGGTATTCATCACTTCTGCTAGGCCAGACCTTGCAGTATGATTGCAGAGCCTCTCTGGTGCATAGGTTTACTATACTGAGTCCTATTAACATGCATGGCTGTGCTATATTTTAAGATCATAGCATTTTATTGAAATTGCAGTAGGGATGTCTGTCTTATGTCAGGAAGATGCAAGTATTAGGGTCATTAAGCTCTGTCTTTCTGTGTGCTTAAAACATCTAGATTCCTTTTTATCTCATCTCTTGGAGAAAAAAGAGCACTGCTGCAAAGAACAGGATGGGAAAAAAACTGCTTACAGGGGACTATGTACACTTCATGACAATATAAGTTAGAAACATCTGAAAATGCCACGTAACACTAGCCCAACCTTGTCTAGAGAAATAAAGTGATCATTTGAGAATTTCTACTTTTTTATTATCAGCTCTTTCTGAAGTAACCTAATTTAAACATTTCCCATGAAAATAATTCTTACTTGTCTTCTTATTCTTTCTCCTACTCTCAAATCAATATTCCAGAATAGGTATTTGGGGTGGGAAATTATTTATATATGTCTGGAGATTTCTTACAGATTTTTTTAGTGCAAAATATATTTTAGTGTAAAATATATGCCTGTGTTAGGTTATTGGTTATCTTTAATTTTAAAATCTTGGGACTCTAATTTCTTACAACTAGAAGCACTGCCAGCTGTGACACTATCTTTCACAGAATCACAGAATATATTGAGTTAGAAGAGACCCACAAGGATCATCAAGTCCAACTCCTGGCCCTGCACAGGACCATCCTCCCCAAGAGTCACACTGTATGCCCAAAATGCTGTAAGTGGGAAAAGTCAGGTAAAAGAAATTGTATTTTCAAATACACTCCATAAACATCTGCTTTGCTTGCTTGGGCTTTTAAAGGAATTATTTTCATAAAACAAAATGTATGTTTAAGTTCAATAATTCAAAAGCCTATGCAGCATAACAATGAACCCCAGGTGAGTAAAATTGGTACATTTTGCAAATCCTTTTGGCTGGGTTTTTTGGTTGTTGCTGAGTTTGGGTTTTGGGAAGTTTTTTCTAGATCAGATAAGGTGAAATGTTATCTATATTTTAATTTCTTATCTTATAATTTATTTTTAGAGGATATATTTTCCTTCTTTCTTTCTATGCATTTTCTCTTCATTTCATACAGGCAGCAGTCCATGCTCTGTTCAATTTATTGTTCTCCGTATTTTTTCTCCTTTGTTAAGCCAAATTCTCTTAAACCAATACCAGCAACAGAGAAATTCTACTAAAATATATTTAACGTATTGCAAGTCCAATGCTAATCTTCGAAATTTTTTAATGCTTCTTTTTCTACTTATGTTTTCTGCATATGAAATGATCAGAAATCAGGAACTTATTTCCAACTTGTAGTCAGATAAAGTGAAAATGCAGAAATGCTCTGGCATTGTCTTTGTCATTAAAGGCTAAAGCTGCAGCATAATAACTACAACAACTTGAACTTTATGTCATTGTGAAGCAACATTAGCCGTAAGACTGAATACTGTGACCATTTGGTGTTTCTTCATCCTTCAGTGCAGGAGTTGGAAGTCTCTAAGGTATCTTCAAATAAAATACGATAAATGAATGACTAACATGTTACATAGTTTGGCTAAAGGAAATCAACTTTCAGAGTTCAGCTGAAAGTCTTCAACACAGAGCAAAAAAACTTGTTTTCAACAAGTGTAAAAACATCTAAGTCTGCCACAGTCCAGGATAGCTCAAAAATAGACTATGCTTAGTGGAGATATTGACTGTATTCATCTGAATCAGTGAACTGCCATGGACAATGAGGTCAGTGAATTATTACTATTACTTCTGTATTACTATTACTTCTGTGCAGTGTACACTTTACATCAGTTTCAGAAATGCCTTTAATAATATTGGTGTAATCAAAATAAGCGTACTCATGATCAGACTGTAATACATGAATAGCCACACATAAAAAATGATACAGATCATGCTATATAAGCAATTGTCCAATACAGAGCAATAAAATTCATACCTCAAAAACTTCACTTATATGGTGGATCTCAAAATGGGAATTCTTCTCTCTCTACATGTATGTTTGGTGTTTTCTGTGAGGTGCCTGTCTTTTTAACAAAAGTAACATGCAGAGTAAAGTGGAAAGGTCCCGTTTCAACCTGGGAAGAGGGTGGGGCAGACAGATGAATTGTTCCTTATTTTCTATGAAATCTTAATTGATTAGACGATCACCTTTATTCACCACAGAAAGACTTCTTTCTTTATGATGGATACAACAGCAGGAGAGCAAACTGTTGGAATTGATATACTTTGTTGCTTATCTGAAAGGAGATTTTTTGCCCTAATTTTGCACAATAGTAGAAACTTCCTTTAAATCCCATTTTCCTAACCAGCGCCTAGAATAGCTCTTGTTGTTAGATTCTAAGGACTCTATTGTGGCTTTTAAGCCAGAGCCCGCAGTAGGGGTTGTGGAGGGATGCACCGCCCCCAAGAAACTCCTAGAGGGTTTGTACTTGAGGACAAATCTGATGATAGAATTTAAAAATGGAACAGACCATTGTAGATCATCCAGTCCTATCTGCCAGCACAGGATTTTCCCTCCCAGATATTCTTAATGCATTGTTCAATGTAAAAGTCTCAACTCTGGGAGTTTCCAAAGCTTTGCTTGGAAATTTTTTGCCTCCTTTTTTCCCTCAGAAGTAGGAGGACACAGCAGCAGCCATGACCATGTCTTTTAATACATATCTGTGTGTACTTTGGACTGGCTTCTGCCTGCTGGCTGGTGTGAATAGGGGGCAGATGGATACGACATTTCTCTTTAATTCCTCCAGATGACTTAAAAAACACCACGTGATCCCTGTGCCCTAGGAGGAGATTTGGAACTGCCTTAAACCATCACCTGTCCTTTAATGAATCTCTCAGATTTTGTAAAGTGTGATCTAAAGTGTAATTGCTCTGTTCCGTAATGTGGTGCAGTTAATTTGTGTTTCAGTCAGAAAATGTTGTCCTAATTTTCTGGGTGGTGATTACTCTCCCAACCAGTGAAATTGGCTTGAATGTTCCAGTGCATTTTGTTTACTGTTTAAAGACTGATAAAATTCTCATGTGTTATTTGTTTTTTGGAGAATAATAATAGTGTATTCTTCAGTCTTCAGTGTTGATATATCCATCTTCCAGAAGGATTTTGAGAGATTTCAATTATCAGATATTCCACAACACTTTTGTAAGTGCTGTTGGAAAGCAGACACTGAATTTTCAGAAGTTATGCAAGTCTGTAGTGTAGATGAGGCCCTAATCCTGAAAAGAAATCTTGTGTTTAACAGTGCTGTATGTGGCAGTACCATCAGATTTATAAATATCAACTCCATGGGATAAACATATTAATGCTGAAGTATCTTGGCATTTACATGTCAGGCAGTGTCTATGAAGTCTCCAGAGTCATGTATGGATTAATGTAATAAGTTGTGTAAATAGGACTGTTCTGTAGGGAGATGTGTGGGAAGTCAGTGTTACACAAAATCTGCCAGTAGTGACTATAATAGTCATAGAAAACCCTGAAGGCTCCATGAAGATTAGATTTCCATTGGTGTTTATAGCATTGTTCTTTGAGAATCAGTATGTGAAACACTATGAAGTTTTTAACCTAAGTGATTGCAGGTTAATGTTGAGCAAATGGAATTTTAAAGGGTTTTTCCACTTTCAAATGAATGTTTTTAAGCTCTACTTGTCTGCACATTCTTAAGTGGGGGAAAAAATTCTCTAACAAAGACTAGCAAAGAAAATCTTTATAGGCAGAGAGAACTTTGAGTGGAAGGGGTAGAAGCAGATGAAAAGCCACTTAAAATGGAAAGTGGCCCACTTCCTTGATCTCATGATATGGGGTAGACCTGCGAAATTCTCAAAATGTTTTCATTAATGCATATTTTGCAAGATATACAAAACATAATTGTTTAGTTGATAAACCATTGTAGTGTTTTGTATGAAAAAAAAATTGTTTCAGTTGGACACTATGAATCCTGTTCAGATGAACATTGCAACTACTTAGTAAGATGCAGGTGGCCATGACAATGAGTTCTTACTTTTTTTGGTGAAGTTCTGTCGGCACCAAGTAATGAAAATATCTCAGTGAGACTTCCAGGGATTGAAACAAGCCGTTTTTGAACAGCATGTGTATCTGCAGTGTCTAGAGGTGACACTGCCTATGTGAATACATTTGACTCAGGCTGGAGTTCATAAGTAAAATTACCAGATTAATCAGAGCATTAGGCTAGCTTGCCACAAAAGAAATATTCAATTTTAGATGCTAAGGTATTTTCCATTTTAAAGCTACAGACAGACTTAAGGTAGGAAGCCAGATTTCAGTGCCTGAAGTTCTTTGTCAGTTTAATTAGCTGTTGTCTGGCTTTCTAATAGTTTCAGAATGTGATTTCACTTATTATAGTTTGATGGCTGTGGTGCCTGGGAGGAACCATAGAAGAGTACCTCTTCCAAGAATCAGATGAATTTTAGAGCTATTCTTAAGAGGTATTTTCTATCTACATCATTGTCCTGCTTAATTTTGTGCCTTTTTCAATTTCCAGGTATTAAAAAAAATACATGGAGCATTGTATAATTCCTGAACATAATTTCTCTCTGAAACCTTTTTCAGACTGGATGCGTTTCTACTTCCCATTAAGTGGCAAAAACTTCACAGTTGTCTTGGTTAGGATGTAAAGATAGGGATGCATTTCCATTTCTCTGAAACGGCAGCACAGGCAGGATGATTCTTAAATGTTTATTTTGCAGTTTACTTATGATTTGTTTATTCTTTGCAAAATATTTTGAAGACTGTATATACCTACATTTCCCAGCAGTTCCTTCACTACATTTTGCACAATTCTATTCACCCCTGCAGTGACCTCATGGGCTTTCTGCCATCTGTCATTGTTCCTTTATTCTAATGTATGGTGCAGTCTCACATAATTTATGACTTTGCCTGATATTTATTAGATAGACAGGATTATTGCCCACAGATGGCTGTGGTTCACAGCCAGAGGCATCTTCACAGAACTAGTGGGAAGAGATTTATTCATGTTGCCATGTGACTTTAAGCTAATTTTAGCTCTGGGTTTCTCTCGATAAGTTAAAATGAAACAAGAACGCTGGGTTAAATATATTATTGCCTCAAGTGATGCAGTTTCATTGATTTCTGTTGAGTCATACCTGTATGCCAGGTGTGAAATTAGCTGTCCATTTTTTTCATTAGTAAAATAAAATGTATGGGAGTATGTTTTAACTATAATGCATGTGTGCAGTTACAAATATTTCTTGAAGCTGCACCTTTGGAGCAGAAAAAACAGAAAAGATTTATAAAATCATACAGTTGTTGCCAGTAGATGACATTGTCTGCCAGCTTTACATTTTCTCTGCTCCTTTTTATGGGCCACTGGAGTCATATATTCTGTCATTCTCAGTGTGAGACTCGGAACATTTCTTTGGCAAAGTCAGGGAGACTGGCGTGTTGAAAGTGAGCCAACACAGTCAGGTGGTTTCATTTGTACTTGATTTTGAGACTAGTTCTTGCAGCAGATAGGACATGAAAATTGTATTGTATCTTTTTGGTGTGTTTGTTTCATTGCTAGTGAAAGAGTTGCTGCTGGGAAATTTAAGAAATCTAATTGGTAATAAATATACTGAGTTGAATCAGTGGCTTTTCTAATACCTGCAAATTCTATTTGATATAGTGCAGCTTTAAGTGGGTCTTTGTTATAACATTGCAACTACCAGTATACAAATTTAAGTGCCTGCATATTTCCTTGCTGTAGACTGAAGCAGAAATTCCCAGCCTCCAGTTTGCAATCTATAGGGCGTTTATAAGCAGTTGAGCTTGAGGGGAATGGTGCTTGAAACAAAAGCCATCTGGAATACACATTACAAGATTCTGCTGCAGGAGAGCTAGGAACTGAATAGACATAGGGAAATGCTGCATTCTCATCCTGCAAGGTGCTAGGCATCCTTTCCATTTCACTGGGAAGTCAGTGGGAATTAGAAGCACTTGGCACTTTCAGCTTCATGTAATTCAGGAATGCCATATGTAGTTAAATATGTTAAACCAAAAGATGAAGTAAGTAAATATGCTAGGTGAGGTTCTGCCAGCAGTGTTACTGATGAAAGCACCAATATAAATTGCTACTATTTGTCATCACTACTTTTGTTGTTATGACAAAGATGATGTTGGCAGTATTTATAAAGTTTTGCTTTTCTGCATTGAAGCTAGGTAATCTGGATTGACACTTGTGAAGAGCACATCTGATCATGCTGTCTGACATGTATGTTCCCTCTATTTTGATAGTGCAACTTTAAAACCATTGCACTAATTTCTCAAAATGGCACAGGATGGGTAAGAGTAAGAACAGGATTTCCATTCTGTTGTCCAGCCTGGTTTTCAAACATGCTTGTTATGGATAAGTGAACAGAAAAATAAAGGGAGCATGCTTGCATGTGGAGGATTTGCAGTTGTTTGCTTTGAAAATATGAGCTCAACACTTTTTGACCTTCTGTGGTCATTAAAATTGAGCTGGCATAGAAAAGAATGTGCCCCACTGGAGGCTATAAAGCCTGGGTAGGTGGGTCAGTGCATCTCTTCATTGTTTCAGGAGCAACACCTGCGGGATTTAACCCTATGGAATAGTATCTCCTCATCCTTCACTAAAGGTATTTCTTGAAGGTACAGGCTAATTTCAAATTTGACCTGTCAAGATACAGAGAAGAGTCATTGACACAGCAGGTGCATTTAAATATAACTGCCTAATTATACAGTGATGCAAGTTTGCTCCCAAGAAACTAAATGTACAGGCCATGGAAAACATGGTATCTGCCTGTTAAATATGCTGTTAAATAGAAAAGCAGTCTTTGGCAGTCAGGCACATTTCATGTATGAAATCATAAAAATCATGGTGATGTAAACATCTGACCATACCCATTCTTAATCAAGTATTGTGCTGGTTTTAGCTGGGGTGGAGTTAATTTTCATCCCAGTAGCTGGTTATGTTTTGGGGTTGTGCTAAACACAGGGTTGATAATATAGTGATGTTTTTGTTATTGCTGAGCAGGATTTTCACTGCGCCAAGGCATTTTCTGCTTTTTGTACTGTCACAGTAGAGAGGATGTTGGGGGGTTTGTGAGAAGCTGGGAGGAGACCCAGACAGGACAGGTGACCCCAACTAACCAAAGGGATATTCCAGACCAAATGATACCATGCTCAGTATATTAAGTGGGGGGAAGAAGAAGGGAAAGTGGGGACATTTGGAGTAATGGCATATGCCTTCCCAAGTCAGTGTTACATGTGATGGGGCTTTGCTCTCCTGGAGGTGGCTGAACACCTGCCTGCCCACAGGAAGCAGTGAATTAATCCCTGCTTTGCTTGTGTGCATGGCTTTTGCTTTCCCTATTGAACTGTCTCTATCTATGCCTGTGAGTTCTCTATCTTTTACCCTTCTGATTGTCTCCCCAATCCTGCTGTTGTGTGTGTGACCATGTGGGGTTTGTCTGTTGGCTGGGGTTACACCACAAGAAGTATATACACTTATTTTCCTTTCTGCAGACTTGAGGGTTTGAGACATGTATGCAGGCTGTTACAGAGAAATGTAAGTTCTGAAACTTGAGAAGGTAATTTAAAATTTGATTATTTAGCTAGTTTTGATTTGGAAGTTGTGCAATAGAATTCCTAAATCAGTTTTAAATTGACCATAATAGTAGAAGATAACAGAGCAATGTTGTTCTGCAGCTACTTCTAGTCTAATTCTGGCTGGTGGGAAAGTTCACTGGTCTATCTAAACAGAGCCTGGAGCTTTGTTGTGTGCTGAGGGGGTGAAGAAGATAGTTTGCAAACATGGTCCTGGCTTGAGGGCGTGTTTCAGTGATAGAAGTGTTTTCTTGCCCTTCCCACAATACCCTATATCAAAATTCTTTGTTTCAATTGGCAATTCTGCCCCAGACTAATGATGCTTTACTAAGTTGTTGAAGTCTAGGCAGGCAAGCAAATGTAGAGAAAACATAATAAAATATTGTAGGGAAACACAATAAAATATTACCTCAAATGATAATTAGAGAACAATTGTTATCTATGGAGAAAATGTAAGTAGTAAATGAGAGTTATTGCATTCACAGCCCTTACATGCCAAATGCTACAGAGTAAGATTGCAGTAGGTTTGTTCTTTCAATTTTTTGCTCAGTATCCAGTTCAATACTCACATTTACAAGTTCTTGCTCTACAGTCAGCTGTCTGGGGTTTTTACACCTGCTTTTGCCACACCTTCTCCTTTACAATGACTAGATCAGTATTTACCTAGTAGACTCTGCAATGTTGACATCATTCAGAATTGCAATAATTGAACCCAATAATCAATAAATGTTTTGAGATAACATGTATTCCCCAAACAACCATTACAAAATACACTAAATTTTCTTAGCACTGGCTGAAATACTCCTGCTGAGAAGTAAAATGTTCCTGTAGTGTACACATTCAGTCTAAGACTACCTAAGTAATGACTCTAAATGCCATCTTCTCTTAGTCGTGATGGAGAAAGGCTATTTGTTTTGAGCCCAAAAACATTTACTGAATGACAAAATAGATATTCAAAGCAATCCAGAACAAAGACAGTGAACATTGTACAATAAAGGAGATGAACATTCGTGGTGAATCTTTAAATATCTGAGTTTGAGATCTATCTTCAGTGAGATCCCTTGGTGTTCTCCTATCAATCAACCAGACAAAAATTGCAAAGTGAAGGGTGTGACTCATTTGCTCACTGGTATATTCAGCCAAAATTATAGAGCTGAGCAGATCCCATAATTTCTGGCTTTCCAGCACTGTCTCTGGCTCCCAGCATCACTTCACCATCACACCCTGCCAAGAATCGCTGCATTCAGCAGTCACTAAAATGTCATATATATGCAGAAACCATTCATCAACCTCAGACTTAGCTTATATAGGCTTTTATTTAAGGCAAACATCAATCCCATCTCATTTCTGTTGCCCATATCTCCTTTATACATTGACTCTCTAAGATTCTGTTGCCATCTGTAGCCAGTGCTTAAGCCACAAATTAATTTGAGCCAAGATACTTCCTTTGGGAGAGAAAAGAATTTTTCTCTTTTTCTCATGTTAGTCATAGTCTGAAGAGTCTGTCCTGGAAGATCTACAGAAATGGAAATGGACTAGATATCCAGAGATGGAAACGGATGGTGAAAACTGATTCTCTGATGAGCAAGAAGAATACAGCAGATGGTTATTATGTGACCTGGTATAACTTATGTCTTCATTCTCATGCATTTTTCTGTTTTATATTCAGTGTTGTTTTCCCTCCTTGAAATATTACTATCTCTGTACTGACATCAGTTCTTAAAAATTATGTTTTTATTTGTTAGGATTGTTTTGCAGACTGCTACAGATCCTCCCTAATTCTAACTAAAATATTGCTGTGCCAAGATATTCAGTTTCTCAAAAGAATTTTTCTAATTAATTTATTTCTTACAAAATGTTGATTTTTAGGTCATATTAGGAACACGTTTTTTATGTATCTTGTAACTATTTAGAAAATAACTATATATTAAAAAAAATCTGCTTTTATTGCTTATTACTATCTGATGGGACTGCATATGGCCACACTGCAGACATCTTTTTCTAAACAGTTTTCTGCAAGGCTGAATCCTTCTGGAGACCTAGGAAAACTTTGGGAAATCCTATGTTTTCTGGGAGAGAGCAGTTCGCTGCTCTTCACAGACTGCTGATTCTGGTCATAGCCATAAAAGGCCTAATTACAGCCTTTACTGGAAGCCCTGTAGTATCCTTGGCACCTGCTGCTGCTGCACAGTGAGTACTTTTCTTGTTGCACAATGGATCTGTCCTTTTCGTTGCTCAACAGTCTTCCTTGTCACACCTTCAAACAAATACCATTGTTTCCTGGAGAAAGAACGTTTAAAGGGTGCTGTAGCATTCACCCTTCCAAATGACGGAGCTGTCTCTATAGAGCTCTGTCATGCTAGAGGGCTCATTCCACTATACAAGTACTTGCTCCTAACATAATCTGGAAAGGACAGCTAACACGTACAGTAGTTTCACGATTATAAACCGCACCTGAATATAAGCCGCACTTCCGGGTAGCTGGGAAGACCACGGGATGTGTCCATATATAAGCCGCACCCGAATATAAGCCGCGCGTTCTTTTTTTTTTTTTTTTGTAACTCCACACAGCACAGGGGCCGGGCCGCACATTTGCAGCCCCCGTTCCGGGCAGTCTCATGCTCCCGGCGGCTCCCACTTGCCACTGTGCTTGGCCAGCTCTCACTTCCGGGTTGGCATTTCACTGGGATTTGTCCATAGATAAGCCGCACCTGAATATAAGCCGCACCACTGGGGTAGGCTGGATTCTTCAATGAAAAAGGTGTGGCTTATATTCGTGAAATTACTGTAATGTCATACTTTAGGTTGTCAGGTGGTTCTTGGCTCCTTAGAAGCTCGGATCACTTCAAGGACAGCAGCCATTTGTTCCTGATGGTGAGCACTACACCATCTTCCTGTACCATCCCCTGCTATTTTAAAGGGAAGGGCAAAGGTGAATTCTCAAAGAGAATTACTGATTATTAAATTTTCATTGAACTAAAAATATAATCTGCAGGAGTTTAAAGCAACTTGCTGGCACTGTTTAAAAGTGGGGAAGGTAGCAGTTCTGATCAGATCCTACCTGATCAGAAATGTTCATGGAAAATGGTAGCAAATACAATCTAGAAGATTCTGGGACACATTGATAATTAGACCAAATCTGCCATCATTTTTAAATCAGAAATTTTTGTGCAAAGTTGCTGGTATTATACTCTGTAGTGAGTTTCAGAGAAACTCACTGAGTTTTCTGAAAACTTTTTTGATCAAATGGTTCAGCTGTGAAAAAGAGAAGGCAGAAGTAAAACCAAAGCTTTGTGAACAGTGTACAATGATCTTTAGCTTCAAATTCAGATATGGGTCCAATTTTTGAATGCCTAAAAGTCTCTTTGAGTCCAGGCTTTTGGTTTAGGGGCACAAAGTAGTTCTAGCAGTTTTGTGACGGTCTAATTAGGAGCATAATTTCTTTATGAAAGAATAATATGAAGTTGATTTTTTTCTCTATTTATTTTCTAAGAAAATCCAGTGTCCTATGGTGCAAACCACAGTTAAGTTTAGATGCTGTGTCCACAACAACAGGCAGGTGTAATCAGCACTAAATACTGAACACAGGTGTTCAGACTAAACACTTGTCATGCCATTTTGGGACGGAGCATGGACAGAGACATTATTCTGTTTTGATGTCCAGACCTAGGAAGAGTGGTTATTTGGGGATCAGGGCTATGAATTTACTTACATAATTAATGGAAGACCTTGTTTTTGTCTACAGTGAGCTTGCAAAATTACTCATTCAAAGACTATATCTCATAGTCTTTGGGCACACACATGCCAACTCTGAGTTTGGGACCATGACTTTTTTCTATTCATCATACAGTAAAATATCTTGCCTGACCTCAGAAAATGTTGTAAAATTTATTACTTGTGAAAGTTCAAAAACAGGACTATAGTGTTGGATATTTATTATCGCTAACAAAATTTTTGTGAGGTCTTCATTAAAGCTTCTCTGTTATTTTTTCCTGTTCAAGGGTTTCTGCTCATTGCTGGATTGCCTGCTGATACCAGTCTTATTTCTGTGAAGTATATTTCATCTGCACATGCAAGTGTCTGGGTTTAAACAGGTTAACAGGAACATATCATATAACAGACATTGTATGAAGAAAAGCTCCTCAATTCTGTTTTTCCACAGGAAGAAAATGTGTTGGTTTATGATGTTTACGTTCAGTTGAGTTATCCATATAGTAAATATTACATATGTATTGTAAATTATGAAACCTAGAAATTATTAACTCTTCCCCATTTGCCATGCCTTTTCCTACTAGCAGATTGTCTTAGGCCCTGAAGCTAATTCCTCACACAGGGACACCAGCTTTCACAACACATATGCACTTTATTTCCCCATACTGTACTGGCATTCTGACCACCTAAGAGTTCTCCATTATTATAAGTTTTTGGTTTCCACAAGCCATACTTTTTCTGGAATACTCAAGATTTCTGAGCAGATGTTTTGATCAACCAAACAAGTGTGTTGTTTCTAGATAGTTCTTATTATCCCTGCACTCTTTTTTCCCCCCTTTGTTTTCTCGTTTGTTTTTTTCCGTTTGAGGGAACCCAAATTTTAGGGTGCCAGATGTTTCTGAGAGTTTAGTAAGAGACGTATCAATCTCCCATTTTCTTCAATTCTTTCTTTTTATTTAGTTTTGTCTGTAGTGGCAGGGGAAGCATTACTAATGTTGATTCAGTTTTAATCAACGGTCAAAAACCAGAACACTTTGCAAGCAAGCACTGTTTGTTCCTGCAGGCTTGTGCTGTTTCATAGTTGGAATTTGGCATTTTGATTGATTAATGCTTTTCACTTTTCACTTGAAATAGGAAATAAAATGAAAGAAACTATGATCATGGAAGTTTTTGCCAACAACAGGAACAATATGCCCAGAGGCTTCTGATATGCACATCTCTTCAATATAAAAGAAAAAAAAATTCAGACCAAAGCAAGTCAAAGAATTTTGAGGTAAGTCTGAAAAGAGTACTTAAACTTCTGGATATGAGTCTGAGCCTATGGACATTTTAGATTCGATCATTTCTATGGCTATGTGTCAAAAATATTGATCATCGCATGTCTTTTGTGTTCAACCTTTGTTCTATTTTCTAGCTAATTGATTATTTCATGGAATTTTGTAATTGCTTGATCAAAGAAAACAGAGCAATAGAGTTTCCTTCATGTTTACTTCCTTGATTTAATACCCAAGGTTTACTCTTTGTTCTGAAAACATTCCAAATGTTAAAAGGGAAGAAGGGAAGAGGATACTCCTTTCCACATATGAATTTTTTAGTACAGTAAGAGGAGCAGCAGCATATTTTGGATAGGTACTGCATGATTAAGTGAGGTTTGCAAATCATAACATTGAAGTCCAAGTGACAGTAACCAATGACAGTAACCAACAAAGCAGTAGGAAGGCAAAGTCCAGAGATGGTACAAGCACAATACGGAATCCACAGAACAAGCAGTGTTTTCTTTGACATAAATGACTTGTGAATCTGATTGTAAATAATCTAAAATGAATTTACAAAATACTTTGCATTTGTATGTGGTTTATATGGAAGGATTCTGCTAGGCATTGACTCAGTCAGTATGAAATGCATTTCTCCTTGGGCTAGAAAGCAAGAGCCTTTCTGATGAAAAGCAGTACAGAGAGGTTTGTTACTGGCACTGGGGAAATGGTGCCAGTTACTCCTTTCTCAGTATGGGCCACATCAATCCCAAGCACTGAGTACTCATATCCCTAGTGAAAAATGGCAGCCTGGGAATGCAGTGCATTTATTTGGGACGTAAGTATAACAGTGAGTCACCAACACCGCTTTTTGTAGTTTGTTGGAATTTGTAACACTTTTGTTCTAAATTCAGGGTTGGGGAGGAGGGGGGGAGTGTTATACTCCTGTGAAGTATGGTGCCAGATGACCTCTCTGCCTGAAATAGTATGATATGTTACAGCATGCTGTGCGAAGTTCTTTGGTGCTACCAGTAAGTTGTACAAGAATTCATAGGGTTAAGTTTTGAATTGGAGTTTTGCAGTTATTACTTTTCATCCACTTAAAAAAGATTATGTTCTTGACTCTTGTGTTGGTGGGCTGAAGGGAAATCATAAAACCAGTTACAAAATTAATATCTGGCAAGCTTTTTATATGTGGAAAAAAATGGGAGATCACTACACTCATGATCTGGAAAAGCTGTTGGTGGAAAGAAAGGAAAGTTACTGCTGAGTAGGTACATGCTGGTCAGATAAGAATGATCCCATGCCTCGGTCATAATGCCTGCTACTACAACCTCTTCAGACCACCTTCTTAGTTGATTTGATTTATGTGAATGATAATAGCTAGTATTGAGCTTGAAAGGCAACTGAGTATCTCTAGGCAACTTCTGAGTATGTCAACAGAGCCTGGGCTAGGAGACCATTTCTTTCTTCCCTGGAGGTTGAATTGTTTGCCAGAGACTTATGTACCTGCTCCATCCCTTTTTCCACCACAGCCTCTCAACATACACATCTGCAAGCAGAGTAGGCAGCTGTCACTGGGAGCTCTAGGAGCTTGCTCCTGGCAGTGGTCCTGATGTGGAACTGCTCTTGGAGATGAAATTCCCCATTGCACACCCTGCACACCTGGAGAGGAGAGAGGCCTGCTTGCCTCGCCAGCTCTTGCCTTGCCTGTGTTCTCTGTTCTGTTTCCTTCAACACCCAGTTCCTTTTCCTTTCTCCAGTACAGCTGTGGTGCATGGCCATGGAGCCTTCCTGCTGCCAGCTCCCTGGAACAGAAAAAATCCTTTGTTCCATTCCTGCCATATGGAAACTGAGACTATGGCTGGTTAGGGTGATGTGGGAGGCCCAGACAGAGATGAGACCATGCCTCTGTCTGCTCTGCTTCTGTTTCTCCCACTGGCAAATAGATTTATGGCCGTTTTATTTCTTTACTTAAGCCATGTGCCTGAAAAGCAATTTCAGCCTCTGAATCCTCTAAACTGTGTAATAGATGATGTGTTTCTGAGCCTGTGGTGAGGACAACTTTGTGGTCCATGCAGGAGGGACTCAGAGGACAGTAACTGGGGCAGCCAGGAGCACATTCACTGTCGGGCAGGGCTCCTTTGCTGGGGATGGAAATGGTGGAAGAGTTTTGTCATGCTGGCATAAAGCCTTCACCTTGAAGGCAGTGGGCCTGTGGGGGACCAACCCGGTTTCCCTGGAGCAGGAGAGGGAAATACCTGGGAGTCTGTGAGAGGGCTGTGAGCTCTGTCCAGGCACCTAGAAAAACTGGGGCACGTAGAGCAACAGCAGCCAGCACCTAGCATTTGGCCTTGGCTAGACAGGAGCAACCCACAACAACTTTATGAAACTCCCCCTTCTCCACCAGTACCCTAGCAATTTAGGTGACACCCTGTGTTTTCTTCCAAAACATATTTTCCAGATCTACTTTTAAATCCTTCCAGTCCCCTGGGAACTTCTCTTTCTATCTGCATGTATTGTTCCCACTAATTAATAAAATCTTCCACTTTGGTGGGTCTTCCTTTTCATTTCTGATGGATGCACCATTCTTGGAAGAACCTGCCTATGATGTTCTAGAGAGAGTCTTGCAGGCATATTAATTGATCTGATCTTTTTACTAGTAAAGTGAAGCAAAGTAAAAATGTACTATTACCAGTATGCCAGTTTTATTTGTATTATAGCACCTCAGCCTTGTAATTAGGTAGATTGTGCTGAATTCAGGGAAGTTATTAAAACCTAAACATTTATTTAGTAGCTTTGATTTACCCTCTTAATCATTTACTTGTTTGCAAGAATTATCTGTTCTTCATCCACCTGGAGCTTTTATTTTATTACAGTTTGTGATCTAAAATTTGGCTAAAAGCAAAACCCTCAAGGTTGACAAGGACTAGGATTGACAGAACTGTGGCTCTTTGAAATCCCTGTTGTCCATTTAAATTTTAATGTTTCTATCATTTGTTCCTCAGTGTAAATTAACAGCCATGGCAGTGTGTTGGGTTTCTTTTCTGAAGTCAAGACTTTAAATTTAATTCAATAGCCTAGATTTACAGCTATTCTATATTTCACAAGGCAGAATCAATAATGTGACTGAAGTGAAGAAGATAAAAATTTATGGTATCTTGCAATTTAATGGTTGAAAAGATGCAATTGGAGAGATCATAAATTGTGAAGGAGTTTATGCTTCATTGCTCCTGATTCAGTGCTTGCTGTTAGAACTTGATTTGTGACTATTCACAAGGTGTGATTAATGGTGTGATCGATGCTTGCTTCAGTGCAGTAAAGCAGTTGTAATGCTCTTCATTAGAATAAATAAAATAAATTGACTGAGGCTTTATAAAAACTGTGTAACATTTAAAATCTAAAATGTCAATTTTTTTTTCCTGTTACAATTTAGGTTTCTTCAGGCAGTTTCCACCTACATCACATCAGTCATTGTCATTCTTTTTGGATATTATAGAAATCCATGTGGGTTTGGGTTAGCTTTATGCCAAGCTCAGTGAAGGGGAAAAAAAAAGACTTGAATAGGGCTGACTAGAGACTAAGATTTCTCATGGCTGTGTTTTGCCATCCTGGAAAAGTACATGTATTCTCCTTTAACATGCAAGTTTAAAGGAATCAAGGCAGAAAATGAATCTTCCATATACAGCTCTTATAAAACCAATAAAAATTAATAATGTTCATTGTTTTTAAATGGGATGGATGTATGATTGGTGCCCTAGCAGAGACAATGAAGATAAAGAGTCCTTTTTGAATGGTGTGTTTTTGGCTTAGGGATGTAAATTACATAATCCAAAGCTATCTCACAGTATGCTCTAAAACAGACAGGGGAATAGGAGAAAACTGCAACAGCCATGAAAGGGAGTACAATGTAATGATTTTGATGTCATTTAAAAGATTTGGCCCCAGGAGATAAACACAAGAAATAGGGTGGAGGATGCCTTGTGCACACTATTTAAATCCCCTGCGGTATATGGATCATTTTTAAGTTTTAAAAGTATAAACATGCTGTGTAAAACCTGGGAGGTGAAGAAATTGTACTGTAAAACTTAAGGGAAAAAAATTCAACTGTGGCTTGAATCTAGAGCTCTTTCATTTACTTTTGTTTGCCTTATAGAGAGATAAGCCTGTATTTAGCTGGAAAAGTTTATCAGGTTTCCACTGTACTCCCTTGCTCTGATTTTCTTTGATGTCCTTTGTCATGGTGTGTGTAGAGATTTCAGGTTTGTGTTTGATTTTAAGAGGAACTATAGGTAAATCTAAAGTTTCTAGACAGCAGAGCACCATTTGAACAACAGCAATGAACTAAATATTTTATATAATTTTTGTATATTATATATATATCTTAAAATATGCTGTAGCAACTCAAGGCATCAATGATCACGCATTTTTTGATTGGAATTGTGAAGAGAATGAAAAATGTAAGGAAACCACATTTTTGAAACATATAGCTATGTCAAATTAATGCTTCTATTATTGCACACAGTATTTACAGCCTAGCAGTTGTAACTTCACCAAAAAAAAATCTTAAAATAGATCATATTTTGTCTGTCAGCAGTCTGGCAGAAATTCAGATATTAACTACAACACGTTCTGACAGTAAACACATGGTAAAATGTGTGAGACTATAATGTAAGTAGCTAAGCTTTTATTTTGTAGATGATTTTTTGCTCCCTCACTGTCAATTGAAAAGCCAATAATTCACACACATATGCGAGTTTCTCTGAGTCATAAAAACTGAGTTTGCTAAAGCAGCCACATTGTAGCTACAGCCACAGACCCCAGAGCATTGTAGCTGAATGATCCCGAGGCACGATGCTGTAGTGGGCACGGAGGAGTAGTTACATGCTGCAGTCATGGTTACTTGACCACCTGAGTTTTCCTCTATCCAACTACTATGAAAAAATGTAGGGCCACAAGGAAATGTGAAGCTCTAGTTGTGCATAACAAAACAGAAGTTTGATTCAAGCTGAAACTCCACCAATTGTGGGAGAATACCTATGTCCTCCACTTGTTTAGTTCGATTGTGGGGCTTTTCTCCCCAAGGAACTCATGACATATCCAACATATTATGATAATTTGGGAAGAAGCAATAGATGGAACCCTTAGAGCTTGTTGTTTGACTTCATTGTTAACAAATGCATCATCATTGTTTTGTAAAAAAGAAGCCTGAAGCATTGAACAATGTCTCCAATATCACATGCCAAATTTGCTACAGTGTAGTTTCCACCATCTCTTTAGAGCTGTACCATATTCATAGAATCAGAAAATGCTGAGTTGGGAGGGACCCGTCAGAATCATCCAGTCCAACCCCTGCCCTGCACAGGATGTCTTAAGAATCATCATGTACCTGACAGGGTACATTCCTCTTTTCAAGAGAGAAAGCCGCACCCATTAATAGAGTGTCAGAAAGGATGCTATAGTAGGATTTTGTTTGGGACTTTTTGCTTACTTTCAACCCTTAAAAAAGTTAACTTCTGTTAAGTAGGGATGTTTTCAGCTACTTAGGCAGTTTACAGGTGTATTCAGCCAGAAACACATGGGCAGTATATAAAGAGTAGATTTTGTTATCAGGCTGACGAATTATGGTTTCACCCTATTTCTTCAAATGTGACATGCTATAAGAAAATGGCTCAGATTAATCAAGTACTGAAAGCAATATGACAATACTGAAGAAG
This sequence comes from Sialia sialis, assembly GCA_009812075.1. Classification (NCBI taxonomy): domain Eukaryota; kingdom Metazoa; phylum Chordata; class Aves; order Passeriformes; family Turdidae; genus Sialia; species Sialia sialis. The sequence continues at coordinate 12,093,438 of VRYO01002782.1, forward strand.
CAGAATATTATAGTGCAAGGCTTTTGGGAGGGCTGAGGCATTACACCATAACTGCTTGCATCTAATCTAACCCCCTCAGAAAGAGCTGCACTCTATGCTGTGTACTATGTACAGACATTCTCAGCTGGCTCCACCACTGGGGATTTCACCTAGCAGAGGAAGTTTTTGTAAAAGAGGAGAGAGTTTAAACTGAAATAGCTCTTCCACACTGCCCTTCACAATGGACTTTGTTTTTTCTATCCCACCCCCGCCACTTAAATGCCGTGCTGCAGTCTAACTTAGTCCATTTCAAAGTGGGCTAGACAAAAGGGTTACCCCTCAGGCATGAGGAAATTGTACATATAGGAAACTACATGGACTGCTTGGAATACAAAAAGGATAGATTTACTAGTGCTGGTTCATCCACACACAAAAGTAGCCACATAGTTCATTCTCCAGCCTTATGTGCCCATGACACCATGTGAACATGCAGACAGTTTGTGGTTTCTGTTAATTTTCCTCCAGAGGGAAAGTTGTTGTTTCTTGTCCAAACAAATGTATTTCCTCCTTGTTCGGGTAACATCTCTAAATGTTGGCTTCTCCCTTCAATCAAATATTCTCTTCTCTGTTTTCCCTTTCTTTGTAACAGTGTGAGTGATGGAGATTTAACGGAGAATAAAATGCTAAGTGCTTTCAGTTGAGGTTCTTGAATAATTTCAAGCTACAGGCAGAAAGACTGAGGTATGGCACAATATACCCAAAGCTGTATTCTTATTTCCTTGAGCTTAATCCCGCAACCTATTTAGTGGACCATTCCCAGCAATATCTTCTGAATTTTTGAAGGAGATCCTGGCTCTCCTTGTAGTAACCAGCAGATGCTGCTGCAGAGCATCAATACTAAACCTACTCTTGCTATTTTTATTATCACTGTTAATGCTGAAAGGGATACCATCTATTCCTGCCTAGTCTTTGCAAATTTTGAGGTGTGCTGATGGGGTCTATTTCTTTGTTTCATGGGAGAGAGAGCTCTGTCTTCCCTTTGCTATTGCCATTCTTTTTCCTAGTTATGAGTGTGTCTGTCCAGTGTCTATCAGTTTCTTATAGATCCCTTGCAGTTCATTACTGCGTTGCTCAATTTATTAGGACCAATCATGCATTCATACCTTCTTTCATCTGAAGTGCACTTTTAAATGTTAGACTACACACTAATCAAGTTGAACATAATAATGAGAGCACGTTCACATTGTTAAGGTAAATGATCCAATGCATTCATAGTGAAGACATATTTGAACTACAGTTTGTGCTTTTTGTCGCAATATTGAACATTCTGGACAAGTATGAATTGTGTTGTTTTGCGGCAGCCTTGCAAATATGTGATTATTATTGCATTGCTGGCAGAACTCTGGATGTTTCATTGCAGCTTTGTGATACATTTCTAAGTGCAATTAACTGGGAAGGATTTGATTGTATTTAAATCTCTTCCTATAAATTAGGATATTATTACATGAATGGGACATCCACCTGTACACACATGCATCTTCACACTTACACACAGTAGTGGCTGATGTATGAGGCTGAGCTTGGTGCTATGCACTTCTTAGGGAAGGCAATAGGTTCTTTATTAGCAACTTCAGTGTTGTTGACACAGCATGTGAAGCTGGTGAGTGAAGCAAAAAAAAGTAAATTATTACTTTGGAGGTAGGAAGTTGGGAAATAGTAAATGCATAAAAATTTTCTCTTCTTTGGGATTAATGGGGCACATTTTGGGATTTGGACATTTTGCATTTTCCCATTCCTCAGAACGGGAAAGGAACTGTTTGATGCAGTTGTTAAAATTGTATAGGAGAACCTAAAGATTCTTTGTGCTGTGTAAGGAATCCTGTTCCAGGATGTCTGCAAAGAAAAAGACACTTCTACCTGAGTAAATTGGTCTAATTATGTTCCTACAGAGCAAGCAGGATTTGGCTTCAGCTTTGTAAAAGGATGTCCAGTGTTAGGGCACTAAATGCACAGCTAAATGATGGTGAAACATTGCAAGGTAATCAAGTGAACATGGGTAGTGATAGTGGTGACCAGAAGCAGTGACCATAATATAGTCTCAAGGTCCCAGTGTTGTTTGTCTGCTGGACCCAGGTTGCTCAGTAAAGGTGGAGCAGAGCTCACTCTTTTTGCCATGCCTTCCTTCTAGAGAGAGCAGAGTTCCCAGGGCAATGAAGTCCTTTGTTCTGTTGCTGCTTTGTAATGTGAGTTGGAACATTTTCTCCTGAGGACACTTAAACTGGAGTTCATTGCCTAATTTCAGTAGACTTACATATATCTTTAAGAAATGCCACTCCAGGATACAAGTGAGGTGGTTGTCACCTGTCTTTTCTCTTAAGGAGGTATAGCAATCCCTTTGAAGTGGTGTGGACCAGATTTTTTCCACATTCTGAAGCAAAACTTTCCAAAACAATTAATTTATTGTAAGTACCACTCCCAGAAATATATCTGTACTGGAGATTTTTCATTGCTGTTATTATGACTTTCCATGCATCAGCTAAGTGTCTCAGCATGAGGTTCAGCTGTGCTTTTAAGTCATTGTTCCCATTTTCAAAGCTGTAGTTTCATTTCTGTAAAAACTTCTAGACTAATCATATCTCCTCTAAAGTCACGTGGGCAATTGCTCATTAAAGACAAAATTTGGCCTAAGCTTTGCCAGCTTTTTTCAGGCCAGGGAAATTGATGAAAGAAAACGGCACAAATTGTGGAACAAACCAAGCCCTGTACCAAAGTCTCTAAGCCACATTTCTTGGGGCAAGAGTGTATCCTCCTGCTGTCCACATCTTTCACCTCAGAACATCTGGAAAACAGGATTCTACAACTTAAAACATAGCAATACAAAAAGAAAATTTTCACTCTGAAATCATGTTTAGATTTAAATGCAGTTCAAAACACAGTGGCCAAAATATTTACAGAAAGTTGTGTATCTTTTACCACTCCTTATTTTGTTACATATTCTTAATAATTTTATTTTTTTTAACTACTATAATTTTACAGGGTAATATAATTGGTTTTCACTATTTTGGCTGTACCACTCGTATTCCTAAAATAAAGTAAGCAGTGAAAAATGGGCACTGTGCCCAAACTCTCAAAGTTATTTATATGTCTCTAAAATCCAATCTGGAGGAGGCAAATGGAAAATTTGCATTTTTTGTAGTTGAAACAAGCTTAACATCTTGCTGAAAGTGTCAGAAAGCCAAGCTCAAATTGCAGTGAGCACATGGAAACTCAGATATGAATGCTATACTTCAGTAAATATTATCTTACCCAGATGATATGAAAACATTTGTGAAGCAAACAAATTTAATTTGTGGAATTTTTTTCAAGAGAAAGGCATAATGCATCACCTGGCTGTACTTCATTTTCTTTCTACAGATAAATCAGTGTCATGCACTGTGTGAGCCCCTGCAGTGCTGTCAATGAGCCACAAGTTCACATGGTTTTTGCAGACTGACTGAGACTGAAAGGTGCTTTCCAATATTAAGCTGCAGTGTTTTAATGCATCTGATCTCTTTGGTCAGAAAAAATCCTAATTAGAGAAGAGCTATCCCTGATGACTCTGTAACACTGTTGTAGTAAGATCAGTACATTTTCTAGTGCTTCTAGTTTCAAATACGAGAACTATAAGTTTCACTGTCTTACTTAAGATGACACTGCACAGTCTCATGCATCTCTTTTCACTGGTATTTTGTCTGTATTTTCCTTTCTAAAATTCCGGTATTGGCAGTTTTTTCACTGTTAGTTAAATTATGGCTGTTGCTTTTAAAAAGAGAAAGCAAAGTGACCCATGAACCAATAAAATGAAAACTGTTCAATAAACATCTAAATAAAATCTCAAATGTGTTGAGAATCTCAGATCTCAGAGCCCTATTTAATTTTTCATCCAAATATGTCAGCTGCAAAGACCAAGATTTACTAAAATAGCTTTTGGTGGAAAAATTCTTTTCTGACTGAAGAAACTACTTCAGAGTTTCTGAAAGATTTTGACTTTGATTTAAGAAAAAGCAACAAAGCAACACCATCCTAAATAATTTGTTAGAAAACTAAGATGCTTACATTTCAAGTTGTTACCAGAATACTTGTAGCTGAGGTGCCTTTTTCTCTTTAGTGGCTCCTTGCTAATTTCTATCATGTGCTGCCATGCTAAATTCAATCCAATGGAAGATGAAATCCAAGCAGAGCCCTCATTTAGGGGAAGAATCATAATGAGATGAAGCTTCAGAGAAGTGATGTTCTGGCTCTAATGCAGCATTTCTAAATTGCAGTGTATGATCAAATCTAACCTTGTATTTCTTGTCTCCACTGTGGGGCCTTCCTGTTGTAATTAATTTCCATGTTGCTCCTTCTCACTGTATCTGCTTTTTCTTAGACTGTAATGGCTTGTGTTTTTCAAAATACATGTTGATTTTTTTGAATTTGTATTTGTTAGTGGAAATTAACTTTATTTAGCATTAGGATTTCAGTGCAGTTTTCGTCGTGCCATCCACTGGTGTTTAGAGCCCACCAAGTATAAATTACCCTGGTATTGCTGCAGAGTCTCTATCTAAGGACTCCTCTAGCCTGCTAAGTATGAGGATGGTTTTGGCTGGATCTGTTTTACCAGTACTCTGATAACCACAACACACACAGAGGTCCCAGTGATGTTCTGCATTCTTGCTGGCTATTGACTATTCTCAAGTGTGTCTGTGAGTTCGGGTTCGCATCAGTGTAAAAAATGCCATAGGATCCCCCTGTAAGTTCACAAGGAACCATTTAAAATTCAGAGGTTGCAGGAGGAATAACTTTTAGCAGGTGACAGGGGGTCTTTAGTCATCCCAACATTGATCAGCAGTACCCGCAGCACAGTTTACAACTGCAAGTGGAGGCCTGTTCCTACACCAGGGAAATCACTACCTCTAAGGTATCCTGTGACTTAGATTTGTACTTCTGGATTTCTCTTCACTCTCCAAACCTTTTCTCGCAACTCCTTTAAACAAGAAATCGCTGCCCTTGTTCCTCATATCCCTTTTGCTGACTGGCAGAAACAGCAGTCCCCTCCATCTGCTTAGTCCTTTCCAGACTGAACACTTTCGGGTTGTCAGCAAAGTGTGCTTTTGTGGGAAAGCTCTCTGCCTACTGAGCAGTGTAATAGCGAGCTACAGCAAGGATCAGACTCCGTCAGCATTGGGGGATGGCTGCTTCCTTTCTTTCTTTCCTCTTCCACACCCAGGGGAAAAAGCAGGAAACACCCATTCTTTGAAGGGATGCATGTGACAAGTAGAAGGGGGAGGAGTGTGGGCAAGCTGGCCATAATGCAGTATTTGTGTTCCCACATCCTACTGCCCTCCGCTTTTCTTGACCAGGTTTGTCTCCAGATGTATCTTGACTCATCAGACTTGGCCTAGAGGTGAGAGGAATCACCAGCCAAGTTATTTGCACAGCAACCCCAAATGCTGTCCATAGGATGCTGTCCAGTGTGGCCTGATTACAGCCTTTGCCATTGATTTACCATGTGTCCTTCTTGTGTCATTCCCAAGGCAGCTTTCCTTCTCCTGGGAGGCTATGAGACTGCCAGAGAAAGCTGAAATTCCTGTTGCTTGGGTCCATGGACCAAAGTTCTGTATGCATAGTCCAGAACCAAATAAGTTAGATGACAGGTGTTACAGATACCAGGGTGTGTGATGCAAAGGTATGTGCCACTGCACGTACATGTGGTGTTTTCCATGAAGTTTGTTACCCTTAAATGGCTGTAAGCTTTAGAGGCCTTCCTGAGTGTCTGTGCTGTGCTGCTAAATTTATGCTTGTAATGAGAGAACTGCTGGCACAGCCTCAAGGCAGGGGGGAGAGAGGCCCCCAGGCCTCCACTTCACTTCTTTCTCTCCTCTGGCAGTTCACATCCAGGTACTGCTGCTCACCTGTAGACATGTGACGGTGTTAGGCTGAATCCAGATCCATCTCTTACAACTAAGGCCAGGTGATAAACTTTAGTGCTTCTTAAGAGCAGTGTTGCGTTGTCAGATTTACTACCAAAGAGCTTACACTAGAAGCAGGCTAACTTTTATTGTTAACAAGGATTAATTCACATTAGATGTTTGATCTTTTTTTAAAACAAAATACTTGTCCATGACTGTATGTCTCCCTTTATGTATCTTGTATCTTATTTTGATTTTACTCTAATTATTATTTCTCAGGGTTTACCTCTCTTGCTGTTTCTTTCATTCTTTCATTTTATTCTTCCCCAATAAATAATTTTCTCTGAACAAGTGGAGCTCAAATAGTTGTTTCTGAAAAATTTTGCAGTTTACAGTCTAAGCCCCCGTTTACCAATGCAGAACTTGGTAATGGCCTTGCAGGCTCTCAGCAGCACATTCTTATATTCTGTAGAGAAGGGGAAAGTAAGAATTAATTCACTTTCTTTTCAGACATAACACGAGCTTCTTCAGTTCCACACCTTTTTTTTCTCTTCATTTGCCCTTGAAGCAGCTCTTGTGCACAGCCTTGTTGCTGGACCTGACAGCTCTTTTGAAGGAGGGTGACAGTATTGCAGGGTGTGATGAGTACTAAGTTCTTTGGCATGGAAAATCAGGCTGTAACATTACATTTGTCTCTTTACTTGATGAATAGGATACACTGTTCTGAAAGATCCAGCTAGGTCCTAGGTCTGCACTTTTATCAGTCGTGGCAAATAACTACATATTTTTAATTCTTAATAAAAATATTTATTATATTGGCTGTATCGGATTGATGTAATTCTTTCTTCTTCTGATGCTGTAGTACTTCAATTTTGCATGTTAGCGATTGTCATATTTTAGCACCTTTCACTTGCTTTAGTTTAATAATTAGATAGTTTAAAACATTTTTCAGGTACTTTCTTTTTGGTGATATCAGACTGATTTCATTATCTGAGAGGATAATTTTTGCTCTCTAAGGTGTGCAAAGATCATGGTAGATAGCCTCTGGCAAATTGTCTTTTTCTATTTCTACATTGTCTCATCTGCCAAACAAGTATCTATGTTTTTCAGCTTTTGGTAGAGAAAATTTCCAATCAATTTATTTTACTTTCGGAAGTGTACTGCTTATTTAAATGTTTGCTTCTAGTATTTTCCAGACTAATTTGCACTGGGCAAGCCCATGCCATGGTAAGTAGTTTGATTCCTCAAGCTGAGCTGGTATGAAACAGTGAATCCTTAGAGTGCCCAGTGAGCCTTCAGAACTACACTGTGAAGGCTGGATAACTATACTGGTTAGCTGGGTTGTCCTATTTCTGTAATGAGCTTAGGTAGTGCTAATTCTGTAATCTCTGCATCCCACTCAATTGTATGTTATAAGCATTCTCTCTAGCACCTTACTTTTGTCCTCATTTATCTTCCTTTATCAATTAGATTAATTTTTAAAATGCAACGTTGAATGCATTCAGGAAAGAAACCCAGCAGGTTTTTAAGCAGGCCACTTACAAATCCACCACTACAAAGAAAAGTAATTTGCAAGTGGAAGTGAGTTACAGCCTAAGCTCAAAGGTTCTGCCATCTGTCAAAATGAAATAGTTGTGTTTATACAGAGCCCTACACCGAAGGACCTCAATGTTAAAACTATTAAACCACATAACATCCCAGTGAGGGATCTAATAGCAGCAAATCTATTATAGAGATCAAGGAGATAAAACCAAGTTAAATGACTTGCCCAAGAAATAACTATCTGCTACTGGCAAGAACAAGAAATGAACTAATTGACCCTGCTTTTCAGAATCTGTTTTAATCTTGAGACAGTTCTGCTTGCTCATCTACAACTATTTCACTCACTGTTTACCTTAATATGTTTTATTTAAACAGCCAGAAAACTGTAATATGTCTGAATTATGTAGCGTTTTCCAATACAAAGAGCCTATTAAATATATTAATTTTTCTGTCTGGCTCTTCCAGTTCATATTTTCATCTCAATGATAAGGCATTATGAAGCCCTATATTGTATTTTTCATTTGGAGATTTACAGACTGCAATTTTTTTCTTTCCCTGCCAGCTTATCCACTACACAAGCTAACTTCATACCATATTTCTGCCATTGATATGGCTATTTTCTACAATGTGAATGAAATTCCTGGTGTGATAAATATTGAATGTATCTGCAGTTTCATTTTCCCATACAATTGACCCTTTCCAAAGAATAAAACTATTGCTGCAGTATTTACTAAGTGTCCCTATTTTAATTTTGATCTCCTTGAAGAGTATTTCAATAGAATATACAATTCAACATAATTTCTCTTCATTTATGACCATGTTATATTATTTCAACATAATCATGCAGTAATAGAATGAGTTATGTTTATGAAACACCATTCATATTAGAAAATGTGCATATAGATACCACAATAATTCTAATATTGCATTTCACTACCTTTTCAGTGACAAGAGAATGCACTATTCTACTACACTGAATTACAAATGCTATACAGTGTAATCCTGCTGAAATACCTCTTTACATGTTAGTTTTGCTGTGTCAATAATCCTTCTGTATTACCAAAAAATTAAGATCAGTTTCAAGTCTGTGTCTTTTTGTGTACTGTTTATTTCCACATTTTGACTTGGTCTGTTAAGTAACTCTTCATCACATTAACTTAGTATATTAAAAATGCACAAGTATAGTGATTGATTTTAGTGTGTGAAATCTCCTAACAGTTTAATGTAGCATATCTTTTGCTACTAGTGCAGAGGTATTTCTACAGCTTGTCTTTGCAAATAGTTTGTCTTCATTCTTATTGCTAAGACAGCTTTCTTGCAATATTTTGTTGCTGTCTCTCTGGAGAAAGGGAAACCACTTACGTTGGTTAGAAAGGCTGAAGTTGGGAAATAGCTTGTTATGTCTGCCAAGGTTATCAAACTATCAGGAAAATGTGCAATGGTCCAAGTCCCTTGCAGTTACTACACAAAATCTCCTGTGCTTCACTATCTGTAGCTGTAATAATCCTTGTGCTCCAATGGGCCTGGTTCTCTCACATAACTGTTTTTGGTACCACTTCAGCTGTAGTAGAATCAGTGAAATCTCTTTTGGTAGAGCTGTGGAACAAAGAAAGGATTAGAATCCCTATAATGCATGTACAGCCTCTGGAGTAACTCAATAAGCTCAATCAATGATGAATGGTAACTCTTCAATAGGAATCCTGTCAATCCTGATAGAATTTTTGACATCCTTTTTATCTATTCCTGATCAAATCTAGACATGTTTTTTAGAAGAATAAAACACTTATTTAATGCAGTATATCTATCACTCATTGTCATAAATGTGAAAAGTTAAATGACTATTTTTCTAGTATAAACTATTAGTTTTATAACCTACATTTCAAGAGGAAGGGAAAGATAATTGCAATTACAGGGATTTTGGTACACTAGTTATTCAATTTTGAATTATTGGACATAAACAAGGAATGCAGTGATATACATGTTTATTTTTGCTGCCTTTATGCTAAGGAAAAACTCAAAAATAATAGCTATTATTTCTGTACATCCTTCAGTTCTGCCTGGTTGAGTAAGGTTAAATTAATTTCAGAGATTCCTGGACAGGATCTGCTGGAGCAAAGAATTAACCAAAAATAAGTGAAAAGGTAGTGGGCAAAGAGAATAAGTGTCAATGGCAAAGAAATAGGTGACTCCCAGAATCTTCAAGTCATGGTTTGGCATCTTCCCTGTTACCAGAGAGGAGTGATTTGAAGACCCCACTTAACTTTGTGAGGTTTGGAGAACCTTCAGCACCTGCAGAGTAAACGTGGCAGAAAAGGCAAAAAGTTACAGGATATTTTCTGGCTGGAGTTAGACTTAAACTGCTTTGCTTCTGCATAATAATGGTGAAACTTATTCTCCCACTTCTTGTACTGCACAGTTCAGCACTGTGAAAAACAGAAAAGGAGATTTCCTTTTCAGCACTGTTGTGGCTTCTCTTCTTTAAATGCACTTAAAGGCAAAGCAATAAAGGTCGGTTGTGCCAAACATGCAAAAGGAATAGTTGGTTTTTTTCCAGGTTCTGCAACAATGGAAACGATAAAAATACTAAAATATGTAGAAGTATTTTAAGTTTTGTTTGTAAAAACCTCTTCTGATTATTTATCATGAGATATAATATAACAGATGACTAATGAGTAACATCACATAATATTTCAATCAATTGTATCATTTATCTTGATCTGGAAGAGGAGAAGCAATTCAAATTAATACTAAAGAAAACGCCATAACATTTAGGCCCTGAAGCAGTTGGTATTGGAGAAGTTTGGGTCAGGTACATCCCAGGAGTTGTCTCCTATGAGGAATGGTGCTTAAAGTGCAATATCTGCTTGGATTTTTCTAGGCCTGAGGCATGGCTTTAACATTTACTATAACAGCATCTACTCTGTTGGCTGTGTTCTCAAAAGCGCTTGGAAGAGAAAACAGAGAAATTGCGCTCCTTTAAGCTGTTAAAGATAATTAATTTCATTGATGATCTTATTATTCCTGATACTAATGCCTGTTCTTGCATTTAGTTTCTTTCCCTAATCCAGCAATGCCTTGACTATAGAGATAGTAAAAGTTTTAATAGTTTTCAGTTGATGTTATTTATTTAAGATGATCATATTGTAATGCCTCCACTTCTGCTATTTGCTTTGGATGTTTATTGCTGTAAGAACCTGACTTTGAATCAATTTTCAGCATTCACTGAAAGACTAAAAACCTGATATTTCAGAGAAAAGAAGTAATGAGATATGTGTATTTTCCCTGGGCTGCAGAGCAGGAGAAGAAATTTTTTTAAAAGTCACCATAAAAGCCATTGATTCCTATAAATTGGAGGTAGACTGTTGGAGCTTTAGCTTGTTCATCAGCTCTGAGGTGTCCAGTTCCTCACCTGATATCTGCCAGTGGGAATTTTTTTACAAGGAAACGGTACAGAGAAATTTCTACATAAAAGGAATGTGTGGAGAAACGAATACAACCTTAGAGTATTTTAAGGTTTCTATTGCTTCCCTGTTGCTATCTGTGGTCTATTATGGCCTTTATTCATGGTCCATGGAGAGTTCCCACCTGATATGGACAGAATCACAAACCTGTGAAGGTGACTCTTGCTTGTCTCTTGGAAGAGGAAGACCAATGCACAAAAGGAGAATCTCCACCAGGGTACTAAGGAGATGTTTCCATACTTGCCAAAGCCAACAAGTGAAGTCTTCTAGAGAAATGTTCTCTGGTCACTTAAAGAGGTGCTTGTGCACTCTTGTATGGCCAAATAGTGACCAGCATATCGAGGAAAAAGTTACTACTGGAATTAAAATGCAGAGTCATAGACACATGGGCTCAGAGGGAAATGAGTTCCTAAGAGTTCCAGTTTATTTTGCAGTTTTGTTTGGCACTACAAAATAGAGTTGTTGGAGACAAAGAAAGAAAACCTGAAGAAAGTTTAACTTTGATAGACACTGGCACATTAAAAAGACAAAAATATTTAATTAATGTTGACTTGTTCCTGCAGTTTGGGAAAAATATTTTTTTAACATATAAGTTCTACTTAAAGCTTTGCTTTAGAAAGCCTCCCTGATGTGCTGAAAGGTTCAGAGAAGTGCTGGGTAATAACTAGCACAGCCAAGACACAAAATTACTGCATGGTGAGCAAAAGAAGCAAGCAATGGATGGGAAATATATTTTCAGATATTGTTTCTGATTTTCTAGAACTGTGCTTTTGTCAAATGGAGCAATGTATTTCCAGCCTGGTTTAGAGGGAGTACATGCTTTATTTACTTACCTGCAGTACAGTATTTTGTTGTTATTATTTTGCTATAGTTTTGGTTATGGCAAATATTTTGGAGCTGGCTGAATGAAAGAGCAAAAAGAGATGATGCTGTTTTTTTTTCCCCAGAAGCCCAACAGTCTACTAAGGCATGCTTCTGGATTTGTTGGCTTTTTGCTTTGGAAGGCTTTGAACCATATTATGTCCAGGAACTCCAAATCACCTCTGTGTACCCTGTTAAATTTCCAAAAGGATGGGGGAGATAGAAGGTGGATCAAGGAAGATGCCCTTTGTCCTTTGTGGTTATTTTGCTTTAAAATACACATATGTGTCTACAGGAAAAGTGGCTATGATGAGCTAGGAGTTTAGAGTAAATACTTTAGGATACTTGAATCCAAGTGTTAGTATTCTGTATACAGCTATCTGATAAATCTAGATCTGGTGAGATTATGATCTAATGGCCTACATCAGGCATATACATTGAAATGCATTTCTTTTGTATTTCTACTGGATTGTTAATGTGAGGAGAAGACAAGCATTCCAGCTCTATGAATTTACATTATCTTCTCTTTCTTTTTTCCTAAAATAGCTAAGGGATTTACAGATTTTTCTGACCTAAAAATATACTTTTTCTATTATCAATTATAATCCAATGGCCAGATTTGCAGTTCAATGCTATTGCAGTAAAACTTCTAATATCTCTGAGTAATTTTTTACCAACACAAATGTTCATTCCTGGAATCCTTTTGTATTCTCAGTAAAGGAAAATCCAACATAAGACATAATTAAATTACATCCAAGACATAATTTAATTATATATGTATCAAATATCTAGCTTCTCTTTTCTCTTTTACTTTTTTCTCCACATTCAGGATTCCTTCAGACATGGATTTCTCACATATTGAGAAAATTTTAGTGAGCTAATTTGCAGGCTAGAAAACAATGATCCAAGAAGGTAACTTCCTGTCATTGTTAATCCCATGCAACATGTAATGCAACAGAAGGGAAACCAGGAGATTACTCCTTAAGTTGCACGTAAAGTTATGGTAGAGCACTCATGTGTTGGTAATAAAAATAGAGCTTTCAAAGGTGCCATGTTTCCATGAGGCGACAAGCTGAACTGATAAAACCATGTATCCCATAGGTAAAAAAATATACAGGGTGATTTTTCAGCCCAGTATCAGCTTACATAGGCCAGAAGAGGAGGGATGGTGTAGAACATGAACCCACATTTTGTGGGACGGAAGAGGAGATTGTTGCTGGCTTATTTGCTGACCTGCAGTTAGGCAAAGGAGTTAGCCCTTGTCTTGGAGGTGACTCCTGGAATTTTTTCCTACATGGAAGATATTCCAAATCAACAAATATAATTTGGTGAGAGGAGGCCAAATTTGGTTCTGTCAACTTTGACACATCCCTTAAAATATTCCAAATTATAGCAGTGGTGTGTAAGAGAGTTGTAACAAAGGAGAGATTTTCAGCTCTTTTAACAGAGAGCTGTATAATCACACTTTCTTGTAGAAGCATTCGGTGTGAAGATCTGTCAATAGAAATCTCAAACTGTGAATATACAATTGCACTTTATTATCCCTTTGTTATTTTGTAACTACATAGGTATGACAGACAGAAACTGATGTTAAAAGAAATCACAATTGTCAGTGTGTCACATGCATGAATCCCAATGCTGGAAGTTTTTCAGTAAATCAGCATCTTTGGGTAGGTACACTAAATGCCATATTTTAACAAAATGTTTTTGCTCACAGTAACACTCAAGCTCTTAATTTAAGGAGAATGAACATCCTAAGGTTTTGTTACTGTAGTGCACAGTAGACAGATGGTGCTCTGTCTTTCACAGAGCAAACAAGGAATTAAACAGTTATAAGGACCAGATAAAAGTGCCGAGGGGACATAGGGAAACCTTCAATTAGACCCATTGCCAAGGCATGGCAATGGGAACCCATGTAAGCGAGTAAGTGCTGTGTTGTAAAACAATAATCATGTGTAAGACACCCTAGGTGTCCTCAAAAGTCCTTTGACTCTAGAAGGAGTACATTGCTTTAAAGAGCACACAGAGGTCTCCAAACCTTCACACACCAGCAAGATTGTCTGCCTTTCTGTATTTAAGGATTTATGGTGCTACTTTTCCTGGCAGGGCCTGGAAACCAGCCACACACAAAAGAGAGAGATGGAAGCAGCTGGTGAACTTCAGATTTCTATCTTTCATGAAAGATGAAGAAGTGGGAGCAAAGCTCTACCTGAGGGGTTGGGTTTTTTTAAGAATTAACTTCATTGTGTGTTAAAATTGTTTTGTGAATTCTTTGTTTCGGAATTTTGGGGAGGATGTGTTGGCTGTGTTTTGTCTGCCAGCTCAAATGAGCTTTGTGGCAGTTGCATAGCATTGTTTTTCTTGCCTTGTGCCAAATCTTGGTTGCCACGGCCTGCACCTGTGCTCAGGGTCAGGCGTTTCCATCTTTATGGTGATTAGGGTTTGAATTCCAAAGACTGGCAAAATGTGTCTGTTAGGATGTGCATGTAACAATTACCTCAACAGTCACTTTTCTGAAAGCTTGTGTCTGTGCTTTATTTATTAAATGCATAACTATTAAAGGAAACAACAATGGAATTCCCTTAATCCCATTTCTGCCAGACCCACGTGCAAATCCTCCAAGGGAGCCATGCACCTGTGACTGAGCTGACAGAGCAGCAAAGCAGAGAGGGGGCCTGAGATCAGCTCCCAAAACAAGCAGACCTCACTGAGTGACAGCTTGTTTGTGTCCTGAGTGATGTGCAGGATATGGTTCGGAACCTCACAATGGAATCGCTGCTCTGTGACAGTGACCGTAATGTACTTCGATTCAGTCCCCCCACAGGAGCGACAAAGGCCAAAAAGTCCACCACAAGTATGCTTAACTTCAAAAAGAACAACTCTCTGAAAACAGGGAAGCCCACTAAAAAGAAGCTAAAATGGACCACGAAAATAATTAAATTCTTCCAGGCAGTGAGAAGATCTCTGGTAGGGACACAGCAGCAGAACATGCCCCATCCCTTGGGACAGACTTCAAAAAGGATGAAAAGAGCCTGGCATGGCTAATCAGCAAAGGAAAAAAGCCATTAGAAGTAAGAAAGATCATTCAGAAAACCAAAGCTGTGTCTAAACTAAGGTAAGAAGCTTACTGCATACTAAAGACTAAAAATAAAACTGTAATCAAACTAGCCAAATGTCTTTAAGGGCTAACTAGTTTCAGGGATCAGAATTTTCGCTAAACACTTTTTTGATCACTTTGGTAGAAACAAATGATGATCAGCATGTAAAATATCAAAATGGCTATGCATTTTTTGTACTGATACTTGCTGTGAGTAAAATTGGGGCTAATCTCACATGCAACTTTTTTTTTTTTTTTTTTTTTTTTTTTTTTTTTTTTTTTTTTTTGAGGAGAGAGTGGGGACATCAGCATAGGTCTGAGGAAGGATTAACAGTACCAAAAGGGAGATCTATGCTATTTAAAAATACTTGAGAAGTTTGGTGACTGTGTGAAGTTCTTCCAGGTAGTAATGATGAAGATCAGTTGTGAAAAATTGCCAGGGTAATTAGGTAATAAAATTACCCAGATGAAATTCACAGTAGATAAATGTAAAGTACAGGTACACTGGGGAAAAAGCTTTTTTCATACAGAGGATGATGGGCTCTGAACTGATGATTACCGCTGAAGACTGAGATGTGGAGTTTATGATGGAGAAATAGTTCCATGAAGAGATCATCTCAGTGCTTGGTGGTATTTAAAAAAAAATAAATCAATAGGTAGAAGTTATTAGAGAGTAGAGAACAAACAGAAAACATAATTATCCTAACGTATAAAGCCATGATGCACCAGGACATTGAAAATTAGGTGCAGCTCTAGTCATGTCATTGCAAAAATGATGTTTTAGAACTGGAAAAAGTCCAGAGAAGGGCAAAAAAGTTGACTTAACCAACAGCTTCTGTGCAGAAGCTGGGAGACCTGCTAGCACTGAAAGGAGGCAACATGAGCAGCTGTATAAGAGATCTACAAAACCACAACTGCTAGCAAGAAGGTATGTGCAGACTCACTGCTGTACCTTACAGTGCAAGAACATATGAAAGGAATTGGAGAGAGTTTAAAACAAGAGGAACTTAATGCAGTGGATAAAGGACCTTTGCAACTCATTTCCAAAGGCTTTAATGAGTACAGGTTTTCATGCAATCAAGAGGAGTCTGGAGTTTGTAACTGGAAGGGTGTTACCTTATGTGTGTAGATAAAGCACAACCCACTCAGAAAATCTCCTGAGCTGAGAATATTCAGAAACTATGAGAGTATTAGGCGAAAATATCATATGTTCTTGTATTGGTTTTATTCTCATCAGGTGGCTGCTGCTGACCATCTCCTAGTCTATTGAATCCTTTCTCTGGCACAGTATCTCTGCTCGTGTGTGGATCACAGGTAATTACAGAGGCAAACTTTGCACATCCAGATGGTTGTAATGTATCTTATTGAATTAAATCATGTTTTTTTGAGATAGAGTATCAAAATGAGATTATAGTCTTAATATTAAAGTAATACCATGATCCTTCATAATTAGTGACTTGTGCTGTTTTCCTATAAGAGAGCTCCTAATAATGAGATTAAGTGTTGGCTGTGAGATTTGGGACTGCTTAAATGGGCAGGTTCAGTTGGTGTTTCAACCATAAATTCAGAGCCTTGAACAAGAAGCTCAGGTTCACTTCTTTCCACCTTCTAATTTCAGCTGAAATTGAGCTGATTAACTAGAAAGGATGGAGTCCTTCTATCTTCAATAGCAGACCTTCTGCCTGCCTACGAGGCACTGTTAGTCTCTTTTTATGCTTATATTTCACTGATTGCTCAGAAATATGTTTAGCATGGTTTCTTGCCCTACACTGAATTCTTACCTAAGCAGCAACTTTTGTTTGTGTAATTTTAGTATCGTTTAAGACCTGGAAATACACAGATTATTTTTTTAAGTGTTTAAGCATTTATTCATTTATTGTAACCAACTTTCCAACTTCTTAAGTGTTTTGTGCATTGTATTTAAACTTGTCGGCAATATTTTGTTCTGTAATAGATAGAATTGAGAAACACATCTCAAATAGCTTCTCATACTGCTTGTTCTAACTGTTAAGAATCACTATTCTGATACAGCCTATATTAGTGTGTTTTGTAATTAGGTAAATTATGAATGTTCTGTGATATGATGTTATTTGGCAATGTTGAATGATACAAAGTGTAATTTCTAAAAAAGTGTATGAGTCTTAGAAATTTCTGATTAGCTGTGTTTTTTAAGCTTTCTGATTTACAGGGATTTTTTTTCTTTCACAAAGGAATGAACACACTGAAAATAAGGGATTTTGTGTTTTGCCCAGTCCTATCTGAGCCACACTAAGTGGGAAAAAAACATGATGATTTTTTTTGAGTTCTCTTCTTTTTAAGTGACTGTTAAAAATACCGTAAAGATGTTAATATTAGAATTATTGTTGAATTGATCCAAGAGAGGAGATCAATATGTCACTCTCCTTAAGAAATTTAACAACTCTATAGTTCGTTTTTGCTTGATATTCCGCTAAGGTGCTATCTAACATGTTTTAAGTTTTTTTATAAATAACATTCATACTCTGGCCTATCCTAATCTGATTAATCATATACAGATTATTAGTCATACCGAAAAGAAAACGGCTGCAAAGGAGCACGCTGCCCTGAAGTCAGGCACATTTGGCAGGCTTCATACTAACTTGATAGTAATTATGATCTCCATCGAGTGAGACAGGCAGTGAATAAGATATTTAACGCTGTGTGCTTTGGCTGTGAAAACCTTTTCAACTTGTGCTTTCAATTTCTGGGTTACAGTGTTATTAAAATATCTGTGTGGGTATATTTTAAAGGAAATAATTATCCTTTCCTATACACACACTATTTTTTTAATCTCAGGGAATTTTCTCTGTTTACTGACTGCTCCCCAGAGATGGATGCTCTAACCACCATAAAGAGAGCAGGACCATAAATATCCTTTTGCAACACAGGAGCCGCAGTTATAGTGTAGTGAAATCTATCATCTCACTCATATAAGATGCAATCTGTCTGCATCAGAAAATTACCCAGAACTTTCTACCCATACTGACTAGATTCAACTATGTTTTTAATCTGAGAGATTCGATGTGTATATTCCAGGTAATACAGGTCTTTCTGTGTAGTTCTTGTATTTATAAATTGCTCTTCCTCTTTACTAAACATCATAGACTCTTCCACGATTTATGTAACACTTGTTTTTTTAACACTGTTAGTCTAACTCAGTAGAGAGTTCCCCAAATTCACATGTATAGGCTGTGTCAATACTCAGAGTAACTACTAGGCCTGAACATCTAAATTCTGTCATACCATTTTCTCATGATAATCCACTGGCCACCAGAAAGAGAATGCAGCATTCTCAGTCAGTGAGGAGCTTAGCCATAAGATATCTAGACTGCTGTAATTATCAGGATAGAAGTGCTTATAAAATCTCAAGGTACAACTCTCCTACAAGCCTGAAAATTACCTTACAAACTCTGAAGGGTAAAGATACCAAGAGCATATATTTGACCATGTTTCATATACAATTGCACTGGTTTCAGTCAATTCCCAGTTGTTCTGAAACACCTGGAAAAGTTGCTGTTGTATGTAAATAATTCAAAACTGCAATGCATTGCATAACAGCCATGATTTATTCCTAGATTTCTGATGTATAAAGCTTCTAGCTGGAAGTTTAGTATTTACTTAAATAGGTTTGCTAGATCTACTAGTAGAACTCACATCTTGCTTCTTGTGCCGCTCCAAGGCACTTCTTCAGGGAAGGGTAGTGGGAATGTCCCGGTCAGTGGAATGCAACAGGAATGAGAGGCTAAGACCAAATTTTCAGAATGTTGGACTAATGCCTCTTGCCCCTAGTCAAGAGTATGAATGTGATTGATGACCTGGCAGTGATATGGAGGGCAAAACACTGACATGTTACAATAAAAATTTTTTGAAAGCTCAAAATTTTGGCACCTATGACAAGCTGTCACATGATTAAGAAAATAGGCTTGTGTTCCAGACTGCTCTAAAACTGAATGTGAAGAGTTCCTGTAAATAGTAGTTCTCCCAAACGTGTTTATTCCAAGTAAGGTAATTCCACAC
>VRYO01002782.1:12113342-12223692 GCA_009812075.1 Sialia sialis
TGAACAGGCTGATTCAAATACCAGAAACAACCTAAATGTGGCAGATCTGTGGTCCCTGCAAATTGAAAAAAGGTAACTAAATTTGCAGAGATCTGGCTCCCACATAACCAAGTTGTTTTCTTACTGAAGGCAGCTCAGACATGCTTACATGGCGTCGCTCCACTCTGCTATAGTCTAGGAAGGAGACATCTAATACATGCAGTCTGACACAGAAAAGGGAAAAATTTGGGCTCTGGGTTAAAACTGCCAACTGCTTCTTTCTTTTCCTTTACTTTCCTCTTCCTTTGTTTTGATTTATGTGTGTGTTTGTTTAGCCAACAACCTCAAGCACAGCCTTAGGCCCCCTAGATGTCCTCTCCTCCTTCCCAGTTTTGTAAATCACCAGAAGCTTATGCACAGAGCAGACTGCAGGGAGGGAAGAGCACGCAGAGTGCTGGGAATCCAAATAATTCCCATTGGAGATGATGGCTTTCTTCCTCATCCTTCTCAAATGTTACCGTGTTGGATGGTACCACATGTTCAAATGTTACTATGGTGATTGTCTTTTCAAATATGAATGGTCCTTCTAATTCCTTCTGCTGCCTTGTGCCCACAAAGTTTGGCAGGACCTTTCCTGAAAAAGACTCTCATCACAGTTCCTGTACTGCCTCCTGCGTGCAGGCAGAAAGTGAGGATGGAGATAAAAAATAAGGGAAAGTAAAGAACATCTAACAATTCTGAACATACTTTTCCTCAAAACAATTATTGAAAGAAACCATAAGATTTGGCAACTCAGTGAACCTAGAGTTAATTTTTTTCCCAAGCTAGCTTTCTTTTTGTTTAGCCTTCCTATCTGGGTTAGCTTTTAACAAATTCAGCTGTCACTTTCTATATGAGTGAGAACGTTTTTAGTACTATGGATCAAGCTGGCAACAAGTGAGCAGTAGTGTGAGACCATCAGCAGGTGTGTGGGAGACAGCAGCAATTTGGGAAGCCTGAAAGAGTGCTGGTGAGGAAAATCAATGTTAAAAAAGCATAGTAAAAGTCTTTCTGGTTACAAGAGGTATTGCTGGAACAACTGTGCTGCTGAGAGGATAATTTGTTTTCCTATTCTTCAACAGTTTCTGATCTTTGTATGTTATCTCAAGGATTTAAAGACATTTCTTTTTTCAGTGCATTTGGCAATATTAATCTTTGAATTGAGGTAGGAATTTTACCCATAGTTCCTGAGGGCCACTTATTTAGCATGTGTTTAGAAGCAAGGAGGAGAGCAGTTTTTTGAATCCCATACTACATTTGGATCAAAAAGTCACTGCAAAAAGGAGTATTTTAACAAGAAATACCCCAATCATGGAAAATTTCCAAATAAAATTTCCCAGTAACTATATCTACTAGACATAAAACCAGATAAATTATATGGAATCAACTTATACATAAATATGAAGACAGTAGGGGAAGTATGGTTACAGGAGTTACGTGCACACCAAATGCTTATCAACATGCTTGTTGAATTTAGTCAGGGCGATTCACTGCTGCAAAAGCCCCAGTGAATGCATTTGTATTAGCACTTTGCAGCAGAGACTCTAATCTGCCAATTTCTAAAAATGAATGCAGCATTCTTGAAGAAACCATGCTGGAACTGGCACTCTGGGTGAAATCCTGAAGTGAAGAGGAACATTTTCACTGCCTTTAACAAAGCCAACATTTGTTGACTGATAACAACCAATAACAGAATGGAGACTTGGAGTATCAAAGAGATAGTTAATGAAGGATATACTAAAGGATCAAGGTGAACAACACATCAGAAACAATGGGAAGTGTTTCAGCCTCAAGTCTGATGTGCTTTTCATAGTGCTGGTGCAGTCCTTTGGTATTCAGTATATCAGGATAACTTATGATGGGAGTGAAGTTAGGAATATTACAGAGCAAAATAGGAAATCAAGAAAAAAAAAAGTTATACAAAAGCTTTGACTCCAGAAGGATACACTCAGACTGTTCTAAAGAGAAAGAGGTGTGCCAGAGGTAAATTAAATGGGATTATAACAAAGATGAAAGTCACAGAAAGAAGGGATAATGGGAAGAATTCTCTGTTTCCAAGGCAAACAAACAACCTCATTATATAACTTCTTTTACAACAGGACATTAATTGTCCGTTAAATATAGGTGCTGGGGAAAGTAAATTTTCATCTGTTAGTGACCCAAGAATGCATATCACTGACTGAAATATTTGTTTATAATGAGGGATTAACAATATCAGCTATAAGGAAAAAAGGTGTTTGAATTCAAATGTTTTTGCAGGGAGCACCTTCACAACTCCAGTGATATAGAGTTTCTTATTTCCTTGGTCCTTTTATAGCAACATGAAATCATCCTATATTTCCTTAGTTAAATGTATGGAGGAAAAATGTACTGAACATTTAAACAAAATTTTCATCCAGGCTACAGAAGGTTCTTGGATGTATTATTCTTAATATGAGTAAGACAGGTATCTGCCCTGTTTCATGGCATATTATACTCTAATTACTAAGAAGATGAAAGGGATGTTATTATGTTGAAATTATATATTTTGCCGATAAATTGTTTATTATACAGTGGTTTTTTACTCTGTTCCTGGTCTGAATGAACATAATTTCAATATAATAGAAAAGAGGATAAAAATAAGATCACTAGAGTCATAAGAAGAATTGTGTCTTCTGTTTTATTTGAAGAAGCATATTTATTGAAGTTTCTTCTTTGTAATGAGATTATTTATCTTTTTGCTGTTGAGATGCTACCACCTTATGGTTGCATGCCATGATAAAGACTAGGAGAATATTCATAATGGAGGATACAGAGAATTAGAGTGTACGCCAAGGAGGGCAGAGTAAAACAATAGCATAAAGTGCATGGAAAAAACAGTCCCCTAATTTTGGGGTGACCATGTTTTACCCCACAAAGCGAGCTGAAATGAAAATCTATCAACAAAAATCTATGTTGCTTTTGATAGCCTGTTCAGCTGTCTACAGAGAGAAGACTTGTTCCAGGAGCTCTAGCTGCAAGAACTTCTAGAAATGGCATGCTGCCAGAGTCTGACAGAAAATAAATTAAAATGCTATCTACTGGTTCTGTACTTAACAGAGTTGTTCCCAGACTTTTTAAGTGCACACACAAAAAGAGATAACTGTGATAAAGGGTTAATATACTAGGTGAATACTTGTTTATATCTTTATAATGTTAGCACCAGGGTGTTGATGAGCACATATTTATCCATAAGCCACTAATTTACTGCCACTTTGCCCATGGTGTTGGAGAACCTCATTACTTCCCAGTATCTGATTGGGAGAAGCTGACCAGAATTTTAAGAGAATTATGAGAGCACTACAATGAGCTTCATGCTGCAATGAACCGTGTTGTCTAAGGCTGCCACACACCACATGTAAGTTTCTTTACTTTTGACACATATAATGTGTGCTCTAGCAGAGTTAATCACCGATGTGCAAATTTATTTAAAAGTGACCTGCAGGAATGTTAAAAATAACCTCTCAGGTTTAGGGACATATGCTGAGTACCCCAGACATTTATCACAATTTTAATACGAACTGTAACCATTTTTACTTGTAATGCTTCCAAGAAATCTCCACTCACTGTGAATTGGTTCCTTCTCAGCATGACCCACTGGCCTGCTACTGGTCATAACTGTACTGTAGAGCTCTGAGGAGATGATGGTTTGAGCCATCCAGGTATGTCAAAACTCCTTATTACAATGTCACAGTGGCTTCTGATGTTCTCCATTTTATGTGGATAGGAAATAAAAGATACTAAAAAACCCAAAACACAACAACAACAAAAAAGCCCTGCATGTTGGAAACATACACAGAGCTTTAGAAAAGAGATTTATTTAATGCTGTTAAACTAGCCCCATATTTTGCAAAGGGATCATGCGTTGCCTCAGCTATCATCTGCTTAATGTATTCCAAGGGGTCATCTCATATAGGAGCAGTTACTATTATGCAGTTAGAATTCAGAGGGTTTTGGAAAGAAAATTTAAAAAGTAGTTGAGTAGAAAGAATGGGGTTAAAGGTGAATTTACTAAAACTTAGAAAGAATTTCTATGGCATACATTCCATGTTTCTAAATCTGACAGATACTCAGTGAAGTGGTTTGACTTTCCATTCCCATAGAGATTTTATTTTTGTGCTGAGATGCTAAATTCTGCACCAGTTCAGTGTAATTATTTTAATTATTTTTTAAATTAAATTTGTTAGACAGTCATTATGTCATTTAATTTAGGATTGTTTATGCAAGCAAGGATTTCCATGTCTATTTCTCAGAACAATATACTCATTGCTTTTTCTAGGTGCTTACTTGTTGCAATCCACATAGTGTTAACAGTAAAATGGCCTTAGTTAGATTTGTTTTGCATTTGTTGCTTCACCCTCTGTTTCTCATAAAAATCTAAATTGGTATCAGCTTTGAATTGCTGGCACATTTGCACACTCGCACACTCAAAAATCTACATCTCTCCCATTTCATAGCAAGGCAAAATAAGAAAATACTTATGTTCACATTGGATTCTTCCTTTCATCTCTTCAAGCCTAAAATGACTTTAGTATAAATGGAAATAAAATGTCTTATTACAAAAATCTTAGTCCACCCAAATATTACCTGTTTATAGTATTCTCAGGAATGTCATTGGGTTTATCTCAGTGCTAAATTATGAACCCCCAAGAAATACATACAGGCTTCATCTACTGGGACCCAAAGCAGAAAGCAAATTAGCTCTTTATCTTGTTTGGATTTTTGTTAATCAAGAAAAATGCACTTAATTACTGTGACAGGAAGCAGTGCATGTAGAAACTGCACTGAGCCTGGAGCCAGATGTCATGCAGTCTAAGATAGCTTAAGTTTGTTGTGCTACCTCTCTGTCAACAGAAGAGAACCTCCTCAATCACAACTAGACCTTGTTTTTTTTTTTTTCAAATAGGAATTTCAGCAACTCACATAAGAGAAACATTTTTTTCGTGGCTATAAATGTTTGGTTGTTGGATTGGATTTTGGCTTTAGTTTTTTTAACATGGCCTTGTGGAATTGCTCTGAAACCTGGAGAAACTTAACAGCTCTGTGGCCTTTCAACTTCTCATGTTGTTTTGCAACTGGCTAGTAAAAATTGCCAATTTTGAATCAACAGACAAGCATGAAGTATTACTGAATGAGAATGAAGATAAAGCAAATTAGTTTCCTTATAAATACCTACATTTAGAGAAGGTGAATTAACTGAAAATGCAGAGCAGGACTTAGTCAAAACCTTCATTTTTTCCCCCCTGGCTGCTCTAGGAATCACATAAGTTCAGATCAGGATCAGCTTGGATCAGTTTATGGAGTTTTACTACTATATTCTAGTCCATTGCTTTTGATAGTTCAAATATCTCAAGAACGCCTGCTATCATGCAAAAAATAAATACTCTTAGTCCTATTTTTATAATTATCAGCTGAATTCTTGATACTTCTTGTGGCAATGCTTTCTTAATTGGAGTTGGAAGTAGTATCAGGCAAAGTCTATACTGTTTGGCAGTCTTTCACAGCTCAGTGGAATTTTATCAAGTCTCCAGACTTCAAGGAGAAGGAGGGTATAGATTTTGGACTGCTCTGATATTATGTCGCAACAGTTCATAAGGCATTGCCAACTCCCAAATGCCAGCAAGGAGAGAGTGTTTGCTTTTCACAAGGAATGAACCAGTCAGATTGTGTGTCAGCAATGGGATTAAAGTCCAACAGCAGACTGTAGGGTTTCTTCTATGTTAGTGGTTGGACTTGGTGGTCTTGGAGTTCTTTTCCAGCCTTAGTGATTCTATGATTCTTCTCCCCATGATTGCAGAGCCTTCAAATTTTGACCCTGGAATGCTGCTCTGTGAATTGTCTGGTTTCATACTGTTCTTGTGAGTACATTCCATCGGTAAGCAATGACAGAAGGCAAATGAAGCAGGCTGGTCACATGTGTGCACAGTTTCTCATTTGCTCTTTTTTTATTTTATTTTTCTCAGCCTTCGTAAGGAATGCTAATTTAACTTCTATGTTTATGTTGTTTGGGCACTTATCCCAAATTCAGACCATCATTCAGCAACCTATTACGCCAGCTCCCAACAGAGTGCAGGGATCCATGACAAATTATATGCAGCCCAGGCAGGGGGTGAAGGCTGTGGTGTGAGAGGAGCTCTGTGAGAGGCAGCAGATCCTAGTTCTTAGCTCTGTAAGACTCAGCACAAGCTGGGCAGCCACCACCTCACAGACAGGTGATAGGGTACCAGACAAGTGGCTAGGTGAAACCTAAATGCCCCTTCCTGGCTCCTACTGTGTTCCTACAATCACAGTTTATCTGTAATTTAGGAAAGAAACATATAATCTTACCAATTGCCCTGTAAAAGTTGTCAGCTCCTTGTTTACACAGTTCCATGAAATAGATAGTGTTTCAAGGTTACTTGTGACTAGCTTTTGTTCTGAGGTGACAGGGAATATTGCTTTTAATTAACCCATCATGTTCATCAAAATCAAATTCTTCAAATCATTGGGACCTGCATTGCAGAGAAATTCCAAGTATGTTGTAGTAAGAAGAAACTAGCATTATTGAATCTATTGGAAATTCATATAAAATAATGTGACATTTACCCCATTTTGACAGACAAAGTAAAACATTACAATATTATATTTCTCAAAATATATATTCAGCAAAGCTATAGTCATATTATTTTCTAAATTATTACTTTTGGATTAGTAGAAAGGCTTCAAAGATAGATTTTACTAGGAATATGCCTAGAGTTATAGAAATAAGTATTTTATATTTACAGTGCACAATGAAATGTAGTCAGTGATGAAAGAATACCATGAAACTGAATATCAGAAATAAAATCTGCAGAGAAAAGATTTTCTGCTTTTCTCATCAGCAAATTATGTAATTACAAAGTTTGCTCCTATGTGTCTGGTGCTGATAGTCTCTTTCACAGCACTAGGCTGAAGGCAAAGCTTTTTGAAGATCTTATTATATTTGTCTGGTTTTTACTTTAACTTTAAAAATAATTACACTCACGGTGTTTTTATTGATTCTCTCAACTCCTTTGATATGTAATAATGAAGCAAATTTTGGCTTAAAACCCCAGAGTAATGGTAACCAAAATGTCTTCTGTGGGTTTTAGAGAATTTTAAAAAGACATAAGCTAAGCTTCCAAGGATTCTGGATTTTTTCCTCTAATGCTGATAATCACTCAACTTCTTGGCATGATAGTGTTCTGAAATTTTAAAAATATTTTTATTATCTCAAAACTCTTTACTCTGCCCCTTCTTTGGGAAAGCTTGAAACTTGGTAACTTTTCCTAATACGAAAAATTCTTCAAGAATAGAATTTCCCCTAAGAGTTGCAACTCTGATTTTTCCAGCCTGCTTTAAATCTGCTCTAAATACTCTAAATACAGTAAACCTGCTCTAAATAATGCAAAGCTGATGGTTTATGTGAAGTTTCCAGAAGTGACTTTAATATGGCAACCTTCATGGTGGGATAGAATTTCATGTGGAACTTCATGCTTAGAGGACTGAATTGGAAGATTGTGGCTATTAGAGAAGGGCATAAGTCCTCAATGACAGCAAACAAGTGGCAGAGGAACACACAAAATCTTGTCCAGCAACTAATTTCCTTATTTGCCTTCTGTTTCCGAAATAGGGGTTTAGTGTAAAAAAAAAAAAAAATCAATAATGTTATTTATCAGTTCTATTTTGGGATCAGGAAAAGCAACTGGGAATTTTGTATGAAAAGTCTATATTTTTGCCTTTCCTGTGTATAGTGCTATTTGATATGGATAGACAGAATGCCCATGATTCCTACATTCTCAAGTTTAAAAATGTAATATCAACTCTGCTTGCAGATATACAGGCAGTATAGAGGCACCCTGTTAAACTGCTCACTCATGGCTTTGTTGGCTGGCAGTCCTGCACAGTGCAGGAACTCTCAGCATTCTTCGAGCCTGCTCTGATCACTAGCTCTGAGTGTAAAGCTCAAGAATAAAGGTGCTTCTTTATTTGATAGTTTCATAAGGCAGACACTGTAGGTATTGCATTTTTATGTGGGAACAAAACCACAGACTTGACTAGTTTACCCTATTGTATGAAAAATCATTCAATCCTGAAGCTGAATCAGAAAAATCTCATTGTATCAAGGATTAATTTTGTATCAAGGATTAATTTGTTTTATGAACTCAATAATAGCTCTAATTTTTATTATGCAAAAAATATTTATATATAATATGTGTATAAAAACTCGAGTTTTACTTTACCTTTATAGTCAAGACCACTTTAACACTTATTTAATCATCTTTCTACCTGCCCCCTCCCCCAAACAGGAGCATTTTATTGCTGTTCTTTCCTTCTGTCTGGTTGTTGTCCACATAGCATCAATTCTGCAATTACTAGAATATTAAATGATCCTGGAGGAGAATATTTACGACAGAAAGTAGTTTGTTATTCTAGAAGGACAAATAGCAGGGGTTGCTAGTGTAATCAGGAAGCTGCAGTGGGAACACAGCGCTTGCTCACGTTTCTGGGCAGCAGCCCCGTCTTTGTGGCAGTGCCACTCCGCCAATATTAATTGCGCAGTGCCCCCTAGGGACTCTGCCACTGCCGGGATATTCCCCGCTCCTCTTCCCCTTCCTTGACCTTGATCATAACTTGGAATTTCATCCTATTCCAGCTAGAATGACATCACTTGCTCTTAAACTCCTTCCAGGTTTTGCTTTGGTTTTCTAAGTTTTCTAAGTGTGGTTCACAGTGCTCTGTGTATTTTTAGTGCATGCATGTTCAGTTTTACATAAAAAGTTTTCTCTACATTATTTGAAATTGATGGTAACATTTTAAGGCATTCTTTTCTGCTTTGGTATTTCTAGGAGATGGGTTTTCTTTTCAGTTGTTTGTTAAAAAGGAGCTGTTTGAATTTCCTTCTCAGAGCCATGGTTTGATCAGTCCTGATAGAAAGAGGCTGAAGACTGCTGTACTTTGCACAGATGTCACATACCTGATGAGTGATTTCTTATACTTATTGATATGGTGGTTTCAGGGAAATAATACTAATAATCAGAACAATGATAAGGGCATGTTTCCTTTCACATCACTCACATAGGTGAGCTGAGATGTCCAAATTTAGAGGAAAGAAGAATTTTACCAGAAGTATGTATGATCAAAACAGTTCAGAAATAAAAGATGGTAAAATGAGCAAAGGGCAGTAGGTTTTGAATAGGCTTCATCAGCAGAGGGGAGAGGTCATCTAGGAAGATTAGTTATAGGAGCTATTAAATCACCTCCGTGACACTGTTAGAAGAAGCTGCTTAACATAATCATGTGCAATCAGTAAAAATGCTGTTTATTACAGAGCAGTTTTCATTTTCATATTTGGTATTATTATGTAAGATGGTGTAATGTAAGGCCGTACATATCTCCCCAGTACAAATTACCTGCATCAATGATTTATGGTGTTTTCCTGACAACTTTTAAAGTAAAAAATTATTGAGAAATATCTCTCCGAACCTGTTTCCACTAATATATCTATTAGACTTGCATAACTTTTTTTCTTTATACTGTAGTTTTAGACAATTGAAACTGATACAGAGTTTATGTATCAACTAGTCCTGCATCCTATACCTCTGAGATTCTTTCTTATTGGCACAATGCCAACTGTCTCTAAAATGCTTATCATTTACTGCTAAGACTCCACAAAAAAAGCTTGTCTTCTAATGTGGTCTCTTCAGTTTGGAATGAGACTTCTGTATGCATATTTTCTTATGTGCAAAGTAGAGAATAACATCATCACTTATGTTTCTTGTACATTTATGTCTGTGGATTATCTCAGGATAGACATGCCAAATCTGAGTTTTGGATTTGGACACATCTTGGTTGCAAGATACTGAAAGTTGATTGTCACATTTCATGAGAACTAGATAGAAAATGTGAGAGTGATTAAATCTTTGCCAGGGTGTTTTATTGGTTTGTTTTTTATCTTCTTCTTCTTTTTTTTTTTTTTATATATTTTTTAATTTTTTATAAGTTTTTGGCAGTATTAGTATCTCACAAGATAAGAGCTTATAATTTTCTCTGAGTTTTCTTTCTGTCTAGATCATAATCTTGTCAGGATGGATGTTTTTGTACCACAAAGTACAACAGATTTCCAGATAAATTGAATCAACAAGGGGATGGAAAAGCAATTTCAAACCAGGAAACTTAACTGAGTCTTAACTGTTGTAATTCTGCTTCCATAGTGATGCAGAGTTGTGGGTCCAAATATCTACTAGCAAGCTACTAAATTGCAGCAGAAGATAGGCTGTTACTCTCTATATTCTCTATAAGTCCATCTTGTCCATATAAAGTAAAATCATGTCAGAAACATAGAGCTGTACCTTTAAAATTTTACTTCCTTATTTCATCTTAGTTCAGTATAATTCCTTGTATATTCCTTGTATATTCTTTTAGCTCAATTTTTTGTGATTTATTAGATGCCATTAGCATGTGTTGGCTCTTTCTTTCATTTTCCCTGATAATCTGGCAGCCAGAAAGAGCTAGAATGAGGTACAAGTGCAAGTACATACTTTTGGAAATCATTCTAAAGCATAATATATTGAAATGTTTCATAATGAATCCTTGTTTGCCAGAAAAATATTCAACCATGCCAGAAAATTATCTGTGAGGACTAATTCTAGCCCCTTCTTTCCTCCCCCTCTTCCCAATTTGTGTTGCTTGGAAGAGGAGACGAAAAATGGCACAGATGCATGCAGTATTGCACAAAGAGTATATATGGACATTTCAGTCACTGATATTTCCCCATTTTCTGATGCTAATGTAAGATATGTTGGGTTTGCATTTGTAATTAAGATGAACAGATGGTGAAGACTTAGTTTAAAGTAATACTGTACATGCATTAAAATAATCTCTGCTGACAGTGATTCTTTACTATAGCAAGACTTAATTGCATATATAACATGTGTACATCAGAAAGAACTCGGTCTTTAGCCATTTGCTCTGTCAGGACAATAGTAAAACAGACGTCACCAAAACAGAATTGTCCTGGAGACTGCTGAATAACAGATGCATCTCTGCTGACAATATTGCCTTGCTTTAATTAATGAACACTTTATGAATAAAAGAACACATAATTTCAGAAAATATGCCAGATTTCTTTTGAAAAAAGGAGCTCAAGTTTTGCAGGAGGAAGGTTTAGGAACATGACAGTAAAAAATTTAACAGGTAAACTTGATGTTGCTTACATTATTTCTCTCATGGAGTAGTACACGTAATTTGAGAGTTCCTTGGCAAGCTTTATAAATGTGTGTCTTTTTGAACTGTTTGTTTTTGGGATTTTTTTTTAATTAGGTACACTGTAAAAGGTCTGACTGAACAAGTCCTTAAACCTCTGTAAAGCAAAAGTAGACCCCTGCATGTTTTCTTCTTTCCAATTATATAAAAGAAATTATATAAAATGCTCATACATGGCTTATACAAAATGCTCATACATGGATTATATAAAAATATTATGTGTTCTCACATGTGTTAATCACAGGAATTGGAACTTCAGGTTGCATGTCCAAAGTAGGTATCTATCCTTCACCTGTCGTACAGAAGAGAAATACATTTGTTGAGCAATACTTATTTTTCAAAAATATATTTTGATGGTTGTATATTTATAACTCAACCCCTTTTCTGTTTACTTCTTGTCCTACCTGCCATCATCATATTGGTAATTATTTTCCATGATAATGAAAACTACAAAATTCTAACCTCTGAGGGAATCGTTGGGCAGAAATACTTACTTCCTTTCCCCAAGCTCCTTTTGTAAGAGCATATATTACTATTGTTATGATTACCAAAAATTAAGTATAGAGTTTGATTAGCATTTCTGCAAGTTTTTTCAAAACTAAAGTACATCTTCTATGGTGCCAGAACTATCAGCAAAATCATTATACAGTGGTTGAACATGTCTTTACTGAGAAGAACTATTGTCCAAACTAGTTTCACAAAATCAGTGAATCCCCATTTTTTGGTTTGTGCTTGAAGGCCTGGGCTCCATTCTCTATCTTCCTCAGGAGTTGTCACTATCCAGGAGAACATCTTGGAGATTTTAGCATATCACACTGCGCGTGGTTTAAATTCCTTCTTTCGTTCCTGTTAAAATTTCTGCTTTGTTTAAAAATATTTAGATATTTATTGAAGCAAAGACTTGAACCCTGAGGCCCCATTTTCCACAGGAGCACCACAAACCTCATGTTACTGAGTAATTTTCAGTGGGCCTCAGAATATTTAAGTGTATTAAACCAAGTGGAATAGCACCAGCAGGAGAGATTGAAAGAGTCTTTATCCTAGATTATGAAAACTCTGTAATATGGTAGTTAAATATTTTTCCAGGAGATATGGTTCAAAACCCCTCAGGCAAAAAAAAATAATTGAATCAGCCTTTCTTCTACTCAAGATGGGCTGTAGGGTAAAGCAGGAGAGAGGTACTGCTTTCTTTTAATCAATGCATTAGTTTTCTTTAAAATTTCTGAAACTGAATTTAAATATTTCTCTTCAGTGTGAGCACCTCCTTCCCATCCCACAGCTAAAACTATTTAAAAATAATTTGGGAAGAAATTTGTGGTTGGGAAAGAATATGGTTTGACAGGCACACGGAGAAAGTCTTTCATTTGCATAAATTTCATTCTGGTGACAGAATTAGACCAAATAATTCTGTAAATACAGCTGAGGTATATGGGTAGTGCTCACTGAAAAAGGAAATAAAAAAGACAAGGAGTGAGACAGACTGGGACCCAAGGGAACACAAAAGGCTGCAACTTTTACAAAACATTCATTTGTCTAATTTACACAACATAATAAAAAAGGATCATTTATTAGGGGAGTTATTAGAAATTATTTGTTAGAGGAGTAGTATATTTACTGAGTATGGGATGGGAAATGTTTTTGAATGGATATGGATAATATCTCTCCAAAACTGGGGTGATCCCTAAGTCATAGGATGCAGAGCACAAAACACCAACAGACTAACACACTGAGAAAGGCTTTAAACAATAACTGAGTAAATCTTGGAAGAGTTCCAAAGAAACTGGGAACAGAAAAGGAGCTACATGCACAATAATGGGGTTTAGACAATAGAGATAGTGCAGCAGACACTTTTGAATGGAGTATTAGCTCTTTAATTATAATAATTACCTAAGTTTGAGGTCAAGGCACCTGTGCATTGCTGTCTGTGAGAAACTGATTAAAAAATTAGAAGTAGCATTTAATCTCCGTGATACTATTTCCAAAAATCCTCTTAGAAATTTAGATATTGCCAAGATTATTACTTATTATTTTTACTGTACCTAGAGACATTGACTGAGATGGGTCCCATGTCACCACCTTGATATCATTGATGTCAAGATTGACTCTCTTACCACTTGAAATAGAACATAAAATGAAAATTCTCCGCAGGGAGGAAAACCACAAAAAAGGAAGACTCCCATCTTATTTTATTCTGCTTTCCCATTTATACTGGACGTGAAAATGAAAGGCCTCATTTTGTTCCCTTTAGTAATTCAGAAAAGTCTATTCCTGGTCTTGGAAATTAACTTTTTAGCTAATCAGTTGGTATAACCTCAGATTTGCTGCAAGGGTGCCCCGAGAAGTGATGAAGGTGGATCCTGGCACCTGGACATGGATGAAGTACAGAGTTTTGCCAAGTATCTCTGTCTGCAAGCAACCTTACTCACATCATCCTAGTTAGGGTCATGGCTATTGGAGCTCTCTCCTGGTTTCTAAGCAGGAGAAGGCAACTGTGTGTGCAGTTTTTGTGTTTCAAGGACCCCACATGCAGCTGGTGCCTGACACCAGGGTTGGCCAGCAGTCTGTGGCACACAGTTCTGTGTTTTGCTCCCTGCCTGCCACGTTAGGCAAGTTCAAATTTGAAAAAGGGCAGGCAGAGATCAGTGAGGTGCATGCACATACATTCTTTTCCCTCTCCCCTCCTCCCCCAAGTATGAGTATTTGGAGGTGGATTGCAGGTAGCAAAAGAAGGCCAGTCCCAATGAGAAAAGATACCAGCATTTTTAATTGAGAACACAGAGGAGACATGGGTGAAGAATGGGTATCAAGTTGAGGGAACAAACAGAAGAGACAGAAGAAGGAATAAATCAAAGAGAAGAAGGAAATATTAGAGGTGATAGAGCCAAGGTATGGAGATGTTATAGAGGAAGACATTTACTAAAAGCTTACAGAGATGAAAAACATAAGGTTATTTCTAAAAAGAAGAGAGCAAGTGCACGAAAAGAAGTCATAGGAGATGGCAAGAGGAAACCTGGAAAAAGAGACTGAAAATTAAATGTGACATTTTGGAGGTGAATTCCTGTAAATTGTTATAACTATTACTCTGCAATGCCATTTCTGACTAATATTACCATTACAGTAAAAATTTGAAACTTTTATAGGGCTTTTAAAATGAGTAATTTCTAGTAAAATACATATGGAAATCCCAGTGTACATTTTTGCTTTAGAAAACAGTCCTGATTAAAAAATTTTCATTCACAGTTTCTTGACTTTCTCCCTTTTTGCTACTTCCTCCCTTTTTATTTCCCTAATTAGAACTCAAATCTGCACCATCTTCTAAAAAGAAGTGTATTCCAGTGGAATTTTGACAGTCTATACATGTCAGAAATGAAGAAAAGCATCTCACAAGTGCACTGGACAAGAAGGAAGGAACTGCTTTTGCAAAAGGTCGCACAAAAGAATAAAAAACACAGACTAAAACAAATGCAATAGTATTTTATGATGGAAACAAGTTAGTGACATGTCCAGCAAAACTTTGTTGGGAAGCAAAGATATTTTCTTGTTTGTATTTTCATATTTCTGAGTGAAAAAGAAAATATTGAAAGGATATGTTAAAACAAAAGCAACTTTTAGATCCTGACCCTGAAGCAAGTGTCAGGCTATCACTGCAGAGGGAGATATTTTCACTCCAGCTGTGGCCTGTGGTTGGTAACCAGACCTTTTACATTTCAGTTGTGTTAAAGATGTCACAAAAGAAACAGACTGAATGTTTTTTCACCACTGTACATGCTCACCCCATTTTGTGCTTTCACTGTTTCAGGGGTCATTGTTTACATTCACATTTGAGGTAAAATCCGCTGGAGATGATCACTGGAAAAAGAAATTCACAGAAGGTGAACTGAGAAAATGAGGTGCCTGTGGTGAAATTCTGGGTAAAAGCACAAAATTAACTGTCATCCAAGCCAAAGAAGGTGAGTAACTTCAAGTCAGTACCACCATCACTCTGATTGAAGTAGTGAAAGAACATTGAAAGAGCCTGTTTTAGGTGAGAACAAGCCTAAAGATGAGGAAAATGGTTAGAAGATGAGAGGATGGAAAGCTTTTAGTGAATCAAAAGCACCTGTTAACAATAAATAAATAAATAATTGTGAAGAAGAAGAGCCCTTCTTAATTTTCTTGAATGTTTTGTTCAGATAAAACCAAGTCTTGCAGTATCATTTCTCAGTATCTTGTGAGATGGATTACAATAATGTTAAAATATGGCAAGAAATCAGCAATATTTCATGGTTAGAATATTGTTCTAATGAAAGCTGAGACCAGGGCTGATTGTTTTCAATATGATTAAAAACTGAAAGCTTGACTAGAACAGAAAACCAAAACCAAATCTCTCTAGGATTATTTGCTTTATAATACCATCTGAAAACTTCGAGAGGGAAGGTTCTGTAAGTTAATAGACAATCATATGTAGAAGCAGTTGCTGCTTTAGAAAGCTTGCAGTTTAAAACAAAAGTGAAAAGATAGGAGGGAAAGCAGAAAAGAAAGCTAGTATACTTCCCAGCAAAAGTTTATTCTGGGAATTAATGAAAAAATAGGATTCTAAAGGCAGCTTGACAATATCTCAGAATATCTGGAGACATTAGGAAAACCTCACAGTAAGATTAATCAATGTGTCTTGCATAATCCCTGTTTTTGCAAAATGGCTGGACTACATTACCTTTTAGTTGCATTTAGATGGATATTTTTTGACTGGGGCAAAAAAAATAGTGCTGGTCTTCTGATCCCAGGCTACCCAACATCTTTCTTACTAACTTTTTAGGGGAAATAGTGTGAAACTTTGGCTGTCATTGCAGTTGTACTGTGAACAGCTTCTTCTCCACTAGTATGCAGCTATGTTCTGAAATAGTCCAATTATTTAAATGTGCAAATAATTTCTACCAGAAAAAAGAACAGATTCATAATATGGCCCTTAGTTTTGGGGATGGGTTGAGATGGGGGGGGGTGGTGGTTCTGCCCTAAATGTGATTTTTTCTTTCACCAAAGAATTAAATTTGTAAGGCTCTTATGAGGCAGAATTTACTGAATTCTGTAGAGTGCTCTGAGATTCCAAAGTCAGAGGTGCTAAAACCTTTGCAAGGTTTTCCCCACTAATTAACATCCCTGTGACTGGATGGGGATTTGTAGAGTAGGCTCACAATTCTTTGTAATGATCTTCTATTATAGATGAGAATATTTGCACTTTCTGGTGATATTTGCGTTGTGTACTCAAGGCAAAGTAGAGAGTATCATTCTTTCTACTGGCATAGAATTACAAGGGTTTAGCAAGGCAGATTTGAGAGAGAATGGCTGGCACTTTTTTCATTGACAGAACTTGTCAACAGTTAAAGGTGAGAAAGGACAAGAAGTGGGAATGATGAAAGCTTTTTCCTTTTTTTACCATTTTAAAACTGACAAATAGCTTTACCAGGCAGAAATACAGCAGAATGAATTGTAATAAACACGATGTTTTGGTAAATTATCTTTGTTAGTAAGGAAAAATCAATGTATAGATTTTTATTTTTTTTTTTAATGTGCAGAATCTAGTTATAGAATGCCTCATAAAAATCATCTCTTTAATCCTTGCATGACAGTAAGATAGAGAAACTCCAGATCACAGTGTTTCAGTCTCTTTTTGCTTTTGGAGAGTAAGTTTGAAGGGCAGAATGGTAAAATCATGTTCTTACTGACTTTGAAGGGTAGCTCCCTTAGCTTCAAGTTAGGGTAAAAAGAAAAGGTGCGTGTTTGTGTAAGTGAATTTAGCCGCTGACTTTCTGCAGTAGCTCTCTGGACTTGACAAGCTAATAGCAAAAAGCTCTGTAGACCTGAGCAAAGCACCTTTCTGTCGGGCAAAGGAAGAGGTTAGATGTTTTTGGAAGATTTAATTAAACTTTGTGTAAAGTGATGCCAGCAGGCTACCTGAGTTGAGTGCTGTTCTCTTTATCTTTTATTATGCTTTCCAAAGATACTGGCAAAATATTTTAATTATTTTAATTTTCATCTCTAAGTTGTGACATACCTCTGATACTGTTTCCCAAGTAACAGGCCCAAGCACACTCCTAGCATACTTCTGAAAGTTGTAGGATATAATTTGGCAAAATTAAAAATTAAAAATTTGACACTTGGGCTGACGTAGAGAGGATTGAACACAATCACCTCTGACTCTGTATTATGGGCAATAATAAAAATACACTTTTATGAAGTAGGCAGATACATAGTACTAGTTCTACCTTGTTAATGTAAATGCACAGGATCAGATTGAGTTATTCAAGTGTAAAGGCAGCATAAAGGAGAAAAATCAATCTAGAGTACTTTGAAAACACATTTTGAAATCTCATTTAT
This sequence comes from Sialia sialis, assembly GCA_009812075.1. Taxonomy (NCBI): domain Eukaryota; kingdom Metazoa; phylum Chordata; class Aves; order Passeriformes; family Turdidae; genus Sialia; species Sialia sialis. The sequence continues at coordinate 12,130,995 of VRYO01002782.1, forward strand.
GCTGCTGTGCTAAAAGTGTTTGCTAACTCAAATACTTTTTGCATAGTGTTTGTGTATTTGGCCTGTGTGAGAATGCCCTTCCCTGGATTTTAGCATGGAGCAAAAATGCACAGGCTTTTATTTTTTTCTTGCTCTGGAGACTCAAATCAAGGGAAAAAATATTAGCTTAGTTTAAGGTGGCTCTGTTTTCACCCACCAGATTTATTTTGCCAGTTAGAGTCACGGTGAGAGCCACTATGAGATGATGCTGAAGAAAGTGTTCAGTGAAAAATGCTTCACCTATTTGTTTCAATTCTCCCAGCAGGCGTTTAGTTGTAAAACAGTAATTTAACATATAGAGTAACCTAGAATCTCTGCCAGATGCTTATTCACCTATGCTGTTGGCTTAAATGAAAATACAGATGATTGGACCAAGCTTGATGTTTGTAACGTCATTAGTCATGGGAATAAATGGGATTTTTCATGGTTTGTTTTCCTTTAAAAATAAAAGGAAATAAAATTCAAATGAGTTAACATTGGAGGCATAGAATTTCCTGTATATTTCTAGAAATAATTTCTTATAAAAATTTTTAGGCTTTTGAGTAACATGTGGTCTTTAAGATCTTGATTAATTAAAAAAGAATGTAAGCATAGCCTGTTTCATGTGGTTTTAAGCATAACCCTATGCTCTATAATTTTTCCAAAATACTTCCTCAAGTTTTCCAGCCTGCTTTAAGCCATTTTTCAAGCATTTTTTTTATTATCTCTGCTCTGCAGTTGGACTTTTTTTTTTTATTAATTCCATGATTTGTGAGATGTCAGAGTGTCAAGTTCCCACTTGAACCAGGTAGCGCAGAATTTATGGCAGTAGCATTCAGAGTAGAGCACACTTGACTAACAGCCAGTGTCAGATACACTTCCCTGTGTTGTGCTGGGAAGAACAGAGGTAGCGAGAACCAAACCTTCACAGCTTCAGCAGCTTCAGCTCAGGTACAAAGGAAAAGTTACTTGGCAACAGTTCACAAACGGGGGAAAAGCTTTTGCAAAGTAAAATGAGAAGCATGTGTGCCTTAAGGAGTGTGTTTCTTTGTCTTTCAGCAATTCTTTATACAATTCTCATCTGCTAAAAATACATTTTGTATATTCAGTTCAAATTCTGTTCAATAACTGGTAGGAATCGCAGATCTGCAGCAAACGTCCCAGGTTTTTGCACTTATGGCTGTGTAAGATTTTCCCTATTTTTCCTCTGCCTTGGTCTACTTCATATTTTGGCATTCATATGCCTCATCTTTTTGATATACAATATATTTCTATGGTGCATTTGTGTGTTTGTGCACTTTGTGAAATTTCAGTTCAGCTGTGCTACAATATGCATGCTGTGTATATTGTACAGTGAGAATCTATTGTCCTGTCTTTGTCATTTGATCTTGATTTCATTCCTTTCCAAGACAGTGTAACTTCCATGTTTTGACCTTCCACCCCCTTTCAACATTTCTCCAGAGAACTGATCAATACCTGCTGCTTTCCCTTTATTCAGATGATGGATGGTTTTGGATAACTCTGTAATCTTTTCTCTCCTGTTCACCATCAGATTCTCCAAGCACTGACCTTCATACAGGAATTCTTCAATGGCATTCACGAGCCATGCCTCTTTCAAATATTAAATAAAGTCCAGTGAGCTTCTCTTGTTATTTATTTAGATTTCCTGAAATAGAGGAAGCAAAACATAATAGAAGTGAAACATTTGAGTTCTGACCTCTTATAGGATTCCATAAAGCTTCACCAGCTGAGTGTCATTTGATCCTCTTCTCTGTTTCTGTAATCTGTACTTGACCCAGTTCTAAGTGTGATCCAGCACTTTCCAACAGGTTAGTTTCACGTGACTGAGATTTAAGTACTTACAGGATGATGCCTAAGAGAGAAAATAAGGTATTTACTGCTTGAAGAATATAAGTCTGGTGTTGAAGCTGCTTTCTGGTTCTCTGAAGTGACTCATACAGGGCTAGAGATGAGAAAAATTTTCAGAGGAGTATTTCATAATTCTGCAGAAAGCATCTCCCTTTTAGTCTGAAGATTCAAGAAGAAAAGCAGATCTGTTCATGACTAAAATGGAGGGTAGAATATACCTAGTTGTGCTTAAAGTTAGGACCAACAGAACACTATTTTGAACTGAAAGAAGGAGAAATAACTAGCAATTCCTATTTTGTGAGGAAGTGGGCACTGACCAGATGATTCTAAATCTGAATGCAATGGTATCCAGCTTCCAGCTGAGAGGCAGCTGGAATTGCCTAGGTACAAAGTGGTAACCAGGAGGAACTGACAAATCTGAAAAAAGTGAATGATTTTAAATGAGTACCAAACCTCCGCAATAACTTTGAGAACATTCTCTATAATATCATTTTGAATTGCCTTTTAAAATTTCTTGTGGGTTTTTTGGTTTTTTCATTTCAGCTCTATGTAATATGCATTAATTTTTAGGTCTGTCCCTTTCTATTGTTTCTCCTTACTCTGTGCATTATGTATATTTGTATCCAGCTGTGCACATGCTTGGGTGCACCATGGATTGGTCTGTACAGCAGACTCATGAAGTATTTATGACTAGATCTTAGTCTCAGATGGATAAAATTGTACCAATATCTCATGATGAACACAAAACTGACCGACAACATGTCATAAATATGACTGAATTTTGACTTCAAATAATTGAACTGACAATACACAGTAGTACCAGATTCAGTCTTGCTGGAATGATCTTGATTTTAAAAGGGCTTTGCCAGCATAACTTCTTAAGAGTTATATTAGATAGGAGTAAAAATAGCCTAAAAAGCAAATTTCTGGTGGACTGTGTGTGCTAATTTTTAGCACATTGTCCCTTCCTACTTTTCTGTCAATGTTCTCTTTTTAAAAGTATCAGTTCCTCTGTTCTCCGGTAGCATTTAGGAAGGACTAACTTTGATGGACTTTTTGATGAGGCAGTAACTGATTTTATATAAAGCCAGATAGATACTTACACATGCATACACATACTTTTACACCTATGATTTCTCATGTATTTTATTAAATTTTCCGGCTGAAGGAAATGTTTTGTTGAGAAAAACACAAGACTGATACTTCAGCATTTTAAGCTGAATTTCCAAAATACAACTTGACTTGATTGAATTTTTGATTTAAATGGAAACCCTTACAGTTTAATTTCTAAACTCTGTTGACTAAGAAAATATGTTTTTCCTTCAGATACAATTATGTGAAATCAAGATAATCATCTTGATATCATCTGATATTGTTGGGGAAGAAACCCACACCACAGCAAGAAGAATCTCCTGATTGTGTGATTTTTAAAGTAGAAAAAATTTCCAGTCCTGGTGAACTGCACAACCATTGAGTGACCCATGTGGTGTCTTGGAGCCTTGAACGCTGTCTTGAGAAGGTAGATTTACATGGTTCACCTATGTTACTTCATTCACATGTTAATATGATTTTCCCATTCTCCAGTATTGTGTTATTTGGAACAACAATATTATTTTGTGTTATTTCGAACTATCTCTTAGTAAGAGCTTCAACCAAAAGCTGCATGATTTGCTGCTATGAATAGTTGCACAGAATGATACTAAATATAAATCAAATCAGCAAAGAAAAATAATTTGTGAAATGTATTCCCAGGTTAAGAGGATTTCTCTTAGATTTGTTGAATTTTATTTTTGCTGAAAGGTGCCAAACTAAGAATAGAGAGTAAGGCAAAGTGACACATTATGCACAGTGTAGGAACAAAGGATCCACATGCTGCCATTTGAACACACCCAGATGAATCCAGATTGAGAATTCTTACACCTTTACTGGATTTTGTGATACTGAGATTTGTGATGGTTGTCATCTAGGTTCTTCTTAAAGCCTTAATTCTTAAAATCTAGGAATTGCTTGGAAATGTTGGCTTTTTCTCATTTTCTCTTCCTGTTTTTTTTCTTTTTCTTCCTTTGTTTATTTCCTTTCTTTCTTCCTTTTTGTTTTTCTAGCTTGTTTATTCCTACCTAATAATTTTTCTACTTCCATGGCCAGAGAAAAAATACAAAACATATTCTGAATTTTTAAAAAATTGTATCTTCAATAGTTTAAAGCCAATTCAGTTTTTCAGTGGAACATGGAACATACGTAGATATTAGCAGAATTTTCTCTTTCTTCTTCTGTAAGAACTAACTTATCCCAGTACCAGTGACCATCCACCCTCCTTAGATGGCACTGAGTGCTCACGAGCTCAGAGAGAAGCAAAGAAAGGAGTACTCTGGAAAGCATTGCATGACAAGGGCAAAAAGATATTTGGGGCCTCTGGCGGCTTCTGTAGAATGTTCTTCTGCCTGGTCTCATTAGATATCTGCCTCTGCACCAAAATAAGCACCAGATTTAACTAATCTGGAGACTATAGTTGGCTGAGATAGCATAAGAACAAATTCTTGCTTCCAGTGCCACAGGAATTGCTGTTTGAACTCAGAGGTGAAGGCTGTGTTGCCAATATGAAGACTGATTAAATTTGACTGACCAACATTCAGGAAGGCAGGGATTGAATTTCACCATAACAAAGAGGATGTAAATTCTAGAGCAAAAAGTCTTCACATTTTATATCTGTTTAAAAATAAATACACATGCATTGACATACATTAATTAAAAAGGTGCTGGAAGATTTGGGATTTTTTTTTTTTTCATCTAACTTTGTAGTAATAAATTTTGTGTTAACTGGAAAATGACAAGCTGTTTTTAAGTGATGGCTTCATGTCAGTGCTAAAGGCTGCAGCTATGATTACCAGAGGGATGAAATTCCCATTAAAGATGGCTATTTTACTAGCAGTATGGGTTTCCTGGCTACAGTGAATTTAGCCATGAAAGAAAAGGGGGTTTTAGCAGAAACATGCATTTTTCCTAGATTCAGTTTATAAATACAAAGAATCATTGTCCTTATCTGTGTATGTGATTACTTTCAAGATGGAAAATGGGCATTTCCACAAAGCTTGAAAGCTGTGATCCTTGCAAACCTATCTTTATTCTCTGTCAAGGATGACTGGAGTAGATTACACTGGAGTATTAAAAATACTAAACCACAAAAACCTTGAACCATTGCCACAACTAAGCTACCATTACAATGGTATTTTTTTTTTTAAATCTAGAATATGCAGTAAGTGTCATCTTTCTTTTTATAATAAACTATCACTTTATCACATAAGAGAACTTACTTATCCCTTGCAATCTGCATTTATTAGTAACTCTAATGTAAAAATAGAGCAATTATATTTAAATGACAGAGCTAAATATTGTGTCAGTGGTATGAAGAAAAATGGCGATGTTGCTCATTTCTTGAAGAATGATATAGTTCATGAAAGCTACTTTTCCAGGTTATGAAATCCAGCAGGGCCTTTCTGACAACAAGCTACAACTTTCAAGGATATTACATAATGCAATACCAAGTTTCTGTATTTCACATGGTTATGTACACATTATGTGTGATTTTTTCTCCCTGCTCAGAGAAGTTTTTTGAGTTAGATCCCACTTCCTTGCATATTAATATAAATTGTAAAAAACCCGCAAGGAAATTAACAGTTAAGCCATTCAGCTACTCACCTACACTGCACTCACTTAGTTACCTCCATTCTGTTGCTTCCCACACACACATCTCCATCCTCCACTTGAACAACCCACAATTATCTCCATAATAAACCACTGTGTTTATAATAATGGAGCTGGGAGCATCATCTATCAGTTTAAGGCAAACTTACCATTGTGTGGCCATGTTTTCAGTTATTCATATGAATGAATTTCAGATACCTAATAGAATTTAAGTTACTTATAACCTTTATCAGAATGACTTTGCCTGTGTGCAAACCTCAGTATAAAATTTTGGGAAAACTGCAGCCAAAACAGCTGTTTACAACAGAAATGCTGAGGCAAGGTCAGCGAATTTGCTCAAGACTTCTTTTCAGCATGTAAAATATTTAGTATTTGGGCAAGAGCCTGAATTGATCAAGAAAAACCTTTTATCAAATCTATGGGATTCTACAAACTTTATATAAGTTAGAATCATAAGCTGTGTATAATTGGGTCAGTCTTTGCAATTCTGCCTGAACTTAGAAAGGTTCAACCTGAAATTGTAGGTGATGGACCAGTACTATTCATTCAGTAACAACTTTCAGTTGATGTGAGCTTTGCAATGCCTGCATCTGGGCCCTAGAAACTAATAATCTATGCCCTCCCTATTATGCTTCATCTTACTCATTATTTTTTGCCATCTTTAGGACCCACACAGCTCAAGTTATCACAGCTCCTCCACTGAGTTGCAGAACAGGGCACACAAAAACAGCATTTCCCTGTAGAATAGTGACACCAGTGAGGAAGCTTCTGTTGCGTTGCTGAGCATTGCCCTGACACATGAACAGTCAGGCTCTTGCTGCGGTTTCTGAAGGCAAAGTGAAGATCTGAGGAGGGATTTTAAAAGGCAGAACGTGAAGGCTTTGCTGATACCAATAGACAATTCCTTCCCCACGTGTGAGGGGCAATGGAGGAAAGAGCATGACTGGGCTTGTTTTGAAAGCTTTGCAGTCAGAGGAAGGTACCTTGGCTCATAGACTAATTGGGAGCGAGCGCTGACCTTTGATTTTGAACATGAGAGGGTCAGTGGTGAGCAGATAGGCCACAAAGGGCTTTGGAAGTCAAGACAAGTCATTTGTGTCTAATTCGACTGAGAAGGCTACAGAGAGCCAGTTCTAGGGAGTGGCAAGGGAGGGAGATTTGTGTCGAGCTTTAGAGAGAAAGGGCTGAGACTGGAGGCGGGAGAGGGAGTTGGGAGAGCAAGGGAAGTGACTGGACAATCTGAGATCAGCAATAGCAATGAAAGGGGGAGGGAGGATGGGATGTTTGAAGCAACCTTCGTATGAATGAAAGCTTGACAGAAATGGCAGCAGTTTCTGAATTATTATAATATATTCCAAAGGCATGCCAATTCAGGAGTTCACAATGCAGCTGTTGTTTCTGAGGGAACAAGAAATTATTTTAAAATTTATGCAAAGGACGATTAAAAAGGTGGCAGACGAAGAAAAAATATCTGCATAAAAAGGAAAGTTAATTGCTCCATAAAATGACTCACTGAGTGGTTCAAAATCTTCTCATGCATAAACAGCAAAGTTTTACTGTTTGGGTTTTGTTATTTGGTTCCTTCATATACTGAAAGAGTAATTTTCACAGGCCAGTATCTCTAGTAACAGTGGTAGTTACATAATTGGATGTTACGAAACAAAGCTGATACCTTTTAGCTTTAGCTTTCTGGAATTGGAAAGTTACAGGAACTGAAAAAAGTGGTTTCATTTTTATTTGCTGAATTTACCCATGGACATTTGTTCAAAGTGCTCATTATGTGCCTAACCTTCACCTTTCCTCTGGTACTATCAAGGACATAACTTAAGCTGAGAAGAAATCTCTTGTCCCCAAAAAAACGAAAAAAAAATTTAAAACATTTGTCTAAGTTATAGCCCTTGTAAATTACTAAGATAAAATAATAAGTGTAATGGGCACTGGACTTCTGGTTAAATGCTTAAATGCTGTTCTAATAAATGGCCACTATAATAATTGTATAATAATTGAAAGTTCTCTGTGAAGTTTTCTGTCATTTGATTCTATTTCTCGTATGACCACACATGAAGACCACTCTGAAAATGCTTGTTAATACCTTCAAATCATGGCTGTGACTAGCAGTGTTCTGTACGATCCCGAGCCCTTTGTGATCCCAGGTGTCTCATGCTGTTCTACAACAGGTTTGTTTAGATGATGTCCTAAAGCCCAGTGAAACATGGGCTCTGTTCTGATGAGTGATGTGCAGATGTGGAGCCAAAATGATGCTGGCTTTGTGGCAGCTGTCCAATTGTTCCTTTTAGCATGGAGACTGATTTCAAATCTATGTTCTGAAAAGAACCCATTACAGACAGAGTTTGTAGGGGTGCCTTCTATGCATGTAGGTGGCTTGTAATAAACCACCTCTCTTATTTCAAAAGCAGCAGCTGGATGTGGTTTGGCCAGTGACTGTCAATCCCTCACCTACTGCAAAGAGGAAAGCAGTTTTCCTAACAAACAAATTGTAATTATCAGTCTATCCAAGTTCTTTGACATGCATCTTGAGAGAGCTGTCTGCTCACTCTCATTTTGTGATCTTTGCTGGTTTTCATGGTGTGGAAAGATATGTTTCTTGTCACACCTTAATTTTCCACAAAAGAATGCAATTTTCATGTCCCATTAAAATAAAAAAAAGCTCCTCTCAAGAATCCTCCTTTAAAAGGCCTTGTAAAGAATGAGAAGCTGGGTTACTGGGTTTAATTTATGATGGTAGAGCCATTTAGTACACAATGTCCTTCTCTCTAGTAACTTATGAATTGACATTATAAAGTAAAATGTCCCCAAAGGTGTCTATATTCTACTTAGCAAGGTGAACATACTCTGCTATATAAAGTGAAGAGATCTTGTATTAAAGGACCAATGCTTGGAACATCTGAGAGCTCTTTAATGTTATTTACTCAGTGTTGGCTTGAAGCCAGTGACAGAAATCCTTTAAATACAACAGTGAAGAATTGGGCCCTGAGAGACGTTGTAATAACAAATTACCTCTCTCTTTCCTCCTCAGTTATCTCCACCTGTGAGATGGGAATAGCCTGTTTGTCAGAGCACAGTTGTGAAATGTAATTCATTAATGCCGTGAAATGGTTTGAGATCATTGGATGGAAGTCTCTGTTTGAGTGTCAGGTATTATTAGCTCTCAAATGAAATCTGTTTTATACTGCTGCATCAGAAACTACTCGGACACTGTTGTTCCATACAAATAATGAGCAGTACATGAGAGACATTTTGTTTGGCTTAATAGGATAGTCTGTCCAGAGTGCAGAAGGAAGGGTGAGTGCTAGCACGGGAACATTAGGGAGAGCTGGTAATACACTGAGCAAGGTCACTCATTCCAGATATATTTTGATATGGGAATTCAAAGAACCAGGAAAGAAAGAAAGTCAATTAGAAAAAAGAGAAAGGCAAGAAGAGGTTGGTTGAGGTGGAAGGTAGGAAAGTGGGGTGGGAGGAAAGGAGGAAGGTAGGTAGAGCAGATCAGATAACCTGGAAAAAAAAAAAGATGAACAAGAAAAGCAGAAATGTTTTTAAAAGTGACTTTTCAATTAAAATGAAAAGGCAGTTGGATGTTTATTACAAAAAACCACAACTTACAAAAACAAGGCTGTAATGCCATCTTGGGGTTTCTGGTGACATCTCAATCCAGCAGAGCTCTGCTCATTTGGTTTGTGAATGTCAACAGAAACCCCTTGATGCTATTGAGGCTCACAGTTGCTTGTTATTGATTCTGTATTATTTCAACAGTGGAAAAATAACACCTTTATTTTCACAGCAAAAGTATCTCACACTGTGACAGAAATGTACATGAGCTTATTGAATCTCATCTCTGTTCATTTCTATCTAGCTTCCAACACCTAGGTAGTGTTATCACTGTGGGTTAGAGAAATACTTGTTCTTTTATGGCTATCATGTGAAAGACTATTTATCAAATACACCATAGTCCAAGTCTTTATTAGGCTAAGGGATATAAAGTGTCCAGCTGTCTTCTGTTGTTTATTATTTTAAACTCACCTTGTCATTACAAATATTACCCCAAACAATCCTCTTATTGATTCTTCTGATGTGTTGTATACATCTTATTTTTCACAGACAGGATAATCAAACCGGAATAAAACGTATTTTGTGAACTGAGTGAGAATATGCACCATTTAGTAATGAGCATGTTGGAGCTTTGAGCCCAGGTCTGTAATATGTGAAAAGCCTTTCAATTTTTCTGAAAGAGAAGCAATTCAGAGATGGCATCCCTGAGCAAGGAGTATGTTGTCTCTTGATTTCCAGAGTTCAGGTAAATAGGTGTGTTGGCTTTGGCTGAGATGGAGTTCATTTTCCCCATAGGGCCGTGCTTTGTGTCTGGAGAGGTGTTGATACCACACAGATATTTTGGCTACTGCTGAGCAGTGCTCACACTGCATCAAAGCTGTCTCTCCAGTGTTTCCCCCCTCACCCAGGAAGGGTGTGGGTGAGATCTGGGGATGGACTTTAGCCAGCACAGCTGACCCAAACTGACCAAAGGGATATTCCACAGTGAGTAATGTCTGCATATAACAGCTAAGGAGGGAGTTAGGGTGGGGATGAGGTGAGCATTTGTTATCATGGGGTTTGTCTAACAGGGTGATTGCTACACGTACTGAAGCCCTTCTTCCTTGGAAATGGATGAACATTGCCTGTGGATAGGAAGTAGAGAATGAACCTTTTGTTTTCATTTGCTTCCCCATGTGCTTTGCTTTTGCTTTACTAAACCACCTTTATACTGACACATGAGTTCTTTTCTATGTTATTTTGTCCCTGCCTGTCCTGCTGAGGGGAGATAGACCAGCTTGGCGGATGTGTTGCATCCAGCTAGGATCAACTCACCATAATAAAAAAAAATCCATTGTAAAACATACAGCCTGAACTATACTATCCTGTGCATGAGTCACAAAAATTCCATTCATTAATTGTATTGCCAGTGGGAAATACTAATAACAGTTAAGTTCTAGAAAACTGAAATGTTATTCTGCATATAATGCTCCTAAAATAGAAATTCTTATCATTGAGAAATAATCATAACTTTTAAGTAGAAATGGTAAAATCCTGAAGAATTTTATAAGGTAAATTTATATTCCAGTAATCAAACTGAATTTTTTTGTGCCTCAGAAAATAATTTTATCAGTTCACATATACCTAAATCTTCTGTAACAATTATCTGCCTATCTAGCCTAAGCTAAAATCCCTTTAGTGCCAAGAATTCTACAACCTTCTTATCCAGATTGGACATGTGCTTTTCTGTCCTTCCAGCTAGGAAAGCTTTTCCCAATTTCTCTTCACGGCTTCAGACTGAAATGGTTCTCTCTCGTTCTGTTTGTTGTAGACATGTAGGAAACTGATCATCAGCTGAATCATAACATCTTTCTGCATAAGTGAAGATGTCATCATATTATTTTCTAACCATTATTACCAATCTTTCTGTACTGTTCACATTTTCTAAATTGTTCTAATTTTTTGTTGCTCTTCCATGGATTTTTCTCTGTCGTCAATGTAGTTTGTGAACAGTGATGCCAAAAACCAGCCATTAGTTCTCTTGCTGAGACCTTGTACATAGATGACCTCTGTCACACTACTCAGATCCTGCTGCTAGGACATCCCAGAATGGTGCTTTATATTTTTCCCAGTTTCATCTCAATGTTTGCCACACTGTGCCTTTGGGCTTCTCCACACTGCAGTGCTGCTGTCTGCCAGGTATTCTTCTTTATGCTTATATAGTTGATACTTGCTACCTAAGTACAGAACATATTTTTGATACTAAACACAAAAAACTCCTTGAATTGAGTGAGAATTTTGAATACAGAGGCAATACATGTTCTGGCAGAGGATATGGATCTGGTTTGGTAAATTGTCTTGAAACCCTCTTAGTGCAGTAGGGGACTCTTATTAACAGTCTTAAATATGTGTGTATATTGCTTCACATTTGGGGGGAAAAAGCAACAAACCAAGAACTTTATTTCAGAATTTTAAAATTATGCTTTATTTTCTTTTTTTCTTAGCAATTAGCACTTTATTCTGTCTTTAATTGCCAAAACTTTATTGAAAATATCAAGAGTTACGTTAAGATACACTTGACCTGGAGTGAAGTATCAGGAGTTTTTAAACATTTAACTTATAGTGTATATTAGTATGAAACTAAGTTGAGCAGAACCCATTAATGTCACAGTGGTCGGTTACCAATGGAAATAAATAATTCATGATGAAGGGAATTAGTCTAATTAGCAGGCAGTTTGAGTCCTTTGATAAAACCCAGCTCTAATTCCGTGAAGGGCAGGAAGTGCTGTCATCAGTCAGCCCTGAAAAGATTAGCATCTATTATGAATGAGGTTAGACACCCTAGTGAAGTCATGTGTGTCCTGGAGACAAACTTAATATGTTCCAGAATGGGACACAGTTTGTCTCACCAACATATCATGATTCCTACTGGGCTATTGTATGTAATAACAAGCAAAGATCAGTGCTTCTTCCTATCATTCTCCCCTTGTCCATCATCCTGACAACTGTGCAAATACATTTTCCATGCAAAGCAGGGAATGTGCCCTGAATACTTGTAAAATTGCACGAGATGTCAAAGAAAATGTATTACCTTTTCTCAGCAACCTAAAACCAAACAAACCAGAATATCACTGCAGAAAGAGGTATAAAAACACATCTGATAAATACATGGGGTGTAGAGGAAGGTGTATCTGTTTAGAAGTACATTGATTCCATTTGAAAACATTATTGCCATCTGTCACAAGATGTGTCAATAAAGCTATAGACGTAGGTCTGTGTGATAGACAGGTTTTTATATAACTGGTGATGCTATAAGGGTGTAGTATTGGATGGAGAGTAATATCCTGCAAAATTGCCTTAAATTCTGGAAGTATAGCCTCAAAAAAAAAAGGAGAAGCTTCTTTGTGTTATGTATTTTCATTTAGAAGTGTTAACTGCTTCATTTGAGGAGACTAGCTGAACTGTGCAAGCTTCACAGTTTTGTGCTACATGCTGACGCAACATCAGCTGTGTTTCCATTTTTGCTTATGAGCCTTTTGAAATTATATGTTTCCGTTTTGCAATTTGATGCAATAATGAAGAAACTCCACATTTGTACGTTATTGTATTGCCTGTTTTTATTGTAGGAAATTAATTGCTTCTTTTATTTATGTTATTAAGCGGGGGGAGAAAACAATTTTGCAGTATTTTATCATTTGCTGTAATAATTATCCTACTAGTAATACAACGGAAGACTTAGAAACAGTATATTATGTTAAAATGTCTGAGCAGTATTTAGTATGTTGACACTTGTGGCTGGGGAATGTTGGTCTTCAAGTTGTATTGAAAAAGGTAACAATAAGTGATTAATAATACCCCTGACAAGCTTAAGATTATTTATAATATAGAAATGAAGAGGAAAGGAATAAGTGTAGTCAACACAAGAAATTATTTTCATAGAGGCAGAACAGCTTAGCCACTCTGCTGTCCAAATACTAATTGACAATGAAGCACTGATACTGCAGAGTGCCAGAATCAAGTGCTACACTAACTTCAAGCAGATTCCTAAATGAGATTTTAAAATAGTGATCTTTGTAGAGTTTCTTGCTCTGAGTTCCTTGAAGAAGGAAGGTACAAAAGGTAGTGTGTCAATCTTTATTTGTTTTTTTTTTCTTGAATTCATTGGCTGGTAAAAGTCAGAACAAATTTCAATTGCATAAGCATTTTTGTGTTTCAATTCTTTGACTTCCATGTGCATCTTAAAAATTACCTACAGTGTAGGTGTGCCCCAGGCTGACAAATAGGTTCGTTCAACTTACTGAAATGGATTTATTTATACATTATGTGGGAACAGGTGCATACATTTTATCCCTCTTGATAAGGACAAGGTGCTTGGAAGTAGAAAATTTTCACATTCTAGAAAACTTGCAGTACTGGGTACCAGTTTAGGAAAGTAACCACATGTGCCCTGAAGTCACATGAGACAATTGGAATAAACAGGCAGAAAACTGTAAGGGAAAAAAATGATTTTGTCAGGTCTCTCGAGGTCATTAATTGGCCACCTAACTTTGGCTATTGTAATAGAACACAGGAGTTTCTCGTATGATTCATGGGTATGCGTTAAGTCTTCCATGGAATTCACAGACTGACTGGTACACTTTTTTCAGGTTCAAAATGCTCCTGAGAGCAAACGTAAGAATATATTGAAACACTACTTTTTCCATAGATCCAAATAAACACCTGCCCAGTTCTTATTTTGGTAGTATTCACCAGAGGGAGAAGTTGAGCAATGGATTTATTCTTCCAAAAGCTCTCCTGTCCTTCTGTGTCTTGTCTAGTGAAAGCTGAAGTGACTCAACATAGATACCTTGCTCTTGTCCGTGTGATACACTTTTCAGAAACTGTTGTTTTTCACATATCATTCCCTTCAGAATGGTCAGGGTAAAGCACAAGGACTGGGAGAGAGTTAGTGACCAAAGGCTCTTTCCATCCAGCTTTGCTCTGTAGCTCCAGGTGAGCCTTCCACCAGGCAATTGTGGCTTGGTATCAGCAGGACAGAGTCAGAGCATCATATTCTTTGCTATATGATGAATAGGATGGTTTGGGTTGCAAGAGTCCTCTGAAGATCATCTAGTCCAGCTCCCCTGCAACAAGCAGGAATATCTTCAACAAGATCAGATCATCATGGACTATTTAATTACTGCTATATCCAGCCCTCTTAGTAAATAGATCACAAATAGTTAAACAGCTCAGTATATACCGCTCAGTTACACAGTATATACCCACTGAACAAAGATACATACTCCAAGTGCTACCAGAGGATAAATTTTTAATCTGCTGATTTTGCTTGGAAGAGGTGTTTAAACAGTACCTTATTCCTATTTTCTGATTACTCTGCTTTCAGTACCAGGAAAGTGACACTGGAAAATGGCCAACGACACAGTATTTCTGATTCTTATAGCGTACTTATTTTGCTGTGCTTCTGTGACGATAACTATGTTCTTATCTGGGACAGATGGATTCACTAGGTCAGTAAGGAACACTTGGGAGGTCACAGTAGTTCCCACATCATGGGACAAAGAGGGCACACCTCAGAAAGCCAAGTTGCTATGAATCTGCTCTTTCACATTTTATGAGAAGTGAATTCTGCAAGACTTAGATATTTTAAAAACCAGAAAGCTGCTGAAAGAAGATATTTTACTGAGGCACTCTTTATCTCTGCAGCTATCTCACCTGTCCCCTCAACAAGATATCCTTATGGGATATCATCCATTAATCAATTCATCTCCTTCCTGCTATTTTGTTACCACTGTTTACATGTTCATCCTATGTCTCTATTGTCCTTATTGTTCTCACACCCTCCCACAGCACCAATACAGCAAGATACTGCAGCAGAGGACACATCAGCCACATTCACAACTAAACTTATGACACGCTGAATCCTTTTCAAGGTTTACAAAAGAGTGTGTAAAGCCCTATGCATTCCCATAACTGATCACATTTTTAATCTGTTCTTGCTGCATGTTTTATTCAGGGGCCCTTGTCACACATATCAGTGTGAACCATGTCTTTTGTAAATAAAGGACTGTTTAGATCTTCTTGTAAACATTAACAAGCATCTAAAATCTGATGAATGTAACATCTTGGTGAAATGTTAATTCTCAGGTGTCTTTGATTCCTGATTCCTTTAATATACTATGCTGTCTAACAAGCAGCTGTCCATTGTCCCCATCTCAGATCACTTTATGTTTTCAATTACCTCCTAAGAACATTAGATATTTGCTCCTTCTACTCAACAGAAAGATGAGCAGAAAAATGTATGGCCTTCAATTTGCTAATTCACCATGAAGTTAAATTCAGGGGGGTTTATTCTGCTAGTAATGTCCATTCACTCAAAAAAGCTATATCTGTATTTAGAACTACTAGATGATTGTTTTTAGTCCTCTCCAGCTAAAATATTCTATGCTAGAAAAATGAAGTATAGCAGGGAGATAAAAAAATACACAGATTGAAGTAATACCATATTACACATTGGTTTTAGTATGTTTATTGGAATCAAACCCACCAAAATTTACATTGAGTTAGAGAAACTGGACCAAAAGGGACTTCGGTAAGGTTGCAGGAATTTTCATCAGGAAAGCATTCAATTCTCAGGACATTACTGAGCATATAGCAGCATGACAGGCAGGGGAAGTAAGGGACCATAGAGGTTAATATTGCAGCAACACTGATAAAACTGCAATGTGAAGTCAGTAGCATACACTGAAGGAGCTATCCTGAGCCCCATCATAAAGAAGCTGGACCTTGAGATAGGTAGAAAAATGGTTGGGCAGCTGGGTGTTTGAAAAATTACTGGGAAATAATACTTGTGCATTACAGGCAAGTGAACTTTTCACTGCCTTAGTTCTAACTGGTTGTACTTCATATCATATCCTGTCTGTCATCCATGGGTCTGCAGGTGAAAAATGGGGTTTATACTCCAACTTTCTGTGTGAACCCAATCCTGAGGGAACATTTTGGGGCCATTTCCTGTGTTTTGGACAGAATAAAAGCCCTAGTTAAATGAAGAGAGAAATGTAGCCACCCCTTCTGACACAAAAAGGTGGAAACAGGTTTGTCTTCAATTTAACAGCCCAAGATATTCCTGTGTCAAGTTTGCAGTCCTGGTCAATGGGAGATGCTTGCTCATCCATCAAGGTGAAGTCTGATGCAAGTAGCCACAGTCAATTAAACTCTTATGAGAAGGCTTGACTTAAATAATCTTTTATATTTATTTGCAGATGACTGCCTCTTTTTTCATTTCTTTAGCTCCAGCTCTTTCCCTGACAATGCCTCAGGCCCTATTCTCTGCTGCTTTGGGCAGACTCACAGCATCACCTGGAACTGCTGACTGTGCCACCAAATGAAGGAGCAGTGAGAACCCACTGGTGAGATGCTTTCAGTTGCCACTCTCAAATATGAGGTTTTTGTCTGGGATTTCCATCAAAAAATGAAAAGAATAGGAATTGGTGCTTGCAATTTACAGTAGTTTCACACTTATAAACTGCACCAGGTGATTAGCTGCACATCTGAGTTGTAGGGAAGCCCACGGAATTTGTCCATAAATAAGCCACACCAGGTGAAAAACCGCACTCTTTTTTTTTTTTCCCTTCCCCTGCGGCTCGTACTTCTGGGTTGGCAATTCTCCTGAATTTATCTATAAATAAGCTGCACCTGGTGATTAGCCACACTTCTGGGATCGGCTCTGTTCTTCAGTGAAATAGGTGCAGCTCACCAGTGTGAAATTACTGTAACTCAAATCCTGCATGACTGCCTTAAATGTGCAGCCTCTCTTATACAGAGCACATTGCAGTGTTTTGACAGAACTCTTTTTGTTGAGATTGTCTCCAAATCCAGTAGCAATGTGACCTTCTCGTATAGTACAAATTATATGAATGAAAAATGTGTTTTAACAATGCACAAAAATTTGAAGCTAACAAGCCTTCTCTGAGCAGAATACTGTAACTTTTGTTCCCTAATTAAACCAGAACGCCTCGCCTGGACAGGTTCACTCAGCTTTGCCTTTCTTTGAGTAATATACCTTCAGACCAGTGCCTTGTTTTGACGTATTACAATGATAGACTGAATAGTTCATATAATATATCATGACAGTCAGCAGTTGCTGGACGCTAAGGATTGAGAGACTGAGCCAGCTGTTTTTCTGATGTGTTCTTGTAATGCATCACCAACTGATGGAAGCTGATAATGTATTACTTCAAAATGACACCACCCAGAAAAGGAAGAGTCCAGAGGTGCAGATTCTGTATAATGAGGCATTCAGCATATGAAAAAGGGCTGCAAACACCTAGAACAAGATGTTGATGTAATAAATCAACTTTCTGTAGGATTGCATTAGCTATGTGGCTACACAGGTACACACTGTTGTCTGATTTCCAGTGCCTGTCTGTGGTGCTGGTTTTGTGCAGACCAAAGACAACACTAGGAGCAATTTTACCTTCACCCTTCTTACAACTAAACAGTTCACAGGCAATCTACAGGGAAGAATTATCTTGGCTCAACAAATTCATATATTTGGGATTCCTCTTCATCTTGGGGTACTGTAAGAACCACTTGGATGCTACTGTTTTAGTGAGCTAAGCTCAGCCATGGCAATGGCACACACAGGAATGGCCCTTTTGTCTGTTTTTTGGGAATATTGCATCCTAAAGGGACAGAATGGGCTGGCCCAGAGTGTTGCAATTGTGGTTGACTTTTCCTGCAGATTGACTGAAGGCAAGAAAGTCTCTTTTGGCCATCTCTTCATCCCTTCTTTGTTTATCTTTCACCTGCCACACACAGAATCAGGCCAAGCAGTAACTGATCCCTAATTATCAGCATCAATTAAAAAGGAAATTATTTGAACAGATAGCATTTCTGAACTTTTTGCCTACAAAACTTTGCCTTGTTGATGAAGCAGATTACATATGTGTAAAAGTATTTCCTCTGAATTTATTTCTAACCCTAGGCCAACCATGAGAAAACAGAAAAACTGGAAGATAATCTTTTAAAATCCTGACCTACATCTTTACGGTAGCTCTTTTAAATACCACCAATTTGTTAAATGCAGTACTGTATATAATTTTACATATATAAGCAGCATTATATCTTTGCAAACCCTTGAAGATAAATAGGTCCTACCCTCAAATTTTACTTTTTATTTATGGATGGTTTGTACTGCAAATAAAAAGCAATTATATTTTACTAACAATAAGTACACTTTTCTGTCTGTAGTCAAATATTGTAAAGCATGATTATGATATGTTAAATATGGGTTTGTGACATGTGATTCTGAGTAAAAAATATTCCATTATATTCTCAGATACAGAGAGGGCCATACTCACAGAACTTTGCTTATTCAGATTTTATTGGGGATAAGCAAAAATTTTCTATGCTTGCTTCTTCAGACTGCATTGTTTCATTCCCAGGATTGTATATATGATTGGCCATCAGCATTGGAGCATCACAGAAGTATTTTGCTCAGTCTTTACTGCTTTCCTTTTATTTTTTTTCATTTTAAAATATTTTTGCTTTACCTTTAAGTAGTCTGGCTAATGTGCACGGGGGAAAGGTTTGTATGTCAGGAGTTATGTTTGCAAGGAACTGGTGGAGAATGACAGGTGTACATTCCCTCTGTGACAACATTTTGTCACATTTAAGTAATGACTCTTAATATCTCCTTGAATGAGACTTTATGGAAATTGTAGTTCTGCACATGTAATCAGCTCATTTATGGCCTAACAAGTGTTTCCCTGAGCCAGCAGTTGACTGGCATTGGATCATTTTTGCAAAATACACCTTCTCTGCTACTATTAGACATCAAGATGGCACTTTCTGTTACAGTGTTTGGCACACAACAAGCATCTCTCTATTAGGAAAAATCACAAAACTTGTATTTAGCTCTCCTCATAAACTTGGACAATATGACAGGTTTCTAATCCAAATAATTGTTTAAGATTATTACAATGATAATTATTGTAGTGATAATAACACATTATTTCAGCTGACAATACATTAGTTCCATGGGGAGATAAACCGCAAGGCCAATGGATTTATCTTGGTAACAAAATGGATTACTATTAACTATGATGGTAATTTTTCCATCCATGCACAAAAAAATCTCCCATTGAGTTCATTGTCTTTTGACTGAATGCTGGTAAGAATTTAATCTACATATATGTAGCAAAACTGTGTTCTGCACTAGTCCAATATTTTTACTGTCATTCTAGACAAGCTCCAAAAGCTTATATCTTTACTTGGCACTTCAGGCACAGGATTCCTGTCTTTTAAAATGCCACTTAAAAATTATGAAATGAGGAATTATAACAACTGTATATTTATTAGGATTTTGCAGGGCAGATTTATAGATAACAACAATCCTTAACCTAACTACGGTTTCCTGTATGTAACAGCATGGAAGAGATGGCTTTACTTCCTTGATCTTGCACCATAAAGCCGTAGCTTTTACTCTGCTGGCAATACAAGCTTTGAACGTTACAGTTCTAGCTCCTTGTTATGATTTTGGACCCTAGTAACTAACATCTTTTGTACCTGTTTTTTTTGTTCTCAGTCTGAAAAGTGTACAAGGACACTTGATCTAGAGAATGCTTTTCCCAGTGATTATGTTTCTGTAAGAAGGCAAGCCTACAGGGCTGCATTGTCAAAAATCTATAGACTGAGTCTTTAAAGAGATTTGGATCAGAACCTGAGTCAGCACTTAATGCTTATTTACCAAAACTATTATAATTCATAGTTAAAAATCCTTACTTGTTTTGTTTAGTTCATCTGGTTCATTCCTCTCCTATATCTTTATTATTGTGCTCTACTGACTTTCTTATCTTTTCTTTACTTAAAAAAACCCACAAATTTGTTAATCCAGGTCAAATATATTATAAAATTCTTTGGAAATTTTTATAATTGTCATGGACATTTATTTGCTAAAAAATACATTTGACACCATAAGACTGACATTAATATGCAAATCAGTGGACTATAAAATTCATTTTCATACCTCCAGGGCAGTATTTTTATAAATACAGAAACATAATCATGCATCCTCCAGAGAACTAAAAATAATTATACAAATTTACAACAAAGCCCAAGGCAGTGTCTCCTTTTAACTGTCTGGTTTTAATATCATTTAAATCTTGTTAAAACTTAATTACCAATTCTCTTCCATAATTTAGGTGGAAGAGCTGAGGTCTAACTTGCTGTTTGAGAGAGAGAAATTCATCTGAGAAACAAAGACACTGAGGCACAGATTGACAAAACAAGACAGTACGCAGAAAAGCTTAGTGAAGGAAAAGTCATCACAGACAACAATGAAGAACAGAACTTACATCTGTCTATTTATATTGTCATGGTTTAATTCAGGTCCACAATTAAGTTCTATGCAGCCACTTGCTCATCCCCTTCCCTCCCCTCCTGCCTCCCCATGGCAGAACAGCAAGGGGAATCTGAAAAAGAAAAAAGGTAAAATCAGTAGGTTGATATAAGAATAGTTTAATAATTTAAATACTTTAAAATATAATAATAAAAGGGAAAAGGACAGAGGAAAACCCCAAGAAATGCAAGTGATGCCCAGTACATTGGCTCCCCACCTGCTGAGGCCCAGCCCATCTCCATCAGGGATCAGGCTCTCACATCCAATTCCCCCTGTTTATTCACTGCCCATGACATTCTGCGCCATGGAATATCTCTTTGACCTGTTCAGGTCACCTGCCCTGGCCATCCTCCCCCAGCTCCTTGTGCAGCTCCTCTCCAGCAGAGTATCAGACTAAAAAGTTCTTGACTTAGGGTAAGCATTACTTAGCAACCAAAATATCACTGTGTTACCAAGAATCCTATAAGAAATCCAAAACACACTGCTGTACCAGCTGTTAGTAAGAAAATTAACTCTGTCCCAGCCAAACCCAGGACAAATATCCGCATAAAATGGAACTGAGCTTATGCCTTGCGTAACAGAAATATAAATAGACTGGAGTATATATAAAACTAATATTTACATCTACACATACATACTTAAATATAGGTGGTGATTTATTCATTAACGCTGGTATAGCTCAAGCTGTATCCACCTGGGAAGGAAGTTGCAGGACCAGTGCTTTCATCTTCTTTGTTCCATGGCTGTTTTTTGGGAGATGATGGCTGCTCAGAACAGGTGTAAAAGTGAGTAACTTCAAATTCAAAGCCGGCCTGGCTACAGGCTTTAGGTGTTATTTGCAGTAAGCACATTTTATTAGGAATTTCTGCTGTATGAATACCTGTGGATATATGTTTATTTTCTAAGGCTGCACTCTGGAACGAGATAATCTCTCTTCCTCCTTGACTGACAGAAGAGGTCACTACAGCAACTTCACCTCTGTATCAGAGATATGAGGTCAGGGACAGGGCCTCAGCTTTGAACCCCAAATAAAGCTCCCAGTAGGCAATTTTAAAGTAATGTACTGACAAAACCTGTTTTTTTGTATTGATTTATAGAAGATTCTGAACCCTCAATGTCTACTCTCTTTATGTAAAATGAAAAGCAGAGAATAGAGCATACAGCTTCTCTACACTTCTCTACTCTGCCTCCTCACTCCCTTCCCCCAGCTCTACCTTTGCTGCCAAAAAAGACCAGGAAATGAATATACCAGAATATGGTATATTCTTGATTTCCTCCCTCAGTGATAAGTATCCCATCAGCACAGAGACTGCTGCCTCAGGTCTATCCTTTGTGCCGTGTTTGCCAGCCACTGTTTAGTAACAAGTGTCACTGTCTGCTCCCCTGCTTTGAACTGGAACACATTCCTGTTAGCCCTCACATCCAGCTGAAAGCAGCTTTGTATTGATTTAATTCACCCTTTTTAGTATGACCATAGTCACAATGAGGGATGTGCATCCAAACTTCCAGCTATTGCACAATTGCCACTGGGCAGAAATTCAAGTGATTTGGCACAGCATCTGGTTGGGAATCAATTCCCATTGGCTCATTCTGTCCAGTGCATGCCTTGCCTTTGATTGAAATAGGCATTTGTTAGCAATTCTGATGCCAGTATTGACAGCCATCCTCATAGCACTGCTCTGTCCTTTCAGGCTGCATATTCATCAGGTGTTAATGGAAGTAGGAAATGCAAAATTTTAGAGAAGACAGTACGTTACAGATTTCACATACATTATTGCATTAACAAGTAACCCTCTCATTTTCAGATATACATCAATTCATCCTATTTGTGATGGACACTTAGTATGCCTCAATTTTTCCTAGAATGATGACTCAAATTTTAAGATGCCAAAATTATTTTTTAATGTAACTGCTTAGACTACTCAAAAATCTTTCATATAGAAAAGGTATCCTTTGGAGCTAGAAGTATGGCATATTTAATAAGTCTTTAATAAATAAGATTTAATAAGACTTTTAATCAAGTTTTCATTTGCATGTGTGTAAGTAAGTTTGAAATTGAGGAGTTTCCTGAGCTGGACTAGGTTGTAAATATGTTGGTTTCACAGTGCTCTGAATCCGTTTGTTTCTGATAATTTTTTGCCATGCAGCATGACTGCAATGGATGTGAAAATGGAAGTGTGATATTTCCCAGGTTGTTGATAGCCAGGCAAAAGTTAGAATCAGCAACGAGTCTGAAGCTGACCTTGCTAAAGCTGACTATGCTCTTAATGCAAAAAATGCCACTTTAATTCTTTTAAATATATTAATGTGTCTTTCTTGCTTGCTCTGCAGTAGAATTATCAGATTTTTTTTTTTTTTGCCTCACTTGGAAGTTCTGGATCTATACTTTTTACAACAGAGCTTTGTAATCTTGTCAGCTTTTAGGTAAACCTGATGGACTTGGGAACTTTCCTGAACCACTCAAGATATAACCAGTGTGGCACAGCACTATGGACCCTTGTGTCTTTCTCCGTGGGTGAAAGTCCAGAAGACTGAGGCTGGAAAATCTCAAATATACATGGGGAGAAGGTAATAGAAAAAAATGTTGTGAGCACATTTAAGAAATGTGATTTATTTGAACAGTCCAACTCAATGACGTTTTACTACTAAACATAGGTTTTCCAGTGCTATTTCAAGAAAGTATCAAAGATCATAGAAATAGCAGGATTTTGTCAAATTCAAAAATTGTTCCCAACTGAATTGCAAGCACCTTTAACATCTTATTTCTGCAAAATGTGACAAATTTAAATAATGCCAAAGAATACATTTCTTGAATGTCAGTATGTTTTTAGGAAGTATGAAGACTCCGAGATGTATGTCAAAAAACCAGATTCCTCAGATGAGTGCCAGAGAAAATCTTTTTCCAAAGAAGCTTCAGAAATTTCAGTCTAATATATACCATTAATGTGATGCTGTGACAGCTTTTAAGAGAGCTGTCATTATCAGGCTTGTTTGGACTGGACTGTGTCAGGCAACCAGAGGCTGAGAACTCAGTGCTCGGCCTTACTCGCTCTAATGTACTTTAAGTAGGCATTTGTGGAGGAGCCAGTGCCTACCCAACAGTGTTCTTGCCATACCTTGGAGGCCTGCAATTCCAAATAATGCCCATATGTGAAAAGGGGAAAAGCTCCTGTTTGCTTTGTTTGAGGCTTGGGAAATACTAGCTCTTACTCGTCTGAGCAGCTGGTGAAAGCAATGCTGAAATGCCAAAGAGGTACAGTAATTTCACGCTAATAAGCCGCAGCTTTTTGACCGAATTTTCAAGTGGCTTTTCACCAGGTGCGGCTTATATATGGATAAATTCCAGTGAAATGCCAACCTGGAAGTGCGAGGCAGGCTGGCCCAAGGCGGGGCCGGAGCTGGATCCTCGCTGGAAAAAAAAAAAAAGTACAGCTTATCACTCATTGTGGTTTATTTATGGACAAATTCCATGGTCTTCCCGGCTACCCGGAAGTGCGGCTTATAACCAGGTGTGGCTTATGAGTGTGAAATTACTGTAAGCAGTGGGAGGTTTACAGCATGCCTGTTTACCTTGCCTCATCTCCTGTGTGCTGAATTCCTCTGTAACACATCCTGTCCATTTGTCACCAAGAAATAAGATATAGTGACCAAGAGAAAGTTGCTTCAAGTGAGGGATTAATTTCATATCATGTAAGAAAGATGGCTATTGGTACTGCATGCAGGAACACTTATCATGCTGATGAATTTCAGGTACCCGATAGCATCAGCCACCAAAGATTTGGTTTCAACACAGTCTTCCTTCCAGCTTTTGCAAGTTCTGAGACTCAGTTAAGCACCAGCACATTTTGAAGTTGAAACATTGTTTGGTAAAGTGGCACAGGTAGATTGAATCCTACCTATTCAACACAAGGTTCCAATTCTCAGTCTTTAATAGCTCTGATGAGATACAGAATAGAGAATAAGTTTTTAGTTGCTGTATAGCAATAGCTGCTAGTTATGGAGAGAAAAATATTTTTTTCATTAATGCTAAAGAGATCTTTAACATATAGACACTAAATTTCCTAGAAGATGAAACATATTCTTTGTGCCCCACATCCCTGAAAGGGAATGTGCAAACATTTTCAAAAGCTTTTATGGGAGACAAAGTATTGTGGATTTCTTTTATAATTTCCAGGAGCTGTGTGACTGCACAAGCCCTACCCATAGGCTTGGCTGAGAGCAAGGCAGTATGATGCACTGGATGCCTTCAGGTGGGTGCAGTTACAGTTTCTGTGAGTGGTATTGTGACAGTTCCCAGTGGCAATACTGCAATCACAGCATAGCAGACTTTCAGTGTCAGAGTTGTGTTCCAGCCTCCAATCTCTGCTCTTTTCTCCAGCTCTGTACTGCCTAGCCCAGGTTATCTAAACTTAAATGATCGAAAAGTATAAATAGAAAGAGTTGAAAACCAGGAAAAAGACACACTTCCCATCATATTAGACTGCAAAATTTCTGGTTTAGAATATAAACATACCAGCTCTGCCTCTTTAATTCGATGGTGTTGTAAAGGAATTACAAAAATGTGTTAGGCAGCTCTGAGGTGGATACTAATACACACTTCACAGATTCCTCTGTCTTCCTTGGAGCAATGAAAATCAAAGGCTTGTGATATTGGTCCTTACTGGTCTAGAAGTGTTTGAGACAGGGCTGTGGGGCAACACATTTACATTTCCACATGTCCAGATGTGACTATCTCTATCTTTGAGAATATAACATCAGTCTTCAATTAAAAGGAGTGACTGGAAAATTTTTGATAGCCACACAAAATAACAAATTAAGAAGTAAAATAGCTGGCCATGAAACTGCTGAATGGCCCAAAAGACTTTGGGGTTTCAGCTATCTTCCCATTATGCTTTAAGGTAGTGTCAGTGCAGTGTTGCACACATTTTTCTGCAGAAGTCCCATGGAGGAAGACAGAGCAAGTCAGAAAACTCTATTTATGAAGATCCTATCTTGACTACTGCATAGATGGAGCTTTAGAGTATCCTAAGTTATTGCTCATAAATAGTTTAGCAATCAGTTCTGTCCTAGGGATTATTCATGCCACTACTTGAAAGACTGTTTGATCTATTGATCAATGAAAAAAAATAAGACAAATCAAGTTGTTGCTTCAAATTAGGTTAATGATTGACCCACTGGAGTTAATATCTCATTTACATTAAACATTGAAAATTTATGCTTCTGCAAAGTAATGTATTAAAAATAATTTTGTCATTTTGAGTTCTTACTGATTGATTTCTGAAAAGCAACAGTCTCTGGTGAATAACAAAAATTAATTACTGCAAGTTTTAAGTGGAGTTCATGTTAACAAATCAGCCATTAGTCCAATTAATTACTGTTTGTGTCCAGAGATGAATTTTTTCTCATATCCTGGAACAACAAGAATATCTGCAGGATCACAGACATTTAACTCAGTGATTGCAAAATACATTATTGAGATGTACAACACTTGCAGAATTTGCATGTAAAATGAACATTTTCTGTTATTTTTTCTCTGTTGAGGCTGTTAGCAAATTGCTGGATTACTCAGAAGACTTGTTGAGATCACAGAACAAGCCTTCATGTTTTTTAATTGTAACAAAAATTAAAAATAACGAAATAGGTGACTATACTTTGCTTTCTTTGTGTGTAAGATCACTTAGTTAATTTTTCCCCCACTAATATAATTTTTAGATTTTATTAGTTAAACCCCAAGATATTGTGTTTATGTAAGCAAGATGGGGAAAAAGAGTGGAAGACAATTTATTACTAAAGAAAAGTTTTTATTTGCATGTAACAATAAGCTTCAACAAAGGGAAGGTTTGGAAAGAAGAGCAGATTCAGAGTTAAGAGAAATATCCAAACTAATAATCAAAATATATCCAAAAAACAATTCTGAATAATTTTTTATTATTTTTTATACTGATTCACGATTCATCAAGCTGCTGGTTTTTGGATCATATTGAAATTTCCACAAGCTTCAAATTTTGTTACCTGTTTACTATCTCCACACACCATTTCTCTTTTTTTTTTTTTTTTTTTCAGGTAGATGGATTTCTGCAAAACTATTAATTTTGATAAAGAATACATTTCTGGGGTTATTGTTAAAACTGTAAAAGAAGGTTGTCTCCATGACCCAGAGTTCAACTCAAAATTTGTGCAAGAAAATTTCAGTGGCTGCTGCACACACTGCTTGAGTTAACATCATTCGAGTCCAGGAGGTAGGAGTTAAACTGGTGTAAATTTCTTCAGCTCAAAATTTTAAGATTTGGCTTCTTTCCCCTCTTCTTTTGCTATTGCAAAGAACTGACTTCATAGTTAGAGCCATTAAAAACTTCTAGAGAAAAAATATTTTGAATGTCATAAATTACTTTTAGACTGTGAGAATAGGTTGTATATCATGGCCATGCTTCATGTGGAGGCTTCCAAAAATAGCTCAGCAGAAGAATCTCTGCCCAGAGACACAAAAGTTCTGAATTTAATTCCTGGTTCTCTCACTGATCTGCAGGGTGACCTCTGTGTGCCATTTTCGTTCTTGCTAAAATGAAAATAATAATACTTATTGCTTTTGCAAAGCACTTCTAGAGTAAAGCATATGAATCGATAACATCTTCTCCTTAAGTATGTGAAATAGCAGAGGAAACTCTTCCCACTTGCATTAGTGTGCTTTTAGCATTTAGAAATGTGAAATTATAAAGATTATTACATAGGAGGGAGAAGACCAGAAGTGTTCCCCTAATCAATAAGTTGCCAGCTGGAATGCAAAAGAAAGCAAGGTAATGTACCATTTAGTGTAACAAAGAACAAAATACATGTTTTCAATGTGAGTATGGCAGCTGCCAGGGCAGTCATACTGTATTATCTTGCTGGCCTGCGTGCTGGTGTGGCAGTAGAACAGTAAAATACATACAAACAGTTTGAAATCCCTACACTAGTTTTCAAAACTTCCAGTTCTCCTGGAGAGATCTGTCAGTTTAGGTAGAAGGGAAAAGCTAGATTTAAGTGCTCTGACCACATGTGTGTCTTATTCTGCATGTGGGGACTGACTTACCCCTGGAATGCTTTGCTTTCCCCAGCAGATCCCCAGGACAAGCTGTCTTGGCACAGGATGCTTTACAAGAACACAATTTTACAGCAAACACAATTTTTCACTTGTGTCCGTAGCCTTGTTGACCTGGAGAGCCTTTCTGTGATCCGTGTAGATGGATTCATTGAGCTTGAGTATTCATACATTGCCTGTATAATATCTCTCAGTATTTTATGTCAGCATTTTATATCAGGCACTACACAAGTCCGGTGTCATCTACTGTGCAGCCTAGGTGAGCCCTGGCAGTAATTAAAGTATTTTAAACCATCTGCTTAATTGCATAAAAAATACACTGATGAGCTTGCACTGTTTAAGTGATCTTCAGGAAACTATTAGGCTAAAGCAATTCCCTCTTGGCAATGTTTAACTAATTCACAATGTTTGTTCTGTGAATTGCAGTTGGTCTTTACACCATTTGTTAATCTTACTTGTAGCAGAGCTCTGCTTGCTGCTACTGAGCCAGAAGATTCCTCCTGTTCTCCTTCCCTCTGCTTTCTCACCTCTGCCTGTCAAGCTCTTCAATGAAGTGGAGGCTTTGGGAGCAGTGCATGAGAGAAGCTGGGCAGTGAAATGCAGCCTTCTCCCTACTCAGCCGTGCTTGGAGCCTTGACCCTGAGTGAGGAAGAATCCTGGTGCCAGGTGTTGCCTGTGCAGTCTGGCTCTGTGCCAAACATCTGCCCCTGCTCACTCAGGGCACCTCACTCTGTTCTGCCAGGGAGAGCAGGGAGATGCTGGAGCAGCATAACCAAGCTGCACTTCCAGCTTCCTTTACAGCTCCTCAGCCCTGGCTGAGTCTCCGTGGCAGAGCACGGGCATTTCCACATGCTTTCTCAGGTCTGGCATTGGGTCATGTAGCCATGCTGCAAGGTGGCCCCCCCAGAGAAACAGGAGGAGCTTCCAGGCTCAGGTGCCTCAGGAGCCATTCAGAGGTGATGGGTGAACAGGGGCATTGTCACCTGGGGAACATTCCCCTTAGGGTTGCTATGGAGGCATGGAACATCACAGCACGGTACAGCACATCATGGCATGGCATGGCATGGCATGGCATGGCATGGCAGCTGCACATCCCAGCTCCTCCAAAACAGGGAGACCCCAGCTGCCTGCCACTCTGGGCTCTGCAGGCACAGGAGGCAGTGTTGGCCATTCCTGCTGCATCCCTGCCTCCATCACCCCTCTGCTTCCCAGCCAGGAAAAAGGCACTGCAAACACAGGAGAGAAGGCTACTGAAGATATAGGTAAGAACTGCAGGCTAGTAGGCCTGCTTCAGTTTTCATTAAAAGTAAATTAAAGTAATCTAGTTTGTCCTGAGATCAAGCCTCATCCTTTCTATTCAGAAATCTCCCTTACTGTTTAATTAAACTGCCTGGATGTCTCCCAAAAGCCACCATGTAAGTATCCCATAGTCTGCATTACCAATTTCGGATAGTATGAGGTAATACCATTACATTATCTCAACATAAACTGAAGTAAAATTATAATGTTTGTATATATTGCTTGATATATAAGCAGAAAAGAAAATTTACTGTTGGGTGTGGTATCATGCTTATGATTAAATGCTTTATTCATACTTGTATGTCAATCTATTAGTGTGCTGTTAATTCAAATGTTACTATGATGTATTCTATCGCTGTTAGCACATTTATCACAGGTAGATGTGAAACTTAGACAAAGGTGTACATTCTCATTAATGATGAGCAGCCTATTCATCTTACTAGAGCGTAATTAATGTTAGTTACAATACTTAATTTTTCACTGTTTGTCATGGTGCATATTTAGCATTTCTTCTGTCCTTTATCAATCTGCTCTCCTATCACATGAGCACATCAAAAAGATATATGTAAGTATCTGACCTGTTTTGAGGCCTAATTTTTATACTTTTCCAAGAACTGGAATATTTTTAATCTTACCCTGTAGGCAGCACAGTTGGCTAAAAAGCAGGCTGTGAAGTGTCCACTGGTTTGGGGTTTGGGTTAACTTCATTTGCAATAAAAATCAGATAATGAAGTAAAGCAAGGCACACCATGAAGGCACAGGTACTGCTTGCTGTAGCATTGTGCTGTGCTTGTGTGGGGTTGTAGTGGTGCCAATTGTTCTGGATTTTCAAGTGCATGTTTTTTGTACTCTAAGGCTGTTACTGCTAGTAAAATGTGTTATGTGAGTAATGCAGCTCCAAAACCAACAGAAGCATGGAGTATCTGAAAAGTGCACGTTGTTCTGTAAGTAAGCGCTACAACAGCTCATTGTTACACTTTGGGAGCATTGCTTTGTCAATAATGTTGTTAGCAGCACAGAGCCAAACCACAGCCCCGTGTGCAGTGGTGCAAGAGGGGAAGGAGTTATGGCTAATGTATCACACAGCAGGTGGGAAACAAGCCCTGCAGAGGTGGGTAAAAGGGACTGAGCACTGAACACAGTCTTGGATTTGCTCCCCAGCATGCCAGTAAATCCAGCTGAGCTGGAATCCTAGGATAAGTCCATACTTTTGAATTGGTCCCAGAAAAAATACAATCACCTTAGTTGAAACCTGGGCATCAAAGCATTTTTATTTCTTGATCATCCATAATTCTTATTAGTCTGGATTAAAAGAGAACTGATCTTTTAATTAACTGTTGTTGAATGAAATTAATTGGGAAAAATATTTGAGTTGGGTCAACCAAATGCATGAGATGCAGAATGGATTTGGGATGTATTTTCTCAAAATGTCAAGGAACTGTCTCTGAGGGAAAGCACACCAATTCCTGTTTGTTAATTGGTGGATATTATGCTTCTAATATATTAGGAATTAGCTGTTTTTTCTGTGAAATTACTTCTTTTCTAAACCACTGTGCATGCCAGACATGAAGCTGATCACATCTCCAATATAATGATAGCCATCTTAAAATTTCATTCAAACCATCAAGGGCTTGCAGAAAAACATAAATCTATTAGAAAATCCTTAAAATAAGTAATTTGTATGCCTTGGATTAATCATCATTTCCTTTTGACCCACCACAATTAAGTGTAAGGGAATCCAACACAGGAATTTAACATATTTCAATATGAAAATTCAATTTGGACACAATTACAAGTAAGTTTAATTGTAGTTTAGTAGCAAATTAAAAATAAATACCCCAAGCTAGGTTTAGACATTTTAAACAAAATGATAGTTGAGGGTGCTCTGTAGTGATTGAAGGGTAATAGTAACCTGTAATGTGAACAGAATTGAGTAGAGTTTATTCCATGCTACCAAAGCAATGCTTTGTAACAATGACTTACATTTCTATGACTGCACCAAAATAATTTTTGCAAAGAAATCCCCCTTCCTTTGAATTTTCTAAGGCAAAAAAGACCAAAAATTTTTCCATCAAATAACAGAATTCCTAAAACAATAGACTCTGACATTCTCCCCACTTGTCCCACAGCCCTGACTCATTTGAATAGAGGGAATTGCTAAAACTAAAATGTCTCTTTTTAACAGATAAAGATTAAATACAAAGAAATTATGAAGTTACCTTTAACCTTCATGGCATTACAGAGCTTGATATAACAACAAGCTGTAAAATACACTAAAAAGATGAACATTTCACTCCATTTTGATTTGACCATTCAAAAGGAATTTATAAAAACACCCAGGAACAATGAACATTTGAACTCAAAATGGTCCAGGTTTATTTTTACTCCAAAAGAAGAGGTCTCAATAGAGATATTGATTTTCTAGCATTCATCCAATATTGCACAGAAAATGGACCTGACCTTGCAATCCCTAGTGGAGACATGGAAGCAGTCATTACAGTCATGGTTCCCATTGATTTTAGTGGGATTACTTGCATAAGTAAAGGTTTTCAGGATGTGAGCCAGTGTCCCATTAGCAGTAAGACCAAGTGTACATGGATGTCAGTCCCACTCCATTCAGCAGGATGCAGTTTACCTTCCTGTCCTGTATTCATCCCATGGTTTTATTCCTACCTATTTATTCTACATATTTTTTGTTTTCTGTCCCATAGGGCCTCATCATTATGTGAGAAGTACCAGTCAGTACTCCTGCTTGCCTCAGTAGTTTTTTTCACTGTATCTTCATGTCATTTTGAGGTCAGAGTTAATGCTTACACTTACAGATCTTTCTTCCTTTGGTTCTGTTTTCTATGATGATATAAAAATACTTTGGGCTAGCATTATCTCTGCCTGTATTTTTTAATCTCTGGGACCAAATGAGAAGGAGACATTACTGCATTTTGCAAAGTAAACACAGAGTAGTAGAAGGCTAAAAAACTCAGAGACCGATATTTTTCTTAACTCTCAGGAGGTTTCTTGTGCCCCATGGCTCCTACAGGAATGCTACTGCAGAACCTCACTGCTCAGATGGATAGAAATCTCTTAATAGTGGCTTTAACTATACTACCGACATTTTATTCTTGTTTGTTCTTGTGACAGGTTTTTCTTTTACCTCAAAAGCTGCTGCTTCTTCTTCTTCTTCAGTATTTCCTCACTAATGTAGCTATGATGCATCTTTTTGTTTCGCTAATTGTGAGCAGTGGGCAGGAGAGGTGTGCAAGAAGCACGATGACTCCATGTTTGTACAGTGCCTTGCACAATTGCCCAGTCATGGTTCAGGGCTTCATGGGCTGACTTTGTTTCAGCAGTGAATAATAATGACCCTCCAGAACACACTGCATGCTTTATTCCAGATGGACACCATTAATTCCTTCAATTTTCATTGAGATGCAGAGCTTTAGAACAAGAATGTTAGTAATTGATTATTTTTGTCAGCGGTATTTTCAAAGGACTGAAGAAATGAAATGTACAGTATATTTCAGTTTGCAATGATCATTCTGTTGTTCCATTTGCAATGGAAATGAGCATATAACATATTCATGTGTACAGATAAGGAAAATGACAAACATTAACATCCCTTGCTCTATTCATTTATAATATTCACTTAAAAAAAAATCCTTCCATTCCATAGTTTTTAGTTTTGTTTCTATAGCACAAGGCAAAACAACAAAAAAGACAGAATTCATGGATAAAATACATTTAATTACTTTCTAAGCAAGTTTCCTGAGAATGAATATAATCTAAATCACAAATTCTTTGCAAATGTCTCAATTACAAAGATATAATTCCATGCCAATTTTCTTTTTAGATCTTTATATGTGTTTTAAATATACAGTCGCTCATGAAATCAAATAAACCAAGAGTGTACACACACTTGTATTTTTGTGGCCAAGAAGCCTTTGATGTGCGACTCAGCCTGTTTAAGCAGACTGCAGTGTTTGCCTTCTCAGTGTCAGTCCATTTCTGCACAATTTAATCTGCCACTAAAGAAAAGTTTTTTGTTCTCATGGCTATGAAACAGTATGCCAAGGATAAATCGGTGCAGCTTGCCTTCCTTAAAATTTTAGGCACAACCTGAAAGCTCTTTCCTTTTCTCATCTCAATGGGATGCTAACCTAACAATCACAATTTTAGGACAGGGAAATTGTTTTGAGCAGAAATAAATTGTCCTGCCGGTATTGTTTCATGGGGTAACATTAAGGGACAATGGGCCTGGGGTTCACAGCTTACGATATCTTGCTTTGAAGAACTGGGGTGAAAGTAAGAACATGTAGAGAAAGAAGAGGAAGAATTAAACATGAGTTCTAGATAGTGCAAGTGAGTTGAAGCAGTTCAGCAATAGACATCCCAGAATCCTGCAAAGAGGCTTATTCTCCAACTACCTTCCCTGGCGCATCGCCATCTCTTGTTGGAGCCCCCAGGAACTGTTCTCTTTTTTCCTCTTTTGTTTAGCTATCTAAAGATATCGGGCTTTAACTTACGGCTTGTATTTGCTGAACAAAACAGGAAAAATGTATCTGTGGGTTTCTTTGCAGCTGCCAGGAAAGAGCAGTCCATTATTTGTAGCTCTAGGGGAGCAGCAGAGGAGGGGTCTGTGTGCTTTCCAAGCCTGGGGTGAAGGCTATTGTGGTCTGGGAAGGGCAGGTTGGGGCAGCCTCGGCTGCAACTGCATTAGGACTTCCCAGGAAGGCTCAGGCTGGGCACAGATCTGTGTGTTCCATTCGTGCCTCACCTGCTGTGAAACAGAGCTCAGCTTCTGATCTCAGTGAATACAAAGTGAGCTGCCCCTCAGGAATATGGAGCTGAGGCTGGCCCATCCACAGCTCTCCTTCCCCCAGGCAGCTGCTGAATGTACCCTGTAAATGTGGCTGCAGAACAGCAATGCCACAGGTGAAAAATCCTTGTGATCAGACGCTCCTCATTGTGACCCTGAACAAGTTAATCACATCACTCCTCTTGAAGGTTCATACTACCACAATATAATTCATGTGGGCCCTCAAAGATAGATGGAGACGTCAGCTATTGATCACAAGGAATTGCTGCCAGTCAGTCTTTTTGTTGGTTTCCATCCTTGCGATGTGTTTTAAAAAATATTGTATGATTCAAAATTATACCTGTAAAACCTGCAAGTAGAAAATTACTGTG
Source organism: Sialia sialis (assembly GCA_009812075.1). Lineage (NCBI taxonomy): Eukaryota > Metazoa > Chordata > Aves > Passeriformes > Turdidae > Sialia > Sialia sialis. The sequence goes on from VRYO01002782.1 coordinate 12,165,092, forward strand.
TGCATTTATCTTTAATAACAACCTTGCGAATATTTATAGTACTAGTAGAGTAGAATGTGTTATACTAGTTTGTTTCCCAGTCTGTTTTAAATGATATTATTCATTAGTAGTTGTGAAGTGGTATGACATATTTTTTATGTTGCTTGTTTGTAACAAAGGTTCTTAATACCTTTTCATAATGAAAGGGGATAAATGCTAACATGGAACATGGAAAATTGTGCTTGCAAGAGCACAGTGTTGTCTTAGGGTATTAAATTAGCATTTGGTACTGCTCTGCTTTGTGTGCATTTCTAGCAAATGTTTCAGCTACAAATCACTATAATACACCTGTATTCTGGTTCTTCAATTCATATAGCATTTAAATCCTGCCAATACTGTGTCTTATAAATATAAATATGCAATTTAATTTAATTCAAGCATGCAACACATAATTTTTCATCTAATTAAAATATGATACTGCAATATGGGAGCTGCCTGGGGCAAACAGGACGTAGCAGATTGCCAAGCCAGAGGGAATTCTCAGAAGGCTGGCAAGGGAAGGGACCAGCCCCCTGAGCCCTCAGTGCAGGGCACCAGTGGTGCCCTGCGTGCAGGCTGTGCTGTTTGTGGTAGCTGCAGGTGCAGCCTGGGCATGCTGGCCCCACTGCAGAGCCTCGCTGGATGCGGTGCAGGAGGCAGGCAGGCACAGCCCTTGGTGATGCACTGCCCCTGATACTGCATTGCCCCTGGTGCTGCACTGCCCCTGCCCTGCCAGTCATGTGCGAGCTGGCAGAGGCAGCAGGGTCATGGCAGAGCTGCTGCTGCAGTTGGTTGATGTGCAGCAGAACTCTGATAGTTCTGGGGAGGAGGAACTGCCCCACAGCAGCAACTCGAGGGATTCCTATAACGCTCTCTCAGAATCGAGCAAAACAACACGAATAGACCTTCTGCATAATGATTCAAAAACTGTTAATGGCCATCTTTAGTAACGTAGCAACAGCCAAACCCTTGAAAAGAGGAAGTTTTCATTGAGAAAGCGTTTCGTTTTAAACATTGAAATTTGGTATAATGTAGTGTATGAAATAAGTTTTGAAAGGAAGCTGATGATTAAGAAGAAATGCAGTGGGCATTTAATAAATGGAGGAGCCGCAAGATAATTAACTGGCATGCATAAAGATTCATGCTTTATACCAAAATTTTAATTTTGCACATAAATGTGCCTGATGTAGGCAGCATTTAATCACCTAGCTGACAGGAGTAACTACTTTCATTTAACCTTGACTGAAGATCATGAATTCTAACAGGTTTAATTGGATACATCATTTAACAGAATGAACAGAGCAAATTTTTCTCAATTCATAGGTTCTGATTGACATGCACCAGCAATAAGGCGTTGCACAATTAAAGCTGATCTGTATTCCTGGCCTGGGCAGCAATTGCCATAGTGATGTGACACTGTTTGATCACTGTGGCACTGAAACTATACTGAATTTCCCCTTGTTTTGAAAAGGGCAATGCTTTAAAAAAAAGAGAGAAAGATAAAGAGATTTTGGCACTTTTCTTTTTTTTTTTACATTAATCACATTTATATGCACAAACTGTAAGGGAAGGAACTTGTCTTGTTATCAGTAACTCAGAGGAAAGAAGGAAAAATGGTTTATTCTTTTATCCATTTAACACATTATTTACAGAAAGTCAAAAATGTGGATAGTCAAATGAATTGTAACACATTAAGGGCCTGATTGTTCTGGGCTTCCATTAGAATAGGAAGTAATTCTGTGCAGCTCTGCTATTCACCTGTAGTTTGGCCTCTCTGTCCTTGCCTAAATCAGTTCCACATCACAGATAACTTGCCAGCTGAATAAAGGTACTGAGAAGAAGTGCTCATGTTGCAATGAGGTAGAAAAGGATGAGAGGGAAGAAGTGGTGCCCAACAGTGAGCTACTACATACTTTTCCTGGCACACAGTGTTTCCATATGATAAAACCTTAAAAAAATACATGGAGGAGCTGGCAACTTCCAGTTTCCCATATGGCTCCTGCCAGCACTTTCACTGCCTCTGGCACCTTTCAGAAGTTCTGGGTTTGACCTTTGGAATTGTTCTTCTATTGTTCAACCATAAACATATACATACATACTCATGCACACACAGACAGATATATATATATATATTTCTACAAATGTGTTCTTTCATGTCTTCCACTTAAATTTTTGCTTCCAGTTATTCCTTTTAATTTTATTTTTTTTAGAGGAAGACTTGCCAAACACTAAATGGTCTGAGGGCAGAGAAGCACACAACATGTTTCATCTTGGCTCAGTAGAGCCAAAACTGCAGTAAAAAATTCCTAATTCCTAATTCCTGAACGACCTCTAAAACCTCTTCAAGCAAGTTCTGCTCCCTACCATGAGGATTGCAGCATCCATGCTCAGAACAGCAGGTAGCTTTTCCACCTTTTTTCTCTCAGCATTCCCTTAGCTTCAGTGCCTAAGTGCTGGTCCTTGATCTCACCTGAAGACAAATCTATTGCTATCCATCTGACAACCTTAAGTTCTGTTTAGGCAATGTATATACATACCAATCAACAAGACTTGTAGGAGTGCCTTACAGTGGAAGACAGAAATCTTGGGGAAAACTGGAATCCTGACTGGCTCAAAGACATGAACTTGAGTGTCAGGACAACTGGATGTATCAAAAAATATTGTTTTGGTCATTTTAGAAGCCTCTCAAATTCAATTATTGGTAGTACTTTCCTTTGTCGGATGTATTTCTCACATGATTCCTAGACATTTGTCAGTGTAATTCATCACTCACTAACATTTTTAAGTTTCAGCTAAAGGATGGGATCACATCCCCAGCCTCTGCAGCCACATAATGTGCCTTGGAACCCCAGAAGGTGCTTTTCTTCATGCTTGGCAAGTTTTCAGCCCATGCCTGGGTGTTCCCTTTGCAGGAAGAGGTAGGATTCAGTCAGCATGCCTCAGCCTGGTCAACAGGACACATTTCTAACACAGCTCCCCTGCATGGGGGCATGTGGCAGCAGGGCCAGCCTCTCCCCACTCTGCCCGCTCCTGAGCCCCTCTAGGATGCATGGGTGTTGCAAAACTGCTGGGCCCTTCTTTAAAGGGTATCTTTGGGCCCCATTTAGAAATGCTTGTGCTGTAATGTACTCCAAATTTCTCCAAACTTTCCCAATAAAATAGCCATCTGTCCCATCACACAGTTCCTTTCAATGTCCTATTACACACCCACATTCCATCTCATGGTGTCCTCAAAGCAGGAGGACTTGAGGCACCCACTCAGCATTTCTCTAGGGAAATTCCCAGGGCTCCCCTTGGCCTTCCCCAGGGTGCACAGAGCTTGTCAGCAGCACAGCTGGGATGAAGTACAGCCCTTCCCCAGGAGCCCTGCTCAGCTCTGACCTTCCCTGGGGAGTACTCCAGAGTTCAGCATAGCTGCACAGACACGGATTTGCCAAGCTGAAGGGAATACATATTTGCTGCTGGAGAGAATCCTTTCTCTGGCTGCCTGGATGGCCCCGCCCCAGCTACTGGCTCTGTTCATAGGCACAGAGTGGCACCATTTCTGGAGTGCCCTGCTATGCTGGGGCCTTCTGACCTTTCCTTTTTCAGCTGCCCAGCCAGTTCATCCTCCGCACTCAGAGTCATTTGGGTGCTCTGCCCGTGACTCTCTGGAGTTGCACAGCATTCTTGCCTTGTCTCCATACTCAGTCATCCATGCTGAATTATCTTCTACTCCACCCTCAGGGAATAACCAAGGCTTTGACCTAGTGGGATTGTTTGTGTGCTCGAATGTTTTGACGTACCAGACACTGAGCTGCTTGCTCCCAAATCTAAGATGGCTGGGGATTTCAGGCTGTTTTCAGAAACAGTGTGTGTGCACTAGGAAGCATAATCTAACTTAAAAAGTCAGCAAAGGGCAATGACTCGTGCATTTTCAAGTATTTTGTCTATTATCTTTAAACCCTTCTGTTTTCTATAGTTTCCAAACAGCTGTCTTTTCAAGTTTGGGATCTCCTATGGAAGATACACAGTTGTAATAAGAAATATATTTAATTTCATTTCAGAATCCTTAGGGAGAGGGGGCTATTCCTTTTTTACTGACTTAAGATCAAGATTGTAATTTCATTTTTAAAGCTTTTTTGAACATCTGGGGGAAATCAGAAGACCAGCCCCACTTTTCCCCAGGTTTTCCTGAATCCACATTTGGACCACAACCTGAACAAAATTCTGAGCACAGTTACAGTTTACACCTTTCTTGCACTGTGTAATTTAGCTTTCAGCAATACAAAATGGGATAGCAGAAATATTTTTATGTGTTCTTACAATGTCCAAAGTTGTTTGTTTTTATTTGAAGGAACCAGACACAATCCTGGCTGCCTTAACCACTGCCTTTGAGAGAGCTACAGCTGAGAAAATCCGCTGCCAGGAAGAAGTGAATAGAACTAACAAGGCTATTGAGCTGGCCAACAGATTAGCAAAAGGTCTGAGGTGAGGTCCTACAGGGCAGGCTAATGAAGCAGCCTACAGAAAGCACTTCTTTGTTATACACTACTGATCTGGCAATAACAGAGGCACTTAGCAAAGAACCTGATGAGCTGAAAAAATTATGTCATTATCATTCATTTTTTTTCATAATAGAAACATGGTTTTGACCTTTGCATTTTCTTACATTTTTGCTTTATTGTGGTATATCTTAACTTGAAGATTACCTGGTAACTAACCTATCCATGAACATTAAGGGCAGTAGTCGATTGTGGATATTGACAATGACAGCAATTTATTAAAATGCAATGACTATATTTGTAATAATTAAACAGCACTAATGATTCTGCCCAGGACTGGGATACACAGAATCTAATACAATTTGCACTACTTAGTTAAACAATATGATAATTCTCTAATTATCTTTCTGAGATTTGCAATGGGTATTTCAGGAGAAAATAAATAATGGCAAAGCCATGAATTATCAAAATCCATACTGTCTGTTAATCCAGGCTGGCTCAAGGGAATCCATACTCACTGATGGATTTTTTTCATTTATCATTCATCTACTGATAAGACTGCTTTTTATACATACACACACATGTATTTTTTACAGATACTTTTATTTTATTGCAATATTCATTTAGGAAATCTCTCATGGTGGCTCACTGCCATTATAGGTTTTGTCCTCTTCTACTCAATACTTTCAAGCTGAGTTTGATAACCAAACACATACTGAACAGCAAAAATAGAAGATCTATTTGTTATTGAGCAAAATTACATGGCTGAGTGTAGCTAGTGGAACTTAAAATATAAAACAGGGTTTAAGAATTATTTCCTGAATCAATAGAAAGGGTTTATTGACTAAAGGGGAGGGAGGGCAGAAGACCCATTATTTCTGTTTAAGGAAGCAAGATGAATGCATTTAAAATGTTAACATCCTGACTGAAAGCGTAATGTATTTTCGTGATTAATAATGCCTGTAAAACTAAACCATGTACCTAATACAGCATAATAAAATAAATAACATAGCAGACCTCTTTAAAGTGTGACAATAAATGATTGTTCTAATATTTTCTTCCACCTAACATATCATATTGTTTGGTTCTCCTATGTGCCTCCTGCTGGGCCTGACAAGTGCTAGAATAGCATATGTAGAGAGATGAAAGGCAAAGTGTGGGTATGCTGGGGGGAGGCATAATGAAAAATAATCTAAAGGAGGAAACAGAGATGAAAGGAAAGAAGGAAAGTTGAGCCATGCACTGGATAAAGATAGTAAAATGAGTTTTAATGGAAAGTCCTTCAGCTAGTACCTCCCAAAGCACCCATGAAGAAGGTGACCAGCTCAACAGACTGGTGATGGGAAGTTGAATTCATTCCTGTTGTTAGCTTTACCACACTTGCTCAAAGGCAGTAATAACCATATGACAGCTCTTCAGTGACTTATAGGAAAAATCCATTTTAATATACTCTGTGGTAAACAAGAGGTCACTGTTAACTATTAGCAAACAGAGTAATACTGACACTGCTCTACTGTCAGTCTTGGCTGTTTCTTTGCCTTGTTTTTTCAGAAAATACACTCTTATTTCTCTAGTTGTATTGCCGTGAGGAGAATTTCTTAAGAAACATAAAAATAAAATTATTCACAGGATTTTTATAATAAAGAAACATGCAAGCGTTTCTTTATTAACTGATCCTTATATACACACCTTTACCATGAAAATAAGTAACCAAATACATGAGTTTTCTTCTAATTCTTAGGGGAAGTGTTCACCAAATGGCAGAAAAGCTGATCATGTCTAGCCAGGATCCCAGGGAAAAGATTGCACCAAGTGTCACATCAAATTTCTAATTGACTTTATGGCATAAAAGATCCTGCCCAGAAGTAAAAAAAAAAAAAAAATCTGCCTTCTTCTGTGAGCCCTGGCATGTAAGGACTATTTTTTGGGTGGTTGCATGAGTAGCTGTTACTCTGTACCAAGGAATTCTTTGCTTCTGACAGGTGCCAATTATCCTGTGGACATCTGCCCTGAAGGCATTGAATCAAGCTGACAACTCATTTTATATCAATCAAACAACAACCATTTTCAATAATTTCCCATCCAGCTGGGACTGAATTTGCACAAGTGATCTATGTATTAGAGACATTACCAATCCACAGAGACATTCAGAACCATGATTATGTTCTGTTTTCCCACAGAAACTCTTGCATCTGCACGAAAAAGCAGCAACTTCTTCCACTATGCAGGAGGATGCTGACAACTCAATTTTGGTCACTTGCTGCCAAGCTCAACTTGCAACAGTCAACTCCCATCAGACTGGAAGGAGATTTTTTATGTCCAGGCTTGCCACTTGCAAATCCTGTCCGTTGATCCTCTAATCAATGTGGATCTGTGAATTTGCAAGGCAAAACTTTAGCATTCACTACCATTTAGCCACTGTAATGGGTATTTTTTTTAAAAAACACATAGTAAATGAATGGGAGTTTTAATCCTGTTTTCTGAGTAGAAAAGGAGAGTTGGACTTACCACGAAAGCACTGTTAGGAACAAGAGAAAATATGACGCAGAACTGTTCCAGATGGTAACATTTCTTCACTGTGATAGTTTTTTTTTTCAAAGTGGTACTGGCATGAGCCCAAATCTCATTCTGCTTTGTGCAGATAATACCTTCTTCACATATAAATATCTTTTAAATACAATTAATCAGAAAAATGCCTGATACTGATTCCATTCCCTCTTTGACCCCTTGAACTGTGATGTTGCTCATACAAACTCCTTCAAATACTTTATTTAGCAGAACAGCACAAAGGAGGCAAGGAATTGGTAAAATGTTCTTCTGGAAAGGACCAAAACATTCCCTTTGCTAGTGTTTGAAGTATCTTTTGCTGTCTGACTGGAGCTAGAGGTGACAACTAACCCACAGACCTTGGGAGATGGTTAGCAAGCCAGAACAGTAGGCAGGCTCACCTTCTTCTTGTATTCTGTCAAATGCTATGCCCTGCTGTTTGCATACGGGGACCAGCTTTTGTTATTCTACTCTGTCCCTGCTACTGTGCACCAGGGCAGCACAAAGCAAGATTTAGTGCTTGGATATAGTATTTGCTTGATAGCAATTGTTATAGTTAAGGCTGCACTGAGACTTCTGTCATAACCTGCTGTTCTCCCATGCTCAGAATATTCTTTAAAAAAAAAATCCCTTTCATCTGAAATTTTTTATGCTTGTTATCAGCTAAAATATGATTTTTTTTTTTTTTGCAAGCCTGAATAAAATTCATTCATTCATATTTGAATTACGCAAGGAAGTGGGTGTAAGGAAAAAGGTCTCTTTTTTTGCACATTCATAATTCACAAAAAAAGCTGCATATTACAAGCTGAAACTTTCCAGGTGGCTAGTTTTGACTGAAGGGTAGTCTTCATGCTAATTACAATGAGAGAATGATTGAAAGAAAAATGAAAGAGAAAAATTAAAAATGACACATATTGTGATTAACTCATTTGTTTGTAGGTGTGTCATACAGAAGTTACATTGTGAGCCACTTAGAGCAAGTTTAAAGTAACAATTTCATTTAAGTTAAGATGAACTACCATAATTACATAATATCAATGTTTTGTGCTGCAATTTCACTAAGAATCTCTCTACAGAAGCTGCAGAAGCTTTTACTTATGCAAATGTGGAAGCTCACAGTGAAACCAGAGCAGAATCTTATGAATCATTAACTTTGGCCAGAAAGTCAGTCTGGGGAAGGAGGGAGAGGCGTGCAGAGGCAGCAACCGTCCCTGTGCTATGGGTCTCCCTGAATGCTGGACTGCTGAGGAAAATAACGCGGATTTTTGCAGTTTCTTCCAACTTAATACACTGACTGTCACGGACAGCAAACCACTAAAGCTTTGTTATTCTCTTTTCCTTGCTATATTCCCACATACTTGTGGAAATAACAGGCGGCACATAATCCAACCAGCACTCTGTGATTCACTTTCCACAGTAACAAAGGATTGCTGCAGCGGAAGGTACCTGGGCAGCAGAAGCTGGGAATGTTAGAACAGCTTCCCTTAAGCCATGGAAAAAAGGTACTGTGATATGCAGTTCCATGTTCTCATAAAACACCTGGAGATAAAATACAAGCATATATATAAAGCAATATAGCTGTAATTTTAAACATCCGGAAGAATACCTGGCAATTGTTCACATAGTAATTGCTGGCCCTGCTCCACTTGGAACAAAGATGAGTTCAGAACTTCCCCACTACTAAGTTCCCAGTAACCTCTTGTTGGCCAAAGGATTCCTGGATTCAGTGCAGGAATCCTCCTCTTTTTTTATCCCTTGAATTTTGGGTGAAGTGAGGGCAAATAAATTTTTCCCAGGGATGCTGCTTTTTTTTTACAAAAAAACAAGTGAGTGAATTCTGAGACAAACTAGCTTCTGCAAGTAGAAATTTAAAACTTAACCTTTATTATTCCAGGTCCCTATTCCAGGAACAAAAGGTCTTGAAACAGTCACTGAGTGGATGGATTCTACAGCAATTGCTAAATAAAAAAGTGACAGTGGTGCCTAGCAGTAACATGGCCACATAAAAAGTCCCTGGTCTTACATTTACAGTCATTGTCAGCATAAGATCAAATCCCAGCACTGGGGAAAAAACTGGATAAAAGTCACATTTGTTTCAATATATAAATTATCTATTTGAAGAAAAGAAAGGTAAGTACTAGTGAGAGTAAAGCTGATGCAGAGCTATGAAGGAAACTTGGCAACTCTCTCTCTTCTGAATGCCTGATACTGTCCAAGGTGTCAATGCCCTGCCACCACAACAGCTCTGCTCACGCCCTTTCCTGGTTTCCATGCATGGCAGTATAATGAATGGGATACTGTATACTGCCATCGTATCTCTTGTCTTTCACCAGCCCTGTACTGGGATGACTCTACAGGTGTCTGTCACACTGCAGGTATTTCTTGCTGGTGATCCTGTTCTGACAGAAACTTGGATGAAATTATTCATTTTCTACTTAACTCAGCACATGCAAGTTATGTTCAGAGTATTTTTAATAGTCTGCTACTTTCTTCATCAGGTCTTGCTCTGATTATGTTCTACAAGTATTCAAAGTAGCTTCCTCTGAAAACTCTTCCTACACCTGTATGACAGCTACATTAAGTCACAAGGATTACAGTGCCCAAGATGTGTTGACTCCAGCTGGATTTTTACTTGTCTATTTTTCTTACCTTATTTGCACCCTTGCATGAACTACAGTTCAATGACTGCAATTTGAGCACTCCTTCCTATCTAGCTGAACAATCTTCCCCAGCATACAACCATCTGGACGTGTAATCACTCAGGAGACATAATCATTCACTTAGAACTAAAATAATTCTCCTACCATTTGCTCCTTGCCTCTATTCTACACTTTTTCTCTGATTTATTGCACTATATTCCTTATGGAAATATTTTGACATCCATCCCCTCTATTCAACTTCTATACCCACCCTTGAAGGGAGTGCTTTGAACAGAGGAAGGCCAGGATGAGTGTGTATCTCATATACTTACCCTTTTATTCCAGTGTCATTTCCCCTACCTCCTCATTATACTCCTGAGCCCTTCCCCTCCTTCTAGTTTAGCTGTACCTACTATCTCTCCTAGAGATGAGTCTTCCCTTCCCTCCCCTGCCCCTCTAGTAAATGTCAGAAAATAATTCCTCACAGCTGCTGCTACTCAGGATTGTGTCTGAATATAGGGATCCTGAACCCAGCCTTGTCTAAGCTCTCTACATCACTTGACCCCAAAAAGGTTGCCACAGGACAGCACTTACCTACAGCACAGGCTGGCGAGAAAGTGCTGTTAAGGCACTGAATTCCTCCAGCTCTGAGCTCTGCAGCTTATTTAGAACTGCAAGAAAATATTTAGTGAGCCAGAGCATTGAATTTGTTACTCATTAATCTTAGTCAAAATTACTATGAAATTTCTTAATTAAACAGTTCAAGCTGAGAAGCAAAATACTTTCTAATCCAGCCACCACAGTGCCCTACTCAGTCCTGTACCTTTGCCTCTTTTTTCTTGCTGCCCTCACATTGTCATGTTACCTCATGTGCTGCCTGTTGGTTTTGCTTGCTACAAGGGTCCCCCAACCCCCCCACGGCACTGACAAGCAGAAAGCTCTTTATGCCAAGTACTGACCTAGTGGCATGCACCAGCCCAGGCTGGAAGTGCATCTTGAATTTCTTGCTCCCCCGGGAGCATTTGATTAAAGGAGGATTTTCATGGTGTGTTGAGATTCAGAACGTGGCTGCTATTCAGTAGCTGCTGGTGGCAGCTCTGAGCCGGAATACACACTGGGGCTCTGCACCTTCTGTGCTGATAAACTGAGTCCTGGGACAAGGAATTCTGCACGATTTCCCCCAGTGTGCAGAGGAGCACAAACAAGGCCATGCTCACACTTGCTGCCAGGCTACTGTTCTTGCACTTGGGGACACTGGTTTCATGAGATTTTCAGTGATTCTCCACAGAAGACTTCCACACCTGCTCTCTAATGTGTCTCATAGCTAAGGAACTTGAATCAGCTTCACTGTTACTCGAGATGCGTGAGTTTGGAAACTGAGGACATTTCATGAGTGTCTGCACACCTGCACAGGGCCCCAGAACAGCACTTACAAATGCAGGAGACCTCACAGCACGTTGTGCCTTTTACAGACCTCAACAGGCTCAGCCTAATTCACACACATACATGTGCTACTCAGAGGAATATACAATCTAAATTAATTTCTCCTATTATAAATCTTGAAAAACTTCTCTACAGCCCAGGAGATGGCTCTGGAGTCACAATACAGATATGTACAGTTGTACAGAATACAGCTCATAATTTTGTTTCTTTCTTCTCTTCCTAGTAACTGAATTTTAGTTAATAAAAACTATGCTTACAATGAAGTAGGAAAACAGAATATTTTAAATAGAGGTATGTATTTTATTTATTTCCTATGGTTTGATTTATGGATTTGCAAACTTACCACTTCAGTCTGAACTCATAAAGCAGAAAAATTACTTTAAAATTCAGTTGACAGTACTTTGGGATGAATTATGGATACTTTTTTGGCTTCTGACGGTAATTTGCTTCAGGATATTCTTCTGGCTGAGAAGCTGCAAACAAGACACAGCAGCAAAAATATAAGCAAAGAAAAGCAACTAAAATAATTAGATTAGCTATAGTATTAATCATTTTGAGGCTGAATTTGGCTCCTTTGAGTCTAACCAAACTAACTGCATGTATTTAATAATTTTTATTTTTCAATTCACTTACCCATAGTGAATATATCCATACATATTGTGTTTTCCCTCCAAGAATCACTGCACCTCCATCATGATGAAAATAAAACTTTTTTAATTACCATAAAACTCATTAATTTATTTACAGACAGCAAAAGGGGAATGTTAGTGCTCCATTTTACAAATCATATTAATGAAGCTTTTCCTTTTCCACAACTCCTTATGCTGCTAACTTGTTAAAAATTGTGCCACTGTTTATATTATTAACTGGAACCCAGGACTACAAGGAGCTGTTGAAGCACTCACCCAAGAGACCAGCCAGAACACAGGCACTGCAGTGGAAGGATTAGCTAGCAGGATGTTTAGACACTCATTTCCAGCTTGGAGTGGCCACAGCTGACTGCAGCTACATCTGGCCACCGGATGTGCACCTCTCCATGTGAAAGTCGTGGATACTGAAAAGTTAATGAAGGAATTTTCCAGCTCTGCAGGATGTATGCTGTTCCTTTCTGCTATGCTGAAGCAAATGACTGTGTATCTTGTGCAAGCAGTCACTGGACATACAAACCAGGAAGTGGATGTTGGAAGTAATTGCATTATTAAATGAGGAATTATATCTAATTTAATTAAGAGATAAATACACCCTTACAAGTAAGCAAATGTCATCGGGGTATCAGTTGTACTTGCATATCTTTCCAGTCATCACTGTGCTTTAAAGCCCTTCTCATTTATGGACAGTACATTTCTCTGAAATAAGAAAAGAAGGTTTTTTCAGGTGATGCATGAAGCAAGAGTTCAAAGGACTTGACTGAAGAGTATAAGCAAGCAAACTAAAATTGTATCCTATCAAGAAAATCCTTACAGGAATATGTTATAAGGGTAGTGGTTTTGCAGTTGGCTTGCAGGAATTTAATGGGCAAGGAATTGAAAATTATGATCGAGGTGGCTGGCTCTTGTAGCTTCATGCTTACCTTGCAGTCTGCATAAAAAGTTTGGAAATCTTGGAGCTTCACACAGTTATCAGTCCTGAGCTATCCTAATGACTAAAAGTAAGATGTTTCAAAGAAACAAGTCCAGCTGTTCATAACATGCCTGTATTTGCCTTGTTCATGGTATTATCATCACATAGTCTAAATTTAGACAACCCCAGACATTACAAACATCAGTGTTTGCATTGCAATTATAAAATTTACTTCTAAAATCTAAAGATTGCAGAGAAACGATTTCAGAGAGCAAATAATAGAATATTAAGAAGAAGAAAGCAAATATTTTGTTAAAATAACTTTTGGGTAAGGCCTTAAGGATTTTGAAAAAGGCACAATCCTTCTTTATGACCATGTGGAGCTTAAAGGGTCACCTACCAAGTTCTACTGTAGCTGCATTTGAACAATAATCTGTGGGAACTCACAAAATCCCAGGCAAGGAAACTCCCCTTACTTTGGAAATCTATAGATTTTAGACACATTTTTCCATAGCACTTTGTGATATCACAGTACTTTGTGCTGTCATTTACATGGGTGAAGTAAAGACTGGCAGCACTCTGCTCACTTTGAACTGAACAACCACACAAGATGCTGACACAGAAAATCACCCTTTGATTTCTCAAGAGTTAAATTGCATCTGCAAACTATGTCAAGCTCCATTTGGAGTAAGCTCTGATGTCTGTCTAGTGCATTTCTGCCAATAGTTATTCTTTTTTTTGTTTGTTTCTTCAGATAAGAAATGTCTGCATCCTAGCTGCTAATGAAAGTAGAGCATAATTCTGAAATGCTTAGTCACTTTTATACTTTTTTAGTGATGATAGGAAGAAGTGACAGAATTCTGTAGTTAACATGATTCAAAAGATAAGAGGGAGAAGAAGGCAGAGAAAGATTATATAAAATATATTTATATTGCTCCTACAACTGAATTGTTTTTAGTATAGTGTCATGCTCTCAGTGTGGGGGAATTCTGCATGTGTCATGATTCAACAGATGTTCTTGCACACTACATGCAGCTGCACTATTTGTCATGGGCAAGTTTATTAGCAAGATCCTTGTTTTGTGTTCCCTCTAATCTTAGTTCACAAAAACACAGAGAGGAAAAAACCCAGTCCCTGATAGCCTGCATGCTTCCCTTCTTTACATAGCCTTTTAAAGCACTTTAAAACCAATACTGGGAGCACCCATCTTTTGTACTAAATTCTGTAACACCTGCAATTATAGCTCTATTACCTTTGCTAGAATCATCTTGTTCTTTCTAATGTTTATAATGCTAATTAAATAATTTTAAGTACCTGAAGAGGTCATATTCCTAACAGTGGGAGTTCTTCAAGAGTTCTTGATCCTTCAAAAAGGAGAATAATTTCTTCTAAGTCCTGAGTATCCTCTGTTCTCAGTGACTTGCGGATGAAACTCTGAAGCATTCCACACAGTAGCACGGCAGAGCCAAGTGCTGTCAGAAATTTTACAGAGTCAAACTCAGGGGAGTTTTCCCACTCTTATCATTTTAAAATCTTGGATCCTTTCCTCTAGGTATTCTCTGTCCTAAACTTTTTTGGTCTGAAGGCAATGTGTTAACCAGCTCTTCAGAGGGAGCCATACCCTTGGGTTCCAGTTTCTCGCAGATGTATTCAGGAAGTAGAACAAGATTTTGCAAATAGAAAAGAGAAGGAAAGAAGAAAAGAGTTGTCTAGTTAGTGGCAAGGGAGGTAAATGAAGAACTGGCAATGCAAGGAGAAACTTGGACTTCCGAAAACAAAACTGACAGATGAAGTACAAGCACATCCAATTAAACCAAACAGTTCAAAACTCAAAAAGAAGGTACAGCTATAGAAGATTTTAAGGGTGTTACACTATCAATAAGTGCATGAACAAAAAATAAATGTTTTAATTGAAAAAATTTTATTTAATTACTGCATCTCCTACAATACAAGACATTAACCTACTCCAGTGAAGGCTACAGCAGAAAACCTGTGAGGACAGGCTGAGGGTACTGTGCTTCTTCAGCCTTGAAAAGGCCAAGAGGGCAGGGAGATCTACTGCTGTCTGGAAATACTTCACAAGAGGTGACAAAGAAGACAGAGACAGGTTTTCCTTGGATGTACACAAGAACAGGAAAGAGGCAACCTGCAGAAGTCAGACTAAGAGAAATTCTGACCAGGGATTAGGAAAAATTATTTACCGTGAGGGTGGTGAAACATTAGGATCCTTGGAAGGTTGTGACTCCCTCATCTCCAGATGACAAGGTCTGTATGTCCTCTTCTGGAGAGTAATCATATTTAACAAATCACTTACAAGGACAGTTGAAACTCTGAGTGCTTTTAACACAAAAGAAAAAATGGACCAACAGGATATATATTTTTGCCATTGAAAAATCACATTTTTAAAATAAGTGTACCATTTATATACAATTGCATGGGAGGTATTTTAAAGCATCTATTTTGTACATGGTGAAAACTGCATACATGTAAAATACATAGTCATGTATCAAGTTGATGAAAAAGTTCTTGTTTGTAGGAAGCTGATCAGATAATTTTGGAAATGTATAACAAGTGCTTCTGTTATTAAAGATGTGCATCTGTGAACACAATCTGCCAAAGAAAATGGAATATTCAGTGAATCTTTTCAGAAGAATGATGACAAATAGCATTGAAATATTTAATAGATGTGAAGATACTAGTTTCCAGTCTTCAGATGATTACTTAGCTCAAAAGCTAAACAGGTGTGACTATGACATCTCTCACTCTGTTTCTAACCAATTTCAAATCATATATATAAGATCTAGTGGGGTTCATGTAGAGACCCAGCTTCAGAAATTGTTGTGAACTACCTCATGTAAAACTTGCCTGCTAGTGCCTGTGTGTCTGTATGTCTGATGTACAGTAATTTCACGATTATAAGCCGCACCTGATTATAAGCCGCACCTCCCGGTAGCCGGACAGACCGCGGGATTTGTCCATATATAAGCCGCACCTGAATACAAGCTGCACCTTTTTTTTTTTTTTTTTTTTTTTAAAGAGAGGATCCATGTGTAACACAGTAACAAATTAGTAACAGAATCGCTGCCAGCGGGGTTTGGTGTCAGGTGCTCAAGTTGCAACAGTCTTCATAGACCAGTGAAGCCTTTAAAGGCAGCCCCAGGCGCCCTCCCTGGCCGGCTCTCACTTCCGGGTTGGCATTTCACTGGGATTTGTCCATAGATAAGCCGCACCTGAATATAAGCCGCACTACTGGGGTAGGCTGGATTCCTCAATGAAAAAGGTGTGGCTTATAATCGTGAAATTACTGTATCTTAGATTCAAGCATGTTTCTTAATTATCCTATACCTTTATCAGGTTACACTATGGCCTCCTGCAGCCACAAGAATTTTTAACTTAACAGTACAAACTATACCGCTCCATTTAATAATCACAGCATTCCTGCTGATTGGGAAAATTATATTGGCAATGAAAATCAAATACTTTTTGTTAGCTGGCCTCCTGTTGGCAATGAAGAAATACAAGTCAATCAGACTTTGAATTGCTCTAATTCAAGAGAAGTTAGGAAAGTGCGAATGTTTCCAAGATCTGCGGCTCAGTCATGACTCTGCAGTCATAGCAAGATTTGCAAATCCTTGCTCTGCATTTCACAGAGTATTCAAAGAGACTTTATAGCCCAATAAATGTGATTTCGCCATTATTAGTAAAAAGCAACAGGGTTTGTATTGAGGTGACTGTGCAGTGCTCTGGGTTTTTCTGGGCCTAGATAGATTTTAACTTGATTTAGTTGTGATAGCAATTGTCCAGCTGCGAGGCACTCTTGACTAGATTTGTTTTAGTCTGACTCTCATTTAGGGTAATAACAAATGGTTATTCATTGTGAACTGAACTGTCTACAATTCTTTCCAGAGTCAGCTGTGGGGAAGAGTGCAGACACATTTGACACAAATCAGCCATTTAATCATAGTTAGAGGAAAGTGTTAAGAAAACATACAAAACTAAATCCAAGCAGACACCAGGCTGAAAAGAAAGACATCTTTCTCCCATGAGTATCACACTAATCCTGGTGATAAGTCATCATAATACTCCCCCATTCCTTTTGAGGAATACCAGTCTTAAGACCCAACAGAGAACTGGGGCAGTAAGCACAACACCAGAGAAGATGAAATTTTTAGTGTAGCAATTTTAACTCTAATGAAGTCTTTCTATACTCATTAAGTAATTTTGACTGTTAGACTGTTTAAAACATTAATTGGAGTAACAGTAAATCCTTAGATTAATTTATATTCTTTTGCCTTTTGCCAGTACATTTTTGCCAAACAGACTTTGAGTGTAATAGTACATCATCACATCACCAATGTCTTTAAGAACCTGGAAACTGAAACAAGCACTATAAAGATCACTGAAGCTCACAAGCACTTTTGGCCAGTTGCAGTCAATGCTGCTGTGCTCTGCTTTCTCATGGACAAGCTGAATAAAATCAATCCAGTGAATAAGCTCTCACTCAAGGTTACCACTCAGGAAGAGGTCAGTGTGTTTGCATGCTGCTGTTTTAATCTAGTGCTACCACTGGCTTACCACTTTCCCTCTGGTCATAGGCTTTTACTGCTGTATTTCACAGGGCAGTGCAGTGAGCAAAACCCTCTGAGAACATGAGGCTGAGTGTAAAGAACCCAACTGCCTGTGTAACACCCTCAACTGTCATTTACCTTGGTCTGTTTGAAAGGATAAAGCTTACATTCACATCCCGTGAGCTCTCCCAGTACAGCACAAACCCTGCACAAGCTCCCATTTACCACTCTGTGTATGTACACTTGTGTGTGGCCAAGCAGCCCACAGAGCAGTCCTTTGCATTAAAGTTTTTAGGTCTCCCCTTGTATGCCTTCCCAATTCAGAACAGTACAAAGGAATATGGACAGTTTGTGTCGTTCTGCTTGGGTCTCTTTGCTGTAGCTTGAGCTGCTCATGCTGCCAGCTGGCTCTGCTGGGCCCCTGGAAAATTCCTTCCTAAAGGAAGAACATCAGCCTGAAATGCTTCCTACAAACTGCATTTGCTCTGAACCAGTCCAGGCTGCTTTCTTGTTAAGGACAGAAAAGCATAACAACTTCACAAATATTATTGTGGCTGGGGGGCACCTCTGCAGGGACAGCCAATTTTCTCACTCTCTACTTTCCATCATCATCTCAAACACTGGGAAATGCATCAACTTTCAAAGTAGCTCTTCATGTCCTGAGTGCTGCTGCCACATGTATATATATTCCTCCTAGAATGAGCTGAATGGAAAGAGTGTTGTATAATGATCTCTCATTTAGCTTAAAGTGTCATCTTTTCCTTCACTGCATTTTGTCTGTGAGAAGTATGCTGAGTCTTGTGCAGCTGCGTTCTCGCTCTTATTCGGCACAGATCTCTTCTAAGTTCTGCAGCCATACCAAGAGTTTCCTTCTTCCCTTTGAAAAGAGTGACAAAAGCATACAGAGCAGAGGAGCCCAAAGCCTACATGGGTGTGAACCAGGACTAGGATGAAAATATTAACCTGATAAAAGAGATTTCTTTGGCTTCTAGTGCATTGTTTTCAGAGCACAGAATATCTATTATACTGAAACATATATCAGCCAGCCAGTGAATTCTTGCTCACTGTTCTCAAGGTTATCTGGAAGTCAGCTACAAGCATCTGGTACAAGGACATGTGCAGGGACTGACCTCAGCAAAGTGACTAAGCTTGCTCTGGTCGAGGCTGGGATATTCAGAATGCTCACCACCACACATGGCAGGGCCCTGCCTCTGTATGATACATTTCTCATTGAGCTGTTTAAGCAGGACAGAGTTCTACTCAGAAAAAACACACTCTGTTAATAATTCAAAAAATAACCAGGGTTAAACCAATTGCCACTGTCAGGCATGCTAACCTTCAGAGCAGATCTAGCATTAAATCATGGATATCTATAGGGAGTTCCCTTGGATCATTTGATCAAATTATGCTCTTAAAAGTACACTTCAAAAATGTCATCCTGGTGTAGGAGGAAAAGAAAGAAAATAAGGCAATGAAATTAATGGAAATTTGGAGAAATGAAATGTTGTGTCATGTATTTTGACAATGTAGGCATCAGTAGGTTTGCCAGACAGATCAGCTTCAAATTTGACTTGAGCAAATTAAGCTAGTCTGAAGCACAAGCTACTTGCTAGTAATTTTCTTGGCTTTTTCCTCTTGAACCATTTTATAAGTTTATTTACACTATAACATCACTGGCCATGCATGTCCCACATTTGAGCTCATTCCCCAGCCTTTGGGGAGACAGCTGGCAGCTGACAGGGTGGCCAGTTTCTGGTCATAGAAATGCTTTAAGTCACAAGGTATACAGGCAGCAAGAGCAAAAGGGGAAAAGATGTGAAATAAATGAGAGACTGCTAAAACAATCAGGCATAGACAGCAAAAGGAAAGAGCAGTGAAACACCTGAAGGGCTCTGACAGGGAAATCCCACTGCACCAATCGTTTGTCACCCTGCTTTGCAAACAGCACACTGTAGGCACCCTTCTTTCATAGAGACAACTGCTGCTGCACCCCGTTTCTTTCAAAATAAGACATCTGGCAAAAACTGGGCATAGCTGAGGAACCCATAATAATACCAAAAATAGAAATTATACCCAAGAAAAAGTGATGCCAATGAAAAACAATTGCTCACCACCACCAAATCAATGCCCAGTCAGTCCTCAAGCAGCATTCCCCAGCCAACTTCCACCTCTAGTCTATACAGAGAGCATGATGCCATATGGCAGGGAATATCCCTTTGGTCACTTGGGGTCAACTGCCCCAGCTGTTGTCCTCTCAACTTTTTGTGCACCCTCAGCCTCATCATTGGTGGAACAGAAAAGGCCTTGACTCTGTGTGAGCACTGCTCAGCAATAATTAGAACATCTCTGAATTATCAACACTGTTTGCAGCACAAATCCAGAACACAGCCCCATACCAGCTGCCATGAAGAAAATTAACCCAGAAAATCTACCCCAGTCAAAACTAGCACAACCTTAAACTGGGTTTGCTGGGCTAGAAGGTGTTTGGTGGTGTTGGGATTTTTACTTGTGAATGTGACACATTTAACTGAAGCCTTAGAAACATTTCTATAAATTGTCTTAAAACAGGCTTATACTTTAATGCTGTCTACCCTAACACAACATGCTATAATTCGGTTTTCCATTTTTATGATGATGTATTACAACACCAAGTAATAAAGACAGTAGTGAATTTGGATTGGAGAATAAAAACATCAGTCCTCTTGTTTGATTTTCCTAAATCTCTTTCTGACCTAAGTACCTAAATATCCTCAGTCTGGTCATAATCCACACCTTGACCATATGGTCCTCTACCGAAAACAAAATAATTCTAAGCAATTAAGACACTTGCCCACATCCATTTCATCTGCTAGATCTTTGGAGGTGCAAACAAAACACTGGATGGGGAGATCTGCTAATGCTGATAGTGCTTTAGATCACTTGATAATCTTTTTCCTGTAATAGTTATTACTGAATGAAAATCAAATGCATGCATGTTAGGACTAGTAACAGATGGCACTTCTGTTCTGTGAGGAAGAAATAGGGGCAAAGGGGCAGCAAAGTTGAACCTCCCCCCTTCCCTGTCTTACCAGGATTCATTGTGTTGCCCTCCTGTTACAGTTGGCTGTGACTCTTTCTTGTTATAAAGAGATGTCAGAAGTTAGAGAGAGACAGACGATAACCTTAAATCCTTTACTGCATTTTACCAGGATTCTGAAAAATAAAAAATAAAAAAATAAAAGCCAGCTGAGGGAGTTGGAAAATGTCAGTGAGGCATTACACAAAGAACTTGCTACATTTGTTGACCTTTTTTCTTACTCCACCCTTCTCCTCTAAGATGGATTTAGTAGTAGTGAGTGCTTAGTGCTATAAGTGCTTTCTTAAAAATAATTTAGATGCTATTGGCTGTCTGCCTGCACTTGGAAAACGTTTCAATGAGCCCCTGCTGAAACGGAAGAAAAAGGGTTTATTGAAATGCCTCCAAAAATGCTCCAAAATTTCATTCTTTCCCTTGTCTGCTGAAACCCATCTTGTTCTTGCTTTTACAGTCTTTTGTTTTATTTTTTTTAATTGTACCATTGTATTCAGGGTCTTTTCATTCTTCTCCGCTATTTTACAAATGGCGTGTGTGATATTAAAAGCTGAAGGCAGAGATGAGAGAAGAAGTGTTTTGAATTGACTAATTTGCAGGCAAGAAATAAAGCTCTTGTAAGGTGGTCCCAGGGGTATCTTTGCCATGAACGCTATTTGAAATGACATGTAATCTGGTACATTTCAAAGGCAAAACATTTCCTATTCTAAAGTATCTTCCTGAGCCAGGGCTGGTTTACCTGTTTCCAGAGAATAATAAACTCCTCCGAGGCCAAGGAATCTCCTTCTCTCCCCTCTCAAAATTCCTGTTCTTTTTCAAAGAAGCAATTGCAGCCAGCAGTTTATTTCTGTCCTATCTTTTGCTGCTCTGATGGCTCAGTGCTTGCTAGTAATATGTAGCTGAATGCACCTCTGGATTAAATATCAAGTAACAGAACCCAGCACACCCCTGTACAACCCAATAAATAAAGGTGTGGAGCTCCCTTGTTTCTTACAACAGTAGAAAATTTAGGTCTGAATCTCAAAGACTTCTAAAATTTTAAGCATTTCACCATATAACTTTGATCTAGCAATTTCTTAATAGAAGCTGTTCTATTCTAGAGAAATCTGAGTTCAACTGAACTTTGGAATGTTGTATTAATACTCCTCAGCACAACTCAGTGTTACTAGTCTTGCTGACACACTAAAAGGCTTATACACAAAAGTCCACATTTAATTTGTTAAGGCAGAAATTTCAGAAAAGCTTTTTGTTTAGAATTTTGTCCATACTTTGGTGAAGGTCTAGCTGGTCTTTAAAACTGAAACACTTAGTCATCATCTGTGAATATATTCATATACTCTAAGGAATGTTTCTATATGTGCATGACTAAAGGTTACGATATCCAGAAGCTGTATCGCATTGTTTTAAAGGATTTTTAAACTTTTTAAATGAGGAAATTAGCCACAAATAAACCCCAAAGCTTTTGAGAAAATAAACACTGAAAATATTACAAATAATTTCTATTAATTTTACACCTGTTCTGTTCTAAAGCTTTTAGTTACTGAAAAATAAATTCATGCTTTGTGAGCATTCCAAACTTCCATACATCACTATTTCAACATTTACCTGATTTTCTCTTTAACTTGCCATGAAGAGAAATCAGGGTACAGTGTGTCCACAATAATGACCCTACATTTTTATATTTTAAAATTTATATTTATTTTTTAAAAATAAAAACTTCTGTTACATCGATTTTAAAAATCCACATGCTTGTGCTCAAATGTACCAACTCTACATAGCATTTTTTCAATTGTGGACAATGTTAAATAAATTATATTAATTGAAGAGAGATACTGAAGGTTCCTGGATAGAACAAGCAAAAAAAATGGATTTGAAACGTCCAGAAAGGAGAGATTTCTAAAGTCATGCAAAGTGAAAAGCTCTCTCCTCAACCTAACATTTATGTGAGGCAGCAGAATGTCCAGGATGACTTGTGCTGTCAGTTTGCATTAGCAGTCTCAGCCCTTTGAAGGGCAGATTTTGTACTGTGAGTGACCCTAATGTGTGTTGATCTGGATCTCTACCAAACAGAAATCATGACAAAGTATCATGCCCCACAGACCAGTCTTACACCTTAATTGTTGCTTTTCACAAGGTTCTGTCAACTGTAATTCTTAATTAATGGGAATTTAGCCCAAATGTAACTTGGAACTAAATGTGTCCAGTGTTCACAAAAACTTCCAAAGAAGGCAGTGCTGTTCCCCAGTAGAGCTCGTCTCAAGGACTGGTCCCCTTATCAGTACTAAACTACTAGATCAGTCTGGACTAGATGCTATTACTAACAATCATGAGAAAGCATAACACCTACCATGAAATAAAAAAACTTTCTACAAGTCAGTTAGCAATACCACTGGTCCTAGATATTCTACCATAACCAGAGAAATAAAGCAGGCCTTTCCATGACTGCCCAGTGCTGTCACACATTAACACACCGACAGCATTACACCTCCAACACTCAGTGTCTGAGGAAAGTTTCTGTGCCTGCCTCAGGCAGCTGCCTGGAAAACACTCACTGTTTTCTGAAATCAGAGGTAGCTGCTTGCTCTTCTGTATTTGCACAAGACATCAACCTTGCACAAGTATACTAGAACAGCAGATCTGACCCTGAATTTTTGAACATTTGCTAACCCTCCTCTGCCCCAACTACTTCCTAATGCCAGCATAAAGATTTCTGCTAATCCCCTTTAATTGCCCGTGTGTAATGTCACCTTCACTGAGACATTAACTTGACTTCTATTTTTTCCTTTAGATAAATTTCTAACATATCAACTTCAGTGTGCATTGAAATATTCATATAGGCAACAAGCAGGGAAGCCATCAGCAGGAATCAATTGTTGCACTCTGGGATGCTTTTCAGACACAGGTGCATTTTGCTAATACAGAATACCTAGCCAGAAAGCAGCACAATATCCTAGCTCAGCTGATTTACTAAAACTATATTTTTGAGGGCTGTTTTTTTTTCCCTTGGTGACTCATGTGATGTGGTGCCATTTTAAGACTGTGTGTAGAACACATGCTCGTTTGAGCACTTCATTATTTGGCTCAAAGTAGTACAGTATATTGTTCTGTTTAGGAAACAAGTTTGAATTTGTCATTGACTCAGGAGAACTTCACAATGTATCGCTGGGTCAAGGACAGGAAGCTGCAGCAGAAATAGCTATGGAAAAGGCATCAAAAGAAGGCCACTGGGTTATACTTCAAGTAAGTCAAAGCTCTTCATTACATCAGTGCTGCACTGCAGTGTTAAAAACTGAAGCGTTTCAAAATAACATGTGCCTAGATGAAAGAGTACTAAATAGTGATTTAAAACTTCCTTTGTCTTTGCCACAAGGGAAGCACATAACTTCATCTGTATATGTATTGCTGAATATCACACAAAATATGAATTGCTTCTTGCATGTAGGGAGTCAACTAACATATTTTCCCAAGCACATGATATCTGATTTACTAATTTATTATCCATTAAAAAAAATCCTTTAGTAAATAAATGTGTAGCAAAAAGAATTGTTGCGCTGTATAATCAGATGAATAGATACAAACAGGGAAGATTGCTGTCATTATGCAGTGTATTGTGCTAAACAGATGCACACAATTTTTTTCAAATATTGTGCAATATCAAACTGCTTCCTTATGTCTGGGTTTTTCTTGTATCAATAAAATGTTTCAAATTTCAAATCAATAGCTCACTGGGAGGCCTTTTTTTTCCTCCCTTCTCCCCCACTCTCCCTCCTTATCTCTGAATATTTATTTTGTAGTAAAGTGGTTAGACACATTAGAGAAATTACTGAAGAAAACCAGGGAAGGAAGTCAGCAGGGCGATTGGTTTTGAATGTGCGGAACCTGCTCCTTTCCTTAAAGCACATCTCATTCCAGAGTGGATTTAGGAAACCTCCCATCAAAATAACTGATAAGCCACTACCGATAGTACTGCCTGATCACCATGCTGCACTCGATAAATTTCACCAGGCAAGTAAAACACCACAGAAATAAAACTTTAAAAATGTGGGTATTAAAAATATGGTATATCACTTAAAACAATGAAGTTACTAAAAGTCTTTACAAGATATGCAATAGTAAATCAGAATTAATTTAATTTCTTAAAGACTTGCTCACATATTCTAGAGTGACTGCTCATCTATCACAAAAAAAAATAAAAATCAAACAAGAAGCTACTTCTTTCAATTTTAAAGAATCACATGCAGTTTTTAGCTAAGTACCTGTCTCTGTGCATGGGAAATTAAGAATTTGCAGTCACTACAGGTAATTACTGTAGTACAGAACAAGAATTTATTTTGGTTTCATCTAGCTTAGTTTGAGATGCACAACCATGTGGTTTCGTGTCTCTAGGATATCTTTTACATATTCTGAGCATGCATTGCACTTAGGCCTTCAGCTGAGGTAAATCAGTAAGGTTCACTAACAATTTATATTCCCAAAGGATTGGTTGAAAACATTTGGATCATAATTAGAGGAAAGCATGGCTTGGCTGCTAGGTTCACATATTTTCCTCTGTCCTTTTTAATTTTTTTTAAGGCTTTTAATGAAAATAATTTTTCTTACAGACTTGTAAAACATACTTACAGGTGTGTATAGGTAGTAGTTATAAGCTATGATGAAAGATATGGTCAAAGAAATCAACTGTCTCTTTGGAACATAAATTTGTTATTAAAGAAACAGCATCTACCTGAATGCTAAAAAATTCACCAATTAAAAAAAAAATTAAAAATTTTAAACTTGCTTTTTCGGCACTACATTCTAATATATCTCTGCAAAAATTACAAAGATTTTTTTTTTTTCTTTTTCTATTGTATTGAATAACCTCTTCCAACAATAAAAAGGGAAAAACTGCCAGCCACCCGCGCGGGGGAGGAAATATCACCCAAAGTGCTGACAGACGCACAAAGAAACCCGTGTCTGCAGCCACGGCCACAGCACGTTTGTCACCAACTCCGGCCGGTGGCTGCGGCTCCGCCGGGCCGGCCGCGGCCCCTGCACCCGCGCGGCCCCGCCTAGGGGCGCTCGGGGTGCCGCGCCGGGCTGCACCTCCCGGGGCGTCCCCCCAGGCCGGCGGCTCTGTCGGAGAGGTCGTCACCTGCCGCTGTCGTGCGGCAGCCCGGCCCCGCGGTAGCTGCCGGGGCCCGGGGCAGCCGCCCGTGGCCGAGTCCCTGCCCATTCCCGTGCCC
The DNA here is from genome assembly GCA_009812075.1 of Sialia sialis. Taxonomy (NCBI): domain Eukaryota; kingdom Metazoa; phylum Chordata; class Aves; order Passeriformes; family Turdidae; genus Sialia; species Sialia sialis. Next base: position 12,190,643 of record VRYO01002782.1, read on the forward strand.
AGCCTGGGCCGGGCCGGGGCAGCGGCAGCGCGTTCCCGGAGCCAGAGCGCCCCCTGCCGGCGGCTGTCCCGCGGGCCGTGCTGAGGGGCGGCCTGGCTCGGGCGCCCGGCCGGGCCCGGCCTCGGCGGGGGAGCCCCGCGGAGAGCGCGTTTGACTCCGGGCAGCGCTGCCGGGCTAGGACGATGGCCCCGGCCTCCAGGGGAGGTTTCCCTCCCGCAGACGCTCGTGTTTACGCCGGCTGGAGTGGGGGCGTTCGGGACTCCCCACGCAGGGCTGCGCTCCCAACACCCGGGCGCCGGCCGGGAGAGTCTGTAACCTGGGTCCGGAGCCTCCCGGCCGGGCGCCTGTGTGAGCCCGGTCATTACCCGTGCGGGAGCCAGCGCGGCTGGAACGGGGTCAGCAAAACCAAGGCGCATCCTGCACTTTCTTCCGCAGTTTCCACCAGGAGGACAGGAATGTGGGTGGCATGGGCAGGAACCAGAGGTGACAGACCTGCGGGGCTGAGGCGACTCCGCCGACGCCCGTCGAGCTGGGGTTCGTGCCTGGGGAAAAGCACACACGGGCATGAACGGGCACGCTCTGTTAACTCGTTTAAACAGCCACAAGCACACTGCTCTTCCTGAGGAATTACACCTTAAACAGACTTGGCTGTTTAATAAACCAGCCCTAGTCCCCTGCAGCGGTGACCTCTGATCCCATAGCAATGCAAAGATTTCTTGTAGTGCCATGCCCGTACTGCTGCGGCCGAGCTGCGATAATGACCAAGAGTCCGTGTGCGACAGGCTATTTCAGCAAGAGGGAGGTGGAAAAGCCCTCTCCCACATCTGTGGGGCATTTGGTGATTATCTGTGGCAGTGGCGATGCCTAGCGGGCGGAGGGCTCCTCCGTGAACCCGGTGTTTGTCAGACAGTGATGGGAGCATGTAGCAAACAAGCTCCTTCCCAGCCCATGCGAACCAAGCGCGGCCGAGACGGGTGGCTCACAGCCCCCATCCTCACCTGAGAACACATTTGCCATCTCGCCTCCTCCTCCCCCGCAGCCCTGAGCAAGGCAGGTGTAGAAAGCTCCCGGCGCCACAGGCGGGGGCTTCACAGGCACGCTGTCCCTGGTAAGAGGCAGGGCGAGGAGGGAGGCAGCAGTGCCGCAGGCCCGCACAGCCGCGGCCCCCGCCCGGGGCGCCCCCGCCTCCCTCCCCCGCGCCCCCTCACCTGCAGCGCCCCGCGCCCGCCGCGCTCCGGCCGCGCTGCCAGGAGCTCCCGCTGCGGGAGGAACGAGAGCCATCCGAGGAGACAAGGGGAACAAAAGGACGAGATCAGAAAAAGGAATAAAAGAAGGAAATGTAGCGAACACTAAAAACAAGAGGAGGAATTTTCCCCGTGGGAAAGAGAGAGGGAAGCGCCACTTAAATGAGCTTTTTTTTTTCCCCCTACAATTTCTGTAGAAATTCTGACAATGCATGTGCTCGTTTTCCTTTTCCCAGCCCACACAAACCTGTTGTTGTTTTACTTTCATTATTTCACTTTATTGTATTAGAAATGCTGAATCATAAAACAGGGGTTAGTGAAAATGGTATTTATCTTACAGAAATAAGCCCCACATTATTTTTAGGATCCCCACACTACTGCTGTTATTATTATTATTATCGTCATCATGCATCTTGGCAGGTTGAAAGGTATCTCAGAACAGTAAGAATTCAGCAGTAATTTAACATCCCACAGCAGTACTTTAAAAGCTTCAAACAGCATTTTGAATTTTAAGTCAGTACAAGTGTAAATAAATGGATGCACTCCCACACGTCTGTTGTTTTTAAACTTGTGGTGATACTAAAATATTTGCCTAACAGCTTTGAGTTGTAGCAGAATTTCAGCTCACATATACACATGCGTGTGATATTGAATTAAACCATTTGTCAGTCTTTTTCTATAAAAGACACAATTTGGCTCTCAGCAAACCATTTGAAATAGAATTATTATGATGATACCACAGCTCCATTTTATTTTATGATATTGTATTGATTTTCAAATACACAATACATGTATTTTTGTAATGGTCTAAAAGAATATACTCTGCCTTTTTATTTTACAGTCCTTATGCTATTACTTGCTTTCATTTCAATAAAGGATGGCATTTTTCAGAAATGCTACCATAAATTGCTTCATTTAATAAGTTGCTACTCAGAATAATAATGTTACACCAGAGAGCAGCGCTTAATAATTTGGAAAAAATAACATTTTTCTTTTAAGAATATTCCCGTCTCTTTATTTTTAAATTTAAATTATCTTTCTGCTGTTTTCCTTCAGAAGGATAATCTGATTATTAAAAAATTCCTCTTTTTTTCTTGCAAGCATCGGAACTTGGGTGTGACATAAAGGGGCTAATTAAAATGGGGAACAAATTAGATTAATTTCTACGGATATAATAGTGATATAAAAGTCTTGTTCTCAACAATGACTCCATAATAGAACTATTTCATTTATGCCTAAGCAGGTTCCTTATTCTGTCTAGTGAGGATTGCCAGCAGTGTCTTAGTGACAAGGTTTTTATTATTTTTTTGACAGGTTGATAGGAAGTCGGTGCTTGCTTCAGGGTTTGCAGTCCCTTCAAACCTGGATTATGAAGGCTACCATAAAAATATGGATAAAATGCTACCTCCCCATAGTGCCATTTGTTATGGCCTGCACCCCAATGTGGAGATTGCTTTTGTAATAACTGCAGACAACATGATCCATGTGCTATTAGAGCTGCGATTCAAATGCTCAGTCACTAAGGAGTGACTGGGGAAGGAGTCTCCTAAGCTGTGGAAGACAAGGTCAGTCAAAACATAGAGCAGGCTTCAAATTTGTCACAAGACTGTTTTTGCCTATGTCTATGGGTTTATGTTTGGAGTTTTTTCCCTCCTATGGACACTGATTTCAAACAAATTAGATATTTTCATACCTGTTTTTTTGCAGGGATTCAATCTGAAATTTGTAATGAGGGATCTCTAGTATACGTGAGACATACATACACATACTATTTTGCACCACAGAGAAAAAAAGATCTTGCTGGAATGTTACAATACATTAATAGCATTGTGCCATTTGGGATTCTTTGTCAGGTTACAAAATGCTGTTATTTCCAAACTATAAAGCAGAATTTGCTTTTCTTCCTAACATGGGTCTTCCTCTCCTTCTCCATTTCACAGGATTAAACCCTCCATATCCTTCATATTATGACACAAAGGCACAGAAATTCTTTCATCGCATGAAGTTAAGATCCAAGAAGTTTATAATTTACTTACATTTATACAGTTTTTATAATCTCCTTGGCATTTATGCCCTTATGGGTACAAGAGACACTTACCTCATGCAACATGGTATCTCTTGAGGATGAAGGCAGAGCTAGACAACATAAAGGAAAAATCTTTCAGAAGAAAGGAACATCAGGTATTTTACTCAAACACCAGCAGAATGATACTTACATAAAGTGGTTTGTTTTCCAGAATATGAAAGACTGGATCCACCCATACAAGAGGTAAGGCATTCTCTTCAAGAACTTAAGTCTCAAGATATGTGTATGCTTTGCTTTACTAATTTTAGGGAATGTATGGCATTAAATAGCATCAGTGTAAATGCCAGTAACAGGCAGTTGTGACACTTGGGGAGCTTATTTCTTGTTTAATTTTTTTAAAAGCTGTGCTTTCATAAACTGCCTACTCTGAACATGTAACTCATCTCCATACATCAAATTGTTTTAATTTATGTGGAAAAAATTTTTATGAAACTGCTTAGGACACTGAAATCCTCTCTCTGCATACTGGGAAGCAAAATGCAAGACCTCTTATTAGGGTCTGATTTCAGTTTCAATGCAGACATGGAAGGAAGGTTGCTACACTCCTCTTCTACCATTGCATAAATTTGTCTCTTCTGCTATAACTGTGAAGAGATCTGGTTGCTATTATGGTATATGTTCACTTGTGCTTTAGGCAATCCATAGAAGAGAAGGGAAGAAGCTGTTGGATGCCTCAAGAGACGTTCTGATACCAAAAACAAACACTACTTTGTATAGATCCCTGCTGGAAAAGGCACATGGTTCAGATTGTGTTGAACAACCAACATCTTTAAAGCCATCAGGATGTGGCATTCAGCTGTCATTAGGAGATGGTCATCGACTGCAGGTAAAGGGGCAGCATCAGCAGCACCCAAGTCCTGGTCTCACTGTGCATCTGGTGAGTGCAGTGAAGTGAGGTGAAAAGGATGAGGGCAACTCATCACACATCTTGGGCAATTTTTGGTAACACTGTATCTCTCAGCACCAACAAAGTGCTGAAGAGCAACATGTAATGTTTTTATTTATAGAAGGCCAAATTTCATAATCTCTAGCAATCTCAAACAGCAATGTACCTGCTGCACTAACATGTAATACACATTCAATCACATAACTGGGCAACCAAGTAGCTTCTTAGGCATTGCTTGCAATTTACACAGACAATTGTGGTAAATCCACGCAGAGCTGTAGTTAATGCATACCACTCCAAAAGTAGGTACTGAAAATCTAATTCATAGAGCTAGTTTTTTTAAGAGACCTCCTTTTTTGCCTCCTAAAATTACCTTCCTTTCGATCTTTAATTCAGAGTAACAAAACATGGGCACTCAAATAGCCATTAGTGCAAGCAAGCCAGCAGAATGGTAGCTTGATTGCATGTACAATTTTCTGTGGGATATCAGAAAGCAAGTTAGTAATTTGGCCCTTTATCATTTTCTCTCTGTACATATGCGTAGGTGGGTGCTTCCATGTGTATGTATATGAATTACTATATCATATAATTACTTAATGCAATTAGAGTGAAAACCCAGAACCTACACTCTTGTTTTTCTGACTGTTTCCCCTTTTCAAAAAATAAATTACTCACCCCAGTGGCAAGAGCCAAAATATTCTTTACACTTGACGATTCAGCTACCTTATGTGTTTTTACTGGGGAAAAAAAAGCCCTCTATCATTTATCATGTCATCTTATCACAGTCTCTTTGTGAGACGCAAATAGCACACTAATGTTTTCTTTTGTTAGGGTGAGTTGGCAATCTCCTCAGAGATGGAGCAACTACAGACAGCTCTTTTTTTTGATAATCTTCCTGACACTTGGATGAGACTGGCTTATCCATCAACATACAGTTGCTCAGTGGTAAGTCGAATGCCAACAGTCATTCAGTATGGATGGCACTTCATGTCCATTATAAAAAAATAGAATTGAAACTCAAGAATTTTTTTGGCAAATATCTTACCTTCTTGTGCAACTCAGAATAGCTTTTTATCATAAACTGATATTACCAGTGTTATGAAAAGCAGAAAGAGCCTTGCATTTATCTTGCCAATTGCTGCAGACTTTGAAAGATTTCTCAAAAATTTGCATTCCAACTTCTTCCTTGCTTGCTTGCTTTTTTCTCAAGCTGTGTGCGCTGGTCAAATACTCAGTACTCAGTATCTGCTACTCAGAAGACCAAGTTTGGTTTCTAGTGGTTTTGGTGATCAGAATTTGTAAAGGGCACTGCTCTGAGCTCAAGGGTGAAATGATCACAAGAAGAAGGAGCAATTAACAAAACAGCTTCTGTTAAGAACAGAGAACAGTTTCAGAGCAAGTAGCGGGGCCATGATGTTTCTGTTCATCTTAATTGAACACCTTAATATGTGTCCATCTATCTGCTCTCCATAACTGTTTTATAATACCAGAAATGAAACTGAAAACAAGAAGTGAAATCCATACAAGGCTGGCAGATTATTTCCTTGCTGATATACATTCAATTCTCCACAGGTAGCCTCCTGAGTGAGGCAAAGAACCACTGGCTGATGGAGCTAACCAGGACTCCAGAGCTGACCAAAGGACAGGAAAGCTCTGCCAAGCACAAAGACAGGTAGCGCTAGAAGGCAAAGCAAGCCCACACTTCTGAGATCAGTTCAGACTTCTGAGAGATCAAAAGTGGAAGAAGAAATCTTGTTCAGCAGAGGAGACATTGAGAAAAGCACCAGAGGTACATTGTGGTGAAGATCAATCAGAGCTTTACAGAATTAAATGCTCTTTTAGCTTTCCTTGATGGAAAACTAAACCACCATAGAGATACTGTGATGTCTGTGATAAATATATGTCCTGAAGACAGAAAGCGTTGCCTAGGGGATATAACACAGTAATGCTAAATTACAAGCTGTTTTCCTGAAGGACAACACAGCTGCTTTCTTTAAAAAAATATGTGGGGGATTCAAGCTGGACCTTATATTCACATTTGGACAAAAGAGGGTAAAAGTACCCACTGATTATATAAAAGCTGTCTTGCAGAACTAGTAGGATTTAAGGTGACAGATTATCTTATACCATCAAGTGCAAAATGCAGTGAGTCACCAGGGAGCAAAATCACTGCTGTGAAGCAGTGTTATGCAGCTGGGCTCCAAGACAGCCTCCCTGCTGGAGCACAGCGTGTTTGGGGAGGCACTGCAGAGCAGTGAAAGGGAGTCACCAGAGCAGTTACACAGAGCCAGGGCTGGTGGAGTGGTCAGCCTAGCCTGGCTGCCAGTTCCCTGGATTTGGGGAGGGGATAAAAAACCAATAGAGACTGGACACAAAATTTGAATCACTGTCATGTCTAAAGCCCTATAGTAATTGTCAGTAGCAGGAGCTGTGAGCTTCCTCCGGGGCAGGACATTCTCCATTGTGCACACTGCAAAGCATGCAGAGGCCTCAGTCATCATGATAGTTTTATCGTCCCTGTTAAACCTCTCTGTCCTTTATATACCTACCTGGCATTCCACTATCTGAGACATCTGAAAAAACACCTTTGATTTATAAGCAGCTGACATTTTAAAGTAAGGTGGGATGGGTGAGGAGGTAAAGGGAAAAATCAGAATACACAGTGCAGAGTTAAAGCATGTTGGGCTCAGCAAACGTGTCAGAGACAGCAAACACAAGTGATAAAATGACAGAGAGTATCAGATCACCTAACAATCTCAGATCTTCAGTTTTTCTTCAGCATCATTTTCTGTGTCTTTGAAATGAATGCAAATTCTGTTAATGCTTCCCTTTATAAGCTGGCCCTATATGTCACCTATTTTATGTTTCGGTGGAGGAGTCACCTCTTGTCTCTAAGCCAGCAGTCTCCTCTCTCTGGCTTAGAGACACTCAACTATCCCCAGGGCACATGTGTCTGATATTTCTTCACAGCATCATTTTAGGAAGCAAGAAAGTAAAACCCCTCAGCTAGAAAGTTGGGGATGTGATGCTAGAGATCTTAAATGGGATAAAAAGGAAAAAAAAACAAGCTGATGCTTTCTTTTTCAGGCCACAGAAATTCATCAGATAGGGAAATAGAGTGTGGAGGAAAGAGACCAACAGTGGGATGCCTTAACAGAGGCAAAAAAATATTTGGTGTCTGGGCTGTGACTGCATTGTCAGGCAATGGCTGGAGCAGGCTGAGGTGAGAGCAGCAGTGAATGAGGATTTTAAAGGAGACATCACATGTAGAGGGGATGATGTGAAGGGCCATATAAGGAGCAGAGGATGGTGGGGAAGGAGGGCAGGAAGGCACAAAATACAGGTGCTGCCAGAAGTGGGGATGTTCATTCCCTCTTTGGACAATATTCATGATACACAAATACAGGCTTAGAAACTATTCCATGAAAACTCAGGGTTATGGCACTGACTCCCTCACAGGCTAGAAAAATACATGCTTGAAAGGAAAAGGCCTTCAGGGTAGGAGGGTTTGTTATTTGGGGTTTTAAACTGACAGAATCGGCTGCTGACTTGTAAGGTGGGGAGGTATTAACTCCTGAGAAGGGGGAACAAAAGGCAAGGATTGCGATCCTGCGAGAAAAGACAAGAAGCATTGCAAGTGGAGGTGGGCTGGTCCAGAGGGGGGGGTAAGGATATTCATCGAGTGCTTTGAGATGAAACATGCTGTGTGTTCGCAAAGGTGTCTGTCAGTCAAGTGGGGGAGAAACATTATGACAACCTCTCTTCCAGGAGCAGCAAAGACCAAGATTTTATTCCCCACAAAGCCAGCCAAGAAATTACTGAAATGGCTGTTTTAACAGTCAAAGCTAACAGGGAGAGAACAAAAGAACTCCAGATGCATATACACACACATCCATCCATCTATCCATGTCCTCCTTTGGCCTCCAACTTCCACTTAAAGAAAGTCTTTTACATTTGTGAGAAAACAGGCAGCAAATTATTTTGCTGCTGTAAAACAAAACTATCTCTCTTTCAGGGAGGGGCAAAAATGGGTGTAACTTGCATGAATATGTCTGAGAGTATTGTTAAGTCTATTGCACATGGAATCACACGAAAGAGGTTAGATTTCTTTTGAAGGAACCCCTCTTGTTTCATAAATACCAACTTGTCTTACTGACTGCCTCTCAAAGCATGGCTGCTGCTGTGGCTCCTTTCTACAGACAGGCTCAGGTTCCAGAAGGGCTATTCTGAAAGCCCACAAACACACAATATTGCTACACTTGCTGTTATTCACTTGTCAGTGTTTAATTAACAAACACAAATGCAGAACTGTGCTGAAATAAATTTTTAAAAAAGATAGTTTGGTTTGGAAAAAACTTCTAATATGAGGAAGTTGCTTGTTAAACAGAGAGAAATTTGTTGTTCAGCTGCACTCAAAACACAAGGAAAGGGAAAAAAAAAACCATTAATGTGTGCCAGGGCAAAAGCACCACTGCCTTGGCAAGAAACAGAAACATTTGCAAGCTTCTGAGTTAGTATCTGAACAATGGAGAAGAAAATGAACTAGAAAAATTTCCTGATGGGCTGCTGAGAAGTATCTTCCTCCCCGTGCTACACACACTGATTTTTGTGTTTTCTTATATCCAGATAGATGGACTGATGGTACAACAAATAATATCTGACACAGGAGTTATACAAAAACTGTGGTATCAAGAACAGAATTTACAGTGGCCTGCACTCCTTGAATTCAATGGCAATCAGATGAGCAACAAAAGTATAATCAACTATCACTATTCCTTTCTACCAGAAGATACTGAAAACTCTGTAAGCTTTTTCACACAGTTGCTATCCCAGTATAGGCTGGCACAAAATAAAAACCAAAACACCAAAACCAAACCAAGACTTGAATTCTTGGTTGAAAATCAAGCTAAAAAGAAACCTTAAGTCTGTCTGTCAAACATCTGAAGAAACAGGATTTCCGATGGTTTTTTTGGTCATTTTCCCTATGGTGGATAACTTTAATAAATTACCCTTAATCCTTCATCAGAAGGCTTCAGTTTTATCCCAAGATCCTAGTTAGCAACTTCTCAAACTGCTCTTCACATTTTGGAGCTATCTTCACATATTGCAGGTGAGGGTCAGAATTCCCTGTTGCCAAGCTATTCATTAGTATTTCTTTTTAATCCTATTCCTATATGAAACAAATTTCTTAATATTGCCTGTGTCAAAGGAAATAATTTAAAATATACATACTTAACTTGGGGCTGGTGGGAGGTAGAGCTGCAATTGTTTGCAGTCCAGCAGCTGCACTTTACTGGATCTTTCTTAGTGTGACATGAGCCAGATCAGAGTGTATGTGCACAGAGCATTCCAGGTACAAAGTGCATCCAGGTTCTTCCCAGCACCTGTGATTCCTGACCTTCTACACCCAGTTTGCTTCTAAACACTTTGAAAGCAAAAGCACCCTATTCAAACCCTCAGTGTTCCAGCATTTACTAAGCAGTACATTCTATTAGTGAACGCTTCCACTGCAGGTTAAAATTCTCAGACGCAGATGATACAATGCACTGAGAAATATTGGCTGAGGGAAAAAAGCCTGTCATACATAGCAGGACTACTGATAATGTGCCGTGCATTACACTGCAGCAAAAATGACTAACATCAAAGCTAAACAGGAATGATTTGTATGGTTGAGACAAGTAGAATAAAATATGTATTTTAACTAAATCAATTTTTAGGAACACCAGGCACAGGTTAATCCTTTATAAATATGTTCACAGAGTACATTAGACACCAGCCCGCCTACACAAAATGAATGCAGCACACACTCTGATGTATTACAGAGGCAGGATAAATGAGGGAACTCTTCTGTGTTTGATCTGGTTCTGCTCTGTAATTCAGAGATACTGGAGATGGGTGGTGAGTTTCTCATTGATCCCAAAAGAACCAATAATGTCGAATCCTGTGAAATGTAAGCTTTGTAGAGGATTGGAGGCTATGCACGAAGGACACTGTAGCTTTAGGGGCATATTCTCTTCTCTGGAATGTGTGCAACTGGCATTCACAAGACTCATATATATCCCGGGGAAACTAGACCCTGTAGCTTAGCAATACTTAAAATGCATACCTAGCTCCACAGGCAATTATATCACTCTCGTGGCTACATCTGCATCCAGTTATCAAAGGATAGATTTCCAGCAGATAATAAATGAACCTGAAAATGAGTATCTTCAGAATTTTGAAACAATGCTAAATTTGCCACATATCAGCATTTATAAGTGCAGCAGAACGAAGCCAGAACATCAATCCAAGTCTAAGATATTTAGATAGAAAACACAGACCTAGCACATAGATATGGAAATAATCAATTACATTTCCCCCCACACCCCCCATTCTTTCCAGCATTTTAAACCACTTACTCCAGTCCTTGCTTCTCTGAACTGTATTTTGCATGTGATGGAGGTGTTAATCCACAGTTACTGCACAACAGGGTTGTGAATTTTAGCTAATGAAAGCTTTTAAAGGCACAATGAAATGCTCAGATGAAAGGCAACAAAGAAGTGCAAAGTATTATTACAGCCCAGCCTAAGTTTTACTGAGAGCATTCTTATGCAGGATGGACATGGAATAAATATGTATTACAGATGATAACCTTCCTGTAAAGGCTAATTCCCACCCCTGAAGCTGCCAGAGGCAAGGGGTGGCAGTCTTATAAGACTTAATAAAGTCTCATAATGTTTTCATCCTGTTCCTACCCCCAGGAACTGGAAGAGAACCCTGTATACATCTGAATCCTTAATGAACAGCATGTCCATCCCAGCATATTGCCGGCACAATTAGATCACAGGGAGTGCAGGCTAGGATGGTTCAGTGAACAATTAAAGGCAGAGGCAAATTTAGGAAGGATAACAAATGCTGTAGTCCCAGTTATAGCAGTTTGGCATACAGTAAGTTTATAGTGTGTGTCTGTATGCTATCTATGGGAGAGGTGAGCAAAGAGATAGAAATCTGCTTGTCACTTTTCTTGATAATTTTTGCTAAAATCCAAGTAATTGTGCATGATAACAAAAAGGAACAATTAACATGGTCTTTATTTTGCAAAGATGAGAAGGGAATAGCTGTCAATGGGATGTGGATGAAAGTACCAGTAACTCATTTGGAAAAGAACTAGCACCAGAATAAATGTACAACAGCTTACCAGGCAGAGAGAGGATAGGATCTGCTGCTCAGTAAGATTCTTTCAGCAGGTTTGTTCTGTTACGATGGGAATGAGATCTTCAGTTTGAAAAATATTATTCTGCTTCCTGGGTTTGCAAAAGCTAACATTGTTCTAAAGACTGCACCTCTCTGATCAGCTGCCGTTTCACTGATCATAGTCTAAGGGATCCGTAGCCCCCTTCTTTTTCTGCCTCTGTTAAGATAAAAGATTGCAGTTTCATTTCAGTTATTATTTGCATGTTTTTCTTAACAGTTTATTCTCAGCAGCTTCTGATTTAACCTTATGTGTTTTGTAGTTTGGGAAAAGGCTAGAAAGATAATTTTTAGATAGACACCTAACATTTTTCAAAGTAATTGCAGGCACCTCACACATGCATCTCATGTTCCACCCTTTTGGTAAATGTATTCTAACACTCTACTTACCTGCTTTAAAAGGACTGGCATGTTGAACCAGCTGGCCTTTTTCCAGTGCTATAGCTTTTCATGTTATATTCTGCTCCTCCAATTTCTGTATTTCCCCTGCATTTTACAAGACAAAATGCAGAAGTTTAAAGGCACATGATGTTTATGTGACAAAATCTTGCTGCTAAGTACAGTATTACTGACGGTTTAGTTTAATGCAATAGCATAATGTAATTTAATTATAGTAATAGAGCACAGCAACAATCTTACTACATATGTCAGATTGTGAGACATTCACTCTTAAAAGCTTCATCATTATTATTTCATTTTTGGATTTAGTTCCACAGTGTCCCCCGCTTTCTCCACATGCAGTAAATTAATTCCATAGGTGTAGAAGAAGAAACATTAGGCAAATTGCTCTCATTTTGCCCTAAGAATTTGCAATACTAACTGAAAACCTATTTTGCATCATTAGAGAATAGTCAGACAGCCTATGATGAAAGCTTGTAGCCTTTTGGGCAGTAAGTCCTCAAACCTGCATACTGCAGTTAAAAAAAATGAAATAAACATCAAAAAACAACACAGGCAAAAAAAATCCAAAAAACCGAAAAACAAATAGGAGCATTCCACTACATCTATGTTTTGTATTTACCTGAGAGCTTTTACTGGAGATTTATCCAAAATCCCGTGCCAGCCATTAACTATTTCTACATTCATGCAAACTATTGTAGTTCAGGGCTCCAGGTTTGTTCAGCCCACAGCTTCCACTGATTTCAGCTGTTGCTGACAGCAATTCTGAAAATCCAACCCACAATAATTCCTATTTCTAAAGTGTTTTCTATCTGAAGACCACAGAATTTTCTATCAGTGTTAATTTAGCCTCCAGAAAGACAGAAAAATGTATCTTCAGCCAGCACAGCTGTATGCAAAGTGAACATCTGTCCATTGCCAAATTCAGTTTAGCTAATAATAAAAAACGCTTTATTTTCTTTTCCATACGGGATCAGACTGCAAGGGAAAGCCTGGAGAGGATTTCCATGCTTTAAAAAGAGAAACAGGGGAAGACTGAATTTCCTATGGTCACTGAGGAAATGTGTGGCAGTGCTAGGAAAAGAACTCGGCACTCGAGCAGCAGAGATACCATCTTCACAGCCAGAACCAGATGGTTTTTCTCTGCAGTGTGACATAACGCACAGAGTAGGTTTGTGGATTTAGAGGCAATGAAGTTAAATAAGGTTAATTTCTGGGTGGCTGAGAGGTGTTGTCTTTTTGTAATTGCATCATGGCAAAAGCTTTTCTTGCCTTATTTCAATAACAAGCCAGGTAAGGTGAATTAGCCAAGACACTGCAAATCACTGCTTTTTAGAGGGGAAAAAAATATGTACCCTTTCCTTGAAAGTATGGAAACTGCAAAAATAATCATGCTGTATGCTGACCAGTTGCTGTTCATTTCGGACTTTGCCCAAGGCTGTGTTTTCAGTGTATACATTTTTTTAGGTGTGAGGCTAAAGCCACAAAGGATCTTGGGCTCAGTACTGTAATGCTTGACTCTCAGGGGCTCTTTCAGTGTAAGAAACCCCTAGCTCTACAAAAGCCATCATCTCTGCATCTCTGTGTCCAGGGGACCTGCATTTCTGTTCTTTCGAGGGTTTTGGAAGATGACCACAGGGTGAGTGGACACACTTCTCTCCCCTTTTGACCACAATGCGTGAGAATGTGTGGAAGTATCCATGCCTAGGGGCTCCTTTTAGTACAAAATACCAACACAAGGAGAAAATGTCATGCTAGGTTTCCTCACTCCTCAACAGTGTATTTAAGAGCAGTTCTGTGCCATGAGAGAGAAAAATGCACAGCCTTTTTCCATTTGGCTTTGTCTAGATGTTTCAATCCAGAATCAATCTTTTGCAGTAAAAGATTTTAAAACATCTTTTAAAAAATATTTTTGTTAAAAATTTGCCAAAAGCTAGCCGATTCAATTGGGTTTTACAATACCAAATACCACCTGTCACATCTAGGCATCTTTACAATCTACAGATAGAAACATAATTATATGCCAATCCATTTTTTCATTAATTTTGGCATACAGCAGAACCCCTTTCTCTAGCCAGTCTCTGCTACTGCAGCAACACCCTGTACTCAACAGCAACCTGGACTTTGATAAAAGTGGCACCATTTTTACACCTTTATGCCCTGGTGTTATTCATACTGTGTACCATTTGCTACCAAAAGCCTCTGCATTCCTTAAAGCTTTGTCTCAGAAGAAAGAAATCCGGGTCAAACTCCCCTGCATGAAAGCAAGCTGGTGGGGGATTTCAACCTTTGTCTTAGCTCCACATCTTAGGTGACACTTTTGAAGATTTAAGGGCACTAAGAAAACATTGTCCTCTTTGCTGTGTTTTGCATGGAACCTTATTGCAACTGGAAAGCAAGAAGCTGTTCTCATCCTAAGATCTACTACAGTAAATTAGGTCACTTCAGCTGCGTTTGTAGCAAGTCGAGGTACAGAAGTCTGTTCCTCCCATTGACAACATTGTTCCCTTGCCTATAGGTGTCGGTTTGGAAACAAATGTAGAGCTACAATTTAAAGTCTCTCAGCTATTTTTTTTCCTCTCTCTCTCTCTATTTTTTTTTTTTTTTTTTTTTTTTTTTTTTTTTTTTTTTTTTTTTTGGTTTAACCATTCCGGTGCAGTGAACAACTTTCGCGCTGCTGTGAGCTTGACTCCTAGCCTCAAGATCTCACCCTCCCTAGTGTTGTCTGGATATCAATTTTTTCAACCCCCAGTCCTTCCTCACAGGTAGGAAGCACATCACAACTCATTAGTAATTTACTGCTACAGTAATTTTTATAATTACTGCCAGGAGGCCTCATTAAATTTGATCTAATGAATAAATATTGTATTTTTCAACGTGATTACCAGAACAGCTTAAGCTGTGTGCCATAAACAATTATTTTCCTCAATATGCAGTATGTCAGTGAGTATTGATTTTTATTTTGTAAAGAATTTACTGCATTTCTATCCATGGCTATTAAGTAATAAATAGCCAACCCTCTGAAACCTCAATTGCCACAGAGCAGTTGGCAAAACAGAATTTGGAGTATCTGTTGCAAAAAGTAAAAGAATGCATAGCAGTGAAGATAAAGGGTTTGTCTTGGGTTTAAGAAGGAGCGCTCCAACATGAATGTCTCTCCTAGCCCTCAAGAAGGCAGCCTGCTCCAGTCTGGAGTCTCTGATGTGTAAGTCTGTGATACCAAAAAAATTTAGGATACTACAAAACATTTTATCTCAGAGAACTAACACATGAACAAATATTGATGCCTTATGCTTCATTTGCTTTTAGAGCAACTGCTCAGATGGAACATTCTTTTAAGAGGTTTAAGAAAAATAAAGAAATATACAATATGCTGAACATAAACCTATAGTTCAAACCGAAGCTGCAAATTATATTTACTTTCTAGCATCATTTACTCCTTTTTTTCCAGCAATTGCAGACTTTAGCACACAAAACTGTAACACAGCAGTGAACTGGAACAAAAGGCATGCATTGGCAATGTCTTAGGACATACATCAGAGAAGCTCAGGACCAGGAGAAAACCCATTACATTTTTGTCATGTAAGATTGTTTTCTGTACCTCCAGCTATACTGTACGATATTAGATAGATCTAATTCCCTAGCTAAAGCACTGTTTAAATAACTTTAAAGTAAATTTATCTACGTCAATAAATAACACTGCTGGTCTCTGCTATCGGTTTGTTGGTTTTTTTTTTTGTTTAAACAAGACTTTCATTTAGGACAAAAGTAAAAGGGGTGTGGGTCACTAGGGGCAACTCATGTCCTTGAAAGGATTTTTTCTATTTAATGCACATTTTTGAAATGCATTTGCTGCATTTTCTTCCTTGATTGATTAGTTTAAGGAAACCAGGAAAGTCTTGAGATTGTTAGCTCAGTCTCCCACACTCTGTCTCCAAACTGGAGATTTCCCTGGTCTGAGCACAGTGCAGTTACCAAGCTGTAACTGTGTGTCACCAGAACAGCCTCTCTGGCTCTCACCAACACACAAACATTACCTCCAAGTAAACTACAGGCAATTAACTCTACACAGAGCCTCAGGACTCAGATCCACCTCGGCTGCTGCTTAATAACATTAACATTATTAATAACTTAATAACATTTCTACTTCGGGACACTTTGCATTTGCTGTCATAAGGTTCCTTTACACCCAGGTTTCTGTTGTGACAGATGTGAGGAAACCTCCATCTCACCAACAATAGCTGAAAAATACCTGTGCTTCCAGATAGGCTGTCAAACAAAGCATAATCTCCCTCATCTCACCAGTGGTGGGAGCTGGCAGCCACTGCTGAAAGATCTTTGCAACAAACAGCAACAACAAAACAGATTCTCTCCCCTCTTTTGATTTTTGGTGCTCCATGTCCCAAAATCACACCAATCACAGCCTTGCAGAGCTCAGTACAACTACAGGTAAAAGCACTAGCAACAGTACCCTGGTCTGACACTTCTAGTACCTCTTTTGGCTGGAGGAACTGTGCTTTTTCTGAGGGAAAAGGTCAACATGGTTTAGGTGCCATGCAAACATCAAGAAAATATTGCTCAGAAATTGAGGCAAAAAGAGCTCGAGGTCTTTTGAAGTGTGCAGAGGAGGTGAGTGTTTTGTAGAAACAAAACCATTTACAAAATCCATGTTTTCTTGCATATTATACAGCAAGCTGTGGCTCACTGGGAGGTGCAAGGGAGCTTCAGCAAGGCTAGCTTTTGCACTGGATATCAGGGAACTTTAACATACGGCAGGAAAGAGATTTCCTTGAGGATTCTGGTATGTAAAAAATATAATGTGGTATCTGTACAGAGGAAAATAGAAGCTACATTTCAGCAGTCTGGATTCATTAGCAAGTTAGTTAAGCCTGACATCAGCCAAACTCTTCAGGTTGTTCAGAACTTTTCTTCAGAACTGGAAAGAAAAATAGAGATCAAAAGCTAGACATGAGATTTTAGAAACTGGAAGAACAGGTGGGAATAAAACCAATGGTACTGAAGAGATCACAATGCTCTCAACTCCTGTGCATCAGCTATAATGTAAAATATGCTTACTAGTGAGTATGTCAAAGAAATAAACTAACTCTGCGAGAAGAAAGGCTGTCTGTCCCCAGCCTGGGCTTAGTAGGTACACAGAAGAAAAAAAGAAAAGCATTATTCCTTGCTGTGGGTAAGTCTGCATGTCTTGATGAAAATTAATTGTACTCACATTAAGAACATTCAAGTGTTAATATTTTTCCAAAGCAAGCTTTAGCTATGTTAGTAAATGGGGTTTTGGTCTTGCAATTACAGGAAAAGGGACTTGTTTAAGATCCTACCAGCAGGTTTTGACAGAACACTGTATCTATTCTGTAATGATACATACACAGGTATATTTTTATTTACTGGAGGTGCTTTTCAGAGCTTTGTAGTACCTATGCCATTTTCTAGCCGCACCAACCATTTAAAAACTAGAAGTTACTTCTCCCAGAAAAAAAGTAGGATTACATCAAAGCATTTCAGTTCCTCACAACAAAACTCTGTGCTTGGTTTCCAATACTAAAATTGTAACATCACAACTTTTTCATAAGAATTAAATGGAAAGAGAAATAAAGGGGGAAGAAAAAGCTTTAGAGTGTTAACTCTCCACGGCAGGAGGAAGCCAGCATGGGCATTGAGCTCAGCACACTCATTCCCTTCTCCCTGCTGAAAGGGACACAAAAAGAACTCTGGCTAAGCATTTATTTTTCTGCTAATGTGAAAGTTTTCTTTTAAAGAGGAAGCAGATTGAACAGAGCACGAGAAAAGAATTTGACTCTGGCTTATTTCCAAAGGTTTTTTTTTTTTTCCTGATGATTCACTGTTATCACTTGTATTCACATTACAACTAGCCTCAAAAAGAGATACCCAAAACCAGCCCCCCAACAACAAAAAAAATACACAGCACAAAAGCACTAAGAAATAGAATCTTTCCTACTGCTAAATTCTGCTAATAAGCTATATAAGAAGAGAATCATGTAAGATAAGAGTGCCTGTGTTCATTCACATTTGAGTAGGAACATTGCTAAGCCTCTACATCTGGAACTTTAGAGCACATCTAAAAATGGTGAACTTCCAAGGTGTAGAACAAAATGGTGGACACTGAACTTATTTTATTTCAGCTAGATAATAAAGTAGAAACCATCTAAATTTCTCTCAAATTTAAAATGTTTAAATATTCAGTATAGTCTTTCCAGTAGTTTTACTTTCGAACAGGAGTTTGGCTATCCTGAGAGGACACATAACTGTTAACTCTCTGAAAACATGAACAATAACAATTTTTATTTGTGGGAGAGTTCTCATCCCCAGTCCTGGTGTCAGTCAGTTGTGAAGCTTATGTAGCAATTCACAAACATACAATTTTCACATGGATATTCAAGTTAAAAAGAGGTAAGGCAAGGCCAAAAGGAGTTGCTGTGTTATTGTGTATGTGATTTAAAAGAAAATGAGGATGGCTGCCATAGGGGCTTCTGTTACTTACACCTCTGGACACAACCTAGCACGTAATTTCATTCTCTGTGCCTGCAGTTACATTAAGAGACAGGAAAGGATATAAAACTAGCCTGAGTCCAAACACAAATCTGTAATTTCAGTAACATTTTATATCTGCTGTCAGGAGTAGATGTAAGTTCTGCTGTAGACATATTCCAAGGGAAAGACTGTATCAGTAGGTTTCAACACAGCTGGAGTTACACTTCAACTGATTTTTTTTTTTCCTAGTCTACGTGATCAGTACAAAAACTACTGAAGTACTACTGACAGAGACAGATGCAATGCCTTCTTGCCCCATCCTAACTATACCATAACTTCTGGTTTATTTTTTCCACACAACAGAACTGTCTGCCATCCTTACAAGAGCTTGATCAGTTCTAGCTGGAAGAAAGCCTGTATCAAACAGCAACAAGAACTGGTTTAATATGACTGCATCTCTATGCTCTAGACATATTTTCATACAGATTCAAAATCACAACCCCTTTAAGTATCAGTCACAATAGGATTCCCAGTTCCCCTCTCACCTTTTGTTTTCAGGACTCCTACCTCTAGCACTGGTCATTACATTTTTGAATTCAAACATACAGTTCCCCTACCGTTTCCAGGTCCAAAGGGTTTGTGGGACTTTTGACACCCTTTTGGGAGATGCAGGCTTATTATTTGGAAGAACAGTGAGACCCAGTCCTGCAAATGTGGTGGCGTCCTCTCTCTTTGGCGTTTGGAGCCCATGCACTCACATGTATCTAGAACAAAGCCCAGCATTATCTGGGTGCTGACGTCTAGGACTCCATGAACCGGTCAGTCTCTATTTAACAGTTTCATCTTTTCACTCACTTGCTTTAGAGGTTAAGAACATGAAAGAACAGTAGGCATGTTTCCAAAAATCTCCCCACTAGCTCACACCATTAGCCATGCAAAAGCTGCGCTCGCAAAAAGCTTTAAGAGAACAAACTGGATTATGCCAGCAGAGGTCAGTGGGTGACTCTCTTGCCAAAAGTTTCAGATGCAGTGTATCACAGATGGTTACAAAGTCAGCTGAGTTCCCTCACCCTGAAACACTTCAAGTCACTCTTTAACTAGACACCACCATTTTGCCCTTTTTCATTTCTATTGCTTATCTAAGCAACATTGATGCTTCAGTATGTTGCCACCTCTGTGCTTTTCTCTTCAAAATACATTTTTAGGTTGTTGGCAGACAAGATCACCTGGCTCTGAAGCTGAGTAGTGAGGAAATGTCAATTCATGCAGCCTTTTTCAATTATAAATCAGTAGTCATTCTACCTCACACATGAGCTCCAATCTTCTGTTCTCCCTTACACAGTGATACTCTTATTTCCATACATCTTTGGTTTTTAAGAGCTTTTAAAAACTGGATCTTTTCCTCTCAAGTTTCCTAAATTGCTGCTCATTCACTGCACTTATAAATCATGAACTCATTTACTGTTTTTCAATTCCACATCAACAGCACTTAAGTGTATCTTAGGGGCTTGGGGAAAGTGGTGTATTGAGACACCTCAAAACCATCACATAAAACAAACTAACATCCTACACGATTCATTAACGTGAATTTATTCTCGCATCACCAGCAGTGTGATGAGAGGCACATCTAAACACAGCTTTTAGGTGAGAGTAACAAGGTGAGGATTTTAGGAGTGAAGAGTATCTGGGACAGCTCAGTCACTCCGCTGGATCACTTCTTTCCCATTTCCTCTCACTACAGGTTACAGCTTTGAGTAACCATCTGCCACAGCCTCATACAACTCATCTCTAGACCCAGGACACAGAAGCAGCACAAGTGTCTTCACATGCAATCAAGGCCCCTTGAGTAATTCTCTGCTCCAGGAAAGAGCTCCTGAGAGGCTACTTAAGAGCTCGTTTGTAAAATAATAAATAAATAAATAAATTTAAATAGCAGACGCGTTATTCCAACTTGTGTCCAAAAGTTTAGCCTCATCCTTGTCAGCTCAGGATGCAGGCATCTAGTTTAAAAAAAGCAAAAGCAGAAGGGTAAAGCACACAGCGCACCTGCCCAGAGCCTGTATCGAGCCTGAACTAAGCACTCTGTATTTTGACCATCACTACTTAGTCACCAGGTACCTAACAATTCAATCCAAGCAGCATGAATATCAGAGCAGTCAGATTCAGGAACACAGGGCCAGAAATATTAAGATGTCCACGTCCAACTGCTCCCCCAGGTACAACGGGAACAACCAAGTCCTTTACTTTGTAGCATAAGTTACCTGAGAGTGGTAAAATCAAAGTACAGCTCTAACAGGCTTTTAAAAACAGTTCAGAGGCAAAAAATATTCTAAAACTGAAAATTTTTATTTTCAAAATAAAAAGTCTTGTACAGAACAGTGTAGATTTGAGTAAATCTAAATACAGCAGTCTCTGTTATGTAATGTAAGGGTCTGCTTTTAGCACAGTACTTTCACACTCTTAGCAATCAGAAGGCAAGCCAAGCAATTAGGAGGGAAAAAACCCCAACCACTTTTATCTGTCAGAACATGTATTTCTAAAATGAGTTCCTTCTTCACAAAATGTACCTAGAGAGAAGAGCACTCTCCACACCTCAGATTGCACAGCTATTCACACTATAAAAACAGACAAAGAGGACAGGAGATTTTCAATAGGAGAGATGATTTATGAAACAGAACTGCAAGTCTGAGACATAAATATCTGTTGTTTCTAAATTCCTCTCTCCTCCCCTCCCACACACACTGATGCAATTCTCAGAAAGGTATGAACTGTGGATCATTCTGTATAAAAACAGTGCAAATACTGTGCAAGCACAGAAGCATAAACCCATGTTGATTCTTGTACTGTTCAACTGTACATTATTTATAGCATTACATTCTAAACCTTATATAAAGCTTACACAGTAGTTTCCCTAACAAAACTAAGCACATTTACACCCTGTATGGCTCTCTGCATGCAATTTTCATGGCACTTTCTTTTCTCTAACACTGAGTATAGGAGACCCTTATGTGCTCAGCGTATCAGAATCCTTCAGCTCCATTTCTGCTGTACTTACATTTCACAAATGTGATGTGAAAGAACCTTCCAGCAACACAAAGAGCCAGACGAAGAAACATTTATTGCCTGTCTTGTTGATAATCAAACCAAACTAATGAAGTTACTGCCTTTCATCCACTCAAAGATGGCCAACAACCACATAAACCGCCACCCCTCAAGTTGACCAAGCCCTGGTCTGGAGGCATCCCTCTTCCCCAGGACCACTGCTGACTCTGCAAAGCAATTCTGCAGCTGCAACAGGAACAGGGAAAAGAGAGTCCACCAAAACAGTAATTTAACACACGGAACATTCTGTTTTCGACAACGGTCACTACACAAAGTATACCAGTATGGTTCACACCACTGTCGCCAGTAGGCAATGCTAGTGCTGTGGAAGCTTTTTCTCTCATCTGAGCAAAAACACAAAGCACCATGACAAACAGTGTCTGCTGCATTTTTTAATTCAGAGATCTCCCTTGAAATGGCCAGTGTGAACTTTTAAGTACTCTATAAAACCGAATACTAGTGCTTGGAGACTGCTCAGCTGCAACTTACAGGGCTTCCTTTATGAACTTAAGAACACGCTGCTGTTTCAGAGAATTCTGCAATTCCATTTGATGATGAAGTGTCTGTATTGTGTGTTGAAAACCTCCCTTTCCAGAACCTCTCTAGCTTTTTTTAACCAATTTCAGAGCATAAGTAAACCTGCAACATAGATTGCGGCATGAGTGAAACTAATGGCTTAAAGCCTCAAGTTACTATCATGAAAACAAGGACTGATTTGCAAAGTTGTCTGAAAAGAAAACAGTGGCCTGTGGGTGAAATCTGCATTAAATAGCTTTCCCAATTATGATTTATACTGAAATAAAATAAAGGTTTTTATCCTTTTTCGTCCAAAAGGGAAACAGGGAAGGCACTTTGTAATCTCATTTAACAATTCACTGCAGGCAATAGTATTACGTTGGTGAAAGAGTATGTAATTTGAAGGCAGTCACAGCTTCAGTCTTCCATTCCAAGTTCTTGTTTCAGACTGAAAGACAATTAAGAACATGAGTCAGCTTGTAGCAAAACACTCAAAACTCTTTAGACCAATTAGTGGAAGCCCTGACAATACACGCTGAGGTTGAGAGCTAAAAGATAGAGTGGGTATATTGCTTGTTTCGGGTAAGAACCAGCGTATCAGAAAAATCATAGGGCAAAATCTCAGATTCTGGATGCAACACAGAGTAATCTTGAGATTTACCTGATGAACTAGGATGTGGACATCTTTGCATTCCCACTTTTGAGATGCTTATCCCACTTAATGCAACCACATCATTGACACAATGGCACACTCACCTCTTCAAGTAGGCATGGACATTGTCAAAACCGTGGTACTTGGCCAGATAGACCAGGACGCCTGTGGCACATCGGCCATCTCGTTGTCTGCAGAAGCTACAGTTGCAGATTCCACGACATGGGGGGCACCTCCATGTCTGCACAGAAGAGAGACAACAAGAAGCCCTTTTAGCTGAGATGCTCTGCCAGATGTAACTCACATCCACAACTTAGAAGAGTGCCCTGTTACACACTGAGTTTTGCAGTGAACATCAGCACAGTATAAAGCTGTCTAAACCAATGAAGAGTTCAGATTCCTCAGTCTGCAGGGGATTAAGCTCTCTATTGACTGCCTTGCACATAACCACAGGAAGCATTTCACTCTACTTTAAATCCTACATCACAGCCCACAGCAGCAGCATTTTGTCCACAATACAGTTCCTTTCCATAGGGCATTAAGCACTAATGCAAGGCAAAAGAGAACACTATTCCTGATTCTCAAACAGAAGAATATTTTTGCTGCTGCTCTGTTCTCATACTTTACTACTGCAAATAAAATTACAGAAGTATTAAATACAGCAAGTTCTATACAACACAGTTGTGTGTTTCGGGCTGAATCAAGCCAGGAGTGCATGATGCACTACAGCACTGTGAGCAGTTCTGTTAAAAGCCCAGCTGCCAGTGACCAATACCCCTTGCTGTGCAAGTCAAGCCCAATAAAGCAGCCCTGAGCACTGTCCTACCGGGTCCAGCAGTGCTGCTCTGACATCCTCCCCATATCTGTTGCGGAGGCACGGCCCACAGAACTGGCCCCGCACTCCTACGCAGTCAGGGTTACGACAGTTTGTCTTGGTGTCGATGGTTTTCTGGCGACACTGGTGACAGGTGGATCCCTAGAACACAGGAAAACAAACAAGACATTTAAGATGGCGTTTTAGTTAGCGGGGGTGTGGGGGAAAGCATCGAACTAAATCTCTTTGGTAGCTAGCAGTGCTTATCCTGCAACAGAAAGGCACCTTGCAAGTTTGAACCAAGACTGTTTTAACACTGCATTTTCAGTGACTGGTAATTACATCCCCTGGCCAGTATTACAGTTGTTCCAGAGTGAAAGCAAGCTAACTGGCTTGGTAAAGGCCATTCTACAAATTCAGGCAAAAATAACAAAGGACACTTCAGGATCTCAGACTTAATTCTCCCAAAAATCACATCCTCTCTCTCTCAGTGAGAGGATTTGATGCTGAAACACAAACACAGAGGAACAAAGAAATGACTTCACAAAGTACACATTTCATAAAGCTGAAATATACTTACCATAGCCCTGTTATATACTTTTTCACTTGCAGACCCACAAATATTATCCAGCTCTTCTGCTGTTATGTCCTCAACTGGGCGCACTACATGTGGAAAAGCCATGGCACCACGGTGACCCCTCCTGGGAGTACGGGCTTCATGCTGAATAGCAAAGATGCAATACTTTCAGTATTAGTTTCAGCAACAACTCTACTAAGGCAAGGATCTTCACAGCAGTGCTGAAGTCTCAAACACCTATCACATATTCAAGCAAAATATAACAACTTTGTACAGACGTATGGTATGGATGCAGCTTTAGCCCCTTTACTTGATCTGTCCCCTTCAGGGTGGAGTAATGTTATGTACTTATCTTGCTCCACTCCTGCTGGAGTGCAAGTGGAAATGGTTTTTAAAGGACTGGGAAATGGAGAGCACGTACAAAATGCCCTTTTTTTCTTCTTTGATTTTTTTTAATTCTTCCGAGGCCATGGCATACTGATAAACCTCATGAACTCCCTAAGCATCGCTATTTTCTTGAAGGGAAGCCTTCATACAAAACCACCCTCACAACCCACCACAGGAGAACCAGATCTTCATCATACCTCCAGGTATTCATCAGACATTTTTCTTCTTCTCACCAAGATGTACCGGTCATCTTCTTCCTCTTCTGCTACGAGAGTAGGAGGACCTTCGATCAAGGACCTTGACCTTGTGTGAGGCCGAGAACCCCGGTCTGGGTTCCTCCTCAAGGCACATTTGGGCAATGAATGCCTTGGAAGTCGCTTTGGTCCCTGCTGATGTTTAAAAGCCCCTTATGAAACAGGTGAAAAGACAAATAGCTCCTGACCCTACTGAATTCCTCCCTTACAGATACCTTCCTCTCCTATTTTCCAAAGACATGTCTATCCCTGTCCTAGTCAGAAAACAGGTAAGATCCTAATCACCTTCATCTTATGCATTCTGCTAGTCACAGAGAAATAGTCAAAAGCAGCAGAACCTGTGTCTACGAGGAGCTGCAATTTTCAGCGCCATTCTAATCTTCACCCAAATTACAAATACATCAGCAGTGAAATTCATTACACTGCTGATTCACAACCCAATCTTCTTAAAAATTTGGCATAATGCCAGGTGTTTTTCAAGACTCCAGACTCACAGAATATTCAGGCCTGAGCTGCCCTCCCTTATCCCCAGCCTTTGTATAAACACATATTTACACAGCACTTTGTTTGGTTTTATTGGCCTGTGGAGACACTTAACCTTTATAAATTAATCTGTTCTGCTGTATATCAAGGCAAATCAAAAGAGAATTACACAGGGAGTATACTCATTTTAGGAAGCAATAAAATTCTAACTGGACTTTGTTTTGCACGGCTTATTAAGTTTTTACATTGAGAATCCTGCTTTGTAATGTCAGAATTTGACTCTTAGAAATCTGAATGCAAATACAGTAAGTTCATACTCACATGACTGACAGCTGGAAACGATTTTCTCCCACCAAAGATACCAGAAACATTTTGCAACTCAGCCATTAGTTTTGCAAGCTAACAAGAGAGAGAAAAATGAAGCAGAGCCTTAAAAGGGTATTTATGTGCT
This sequence comes from Sialia sialis, assembly GCA_009812075.1. Lineage (NCBI taxonomy): Eukaryota > Metazoa > Chordata > Aves > Passeriformes > Turdidae > Sialia > Sialia sialis. Next base: position 12,216,234 of record VRYO01002782.1, read on the forward strand.
ATTACAGACTACTAGGGCAATTGGCTAAAAGTACAATTACTTCTAGGAAATGCAGTCATTCTTCAACTCTTTACATTTATGTCTTATTTATGTTTTAGTGACTGCAAGTAATTTGGAAATGCTCAAACTTCTAATGTCATTAGGATTGCAGCCTATGGATTTTCATATGCCAGTTAATATAAAGCATCAGATTTGTATTTAAGGAATGCAAATTCATCTTAATACATTCACATAATTCCCACTGAATAATCCCCCAGTGAATTTAAACAGAGGTCCCCCCAGAGTCAAAAGGGAGGGGGAAAAAGGGACAGTCCACAGGAAGATAGGGTACTTGCCATTGCTTTGTTTTCCTTTATGTTTAAAGCTCTTTTTTCTAAAAACATAGGACCACTTTCTTCAGTGTCAGAGTCTGAATCTGGAGCAGGCATCGGTGTTTCAGGAACAGGTTCCACGCCACCCTTCCTCCTCTCTGATCTTCTAAGTGGAAACTTCATAGCTACTTTCAGAGGAACAGAGCATTTCTGCCCTCGCTTACCTCTATCACTTTCAGCACTTACATCATTCTCATCTGAATCTGATTCCAATTTCTGTTAACAAACCAAAACAGAAGCATGTAAATCCAGGAGACTTGCTCTGCAGTTAAATACAGCTGACATTTTGTCTAGAAGTAGTTTGAGAGCTGAAAACCAGACATCCAGATCTAGCGTTCTAGTGAATTTTGGAGTGGGAGGGAAGAAGAGGGGACACAACAATAAAAATCTCTCAGGGAAACCCATACAGTTATGCCAAACACACCAGAAAAGGGAGTGTAGGTCCAGTTACAGCAGTCTTAGCTGTTACTTGCAGGTCTAACAGCAAAAGTAGTTCATGTTTATGGTATGAGAAAGAGAACTGCCTTTAAAGGGCTCGATTTTGCTACATATAGTACTCGGCTGTAAAAAAAGCCACTAGGTAGCTCTCTGCACAAAGTCAAACCCAATTTTGTAAGCTGTCAAGTACAGTCATCTCACAGTATCAATGATAAAAAATGGAAACTTCCTTCAAGTTTCCACTGAATGGAATCAACGAAATAATTATTAATAAAATCCCAGTATTTTCTATCTTTGAATTCTCCTGTCTTGTTTACAAATTTCCCAAGAACCAATGGTTTAATGAGGACATAAATTATTTAGTTAAAAGCTCATTATGCAATGGGCTTTGATTTTTCTTTTTAGACACAACAAGACAATCTTATTTTGATTCAACAGTAACAGTGGACATCAAATGGCCTTACACAGTTTTTATTAAGTGGTTATGTGATTCTGGTTGCACATTATGTGTAGTTATTGACTCTTTTTTTCTACTTATCTATTCCAGCTTTGTCTCCTACTTATTCTCTTTACTACTGTGTTTTAACTCAGAAGTGATTTCTTTCAATTACACATTTTTCTTTTCTAGACATTCCTCAGCATGTGTTGGAGTTATGACAAATCTGGTTTGTACTACTTCAGTTTCTCTTCTGAATATCAACAGCTGATCTTTTTAAGCAATACAACTGATTTTGAACTGATGTCAAGGAAAAGCGGGAAGGCAGATTTCACCACCTATCACTGTTTCCCTACTGCTGAAAGATGCACAGCATTCCCTGTTATGCTGCCAGAGTAGAGGTCTGACTGCATGTCAAGACACAAAAGGTATTTTCTGAGGTTTGCTGGAGTCCACAGGCTAGCCTAACATTAGGCTCCGACAGAGTAACATCCAGCAAGGACAGTTTTAAGAGGCATATTTCAAAATACATACGGTGGATTTTAAAAGCTCAGTATCTTGAGTCCTCTTCATGGAGACAAAAAGAAAACTAAACTTGGGCTACTTGGACTGTTTACTGAATGAAATTATGCTTCCTTCTGAAACACTGAACTTTCAAGATGAAGCTGGCATTGTTTTCCAAAAAAAGAATGTGTAAGAATTTAAATATAAAATAACAAACTAAAATCAACTGTCTTACCAATGCATCTTGAACCTCATTTTCCGAAAAGCCACAGAAAGATTCATCATCAGAGGCTTCATGAAAAATTTTTGCCAGTTCTTCTTTAATATCCGACCTAAATTTGCATTTCTACAAAAAAAACCAAAATTTCCTTTTAACTTAAGTTGTACAGAAAATTATTAACATTTATATGTGCAGTACAAGAAAACAGCTTTTTAATAAATGAAAAAAAAAGTTAAGGAATTTCACAAGGGTTTCAGAACCATAGCTGCAAATTACCAGGCACATTAGGTTAGGTGACATATCAAAGGCTAGAATTGATAGCTAATCTGTTTCCAACAATTACCACCTTGAAGCACAAGCGAAGAGTGAAATGAAATTACAGCATATAGCACAGGTTTATAACTACTACTACTAGAGCAAGTATTATATTATCAGCTTTACATTTTTTGCAATCTTTACTATTACTGCCCACATGACCTTATTTGTTCCTGTATTGTACTTACTGTGTTTGCAAAATTATCAGAACCAAAACTGTCACAACTGTCATCAGAGGATGAGGATGTTTCCATGGGAATCAGTTTTGTATTTCGAAAGGCTGTGAAGTTTCTCCTTCCTGAACAACCTCGGCGCTACAAAAGGACACCAGCAACACCATTAAGAAGAGACCTACTGCAGTATAGCAGCTTTTATGAATATCTTTTTATTAAAGCTTAGGAAGTTTGAACATTTTAGGATGTTTAACAATCTTGAACCAAGTCAGAAAACAAACATCAGCTTTGAAATAAATCTCAAAGTAAGAAAGTTAGGAATGACGATAGTTTTTTAGATGAGTTTCATTCAGTATTTAAGAATACTTCTTTCACGTGAACAGACAAGTGAAAATAAGCACATGAATCATGTCATTCCCCAGTCATCATAGCTATCATAGCAATGGAAAAAAGTGCAAGTATGTGAAAAGTACCTGGAAATCTACTCTGATTCACTTCGCACTTGCAGTTTGAGGCAAACACTAAATACTCTGAAGCTCTTACGGAAGGGCCAAAGCATCCTATCCAGAGATTTAAAACAACTATTCTAGACAAAGCAACTTGGCGTTTTGTTCATTTTGCCACCGATTCAGAAGACTTTCGTTCATGGGCATCAGGTTTTCCTTTCCCAGGAAATGTTTCAACCGGCAGTGGCCCATTTTATCCCCCGAGGCACGGAGGCCGGGGGCAGCATGCACCCTGAGGCGCTGCCTCCTCAACGGGTCCGCCGGCCGGGCCGAACAATGGACGGACAGGGCCTGAGCAGCAGCTGCCCGAGCCAACCTGGAGCCTCCGTGCCGTGCCCAGCACCGCTCCACTTGCGGCTTTTGGCCTCACAGTTCGCAGGGCGCCGAGCAGCAGCCCGGCGGGCCCCGGACACAAAGGGGCGGTTTCTGCTGCCGCGCGCTGCGGCTGAGGGTGCGCGCAGCCCGGGCAGCGCTCCGCGGCGGGACGGCCGCACCGGGGCCCTCAGGGCCGGAGCGGCCCAGCCAGGCGGCCCGGGGCCCGCAGACACTCCCGTCCCCTCAGGCGCGGCCGCGGCGCCTCGCCCGCCTCCCGCTAAAATGGTGCCGCCCCACACACGCGGCCAGGCCGCCCGCCCGCCGACCCCTGCGCTCCTTCCCGCCCCTATCGCTGCCCCACGACCGTCCCCGGGCCCTCGCCGAGACGGGGGCGATGGGCGCGTGGCTCCGGGCTGCCAGCTGCCCACCGAGCACGGCTCCTAAGCCGAGTCCCTTATCCCAGTTAGGGGGGCAACTGCACCGCCATGCACGGGGCGCCTGAGCATCGCGGCGGGTCAGGAGACCGGAGGCTGCCAGCCCGAGTGGTGCGGCTGCCCCCACGTCGCTCTCCCTGGAGTGCCCAAAATAAAGTGCCCCCCCACCCAACCCCACCAGCCTTCCGCAGCGCGGCTTAGTCCGGCTTGCCCAGGTTTGCAAGACCCCCAAAGGGCCATGGGAGCGGCGGCAGGCACCACAGGCTCCCCCCTGTCCGCAGCAGCAGCAACCTGCAGCCTCGCGGCAGGCCCAGGGAGCGCTCACCTGCGGGCGCGGCGGGGCCATGCTGGCGGCGGCGGCGAGCGCGGGGAACTGAAGGTTCGCGCCAAAGCGGCCGGCCAGCGGGGGGCGGGGCCGGCGGCGCCTTTCCCGCGCTGCCGCCGCGTCCTGGCAGATGCAGCGTGCACCCCGCGGGCTCGGGCACCCGAGGGGCTCGCCCTGCGCCCGCCCGCCCGCCTCTGCTCAGGAGATCATTAGCTATCCCGGAATGTCCCCGAAGGGGCCAGTGCGGAGGTCCCCTTTTCCTTTTTCTCTTCGCGGTGTAGGCTTTGTGGAGCTGCAAGGGCCTGGCTGTGGCGCGAAAAGCTAGCGGGCGGGATGCGGCGAGACTCGGGTGCAGAAGGGGGGCGGGGGCAGGGGCTGCTCCTGCCTACCTGGGGCCCGCCGGGAAGCCTCGATGGTTTCTAGCTCTCCTTTATTTGTCTTAAATAATTCTATATGCCAAACCTAGGTTGGCTTTACTCTGACCTTAACCGCCTCAACCTGCCAGTTTCCAAGGTTTTCTCTACGAAATAAAGCCAAGGGTCTGTGTCCCGGCTGCCCCCAGCACCGCCTGCCAGGCCGCGCGGTACAAGCGCCCTGTGCCAGAACCCCCCGCCCCGAGTCCCACGGGAACCGAGGGTCACTCACCAGGGCCCCACAGACCAGCGCTACCATGGGGCTGTGCGTGACTTCAGCAGAATTTTACAAAGAACTTGGCTGCCTTGCCCTTTGCAATCGCAATACTCTTTGAAGACAAGCCAGACGAAAATAGATCAGTCATTTTAAACCATTTTTTGGTGACATGTGTAATAGCACATTAAATCAAGTACAGCCGTTAAACACAGCAAAATAACTGCTACGTGGTATTTGGCAGCAATAGGAACAGGAGAAGCCCTGAAGAAGCTGCGGGATTTGTGGCCCAGTGTTTGCTATAATCCTCTGTTTATCCTGCGGTTTGAGCAGGGCTGGATCCCAGTGCAACTCTTGCTGTTCAGCATTTTTCCAGGTGCCTCCCTGGCAGCAGGCGCGCTCCCACTGCAATCAGCTGGAGGGAGGAGGCCGCGTGCACGTGCAAACCTGTGCCCGTGTAAGGCAAACCAGGAATCATCTCTGAGCCAAAGCCTGGGAATAGGCTGCAGCACAATAGGGTACAAGAGCCCTCACGGAGGTGTGCTATTTTCTGTGGGCATTATTCTTCCTGTGCATGCTGCAATCTGTCATGTAAAAGAATCTCCATTTTAAATAAGCCCATAATTACACACTTACCTGCACTGCTGGCTTCTCAGCACACACAAAAGCAGATGAACTAAACCAGTTCTCCAGAGACCAGACCACACTCCATTCCTCTAAATCCACATTAGTGGAGGATTTCCACCCACGTGGCTTCCAAACAAGACAGCTCAGTTGGGAAGAGGAGGATGTTTTTTTGAATTTTCATGTAGTTTTAATTCTTTCAGAAAAAGAAATCTACAAATATAAGTTTACTCATATGGATGAAGAGATTCAGTTTATGGACAGTAAAAGCCCTTAACATCTTGAAACACAATTATCAGAATTTTACTAGAGAAGTAGCCAACCTTCACAGCTTTCAAGAGCATCATATGAAATGTTATGGAATACTGATGGCACTAGCTAAAGAAAAACTTCAGACTACAGTTACTTGTCCATTTAATACTTAATGCAAACAGCATTCTTCAAATCTTCAAACTACATGTGTAGTCAAATGGCTTTCAAATTAATAGGCCAGAGCAGAGACTTTGTAGGGAATCCAGACAGGACATTTTGTGAACTTTATTGTCAGGGGTTTTTTTGTTGTTTTTTTTTTAATGTGAAAAATAATTATTTTATTGAAAATTGTGTATATCAGCTCACATATTTTACAGATCACTGGGGAGAAGAGCATAGGAAAGGGAAAAGAAAAATGGGATGCATGTGAAAGGCATTCAGCAAGGGTACCAGAAAATGAAGGTCTGTAACTCAGGCGATGGTTGTTGTGACCTGTGACACTGATTTCTCCTGTTTTCATCTTCACAGCCTGCATGCCCCTGCTCTGCCCTGCAGGGCCCAGTGCCCTCAGTGGATGGCAGAACAAGCTAACCAACTGGCTTTACCACGATGGAAAAAGTTTTTCTATGTTTGTCAAGACATAGGCAGCACCACTGTCCTACATCTAGCTATTAACAAGACATGCAAAACTGAACTCAGATGAACATAGTATTTTCAGCCACACTTAAATTAGGCTAATGTGAGTGGAAGAAAACATCCCTGCCCATTCAGTCTCCCAGTCAGGGTTCTGCACAGCCTGACCAGTGCCACAGCAAGCTCATCCCTCAGGGCTCACACGCCAGCAAAGATCATCTGGAGTGTTTCATCAGATGTTTTCAAGAAAATAGTCTGTTAAAGTCTCGTATGTCCTTGAAATAAGCTGTCACCACATGGCAGCAGCCCTTGGAAGACATGCTACGGGAATAGGCTGAAATTATGGAGGGACATGCAGTAGATTGAGCATGCAACGCTTTCTGCATGTATGTGGAGGAATCAAAGTTGTTTACATGTTAGAAGCTTCAAGCAGCAGCAAGAACATGGGCCTCCAACAATAGCTCCATTGTCAGAAACAATAGATGTGACCTTTGGTCTGCTGGGACAAAAGACAAAGTGCTGTCCTCCATGTCACCCTGCGGATTTGAGTTGTTGGCATTGTAGCACAGCTTTTCTTGCTGGAGGCAGGACTCCTGCTGCCCCCTCCCTGCCTCTCCTACACACTTCCTATCTTAACTTCCTATCTTAACTTAAATCTCTCACCCAACACTATGCTCCTTTCCCCCTTATTTTTTTTAAGTGAAGCAATACATTTTTACCTGCTGTCGTGAATGAGTGTTTTAGAATCCCTGGCAAAGGTATTGGCAAAAGTATATTTCATATGAAAGCAAAAGCTTGACAAAGTTCATTGGCAAGGTTCACTCTACTACTTACTAGATGGTTAAAGCACACAGAGAAAAATCATACTGAAGTCTAAAATCAATCTAAAACTAAAATCAACCAAAAATTATCTACATGGGAAAAGGGTAAGGCTGAGAAAGGGTAAGGATAAAAAAGAGTAAGGGAGACCCTCCCATTGAGTCACTAGGTTCAGAATGGACTTCTTTGCCAAACAGCCTCACACTTGAAAAAATGTTTAGGCTTAAAAGTTTTAATGGTACTAAAACTTTATAGCACTTAATCGACAGCTTAATGTAAACAATTTGACAAAAGATTCTTACAGAATTTGCTACAGCACAACAGTAACTTAGTAACTTACTTACAAATCTAAAGTACTTAAGAATCAAGGAGAGCAACATTCATAGTAAATTTGCTATAGCATATTCACACTCACACACAGACCCAAAGGACTACATATTAGTTACAGTAATTTCACAACTATAAGC
>VRYO01002782.1:12224692-12454643 GCA_009812075.1 Sialia sialis
GAAAAAGGTGCGGCTTATATTCGTGAAATTACTGTATATACATTTGAAAAATTCCCTTTGAATTCAGCAAAGTACTCACATCAGATGCCTTTGCACCTTCTCAACAGGCAGAGGGTTGAGTCTTGAGGAGTGTGGGTAGCCCAGGCTCCATTGCTGGTGATCGGTGGTGGTCCCCCAAGTATGGCAATGTGAGAGTTGGCTGGCCCCGAGAGGTGCTGGTCACAGCCTGCTGCGGTCCAGGAGGGCTCAAAGGGTCTCACCTAGGACTGCTCTTTATAGGGTCACAAAAAGAGTTGGCTTTAGTTATAGTGATTTTCCATCCTGGCCACAACTGGGGGGAGTAATTTTCTTTAAAAGTGTGATAACAAAAATGTTTTCCACTTGGGTTGTTATTTAGGCAAGAATAATCAGTTTTCAAGGCTGTTCGTTAAAAACAGCCTCCTAGAAAGTGTAAGCTCCTGGAAGCAGGCAGTTTCTGATAAGCTCAAGAGGAGCTTAGCCCAGGTGGTGTTTGTCAAGGCCAAGGCTTAATGAATATTTCTGAAATCACAGTATGGCCCAAGGGTGGAGATGCACCATCACACCTGCCTAAAGCAGCATGTTTTAACATTAATGTTTGTGCAATGCTAGTATTTATTGTAATGAGACTTGCACAGTGACACATGTTTACAGATGCAAGTTTGGATTTCCATGGCCACAGAGTATCCATACACAATGCAATAACACGTATCTCAGCTCCATGGAAAAGAATAAGATTGCAGCCACTAATGACAGTAATTAAAAATTTCTGTAAGAGCTGTCCAATCACCTCTTCATCTGAGCAAATTATAGTGTGTTATTGAAACCATTAGTGCAATAAAATGAAGCTAAAAAACATTTTGCATTAAAATAATCAGACATTGATTTATGATGTAAATTGTAAGTCGGTAACCTATAACACACACTAATTGCTTTTCTCTCTCCTGTAAGGTATGTTTCTTGAAAAGATCTGATCAAGCATATCTATTTGTTCACATGTCACCCTCCAGTGGCTCACACTACTGTACAAGACATAACAAGGTGTATAATCAGGTAACCTGCTATTGATTGCAATCCAGAAAGGACACACTTGTTCTTACACAGAAGCAGGAGGAAAGCCACTTTTGGAGATTTAATTACAGCTAGATATCTCTACATGTTTGCTGGACATGAATTTTATGGAGTACCTTTTCAATGTAAATAACACTATGCTCTGATAGGCAGAATCAGATTTTGTAAAATAAATACAAGTTTAAATATTTAACATGTACAACCAGTTGCTAGTAAGACCAACTGTACCAGCTCCGTAAAATACCTCCACAATGTAATTAGTATCTTTTTCCTTTTTCTCTCTCCAAGGAGAAATAGATTTTCTCCTTTTAATTTAACAGGTTTGCATCTCCTTGTGTTGTGCTGTGATTTTCTTGTTAGTAAGGGCTGGGTGCCAATGTGTCCTGCATGTTTAATTGAATCTGGTCATGTCCAATCCTATCCAATATCATGTTTCTTTGACACAAACTAGCAGGACCAAAAAATTGAAAGAATAAGAGAAGGAGAACGAAAGGAATAACATAAATCAGTGTCAGAAAAAGGGGAGTTGATACTACATTCATCGGTGCACTAAGAGAATGGCGGAAATGTGGTCATTTCTGATAGAAACCTTAATGGTTATTCCAAATGTAAGTCATAGCAGATCATTTGGAGCCCAGAGCATTATGATGCACATTATGGGAGTGTAATTACAATGCTCACTTGATTACCCTGTAGCCATTCCACAAAATGCATAGCAAAAAATGTTGATCGAAAGTAGCTGGTTTTGATACGCAGTAGCCACTTTTAAAAGCGCAAGATCCCAGCCCTTTCATTGTTGGGCTTTGATTTTTGTTTCCCTTTGAAAATGCAAAGTACATTTAGTCACATCATAAAGAAATAATTTTCAAAATGTTCTGCAAATATATAGCTGTGGGAAACAGAAGGCTATCAGGAAATAACCAAAATACTTACTGTAGTCTGTTTTGTTTTTTCTCTTTTATATAAGCTCTTCCACTGCCTTTTTGCAAGTGTTGATTTGCATTGCCCCCACCAGCCTTCAGCAAGATGTGGTTGTTGGGAGAGGACGGGAGTGGGAGGAGAGGTGGTGGCATAACCTCCTCGGCAGGGATCTCCCTCCCTAGGCAGCTCTCTCGGGAGGGAGGAAGCGAGGGGGACAAGTAGAAAGCCTCACTCAGGGCTCGCCAGTGCCTGCCAGAGGTCCCCAGGGCACATCTCAAGTGTTCAAGCCCTTGGGTTTTTTCTCAGCATGAGGGAAATATGCCCTGTGTGCTGCAGGGAGCCCTCACCCTGCTTGCTAAAGCAGGAAAAGGCAGGTGTGTGCTGAGCCCCAGGGCCCCTCAGGCACTGCATTCTCCACAGCGCGATGTCCGATGTGCGTGTGCAGCCCCGGAGAGCCCGGAGGGGTCCGGGAGGAGGCAGGGCCGGGCAGGGGCTGCAGCCCCGGCTGGTGCTGCCCCTGCTCGCCTTTCCTCAGAGAACACTGTGCCATTCCTCTGTCACAGCTTTGTTCATCTCAAATGCCCTGTATTTACATGCACTCAAATGTGATCTTGGCAGACCCTTATTAGTGTTATTGCCTTAATAGACTTCTCCTCTCCAACCTCTAAATTTTTGCAACAAGCTGGCTTGAACTGCTAAGCATGACAATTCATTAGATAAGAATATTATGTAAAAACCCCTCTATGGTGGACACATGTACAGAAAAATAATTCTATCAGATGTAATTTTCAGAGGTAACACATCTATTTGATTCCATTTAGCGACATGAGATGCCAGGAGGTCTCTCAGTTTGGTGTTTTTCCACAGTTACATAAGTCACCACCCGTCTTTCCCAGCCTAAAGTAATAATAACAATAATAGTAATTATTACTATTACTATGTCAAAGTGCATTCTCTAGCCAATCAAAAAAATCAATTGCATATATTTGATGTCCAGTCCAATGTTCTTCGCGGCAAGTCTGCAAGTTACAGAAAGTCTTAAAACACATGGAGTTTGATCCTGAGCAACACTGGCTGAGCTAGAAAGCAGGACAGAGGTGAAGGGTGCCATGGTTGGGGGCTGTAGCTCTCAGTGAGGCAACTTCTCCTCCTTAAATCAGCTCAGCAAGTTGCCAGATTCTGGCCAGCATGCTGTCATACATGGCCAGCTGCTAGAAAATAATCTGTGAGGGCAGATAATATAGAGCAAAACTGCAGTGGCCAGCTTTGTCTTTAAAAAGTAAACCATGTCCAAAATCACCCATCCCCATTTCACAGCAAGAAAGCAGGTTCTCATGCAGCATTAGCTCAGCCATGGCAGAGCTGGAGGGAGGCACAAATGGGTACTCTCCCCTCTCAGCTGAATGGGGATTTACCCTGGCTGTATGTAAACAAAAGCAGCCTGCGTTTTCAGGCCTGGGCAATGCTTTTGCTCCAGGGAGTCTCACATTCACGTGCTGCCCTGCTTAGGAGCAGGTTTGAATTGGCAGCTGGTTCACAGCACAGCAGCACATCTCTGACCTGCAAGACACAGGGAACAAGTGCCTAGAGAGTACAGAACCATGCCAAGCTGCTGGTCTGGCTGTCACTATGGAGCAGGTCCCCAGGACATTGATCTCTTACAGCCAGTCCTGATGGCAGTGGCAGGTACCCAGTGCTGCTGGGGACACCTGTGTTCTTAGGAACCCAATATACAACAGGGTCAGACCCAGTCTGGGCCACCAAGCTGAAGAAGAATGATTGCTACCCTCAGTGATGACTGCCCTCCATCCTCCTGTTGTTCTTTCCCTTTTTTTTTCTTTTTCTTTTTTTAAGACATCCTTAGGCATATGGGAAAGACAAAAAAGTAAATAAAAAAAAACACTTTGAAAAAAATTGAACCACATATCTTATTGGCAGAAAAAGAAAGGAGGCTTTGCTCAATGCTGTGAAGACATCAGCTGTGGAGGTAAAGCCTGTAAAATTTCAGAAAACCAAGGACCATGATGCTGAGGTTAACCTGCCCTTCCTGTCTGAACCAAGCTCTGCTTCCTCCCTCATAATTCATGGGCAGGATCAAGAACCAATTGGTGGGGAGAGACTGCTGCTGTTCACCCTGAAACTTTCCTGCTGATGTCTGGCATCCAGAGAGAGCAGGGTAGCTCTTGGGATTCCCACAAGACCCAGAGTAAAATGGTGCTGAATGAACAGAATGTGTAAGCTCTGACAGCAAGTCTCACATTTAAAAAAAAAGAGAAAGAAAATGTGCATCTGATTCTGTAAACATTCTCTCAACTGGATGCAAATACTCACTTCAGATGTCCAGTTCTGAATCTGCCTTCATGAGCTCTTTGCTATTTTTCATCCTCCATTCCAGCAGGCATCTCAGAGCTTGCTTCTTGCAATTCAGAGCATTTTAAACCCTGGAAGAGGAAAATGCAGGTACCTTTTGGGGATTAAGAAAACATCAACATCCAAGCATGGAGATATGAAGCCCAAGAGAAAGACAAGCTGAGAAACCAAGGGGCATCTCTGCAGCAGTGGTATTTTGTGACACTTGCAGAGTCAGCCGTGGAGGGAGGGTGCAGCAGCTGCAGCATTGCCAAGGGTATGTGTATAGATGGAGGGCAGTGTGTCTAGCTCCTAGCATGCAAATCTAGACATAATCATACTTAAATACGTTTGCCTTTAACAGACTTGTAAGAAAACCCTAAGTGAACATAACATGGCTCCTTTCCAAAGAGCATTTCCTGACACGTAGTTGCCCAAGACAGTCTGATTTTATACATTACTGTGCATGGTCTTGTAGCTGCATGTTAGTAAAACATGAAAACAAACCCAAAAGGCTCAGCTTTGTAAAGTATTGGGGGCATGTGTGAAAATATAAGATTTTTATTTATAATGAATTATTACCAATATAGGGAGTAGCCACATTAAAAGCAATAAATAACAAGACAGAAAACTACATCTTGCTAAATACTTTTTTTTGCAAGTTCACTCACTGTTGCTTTAACCGGCAATGCTGGTACAGCAAAAGGATTTCTAATCAGTCACTAATGCATGATTGTTTAATTTTAATGGGTATGATCAATACCATCCGCTCCTTCTTTAAATGCTAATGAACACTTTAATACAACAGATGTGGACAAACAGTACATTGCAGATTAAAATTAGGCAAGGCATTAAATAGCTTACAAACAGCAGAGGAATCCTGCTGGACAACTTGACAAACAAACACAGGCAGCTGAAAAATCTTGAATTGCCATCACCAGTCCAGTATCTCAGGATTGTACAACTACACCAGCATCGTGATCATCCTAGAAGAGAAATCTGCCTTTCCAAACTCTTGCGATTTCTTTCTTACGATTTGTGCAGGCCCAACTGTGATTCCTGAGATGCATACCCAAATTTTAATAACAAGCCCATTTCTGGCAACTACTTTCAGTTACTATTAGTTGGTATCCTCCAGCCCATTTTAATCATGGCAAGAAATGTCAGGGAAGGATCCCCAACCTAGACATAATCCCAGTCCCCTGCTAAATTTTGCCAGAGAAACACCCAGTGCTAGATTGTTCATGTCCCCCAAATTAGTTGTTAGGCTCAGTAAACCAGGGCCAGAAGCTGGGTTACTAACTAGCTTTCAGCCAGTTTGAAGCCACAATTCACTTCAAGGTAAAGCTCCTGTTTTTTCTGCTCTGAACTGTTGTTAGAGGAAAAGGCACTTAAGTGGCAGAGGTCCAGTTCCTGACACCTGGTGTCATTGGTGTCTTGCTCCATTGGTTTTGGTGGACCTGTCCTGAATTCGTGAAGTGTGAGTCCTAGTTCACTCTGGTACTTACTGGAAACTCACGCCAGGGCTCAGCCCTCACTGGGACTGGTGGCAATCAGAAGAAGAGCTGCATGCAGGAGTGGCCTTTGTGTAGAGCAGGGAATTCACATGTCCTTTAGAACATCCCGTGACAGGGCAGTGGTTATACCTGCTCGCCCTGAGTGGGTGACGTGCCAGCAGCTCTGCCAGCATTGCACACAATGGTATGCCAGCAAGTACCACCTGGGATGGGTGCTGTGCAGCACACTGTTCAAAGGCATCTCTAATTTTATAGTTCCTTGGCTTTCACAGGGTACCATGCATTGCTTTGGGTTCAGTTTCCTTTATCTGTTTCTTCCTTTTTTTCTCTCTTGCATCTTGTGAAACCCAAACTTTTTTCTCCTTTTTAATTGTGTGAAATCAACTTGGAGTGAAAAGGCCACGAAGAAACTTTCTGACGCCAACTGAGTCTAAGCTGTGTCTTTGTTCTCAGCAGAGCTAAAGACCACATTAATCAGGAACTTTGCTGACCTTGTCTTTACTACCTGAATACTGAAAGACAAAAGCGACACAGTCTGGCCACATTTAAAAATTCAATTAAAAATACCAGCTGCACAGGGACAAATATTATCATAGACCTCAGTGGGGTTAGTTGTAACTATGATAAAGGCAATGCCTTTTTCTCACTCTATTTAAATTTTTACCCACCCCCCAAAAGAATAAAGCCTAGTTTTTGATTTTTCTTCTGATTAAGACTGTGTACGTGACAGAGTGTGCTCAGTGGTGTTGGGCAGCTAATGTTGGGGCTCCTAATAAGGAACAAAGTAAGAAATTCCTGAGAAGGTATGGCAAGCTGAAAGTGGAAAAGTGAAGCTATTAAAGTGAACCTGAAGAAAAATGTCCGTGTGTCCCATTTTTTCAGACTATGCTGGTCTGATAAAAATATATTCTTCCTATAGTCCTGGCAGAAGCAGACTAGGCAAGGGGTGAGAAGACCCTGCTCAGATCTGGACTCAGCATCTAGAGGCAAAATGAGGTGAGGAGAGAGCTCAACTCTCCTAAGGATGAAACGGAGAACTTTTCATTGTGGCACTTGGCTGTGCCTCACAGATTTTATTGTTGAAATATTAAGCAAATGAGTGGATATCCAGTCATCTGAGAACACGAGCAGCCAAAGAGAGGGGAGAAAACCGAATTAAATCCCTTACTGCTGACAGTGACAGGAGGAGAGGTGGCAGCTCTCCGTGTCTGCTGACGGGCCCCAGCCAGGTGGATACTAGTTTCAGTGCAGCAAATTAAACAGGAGCAGGCATGTCTTCTCTAGGTTGAACATTCAGTTAAATAAAGGGCCAAATTCCTCTCAGAACATCCTCCGGCCCCGCCAGCTGCCCCTGGCTCTGTCCTTCCCCGGCTTGCCGGCGGCCTGTCTGTGGGGTTTCCTTGTGTGCTGCACCTTTATCCACCCGCCCTCGCTGGCTCTGCTCTCCCCTTCGCCCCTCCTGGGCTCGCTGTCACCCTGAGGGGGCATGCCAGGGATGGCCGTGGGCTGCGGAGGGGCGCGGGGGTACCTGCGGTGCTGGGAAGGCGGGGGGGCCGCTGGCAAAGAAGTCCTGCTGGGTCTTGCTGAGTGCCGAGGGGGCACCGGGGAGCTGGTCCCGCTGCGTCGCCCGTCCGAGGAGCTGCGGGAAGCAGCGCTGTGTGAGGCGTTCCTGCCTTTACCAGCGGACCTGTCCCTCTCTGAAGGGGTGTCAGAGGCTGTGCTGGAGGCGCTGCTACCTTTTGAGTTCAAGTGCAGACTCGAAAAGTTTCTCATGAAGCTGTGTGACAGGGGAGAGGAGTTCCTCGAGTGGCTGATGGATGTGAACTGGTGGCTGACTGGAGCGCGTGTCCTGCGGACGGCAGCGGCGTAGGAGTCCTGGCTGCGGAGGTAGGGCAGGTACTGGGTCACCGTGGTCGGGCTGTGGGGGTGCCCGTGCTGGAGAGAAATGGCTTTTGCTATCTGGTGCATGCGGAGAGTCTGCATCCACTGACTGTCAGTGCCTGGCAAGGGAATGGAAACAGAGTCAGCTTTCTGTGGATTGATGGAAAACCATACTCAGGTTTACTGAAGTTGTGAGGTTAGGTACCAGCGTTTCTCTCAGAAGAATCTCAAACCACCCTTCCCCTCCAAGCCTTGCAGCAAATAGTCCTAGATTTGAGTATGTTCAATGTTATGGTTGAACATAATGTTGGGCTTTTAAAATAGCAAGTGATGCAAATATTTCTGATGCCACTGCAGATTATGGAGCTTAGACCACAAGACAGTTACTGAGCCATCCACTTGGCTGTTCAGCTGGGTTCCCACTTCCAAGTGCCTCCTGGACTTTTGAACACCCAACCGGGTTGTGAACATGCCCTGTGATGCTCTTGGCAGCCTAAGCAGATTTCGCCACAGCTTTCATTACAACAGAGTTTGGAGACCTCCGGAGCTGGCACAGAGGTCACCCTAAGGTACCAGCACTGCTGCAACATTGCCTCCCAGCTGCATCTCTCCTATCTGGCACACTCATGCTGTTCACAGCCCAGCATAGAGAGGAAGAAGTGCAGAGCCAGTGCAAATCCCAGCTGCGGCAGCCACATCCACCTCCTCTGACTCCAATTTCTTTTCAAACTGCTACACACCATAAAACCAGTGCTACTCCAGTTGTTGTTGCTACTACAAATTCAGAATTCAATCCACTTTGCATCCAGCTTCATGCAGAAAACCAACTCTTTATGTGGAAAAGCCAGTGAAGCGTTAGGCTTCAGGCCAGGCTGGCTCAGACAGTGCTTGACTGTGAGCAACTCAGGGTATTACAGTTCCCTCTACACCTACTGTCACAGCCCTGGGGTTGTAACAAAAGTTGTAGCTTTCAGAGATCACACTGAAGTGGTTTTGAAAGTCAGTCCTGTGGTTTCCATGAAAGCCTTTAGCAAATACAATAGCTGTAAATTTTCCATTTGAACTGCAAAGGCTGCCTGGTTTGCTACTTTGTGGGTAGAGCAGAGAACAGGAATCCTCTTATCTGAGGCCACAGCTCTGGCCAAAAACCCATGGGGAGCAGCTAAAATAATTTTGTTCTAGAGAGATTTGAATGATTTGTCCTAAAAGATTGCTAATATAATTCCAACAAGAAAGCATAACCCTCGCTGCCTCACACTGGAAGACTTCATTGACCATGGAGAGTTTTGTGGGAGCTGGATAGCAGCTCTGTCCTCATTAGGATTGCTCCTGTTAAAATGTAATGGACGATCTCTTCCACTCCTCTTTTCCCCAGACTTTGTTTGAATCCAAAGAGATTTAAATCACTTCAACTTATTGTCAAGTATGTCAAAAGGAAACTTCCTTGTCATAGTGTGTGTGACACTGACACAGCAGATAGCTCCACCTGCACTTAAGAGGTGAACCTTCTTTCACAGAAAGACAGATGGGAATTGCCTCCTTTGCTTCTTAACCTCCTTGAAAGTCATGATTTCAAAAGAAACGTGCATGCCAAAATGTACTTGCTAGACACTATTGCCTCTGCCATTCCCCCATGCCCTCTTACCATGGCTGTGGATGTAAATCACAGACTTCATAAACCTGGAAACAGCAGGCTCAGGACTCAAGTTTGGATCTTCACTTTTTACCAACACTTAGGCGGCTATCACATGTGCTATGGGACCAGTGCTGATCTCTCTGAACAAGAGGCTCCCTTCAAATGCTGAGTCCTTGCTCCTTACAGTCAGCAGCAGTTGCCAGCCCAGGATCCAGCTCCCAGTGCAAGGATCTTCCAGTGTGCCCTATGGGGCTGCCTCTCATGGGCTGGGGGGCTTCCCCCTCACATGGTCTCTGAGCCACCAACTCTGTACACTGAGTTATGTGCTCTGTGTGGTAGCCCACAGAGGTAGTACTCTGCTGGTTATTTTAGCCTATTAGACAGGTATTACCCTTACCTTTGTGCTTGGATTTGGTGGTCTTTTAAACCTGGGATAGGTGGTCTGGTAAAGAAGACAGGCCAGAAGATTTGCTAGAGCTGAGGCACAGCTTTCATGCTGGCTGGGAACCCTTCTCCTTTGAACTGTGCCTATTCAATTGGCTGACAAATGTAACTCCTCCAGGGTGCCAAAGGGACAGACAAGCTCTCCCACCACTCACTGAAAAAAAAGCAACCATTTCGGCTTACAGCGGCTGAGCCAACCTGGGAAGATACACACCACACTTGGTATGGCTGCAGGGCTCAAAACCCCAAAACCAGGGTCACCTCTATCTTCAAAGCTAATCTGCAGTAAAGATGTATTTTTTAGGACACCCTCTAGGTTTCACTTGCATTTCAAAATGTAATTGTGTTGCAAATGGATCACAATTGCTTAGGAATGAGCACATCTGTGTTAGATCAGTCTGTGGTCCAAACCCAGCACCTCTCAATTCACGGGGCCATTCTTCTACAGCTGCCAGTAGTGCATAAAATTGAGAAATTCTTCCTCTGCTCATTGGTATCTTGTTCCAGCTCCTGAACTGCCCTTCAGGTGTCCCAACCCAAACATTTCTCCAGCCCCACTGTGAACTCCAAGAGAAAAAGCTTGGCTAACAAACACCTTTACAAAAACAACAGCAGATCTTAAAGGCAGACCTGTGCTAGACTTAAGTGAGAACTAGTCTGAATCTATCAGCAGCATAAATTTATTAAGAAATGAAAACTGCATTGTAGAGCCCACTGCATTATTAAATGTATCTCACTGAAACAAATCAAGCCCCAGAAGCCATAATAAACGCCATTCCAGAAGTCAGAGAGTGATGAGCCAGGGATGAATCAAATGGGCAAGCTGAGCTGTGGAAGAAGAATGCAGTGGGAAGATTTCCACAATTCCTCAGAGAAAAACAGGATGTCAGGTGCACTTGTGTCTATCAGGCTGGCAGTATTGTACTCGTAAAAATAGTGTATCATCCACAGGGAACTTTTTTGCCATCCCACATGCAACTTCTAAGGCTACAGCCTCAGTATGTGTGTCCCCCTGCAAAAGCACTGGCCAGAGCAAGAGCACCCAAGCATCTCTAACAGGAAGGTGCCCTTTATCCAAGCACATCATCTGTGCAAAGCTGTGTCCTGGGTGGATAAAGGTGGGAGGGAAGAGCTGGCTGAAGGATTCCAGTTGAGTGTGAGGTTATGACTGCTTCCACCCTGCTTCCTATAGGAGCATAGGGGATCCCCCTTACCCTTCAGAGATAGGTCATAACAGGCAGCTCTGCCAGGGGCAAAAATGGATCTGATGGCCACCAATGTAAGCAAGGTAATCGGGGACATCAAGACTGAAGGCAGCCTGGGCTGCGATGATTGTGCATTGATAGGGTTTGCAGTCCTGAGGCACATGGGTCAGGTAAAGTTAGGCTCATGAATTTTAGGAAAACAAACTTCCAGCTCCTCAGGGACACAGTCGAAAGGATCCCCTGGGGACAAGGGAGTGGAATAGAGGTGACAGATCTTTAAGGAAGTCTTCCATAGAGTGCAAGAGAAATTGGGCAAAGAAAGTGAGAGACTGGTGTGTCTGAGTAGGGAAGTGCTGATCAAAGTAAGGGGAAAAAACCAAATGCACATGAAGTGGCAACAAGGACAGGTCGTCTGGGAAGAGTATATACAAGAAGTTTGGTTGTATAAAGGTGTAGTGAGGAAGGGCAAAACAAAGCTGGAACTGAACATGGGAAGGGATGCAAAGAGTAACAAAGAAGGGGTTCAGCTCTTTTAGCAAAATAAGAAGGTGCACCCCCTGATAAACAGCACTGGGAAACTGGTAATAAAAGATGGGGAGAAGACTTTGCCTCAATCTTCAATGTCAGTCTCTCTTCCCACACCTATCAAGTCAGCGGACAGCAGGATGAGGACTGGGGCAGCAAAATGCTTCCTGATCTTAACATCACCGGACGAGGGAAGAGCTACAGATGTCATTTATCTGGACTACTGTGAAGCCTTTGACATGATCCTCCCCCAACATCCTTCTCTCTAAACTGGACAGAGATGGATTTGATGGATGGACTGTTAGGTGGATAAAGAATTGGTTGAATCCATCCAGAGGTCAACAGCTCAGAGTCCTGGTGTACATTAGTGACAAGTGGTGTCCATCAGGGGTCCATATGGGACCAGTGTTATTTATGATCTCCATCACTGACATACAGAGGCATGGAGTGCACCCTCAGCACACCTGCAGGTGACACCAAGCTGAGTGGGGTGGTTGACATGCACTGACTTTTTGCTGTTCTCCCCATACATGCCCTGCCCATGTCAGCAATGAAGTTCACATGTGTTGACTTACCTGAGTCAGATCTGCTCCGTGAATTCCCCTCTGAATTGGGGAGTGAGGTCTGTATCAAGAGCTGTACTGCCTCCACCTCGTCCTGTGCTTTCACCTTGCTCCAGCAGATAGCTTGGATGTGCCTCGTGCTTTTGGGAGCTCTAACATCACTCTGCTCAGGAAGGACACAAGCGTGAGGATGTAACAACACACAACACACAAAGCTCCCCTATGAGAGAACTTCCACTAGTGCCTGGGTGGCAGCAGTTGCTTCAATACAGAGCCTGTTCTGCAAAACCACTTAGCTAGTTCTCAAATATTTTTAGACTCTCGATAATTTTGGCTGGTACTTGTGATTACGCTAAATATGTGGTAGTGAATAACTGCCTCAATTCTTGTACCCTGTGGAGGAAAGATCTGAAGGCTTTCCTTTACAAACACAAAAATACATTTTACTAATTCTATTAATGAGCATTAAATATGCTCTGCTTTCTGCTAAAAGAGGTAGGACCAAGCAGGTATTTTTGCAGGGGGAATCCCCAACAAAATTTTCCTGGAGCACCTTTCAGTTTGCTGTTAAGGACCTATGATTCCTGTGAGAAACTTCAGCCTGAAAGAAAACTACTTCTTCACTTCTCAGACAAGCAAGCAAGGTCCAGGATTTCTGCATTGCTCCCTCTCTGCCTGAATGCTCGTTCAGGACAGAGCTGGAAACTCATTTACTAACCTTTTTCTGACAGACAGTCCTTATAAAATCAGTATTTTCAGGAACTGCAAACTCCTTTTACAAAGCTAATTTCTATCACATTCAAATTGTGTTCTCAGTTTTATTTTATCTTATTCTTGATTTCTCATTTTCTTTCTTCTCCTGTTGCTTCTCTGCTCTCCTAATTAGCACATCATTGAAAAGATACAAACCAGCCTCTTTAAATAATGCAAACAACACTGACCATTACACTTCAAGCAAAAGGAGCTTTCATCCTTGAGAAGAAGAGCCATCCCAGAGAGCAGTTTGAGGCCATTTTCTCTGTAAACTTCATTCAGCTTTTGCTCTGAAGTTTATATTTTACAACTAATTACAGGCTGCTGAGAATTTGATTATAGGATATAACAAAGCCAGAGGATGTTATTTCCACACCTCCTGTGTAGGTTTTGTCTTGGATCAACTATTTTATTTGTTTCTTAGAGCTTACCTCATACGTAACAACACATTCTACAGACTGGTGCTCTTCTATGCCCACAATCCATTTTTCCATTACAAATGGTGGCTGGAAAAAACATGATGGGAGTTTTATAAGGCGCTCTTCATCTCCCAACTTGTTTCTAAATCACCCAAAAGGGATTTACAAAATTTGCTTCTTTTCATTCATTTCTATATTGATGACATCAATACTTTTCTTAAAATTTTATGAGACAAAGCAATATATTTTTTAAATATTTACTTCCTGGTTTACAAAAGAAAACAGAAGAGATTTCCATACGTAACACACAGCAGATGAGACAACATGGAATGTTTGGCAAGGGCATAAACCTTTTTCAATTTTTTGTGTGTACACTTCTGCTTCTGCTAGATTTACAGAGGAAAGCAAGAACAAATATCTAGAGATTCTCAGAGATATTATTTGACAAATATAAAAATGTTGAAGTATGTGAAAAGTTAATGTTACTGTATCTAATTGTTAGTTTCTTTAACTCCATGCCTTTTTGCTCAAGGAAAAACTGTAATGTCCAAGACAAAAATTAGACATAAAACTAATGATAGTAATAACAACAGTAATAATAATAATAATAATAATAATATCACAAGCGTTGTTCCAGAAATCACTAACTATAAAAATAGTATTAGCATGAATTAAATATTAGAATCTTTTCTAGCAAATACACCTGTATCACATTTTCCTTAAAATTCTGACACTTGACAATCTACTTTTCATTTTTTCCTTTAGAAAAAAATGACTAAAAGTTTCCCCCCGAGTTTTGCCCCAAAAATTCACAGTTAAAAGCACTCAAGAGTTTGGGTGTTTTTAACAGTGCATATTAGAGCAGCACTCTAATTTGCAATCAAGCTGTATATTATTTCAGTTAGAAATTTATTTTGTTAGCTATTATCAAGAGGAGGATATTAATAAAAACAAACAATTAAAATATTAGCTAACAAAATGCCCTCTGAATCAACAAAACTTCTGTTCCTTGGGGAAAAGCAGTCTAAATGCTTACTGGTAAATATTTACAGGTAGGTTCTGACATAGGGTAAAATTCTCAGTAACAATGAACTGCAGATGTTCAGAGCTGTATTGTCTGCAATAGGTTTCAGTCTTTGTAATCCACTGGTGCATGAAAGAGAGAGTTTTAGAACAAGGTAAAAGTTCTAAAACCATGCAAATAAACAAAGAAACAAACAAACAAACAAAAAAAAAACAAAAAAAAGGAAAAAAAAAAAGAAAAAAAAAGGAGTGAAAAAAAGCAACAAAAACCCCCAGACAAATCACATGAAGTTTCTGAAACATTTAAATTGGTTTCTTCTCTTGAAAAAGAAAGGAATTTTTTAAACATTCTTTTCATTAAAAGGGGTAATAAATTCAGAGGATATAACATGGAATTAAAACAAGAAAATAAAAATTAGTTCCTTCCCATATTTGTCTATTGTTAACATTATTGTCAGCTTAAAGGAGAACCAAAATACCTAGCTCCTATTATGATACAATTCTATTTAAAATGTGCATTTTATTTAAAAGCTGTCAAGAGACTGAGCTTCTGCAAGCACAAAAGTCGACTGCTGTGGTATTTTAATGTCTTTGTTTGAGATCTGTGAATTCATGAAAGCTTTAAGGCTGTAAATACCTTTGTCATCTTTAAAATCTCTACATCAGGTAGGTTAGTGTTGAATGTCACATCTTTTATGTAGGTTATTGCAATTTCATCCCCGTCCATCTCCATGTACATTTTCCATTTACAATCCTATGAATAATAAAAAAATAGAGTGCTGGATTGTTAGAATACAAATAAGAAAAAAACCCCAACAACAAAATCCAAAATGAAACAAAACTGAAACAACCCGAAATCTAATCCTCAATAAATGAAGGGAAAAAATAACCCAGAGAGAAAGTTAAGAGACATATACATATTTCAGGATATGCATGTTTGCAAGTACAGTGCTGATAATGGAAAACCTTCAGCCTTCTTGTTCCCTTTTCTCTCAGCTCACCCTGCAAGGCAGCTGCCACCTTGACAGGTGTGGATGTCTTCCAAGGTGTGGTGTCCCTGAATGGCCTCACCTGGACAGGCAAGCTGCTGGAGCATGTGGCTGGGGAGCTCTGCACACCCCAGGGCAATGGAGAGACAGGGCAGTGCTGAGAGCCATCACTTGGGGTCACAGTCAGTGCTGACAGCCAGCCACAAGGACATCATCTCAGTGAACCCAGGAATAAATGACCAAAGTCTGCGCAACACCTTCAAGTAATAATGGGCAAAAGGATGAGCTTGTCATTAAAGCTCAGTTATTTCAGATACTGAGAGCCCAGCAAGAGACACTGAGCATCCTCAACTTCTGCTTGCCTCCAATTCAACCATTAATTATAAAAAAGCTCAGCTAAGAAAATAATCACAGTGAGTCTAACAAACCACAGCAATAAAAGGTATCCTTAAACAATCCCCTCAGCTGAACAGGGGGTCAACATACCACAGTTTGCAAGAGCGAGCCTGCAGAAAGTGACAGCTGGCAGCATCCTGCAGGACATCCCGCATGGACTGAGCGCTGGAGCTGAGGTTCATGTCTGCGGACAGTGAGGCACCCACTGGGGACCAGAGACTGCCTGTCCATGGTGCAAACCAGCCAACATTTGCTGGTCTGCCCAGCCAATGCTTTGGGGATGAGATACTGTGCAGTGCACTGAGCTCCTCCAAAAATCATTGCCCCAAAAGACTACTTTGCCAGTGAAGCAGCGTGTGTCCACCCCCATACAGAAAGGAGGGAATCTTCCCTTCACATAGACAGGAGATCCTCCAGACATGCCAGGGGTTCAGGGGTCTGCCAAATGCTACCTGTAAGGCAGGTGTGGGCTCAGCACTTGCAGAAGGCAGTCTTCCTCTTGGTTTTGCTCAGAAAATGCAAAACACTTTCAGTGGGGACACAGATGGACAGTTAGAGCCACAGGCTTGTGTGAGCAGTTATTTGCACAGACAAACATACAGCAGCCTAGAAAGGTATCTGCTCACACAGGTGATTATCTGTGGTGCTTGCACGTGCATGTCTCATAAGCGTAACATAGAGCACTGCCCTCAGAAGGCTCAAAGCTTTCCATCACACATTGAATTGGTGATTCCAATTGGAAAAGAAAAAACTGAAAGAAAATTGAAATATAGTCATTTCTGCACTGCAACAAGAAATTATGTTTATGAACAGCATTTGACCTTGTGTGTCCATCTGTCCCCTTTGAAAGCTTCCACATTGTACAAGCAGAGAGGGCACATGAGTTGGTTTTTGCACTTCCCGGCTGCGAGTCTGAGTGATGGGAACTGCAGTTCAGTGGTCAGAGCACCAACCAAGACTCAGAGGCACCAAGTTCAGCTTCCTGTGCAACCTGATCAGGTGCTGAAGTTACCCTGTGCCTCCATTTCTTAATCACAGACTTCATCTATTTGCACGTCTCTTTTCTGTCCTGTTTTGTACATTTGAGAGCTGACCCAGCGTAAAGCTGCAGGTTCAGCACTGTGCACCAGCCCTGACATTGGCTGAGGCCACGTGCTTTGAAATGTAATAGCAACAGCAAAGTGAATTGTCTCTGACTCCTCCTCATCTCTTGAACTGTGCTCTTCTTCCTGCCCAATGTTCCTGTTGCAAGACTTTTTTTGCAGGAGATTCATGCTACCGCAAATCAAACCTGAGGATAGAGACAAGATGCTTGATGACATTTTTAAGTTTTACAAAAACCCCTAAGCCAAGAGAAGAAAAAAATATTGACATAAAGTACTATCACCCAGTGAGTTCAGCACATCTCCTGCCATCTCTGAGCAATACCAGTGCCAAGCACTTGAGAGCTAGAGCTGCACCTTGTGCCAGGGCTCCCATGCCCTCCTGACTCAGGATATTGTGCCGTTCACTCACATTTCCCTGCAGACTAGATCTAACAAATCTGATCTCATTTTAATTAACAAAATTAATCAACCAACCACCTCTAGAAAAAAGCTGTGTCCATCCAGGGTCTGGCAGGGGGTGGGCACTGCCACTGCCTGTCCCCTTGCCAGATCTGCTGCACAGGCAGGATTCCTCTCCATGGACATGGATCAAATTGCCCCACGCAGGGGTGGATGCCTCAGGCCTGCACAAACACCTCCCCATCTCTGAACTGCATCTTTAGAGAAACACACACTCTCCTGTCCCTCAAATCCAATCCCCAAACCTTTGGTCCTCTTTGGAGCCTTCTCCAGCCTAGGCTACCCACTCTGGTCCTTCAAAAATACGTGTCTCATTTTATTTTGGAAGGTTTTTGTTTTGCGTTATTAGAAAATCATTACTGGAAAGGGCAGAGAGAAAAGGAGCAGATAAGGAGAGTGAGAGGCAAGAAAGAGAAGGGGATGTTGGGAGAAAGAAAGAAAAGATATAAAAAAGAGGGAGGGAGGGAGGTGAAAAGGGAGCAGGTACGTGACTTTAGAATCAAGGCATTTAGCAAATATTTAGGATAAGTAGGTGGTTACCAGTCTTACAAATCTAGTAACCATCTTGTTCTATCACACAGTAAATAATGCAAGATTTGTGTGAGGGATCTATTTCCCTGTTTTCCAATGGAGTTCCAGGTTCTTATACTAGGAGATGCTCATCCATTTAAACAAAAAATTGGCTAGAAAAACCAAGCATATGAATTTAAACTCTTTGACGAACTGTAGCCATATGACTTCTTAGATCAAAACTACATTTTGTTCCAGGCATATGTGAAAAATAATTTAGAAATGGGTTGTTCAAAGTGTCTGGTTGATAGATATGCTTACACAAGTCCTTCAAAGAGACTTCCCCGGATATCTAGTCATTCAAGCATTAAAATACCTCCTAATATCTACCTGCTTGATTTTGATCTAAATAAAAAAAATCAGCTTTTTGTTTAAAAAAATTATCTAGTTTCAGAACTGAAAGGCACAACCTGCAAAACTTTGTGCATAAACATTTCCAAATAACACTTTGACAAAGCCAATAAATCAACAACCTCTGAAAATTACTGCAGAAAAGCACATCACACATGTATTTGAGCTGCTTCTTCTCAGAAACAGAAAGTATGAACACTTTAAAAATTAAGTCTCCAGCTTACTGTGGTGACAATACTCCTTTAACCCCATATGTGTTTATGTCTGCAAAAAAAACCTGAAAGGGAAATGAAAAAGATCAGGCACAGGCTCTAAACAGCAAACACATATCCCACAACAACAGCTTAAAACCTCTGCTAGGGAGGCACTTCATTTTCAAGGGGGCCCAAATCAAGGATTCATTTTAAAATCAGTGGTTGCAATAAACTTTTTTGGTTTTTTTTAAAGATTGAAATAAAAATAGGAATGGCATTGTAGCAGATAACTGGATATTAGAAGAAAAGTAAGATGTAGTGCAAGATGAAACAAATAAGAAAAAAAATGTTGGCCATGCTGATACTAAAAGTAGTAGCATGTTGATGATTTAGGTCCCCAGAAGCTCCTTTACGTTGTTAGCTATTATCTATCTCAGCTGCTGAAACCTGCTGTTTTAAAGGCATTAGAGTTGAACATCTAGTGACAGCACTTGGGTTATTTATCATTATGTATCACCCTGCTACACTATATTTTATTATACTGGATTTAAAGGAAGATAACACAATTATGGTTAATTTGCTTCTCTTCTTTATATGTATAGTGTCATGACCCACCACAGCTTTGTCCCATGAGATATTTTTAACCAAAAAGAAATCCACAAGAAACTCTCCCTAAAAATTCCATTAATAACCTCTTGTAGCATGTATAGGTTGCAGGGTCTGGAACTAAGAATGTTTTAATCTCTTCAGCAAAACAATGTCTCATAATGATGTACAGGACTATTGCTGCACTGATGAAGAATCATACATAATTCAGCACCTTTCACTTGGCACCACTGTGATATCCTCATTAGCAGTGGCTCACAGTGGCTGTCAGATGGTGTCCATGCGAATGCAGGCATTATATTGTCTTTGAGATGTGCAGCTGCTTCCATGACACTGCCAGTATATAAAAACATGACGCCAGTTTGTTTTATTTAGTGCTAAACCTTCCAGTTTGTAAAAACAAGGCTGACACAGAGCCTGACATGAGGCAGTGAAAATAATTAGCTCTCATTTTCTCAGCCTCCTATTTCCTTCTCCCCGCTGTGTTCTCTTTCCACTAAACCACCACATGTCAGTCGAAATGGGAGGCAATTAGTGGGCTCATTTCAGTCCCCACAACTGTGCTGAAAAGAAAGTATTTATGATGGCACAATGAACAGCTGAAAGATTAAATAACATTTGCCTTTTGAAAAGAAAATGACTTCTAGCTAAATGGGCAATTTTTGATTATTCTCAAACAAGCTTAGAGTAGTTGGTTTTTAAAATACAAGAAAGGAAAATGAGTCATTTTTAGGTGAAAGAATCAAATAAAACTTGACACAGTAATGCAAATAACTGATGTTTTATTGCAAAATATGTAAATGTGTTATACCCTTAACAATGGCTGGTGTCTCAGGTCAGGGCAGGCTGCTGCCAGCTAGGCTCCAGCAAGAGAAGGTGGCTCCACCGCTGGTTTTGTTTCAGCTGTGCAGGCAGAAAAAAAGAGGGGCGGAGGGGAGGCCTTGCAAGAGAGATGGTCTTAAAATGTACAGAAACAAAGCAAGCAGAAGATATATTTATGTTATCAGCTGCCTGGGTGCCTCCTCTGAGCCAGAGCCCTTACTCCTCCGCAAGGCAACAGGCACTGACTGGCTGCAGCTTTGCCTGGAGAAGCATGAGGCCCCCTAACACCTACCAGCAGCCAGCAGTACCAAAAATACCTGTGCCTGGCAGCACCCTCCTTTAACATCCAACACTGGGGAGCTCTGTGCTCAACAGAGTGGCACATACCAGTAAATACCAGGCTCTGCTGTGTGTACCCCCAGAACAGGGGCTTGCAGCAGGCAAGGCAAGAGCTCAGTGATATCCCAGCAGTTACCAAAAGCTGCCCTTGCCACGGGATCAGAAGCAAACAGGGGTGTTGCAGTCACAGGCATCATCCACATGACCAGCCTGCTTGCAACAGTGGGATGGTAAAAGGGGAAGCATGAGAAATGAGTCCCTTCGCTGAGGGCTGCATGGATGCCTGCCTGTACTGTCCTCCAGTGGCACAGACCACTTGTGGGGACAACGTGCTGGAGCCACCATGGGGACATCATGTCCCCACTGCAGCACGTAGAGTGACTGCTCACATTCTGGGACTTGCAGTTCTGCAGGACATTCCTGAGCTCCTTAGCATCCTTGCTCCCTCAGCCAAAGGCATGGCAGGACCACTGTTCTGCTCCTCTGGATAGCACATGCCAAGCCTACGGATCATTAGGAACATGTCTGTGCTTCTGCAGACATATCTGTGACCGAGGTTGCAAGGTTGTGGAAGGCAGCAAGTTAATTCAGTGGCCAAAGTGTAAAAATAAATCTTCAGCTTAAAAAGTCCAGAAAGTCAAGTAAACAAAATACCTACCTGAAAAGTCTACATCTCTTCAGGGCTATGGAATAATTTCTAAAAGTAATCCCTGGTCTAGCACTGCCTACACAAGGATTTGAGTTCAACTTCAGTTACACATCGATGCTACAGCTGGAGCATCTCAGTGGAGATGATGGAATTATACCTCCCCACCTTATGTCAAAACAATACATGGTTGTGAAAAGTCTTTGGAAGAAAGTACCAGGAGCTCAGATCACCTGCACTGATCCACCTTCCTGGCAGACTACATTATACTTCACTGACTACTTGTTAGAATAGGAGCAAATCTATGAAAATAGCACACAAACACAGCTACTCTGATTCTTGCATTAACTGTCAGTCTTTAGTAATGAAAGCATTGTGCTTTGACATTGAATTAGGATTTAGAAGACAAGGTTTTTGAGATAAAGATAAATAACCCCATGCTAGAAAGTCAAGGTATCTGTGATTAATTTGCAAAAGAAGGGTCAGATAAAACCAATTTCTCCTCCATTTTTATGTACTGAAGTGGGTTAAAATACCTACAGACCATAGAGAATATAAATGACTGAAAAACTGTAAAACTGAAATTTTAAATTTTATACCTTGGCTCTTGCTTTGTTTTTAAGAAAGTAAAGAAAGAATTTCTGAACATTGATATAGTGGGAGGGTAGAAAGGAACAAGCAGCAGAAATGGTCTCGAGCACTTGTGAAACCACATTCCAGTTACAACTATTTCAGTACTGTTTTTTGCTTGTACTGCCTGCATTTTGCCAGCCTGGGCTTCTCCACATGAAGAGTTAGTCACAATGTCACTTTCAAGTAGCCTTAATAGTGTATTACCTTTGCCACTACATATTTAAATAATAGCATTAAAATACATCTCAGTTCAGATATTCAAGGCTAGAAAGCAGTTTAGTTAGCAGATGGTTTTGAAGAGGCTCTGCTCCCTACCTTGTCAAATGGAGGAAGAGGTAAGTGGGGGAAAATAAGGCAAAATGGTGAGCCAACTTAAAGGCTTTGTGTTTGGATATAGGTCAAATTGTGCCACTCTCGGTAAAAAATGAAAACATTCAATGGCATAGTGAAATCTGCCCTTTTGAGGACCAAAACTAAAGAATGCATCAATAGAAGGCAAAAAGACTGTAAGGCATCCTTCTCAAGGGGTTTGGTGATTCATCAGTGTGGAGCCGACATAGCTCAGGCACCTTTCCCTGATTGGGAAATTTTAATGAGCCATCTAGGATGAGAAATCCATTGAAAATTCCCCCGGCAGTCCTGCAAATCAGCTCAAGCTACAACTGCCAGGGTTTGTTGTTTTACTCTCCATCTTGGACTTAATTGGTGGTCCTCTGCTTTTTCTTTTAATTTGTGGGGGGAAAAAAAAGTCTAAATCTGTCACCTTTCAGCTCATTGGGAATTGTGTACAGAAAGGTCATGAAAAGGCAGTGAATGGAAGTAACCACATAACTTGAACTACAAGAGTTGGAAAAGAAACCTCTAAAAACCAGGTTAGCTTTGCAGTGCTCACTCCTGATGCATTCAGAGAGCACAAAGGTCAACGGAGCTTTTATCGCCTCCAAAGATGCAGCTAAAAAAGGAAGGAAACTGTAATGAAATGACTGCATCTGTCAGCTGGTGGAAACCAACATAATCCCACTACAAGATGAAGTTTAAATTAGATAAAAAATATGGGGCTGGTAAAGCTGTTTACTGGGAAGTCAATGTTTCATTCAGCATACAAAAAAGGCTGAACATTCAAATGCTGTCCTGAAGTATATCCAGCAGGATCCTTCCTAAAAGGCACTGCCATTCCTAAAGCCCTTTATGTTTCTGCCTGCTGACGAAGAAAGGTGTGCTGGCTGTGCTGATGGGGCACAGTGCAGTGCCCAGGTGAGGACACCTGTGCCCTGAGGAACCATCTTCACACCACAGATGGTGCTCTGCTCTTACTAGCCAAACATACCCAAATTAACTGGCACCCCTGAAATGGTTTCTGGGTCCTGGACCAGCTTTTCCAGCACTTCTATATCTGGCGGTATTGCTCTATGTCATGATGCACTCCATGGTTGCACCCACTCCACAGCTTTAGTTTGGACCAAGAGGCTTTCATCCTACATGTCCATCCTGTCCCATGTCTGGGCAGTCACCTCCAGTGACATGGATGGGCTTGCTTCCAGGTGCAACTACACCAGCAGATGCACTACAATAAATAAAGGGAACTCAACCCAGAAGACCAGCACAGAGCCAGCCTGGTGTAAAACCTTCCAGCATGACCTGTTCTTATTACAGAGCCTTCCCTGCTGCGCTGCACCCCCACTCCAGCTGAGCCAAATCACCTCCCTCACTGTACACAAGTCTAGCAACCAACACATCACCCAGGGAACACACACCCTCAATATGTAACCCAGATTTGAGCTTATTGCCTCTTTTTCCTCATGATTAAAACAGAAGTGCTTCTTAGCTAGGCAGCTGGTTATAGGGACTGATTAGGATAAAGTTCCTTTGAGAAATTTATTTTTAAACTGATGTAGGCCAGCTTTTTAGCTATAAAGATGGTGGAAGGTATGATCCCAAGTGCTTCTGGTGACCCAGTTTCACAGGAACAGGCACCACTCTTTTACAAAAATGAGACAATAAAAGAAGTTTAAACCCTTCAATCCTGGTTTTTACCCTTTCCCAGTTCATTTTGGAACAAACCTAGATGGCAGCAGTAGCTGGCTCAAAGCAGCCTCTAGGGGAGCCAGAAGATTGTATGCAGGGGTTTTCAAAGAAGGAAGCTAGCCAAATTTCCTATACAGTATGTACCACACCACTCTTTGTTAGAGTTATGTTTAATGCAAATTACTTGCCCATATAGGCCATAGCATCCTGCTCAAAAACTTAGACAATCTGCTCCTTCCAGTTTTCAAACTGGCTCTGCTGCAACATCTTTAAAGGCAGATACATGCAACCACAGCTTTCAGAGAAAAGGGCCCAACCCAACAGCACGCAGAGCAGACAGGACCAATGAAGAGCTCACAGAGAAGGCAGGACTAAATAAAAAAGGTTGTAAGAAACATGCAGAGGTTATGTCAACACTACACACGCCCATTTAACTAACTCTACCCTGTCATAACAATTCAGCTTCTGTCCCACAGACTTTGCATAGTCTCATTTGCACATTTTGCTGTCATGGCTAAAACAAAAAAATTGACTCATCTTCAAACTTAAGGAGGCATTAGTACAACATGAATTTCTCTCCAGCTCTCAGAGGTCTATTTGCTCCTTCTCTTGCTCCTTCCTGGGGGTGGTTGCCCAACTCCCTGCACTATGGCTCACAGCCCATATTGGAAATGTGAGGAAGATATGAGCTTCTTTATGGACTTTTTAGTTCCTTCAAGAGTTAGTTGCACATGGGAGAGAAAAATGCACACCTACTAAAAAGCAGCTGTACAGCCGCATAAGCAACATGCATTCAAGAACACTGAGACAGTCCAAGTAATTCACACAGTGAGAAACAAGATTTTTATAGGAATAAGAAGTACTCAGGATAAAGGAAACAAACTAAAAAAGGAAATCTCCACACAAAAACCTTTTTCAAATTGATGAAATTATTTCAGTATGAGTACAAGTTCCTACTAAGTTCAAACCTAAATGCTTTCTCTGCAAGCACCACCAAGTACAGAAATCAAGAGACTTCTGCAAACAATATGCCCTGAAAGCAAAGCAGCCAGATAAGACAAGATGAAAGTCAGCCTCCCCCAAGTTTAGGGTGGACACACAATGCAGATTTATCAAATACTAAAGGAAAAAAATCCTGCTGTCACAACCCCTGACTCTAGCTCAGAAATGCTTTGCACACCATTTCCACATAGATGATTAATTCTAAAACCCTTGAACTCAGAGTCCATGGCAAGCTGGACAAAGCAAACAAAAAGCATGGGACAAACCTCACTCTTGAGAAAAAACAATGTGATAGAAATCCTTTGCTGGAATATCTGGAGTCATCAACGTTCCTGTTACACAGGGTGTAATGAGAAATCCTTGAACCAGCTCGGCTTGGAGCTGAGGTTTGATTAGGATATGACACACTGGCAATTGCTGAAGCACACCAGTTTTGTGCAACGTACTGCAACTACCCCTCCCTCCCCAGCACCACGAGGGCACAGACTCTCCACCAGGATCAGTCCCATCCTGCCCAGCCAGCCATGCATACCATGTATTTTCCAAACTTCTCTTGGTTGCATAAAACAGTATCTCCATTCTGCTGAGACAAAAGGAAGTCTGTCCACCAACATCACGCATATCCAACTGTCAGTGGGGTTTTTTTAATAAATGGACTACCATTTCAAAACCATTGGGATAAAAGGAACAAATTACAAAAATTACAATTTAAAAAATTGTTCGTAAGGAAACCAAACCTTTCAGACAAAACTTCCTGTGCCACTCTTTGCTTCCATGTCTGTTCTGGAGGATAGTTCCTCATCACTGACACAGCCCCATTTGCCACCTTGACAATCAGTTGGCACTTTCCAAAACAAGAGGATTCTCATGCCAATTTATCTTTTGTGCCCAGAAGACGCTGGACCCTCTGGGTAAGAACTCATAACCAAATCAACTGATATAACACCCCCAGCTTACCTTTGGACCATTTCCCGGCTTCAAGTGATAACCAAAAACAAGTTCAAGATTCACTACTTTCTCTATGCTTTCTTCAGCTCCACCTGCAGAATCCTGCCAAAAAAACAGGCAAAGGTGAGAATTCACATCTACCACAACCCAGTGGGAGACAGGAGCACACCCTTTGGTGGCAGAAAAAATTTGCCTTTCAGGTGCTACAAGTTGGCAAGCAGCAGAAAGGAGACATCACACTCCAAGAGGGGCAAAGGCTTCTGCATGGCTTTAGGGCTGGTAGCTGGGAGATGTGCACAATTTCTGCTCCTGGCTGAGCTGCTCTGGCACAGTGCAGTGTCCCTGCAAGCATTATGGCAGCCTCTGCCACTGGAATTGCAGCTGGCACAGCAAGGCAGCAACACTCTGTCTTTCATTTTCCACTCCAGGGAACAGAGTTTTGCTATATACAAATTCACTTTATGTGGATTTCATTCTATAGCTGAGCAATAAACTATGACTGAAAAAACTACTTCAGGATTTGGGGTCCAGAATTCCTTGATTAGCTCACTAAATTAAATAAGGCAAATATCTGCTCTAGCAACACCAAGGCTCCAAACACGCTTTTCCTTTTGCATGGGTCCTATTACTGATCTCAAAAAAACTAACTGGTTAACATAAGGGTGACAAGACACTAAATCATCCTTCTCTCCTATAACATTTGCAAACTGGGGAATGATGGGCTTATTCTGGGCCAGGAGTCTGCTGTTCTTCTGTGGTGACCAGTTGGTGGCAGCAGTTTGGAGGAAAGGCTCTTCAAAGTACAGTAATTTCACACCTATAAGGCGCACCCTTTTCACTGAAATTTCGACTCAAACCCAGAAGTGCGCCTTATAGGCCGGTGAGCCTTATATGTGGACAAAGTTCGGAAATTTGCCAACCCAGAAGTGCAAGCCCGCAGCAGCCCTGAGCTGAGCCGAGCCCGCCTGGCCCCGAGTGGGGCCGGGGCCGACCCCTGTGGCAGCCCCGGGCCAGGCTGGGAGCTGGGCTGGGGTGCCGGGAACAGGGGGCTGCGCAGCACTGGCCCGGCCTGGTGGGAACGGGGACTGTGCAGCAGCGGCGGCCTGGGGTAGCCCGGTGGGAACTGGGGTGCGCAGTGCTGGCCTGGGGCGGTGGGAATGGGGGCCGCGCAGCGCCAGCCCGGGACGGGGGCTGTGCAGGGCCCGGGGTGGGAGGAAACGCTGGTCCCTCGGCACGGGGAGGGCTCCTGGGGCTGCGTTTAAAGGCTGTGCCGATCTGTGAAAACTGCTTGCAAATTGAGCACCTGACAGTATACTGTCACTAATTCATTACTTTGTTGCACATGGATTCTCGCTTTAAAAAAAGAAAAAAAAGTGCCCCTTATAACCCAGTGCGCCTTATAATTGTGAAATTACTGTAGTTTCTGATTAATGACAGCAAACAAATTGCAACCAGTTGTTGTTTAACTTAATTCTACCAGCACCATGATATAAACTTAGAACCTTTGTGAAAACAACTTCTATTTTCCTATTATTTGTTCTGATGTGACCCATAGCTGCTGTTGATTCCTCACATTTGTTACAACCCTCTGTAGGAACTGCAGCTTTGCTCCCCTGAACGGGGGAAAGTTGAGACAGGAGAACAGTGAAATATTCATACCAGCAAGAGAAACACATCTTAAATCAACAGTGAGACTTACCTTAATTAATGGTGGAAAATGAAACAGATTTAGGTAGTCATGGGTTAACTTCTCAATAGCAGTCTAGGGGGAAAAAATCAATAAAACCAGATGGGAGTTATTTAGTAACTCATCCTGCACATACCAGCATGAAAAACAGCACAACCCCACTTGCCCTCTGTTTTCCACTGTGGATACATGAGGGCATGTGAGAAGAGTTTAAAATATAGCCCTGTTCTGGAAACTGTTGTGATAGATTAGCCCTGGTTTGTGTTCAGAATCAGATCTGCTTAATCAGAGAAAGAGATGTTTGGGGGCTTGTTTTTGTTGTTATTATTTATGCTCAAATCAACCCAGGAAGCTGAGATCTTTCATTTTGGACATCATTGACTTTATTAAGTTTCAATAATTTTCCCTGTAGGAAATGTAAATTAAATATATCAGCAATGGTGTGTGGGCATGGAAAACATTACTGATGAGCAAAAGGGGAATAAATCTGTGTGACTTACAAAGCTAAATTTTCAGAACAGCAATTACAATACAAGTATCTCTTTACTAGAAAATTGTGATCTAAAATGATTGAGATACAACAGAATTATAGATGCTGCTTTTATAGAATCCTTTTCCAAAGCTGAATGCCAGAAAACTGAACTCTCCTTTGGCTACAGTACTAAGACCATTACTGCTGTCATGGCCACATTTTCCAGACAGTGATTTTCTTAACTTATTACAAGCATTAGATATTTAAAACACTGTTTTAAAGCAAAGTTCTAAGAGCAAAGAAACCTGTCTGTCAATCAGCTTTATAGTTGTCCAACTGAGTTTTTTTAATCTAAACATACTTTATGCTATAAATTAGATGTGGAAGTTGAGAAGCTGAGATTTCAGTTCAAGAAACTGTATTTTATCTGTTTCTCTTTCAGCTAAAAAGAGCTCTCTCTGAATGTCTGAAGATTCCCAAGTTTTTCTGCTGAGAGAATGGCCCTCCTAGATGAATCTGGAGCAGTACTGCCATTCAGCTCACAAGAAAACCAAGAACTAAAGAAGAGTTTAAAGACCACAGCACATTTTCACGCCTCATAAAATGCTCATGTTGCTTTGAGTTCTAGATCCATATGAAGCTATAATTCTGTTTATTTTAGATACCAAATATGTTCTCAATTTAGTTCTGTCACTTTTTTTGTTGCTAATACTACTGAAACTCCATAGACTCCATAATACACTACTGCAACAAACCTACTGCAACATGCAGTATACACTGATAATACCTTTAAATGGATGATGTGTCCTCTGGAAACAATTCCCATGTCCTTTAAATCCTCTTCTTCTAGAAGAAGCAATTGTTTCCCAGTGATATGATGTTCCTTAAACAAGCTAGCATAGACACTCATTTCACCAGAAGTATCGCCTTAAGATAAAAGAGGTTATTCAGAAATCCACATGGCACTTGATTGGAGGGGGGAAATGTGAACAAATGTATATTAAATCATAAATGTGAATATGAAATGACATATGAATAGCTTTTACCTTTTCTAGTAAGTTGTTGCATCCAGAAAAACTGCAAAAAAGAGGAATCGATCTTGAAGTTCAAATTATCAAAATCTTGTATTACAGTTATTTGGAGTTCACAAGTAATTATAATTCTTAAAATAAAATTTTAAAATATTTCTCACTTTGGGATAAATGACTCAAGATTCACCAATGCAAGTGATTACTTCTATTTAGCTTTTCCAAACTGCCTTCCATTTTGCAGCCACCTTTCTCAGTTTATTGCCATGAAGAACTGAAACGACCGAAGCAGAAGCTGAGAAATATCACGTGCTAAAAGGGCTGAAGTGAAGGAGCCAGGGCTTATACGGTTTTTGCACTGGCTTTCCAGACAGTCCTTTGGTAAATGTCAGCCAAAAAACACAATGATGCACAACACTGAAAGGGAGTGCTTGACAGAACATTAAAATCATTTTGACACATCACTATGCCAGAGATAAATCACTGATGTGTCTTGTTTAGCCCTTTAATTGAATAAAAAACACATAAAATATTCAATGCCATTATTTTATATGGTAGAGACATTCCACACCCCCTAAAAGCCCTTAACTATTTTTTCAGTTAATTGCCATCCAGGTTGCACAGTGTGGGATAAAATCTTTGAACTAATTTTGTCCAGGGTCAGGTCATTGAGCACTTCCACATTCCTTAAACAAGGACCCAGGAATGCCCTCCCGGCTGCTATCAGTTCCCAGCTCCCACTATTTTCTGGACACTGCAGAATGTGGCTGTTTTATGAAGGTAACTCAAATTCTTAATTTTCTTCTGGTCATTTTCAAGGCTTTTGGGACACAAGTAAAATCTCACCTAGATGTTCTGATCCAGTGTTCCCTCCCACCACGCCCACTGTAATTTGTTAGAGTTCCAGCAACACAACCCTGACCACATTAACACAAAATACTCACCACATCTTCTTCAGTCCATGCACAAATATCAAAGGAGGGCAGCAACTGTGTGAGAGATATGAATTGAAAAGAAAACCATCTGACCATTTTTCTTCCCTCCACCCAAATTTTACTCTGGTGGCTGATACTCTCCTGTTCCTTTTCCCCTACAAAGTGCAGGACTTAGGCTGCACCTCATATTAATGTACTAAACCACTGGATTCACACTGATTGTGGGCTGGCTCCAGTAGTGTGTTGGCAGTATTAAATCGATTCTGTCCCTCTCTGCAGCTAAAATTACCAGCAGTTCTCCAACAAAAACAACCTAGGATGCAAAAGTAAACCATCTGATGGCAAGGGACTCTTATCTGCCTCTCCCTCTTGGTTCTGACACTACTGGAAGGCTTTTGCTATGGCTTTGGTATCACTCGATTTCTGCAACGAAAATAATGGTGGGATTATGACTCCCCCCCAAATAATGGATCTTTTCTGCAAAAGGAAGACAAACTTTCACTTGAGAGCAGCGAAAACAGAATTTGGAGTCCGGTCACTGCAGAGTGGTTTCCCACCCATGTACAGACAAGTCTCTCTTGGTTTCTGCCACTCCTTTGTAACCACTTCTGTAAGGCTCGAAGAGTGCAGCACTTCCTAGCCTCCTCCTACACTTTTTTTGGATACAAGACGGCGTTAGCTTCTGAAGTACTAGGAAACCACAGAGGAATAACTGCATTAAAAAAAAAATTGTGGAATGATTTGAAAACTGACAGAGGAGAAAATATCACTGTAATAGTGATTGCCATTTTACTCATTCAAGTATATGGTATCCCAAGCATCACCTTCTTGGCATTTTTACCCAGCCTAAAGGGTTAGCATTAATTGCGGATCTGTATTTGGACAGTCAGTGTCTCCCATAAGCTCTATATTGTGATGTAGTTGCAAACTCTTTTGATGTAGCTAACAGTGATTTATGAGATACTCACCTTTGTTACCCATGAGCCCCCATGGCTTTGTCACCTCCTTCAGAGAGCCCGGCCCAGGTTCCCCAGCCCCACCCATAAGCCAAGCATGTCCCCTAGGCAGCCCCTCACCCCAGCACCTTCAGCTGCACACTAACGTGACCCACAGCCTGGGCAGAGTGCTGTGGGCAACACTAAAGCACAAGGAAGGGCAAGTGGCAATCGTGAACACCCTCAGGAGGCCATGAGCTGTCCCTTTTGTGGGTACTTATAGTCAAACTGGCTGGTGTTGCAACAGGAGCCTGGTATAATCATTCGTACAGCTGAAAATTTTAATGCAGAAGACCAAAAATGCATTTTTAGATGTACAGTGGGTTTTTTCAGCTTTCTTCACATTTAAATATAACCAGTGGCAGAACAGTTCTGTATTATTTCTGGTTTTGTTGTTTTTTTTTTAATGGGAGAATAAAGGAGAAATGTCACACAATTAGTAATACAAAAAAAAGTGATTTAAACAGCAGACAATAAAGAACCTCTTGGAACTCCAGCATTTTTACACAGTGACACAAATGCATAAAATTTACTGTCAAAATGTTTATTGCAAAATAGAAGTTTGGAACAAAAGAGAAGCAAGGGAAAAGTTCACACCAAAGGAAATTTTATGACACCAATCAAGGAAATTGAATACATTGTAGGATTTCTTTTTGTTTGTTCGCTTTGGTTTTACACTGGAAAATCGAATCCACAGTGGGAATAAAACAAGACATGGTATGTCAAGTGCAATAAAGAGGATAACTGACACTGCAAGATTTTACCACACAGAAGTGTAACATTGCATGTACCACACAAATGATATATTCAGTTTACAGCACAAGAGTCTTGGCATAGGCATTGCACTCAGCTTTGCTTTTTCAGAAGGGAAAATGAAGTTTTCTAACACTGTGAAAATATTTTCTGTTCGAATTTCAACAGTTCAAACCTGAAGTGTAAATAGCATCGACTCCTACTACTCAGTAAAAAACTTCTTCAGTAGTGCAAAAGCAAGAAATGCAGTGGACTATAACTGACTTTAAAAGGCATATGAGTATTTAGCACACAATATAAAATGTTAAAAGAAAGTTGTTGGTTCTACAGTTTTAAAATCAAATCCTCACACATCAGGAATCTCTGTGCAGATTTTACAGTGTACACTAAGTTGAAGCCTGGGGGAAAGGGGAAAGGTCTCTCCTCCAGACTCCTACCAGTGCATTTTAAGGGCTGTGAAAATTACTAAATGAACTTACTTTTTCTACCTGAACATTCTAGCTAGGACTGTAATTAAAACCTCTGCCAAGTCAAGAGGTCTTATTAAAAACCTGTAAAAGCTGCCTGATTACAGATAAAGGAAGTACAGCACTAAAGACACCCAGTTACACTGCTCAGTACTTAACAACTATATGCACACTACAGATCTATTGCTATTGCTGAGAGCAATACCCATCAGTACTGCATCAGGTATTAACTCAGAATAAACACTTTTAAACCCAGAAGGAAAGGGAATCAACATCTAAGAAAACCTCTGGAATGATAAGCAAATGACAAGCCATGAACATGACTATGACAAGAGGCCACGCCAGACCTCACCTCCAGAAAGTCCTTCCCATCCAGAGGGGACAAGCTCCATGTCAGGGAGCACACAATGGCTGGCGATGCAGCACACCTACACACTGTACCTTAAGGCACTTGCTACTCCAAGAAATTAGTGATGTCATCATCACCAAAATGACTAGATCAAAAGTTTTCCTTCATTAAGTCCCATTTCCATTTTTTTTCACCACTGCTGAAGGGAGTTGGACAATTCTGTCTTGGTCCCAGCTGACCATTAAGCAAGCTAAAAGTCAATCCTCCCCATTCTTCTGAGGCCATTTACCCACCTAATTTTATATTTGCAGTACAGCAGCCTGGTAAAAATGCCAGGTTCAGGCCTGATTCATACGTTTCCCCTCCACCAAACGCAGTGATATTATTTTACTGGATATACCTTCAGGCTTTATGGAAGCCAGAGGGAACTGGGAACCCAAAGGCCTGGCAGGGTCTACTGAGCTGAGAGGAGTACAAGGCACAGGAAGGCTTTTAGTAGTTTGTTCTGGCTTTGGCCCAGAGCAGCCAGAGAAACGCCTTCTGGGTTTGGTTAATGCTTTCATAAGCTGACACACTATGTGGCTGTGGACTGTTGTGGAGATTTGTATAAACCTGGTGATGAGACAAGTAGAAGATGGACTGGGATACACTGAAGAGCAAAATCAGGTGTGGAAGACTAAATACTCTCATCTCTTCCAATCACCATACCAGAGTAATTTTCAACACCTTTATCTATTGAGAAGCATTTCAGACAGAAACAACACATTTATTCTCACATATGATAACTGGCTTGTAAACTGGAGACATCTGGTGTGAAACTCATCACAGGAAGGTAAAAATGCAATTAATACCACTGCTTTTTTAGTAAGCACAGCCAATATCCTAAGTATAATACTATCTCAACTGCATCAGAAGACTTTGTCACGTTATCACCTTATCTATAATTTAGAGGTCACCTTTGCTACTTTAAATGCACAGGGAAGTTTTAGAAGAGCTTAAATTTTCCCTTAATATAGTTTAACTTGCTTTGAGAAACAACATGGGGGAAAAAGGCAAAAAAATCCACCTTGCTTCATTAAAAAACACTAAAACAAGAAGACTGTAGAAATTACTACAAGCACGTTACCACATTCTGATATTTGCTGATATAAGTCACATCCCTGGGTAAGCACAAAACCTTGAAGACAGACTTAAACCCTGTGATGTTGCAACTATGAAAATCTGTGTCATACTACTTTAAAACTATTTTTATTTCTGTAAAGATTAAGGAGTGAATTTACAAATTAAGTTAAAACCCACACAAACAGAAATGTGCATGAAGTGCTCCAAAATTGTCAAACACCAAAAAAGTGCAAAATATCAATGCTAGGAACAGAGTTTTTGGGTTTTTTTAACTCGAAATGTACTGAACCAAATTTTGTTTTCAGTTGTACAACCCTACATTGCTTATGTGGTACAGTAATTTATGCACAATGATACACATCTTAAGACCTAAAGTGCACATACTACATTACACGAACACATCAAATTTTGCTGAGTGCAAAGTGGCAGTTACAAAAATAGTATCATTGCTGTAGGTGTTAGCAGACATAGACTTACAAAAATAGTACAAATCTACACTGGCAAAGGCTATTTGATCTTATTTTTATTTTATTATTTGCCCTTCCAAGTCTCCTTTTCTCCCTGCTTTGATGGACCTAAGAAGCCATCCCCATCTGAGCCAAAGAAGTTTCTCCTTGAGATACTTTGAACATTTACTCTGTCATTTAAATGATAATTTCATCATGAGAAAAGCTTCCAGATACAAGAGGGTTAGGTTTAAATCAATAGATTTGGGAGCATTTGAAAGAAGGTTAAATGACATCCTGCAGGAACTACACATCTTGCGTAGGTCTGATCCTGTGCAAACAGAATGGAGTAGGCCAGCTTGAAGTGCAAGCACTTGTGCCTTGCAGGTGACCAGACCAGTGCTGACACTTAAGGATAAAACAATTCTTTCTCACAACCCGAAGAGGTGCCCACTTTGTTTTGTTGAGTGAACAGGTAATGATTTCAGGCTTGCTGTTATCTAATGTATCCATTTTTCTCTAAGCTGTCCACAAAACACCATAAAATGTAGGTTAGAGCTAC
Source organism: Sialia sialis (assembly GCA_009812075.1). Taxonomy (NCBI): domain Eukaryota; kingdom Metazoa; phylum Chordata; class Aves; order Passeriformes; family Turdidae; genus Sialia; species Sialia sialis. Next base: position 12,258,920 of record VRYO01002782.1, read on the forward strand.
GTAACAGGCAAGTCTGTAATTAAAGAAGCCACTCAAAAACAGAAGTTTTATAAAAGAAACCCTTCCAGTAATTGAGAATGGAATTTTGATGGCTTATTCCCACTACTGCTGAACTACACAGTAACATTTTTCTTTTGAAATGCTGCCCTTCTTCCTTGGCAAATATTTCACAACATTTTCCTTTCTAACCTGCATCTGTGTACGCACTGGTTTCCCTCCCTCCTTCTGCATCACCACTAAAGGGGTCATCAGGAGACACATCCTCACTGCTCTCAATGTAAGTGCCTGGCAGGCAATTATTGCAGCAGATTGTTACACACTGAGTTTTATGGTAAGCTGTAACAGCAGTGATAGTATTTTAAAAGTAATGTAGCTGCAAAAAACAGTTATGCAGAGACTAGTAAATATTCTGACATTACTGCCAGATTCTAGTATGGAGAATTTCATGTAAGCCACAGGAGTAGGGCCCAAGCAGAAACGTCACAGTGGCTTCTCTTTGTCCTTTCCTAAGGATGGCACACGCCGTTTAGCAGATACAACAGAAACAAAATTTACAAAAACCGGTTTTTGCTCTCAGGTACAAGAATAAGTCCATCAAAGTTAATGAGGCTTCATGGATTCACATCAACATAACTGAAAATTAGCTTCTAGATCACAATATCTGATAATAGATGCAGAGGTCTGATTGCAGTTTACTTTGCAAGAGTGAATTATACACACATGCACATACACGTGAGGGAGGGAAAAAAAAGAACATTTATACAAATCATCTACTAATAGGGATTATCTGGGTTCTGCTGCTATTTAGTTTTTAAATTATATATTTAACGAACCCCTCCCATCCCCCCCACCCAGCTTCTCTTGTCCTAGAAACCTATTTGTGACTTCCCACAATGCTGCCTTGAAAAAGGCTGTAAATTAGAAATACAGCAAAGCCCTTCACTACAACAGTAAGAAAGAATGGATGTAGAGAACAGCAAATTTAGAAGTACAAGCATATGCATATGACTGACAATTAAAGAGGTAAAGGAAATGACAAAAAATACAGAGGAAAAATTTGAAGTACATTAATGGCATTGAAGTTTCTCTCAGTGTTTCCAGATCTTAAATTTATCAAGCCATAGTTTCTGTAATCAGGCACTGCAAATTATAGATAGAATCATAAAATAGTAATAATCTCAATTAGTTTCGAAAGTTTAGTTCCAAATTTCATCAAGGTAGAAATAAGTCAGCACAATTGACACAAAAACATACCTTTCTACATACAAATATGCTCAGCCTGGTAAATATCTTTGCTGTTGTTGTTTGTTTTTTGTTCTTTTACAGGATTTAAACAGACCAAACTGACAGGATTCTTGTTCTAAAACTTTATTGTTTTGCTTTGCTAAAACGATTTCAGGGTTAATTCTACAACTTATTTCATTCACTGCTATCATCTGTGTCATCAAAATCATCATCATCATCATCGTCATCTGACCAGTCGAATTCACTGAAACCCAAAGCCATGTTGATTTTCTTCCCTTTTCTCATAGAGGTGGTTTTAGAAGAATTCTTTTTGGCTTGCATGTTTATCTGCATTCCAGAATGCAGGACAGATCCTGCTTGGTTCAGAGAGAAGATATCCCCAAAGCCCGTCATCATCAAGGCCTTCAGACTTTGGTTCATGCCAGCTACCTCCCCGTTACTTGTTGATGTGATCTGACAAGACATCTCTGCACTGTTTGACTCCTCTGTTTTAGATTCAAAGTAAGACTCCTGAGACATTCTTGCAGCAAGAGGTAAGAAAAACTATTTAAAGGAGGAAAGGACAGAGCAAAAGTGAAAGTTAGAACCAATTTAAAAATCAAGGAAAAAGACACCACCAGATTAGTCAGCAATCAACAGAAAGCATTCAATTAGTGAATCTTAACACAGAGGTCAAGTAAGAATTCATTAAAACAGGTAGAGTCCTTCTGGGGTCATTGTTCTTAAAGTGCAAAATCACTGAGTGGCATGGCAAGAACCACAGGCAACAGAGCTTTCATGACAAAAGAAGGTTCAAACTCTTCAATCCTTCATTTTGTACAGCACAAAACAGAATATTACATTTCCCAATCAGGTGCACTGGTTCTAATGCAATTGGAGTTGCTTAATTCAACCTTTCAGGATTGAAGAATAAATCAGGTTAAGAGCAGAGAATCCAACAAGCTCTGCAGTTTGATGCAGAAGCAGCAGCCCTCAAATATCAGAAATGAAAGCAGCAGCAGACTGGTTTGAGTGTATACTCAAAAAGAGAGAAAGGGTCACCCTGCAACAGCCACAAACAGAAGTGAGTCTCTCACCAATGCAAATGAGAGGAGAATTGGACTCCAGCCTGCACCAGCACCACACCTTCAGAAGCCATCCCAGGGACAAGCAGGCAGGGGGAGAGGGGTGGTTTGGGTCAGCTTGTCAGCTTGGGATGTCAAACTGAGACACTACTAAAACAACAGCAAAGGAGCTGCTGCACTAGCTTTTCTTTCCAAAGCATTTGTAAAACTGCTTACTCAAAATTCATGTGTTTTCATACCTATTTTAACACAATCAGAAAACTGACTGAAGGGTTAATGGCAGTTAATCACAACAGGTTACAGGGATGACTATGGTGATGCCTTGGTATGTAACACAAGAGGCTTCACAGCCAGGATTGCTCAAAGAGTGACCATTTCTTGGTAAAACAAATTACACTGACTAATTTCCTATCATTAAAATGATGGTATCACTTGAGCTTTCCCTACTCACACAGACTTATTCTTTGCATTCTGGTTAAGTAAAGTTAGTGATCAGGGTTTAAGAAACCGAAATAAAACAAAGAAGCTGGGATGATGGGTGCCCTAAGTACTCTCCATACATCCTATTGCTATGTGATGAAAGAACCTGCAGCTAAGCTTCTGTACACCTGGCTGTACAAAAACCCCTAGTTACACCATCAACAGCATGCTAGTTGGATCAAGGATTGCCAAAAGCTCTTCCTGATAAAAAGAAGGAATCCTTTAAAAACAAGACCTAGTACACAGCACACATGCTTCATTCCCAGGCAGTTAGTCATTTTAGACCCACAGAAGAGCATCCCCTGACATATGGGAAGAATTCCCTACAAAAATCAACAAAGCTGCAAATCAGCTTTCCACTGAAACACCTTTCTGGGTCATTGACTGTTCAATGTCTGAGAGTGGGTAAGCTGTGAATGGCTCATCTTGCAAGTTATAATCACTTTACTTCCTCCGTATTTTGCTATCTCATTATCTGGAGAATTTAAAGAGTTCATTGGGACAGGACAGGGGTTATAGTGACACACTGCACATGATGACAATCAGAAGAGACCCTTAGAAATGGCTGGGATGCACCGATCTCCTAAATTCCATGGTTCTTAAATGACGACCTGCAGGTACAGGGCATCACAAGTGATATATGGATTTCATGTGCTGCTGTCTTTGTCTAAGTAAGATGTTCATCTTAGATACACACTAGCCTTGTAAAGGAAAATCTTCTTTCAAGGAAAGTCTCCCATTTCATGGAAGTTGTGGATATATTTTACTCCACCAAAATGCTCCAGATTCCCTTGTGCTAGAGGCTCTTGGAGATGCGCACAAAGGAATTTACAGAGCTCAGACTCAAAGGTGTCTGTTGTATAAGATGCAGCAGAAATAGGATGAAAACAAGAGCAGGGAGAAATGCACAGAAGCATTTCTAAATACTGGCCTCATCCTTCGCTCATGCTGACCTGTATGAAGCTATACTTCACTCTTTCAAGAAGCAGCCTGCCACTCATAGTTACCTACCATGCTGGACGAAGCTTCTACCAACCTTACAACCCTGGAGAATCAAGTGGCAGAGACAGCCTAGCTGCTTTAAGTTTCTACTCCTGCACACGACTGTTGGCCTCTGGTCTTTGTAGCAGATCCAAGTGAAGAGGTGACTGCAGAACACAGAGCAGGAACAAGACTACAAGCTAAGACACAACTAGGCCTAGTGTTGGCTAAGAACCAGGTTTATGCCTTGTGGGGACTCTAAGATGTGTCTGGTTGCCATATCTTTACTCCTGCTTTTATAGTCAAGGTAGTTTAAAGTCAAGCACTGCAGCCCCCTGTGGTAACCCTCTAGTTTGATGCTGCTGAGCAGACACTGTCTGAACTAATGGACGGAGACAGAGGCTTGACTCCCAAGGGTTACAGTTTGCAAACAGAATGCCCAAAGATATTTTGCAAATGATTTACAACTATGAATTTACAATATAGCTGTATGTGTAACCAGTGCTACGAAAAACACAATCCTCCTTGAACAAGCCCTTTTTTTTCCTCCAGTATGTCAAATTTTTTCCAATAAAAGGGCTTTTAAAAAATATGTTCTGTGTAACGATTCACATAAGATGTATGGAAAAAACAAATCTGTATTTCTCTAATAGAAGAAATTACATTTAAATGCAATAGGAGAGTTGGGTTAATGCTATGCAGAAAGACAGATCATGCTTAGCACAATAGACCTTAGCACAACGCTTTATTCTTGCAGCAATGCCAGCTCTAAGTGAAAAGTACAAGTCATAAGCAAGTACAGCATAAAAAAACCCTAGGGCCTTGCTGGTGAAAAGGTTTGCTCATTAAGGCTGTGTCTCATGCTGTGCTCTGGATAGAGGATGGCCCACAGCTCAGTTACTGGAATCTTGCAAGTGTTAAAGCAGGCATACAGATATCTACTGAAAACATACAGAATCTGCACATAGGAAAACATTTATCCTCTGTGATTTCATTACTGCATGTTCACAGCTGGAACATAAATGCAACTTCATTCAAAGAACAGCAATAAGCTATGCCTTAAAATCAAGTCATATGTAAATAGGCCTGGCTGGAATCGAGGTTATAAGTAGGATAAAACTGTGCATAAGAAAAATCATAACATTACTGCAATCTCAATTTGGTATTTGATTTAGCTTGTGCTCTAAAAACAAGTAGGTATCACAGTATTTTTTTTAACAACTCTGTTGTGATATGTCTCGCCATGCACTAACCCTGTGGTCCTCCCTCTGCCAATCAGTGGTTAAGAGCTTAGTGTTTCATTAAGAAATTCAAGATAATGCAAGGAAGGTTTTTCATTCAATTTACAACCAGAAATGTGGGAATTCTACTGGCTGGTAACTGGCCAGTCAAAGTTATGTTAACTACAATTATTAACAAACCCTTAAATTAATTAATCCAATTTTGACCCCCTTTTCACAAAATGGGAATTTGCTTTTTCTCAAAGAGAAAGAACAGAATCAAAAAAATCTGCGTAAGTTTCACAACATGCCTTCTGCAAGATACAAATGACTCTCACATTTAAGACCAAATCCTTCATTCTATAAAGTCAACAATTTCCCAGTTGGAAAAAGAATTTATTGAATATAAACAACTTTTAAAGCTAAGAACTCTAAATAAAACAATGGGACACTACTTAAAATGCCCATGTCATAATATGAACTATCAGTAATATGTGGTATCTAATGTATTAGGTTAAATTAAAAAATGTTACCTGGAGTGATGCAATAAAATTGACTCAAAGGAACAACTAAAAACAGGAGCACTACTTCTTTGGTATATCTTGAGATTTATATAGACAAAGCTCCAAATACATCTGACACAAGATGAAAGGTTGAATTATTGTCTACTTACAGGAGTATTTGATTGTTCAGTTAACTTCTGCTCCCACATCTTCAAACGTCTCTCCCGCTCCTTTAGTTCCTGCTCTTTAAAGCTCAGATCACGCTCCAGTTTCTTTAGTCTCTCTAAGGTTGCCTCAATTTCACATCTGCACAGAGACAATTTGTTACGTCTTGTCTTTTCCTGACAGATATAAATTGTTCATAATTCCCACTTGAATGTTAATTAAATGTGAAAGGCTGAAAAGTACAATACTAACCCAAGCAGTTCATTTAATTACCAAATGCAAAGTCTTTCACAGCTAAAGGAACAAATGGTCATGTTTATACCTCAGAACAACCATAATACCTTCAGTAGAAGAAAAACAACATTTAAAAGAGTAAAATACCATGTAACAAAAACATTTTAAAAATTAAAATGCCTTCTTTCCCCCCAACATCATGAAACATGATCTGATCCATAAAGAAACTGCATTAAGAACTGGTAGTGGGACAAGCATTAGCAACACAATATAGAGAGTCCCAGAAGCCCATTTGTCTGGGTTTATAACTTGACTATAAATAGCATTTTGACTTACACTCAAAATGCACAGAAGCATTTTGTGGGGGAATGTTTTCCCCACTTGCCTTCCTGTTTCTTTAGGTGAAGATACAAGAGCAAAAATACAAACTGTGATATGAGCCAGCACTGCAAATGGTTACAAATACAAGCTTCTCAAGCTTGGAACATGTGAAAAGGATGTGATTTACTTTTCTCCCCTTCTCACCACGTATATAAAGTTATGAAAAGTAGGAAGAGCAGGAAATGAAGGCAGTTGCAGATACCATTCTTATTTGGTTCCACTGCACAAACCTCCTGTAACAAGGTAGTTTCCTTTCTGATGGACAATATATTTTTAACACATGAACTGAACTGCTCTTGGAAAAGAGTTTAACAAGTTTTGCACTACACAAATACGCAGAAGGTGAAGAACAATTCTGCCACTAGATTCAGAAATACATTTTGCTTGTGGGGGAACCAAAGAAAAATCTCCAATTAGTATCAGAGGTTGTACTTGTTTTTAACATTTCTGTGCCTGTTTGGGAGATTGGCACTGCCTGCCACCTGTATCCTAATGGTTGTGGGAAGTCAATCAGTGTTTTTCTCCTTGAAAAAGTGAGCTCCCAAGAAGACAAGAGATCCTAAAGAGAGTTCCAAAGATAGCTATTTGGACTCTGCAAGGCCGAATATTCTGCTCCAACTTTCACATTATTTTTCTTGTGTTAATACACCATGAACAAAATATGCTCCTTCTGATGTTTTCAAAAAGGATTAACAGAGTTAGCTGTAATTTCTATTTGGGATGTTAAAAGAGAATACTTGTTTTTGTAAATCTCCTGTCCTGGCATGAAATGATTAAACGCTTCTCCACTAAAAGAGTTCAGTCTCTCAGTGTGGGAAAATGGCATACCCAAAGAGTCTATTTAAGCAAATCAAATAATAATATTTTAAATGTTATGGATTTCTCATTTTGATAAGGCATCTCTGTCAGAGAGCATTGCTTACAAAAATGTACAGTTAAAGAATTCAGAGGTAGAATAAGCAGCAAATCCTACTGCAAACTTTGCTACCATGCTTAATTCTACTGCAGAAATCAGCCACCTGGGGGCAAAGGCATTTATCACACTTGAGTCCTGCTGAGCGAGCTGTTCTATGTCGTGGTCAGAACAAATATCCCTCATAATTACCATGCTTCAGATTTCAAGAAAAATTCTCTGCTATTTAGGCATGTATAGATTAAGATTGACCCCTGTGCTGGGTAGAAAGTGGTCACATCGTAATAAAAAGACAACAGGGGAACAAACTAAAAGGCACCAGATCAAAAGTCAGAAAGTGACTCTCCCTCAGAAACCCCTATCCCTCAGAAACACTTTCTGTCAGGTGCAACACGTACTATGCTATCTACTGTGGAAACAGCAGTTTGAGGGCAGTTGCAAGCACTGCTTTTCTTAGTTTGTCTCTCATCATTGCTGCTACTTACACACAACTCTGTAATTTTTTAAATATGTAAATTACATTCTCTTTTAAAATAATATTATGCACTAGGGGAGTCCTGGTAACAATAGTTTTCTCTCTGTCAAAAGTCTGTTTTGTACTGTAATTATCTCTCTTCATTAGACAGAAACTTCTCTTATAATAAAAGGTTAGTCTGCAAAAACAGTTGCATTCTGAAAAATAATTCCACTGCATAATGAAACTGTGTAATTAAAGAGAAAGCTACTGTACATTGCCCAGTTAATGAGTCTTACTCCATAAATGCAGCAGCTTGAAACATTACACATTGAAGGGCATGTGGATTTGTTTGCTTCTGTAGTGTGAGTTTACTGGTTTTTCTAGAAAAATTTCATTCTGTAACACTGAAGAACAAATACTGCATTACTAGAAACTATAATGATAAACATCTGCAGATTAAAAACAATTACTGGCATTTCTTTCTATGTCTTGAATTGCCACTAATACACTCATATAAGTATCACTAATAAACTATTTTAATCATTGGAGCAGCCACTCGTGGGGAGAGGATGGAAGGAAAGATGCAGTTAGCATATATGACTAAATGCAGATAAATGTCATCTCTCACTGAACTGGAACATCATTACTTCTACAGTAATTTTTTCTGACTGTAATACAAGTGACTTGAGGAAGGGCTCCAAAAAGATCATAGAATATGAACTTAAACATAGGGCAGACCCGTGCAACTCAGGCATAAGGCAGTGCCCCTATTTTATTAATAATAAAAATGTGCCAAATGTGTGGAACAGTTAGGAAAGAAGACTCTGAATTATTTCATGGAAATGCAGAATGAGCAGATAAAACTATTAATATAAAAATTAAGACCAGAAAATGTTGCAAATAGGACCGCATTGTAAAGTAAGTCAAAGCATCATCAGTGTTGTCAACTCCAGCAGTCATGTACAGACTCGGCCCTCTCTTAGTTTTCAAGCCAGCCACTCAGTGATACTGAAGACTCCAGTTACTTGCTGTTATAGCTACAATTTTGGGACGTCTATACAAAAAGAACGTCAGCTTGCCTTTTTTTTAAGAGTGGGGAAAAATGCAATCCAGCTTGTCTGAGCTTTGATTTGCTTTGGTAAGTGCAGTATCCTTGTGAAAGTGCAGTATCTGGATCATTAATTCAGAGGTCCCTCAAAGGAACAAGCATAATTTTTGCTTTTCTCAAGCCCACCCTTCTCCAGGGCTCTGATATCCAGGCTTCATTAAAATTCCCTACTTTGTGGTAATAAATCTCATTCTTTCCCTGCTGATGGTTCCACTATCCCTTTGCAAATCACTATGGGATAAAAAACCATGGAAAAAAAAATCATCAGTTAAAGCAAAGATTTTTCAATGCAGAAGTTAACATACATGAAACTTCTGTGCAATTGTTTTTAGTAACAAACTTAGTCTCCTTTAGTTTACCCTTTGGGATCACTTTATGCATCTTCCATTTACTTCAGGTAGCAAATTTTGTTTTTTGCATACTTTCTGTTTATTTGGCTAAACATTCATGAAAGTTTCCACACAGACACGGCTTTCACATGAGGGCAGGAAGCTGTTACTAGAATTTGGATAGGAGAGCACCCCGTCAGCTTCCAAGCAAGTGCCCAGATGATTTGTGCTCTTTTCTGAACGCCGTGTTTTCATTTTGGCTCAATTAAAAAATCGTCTTTGCTTTCAGGCAAATCATGTCCCATCACCAATTTTTATTTTCTCTCATATTTATTTTTCTCCGAGTAATTTATTCTTCCAGAAAAAATGGCACATTTATTTTTAACACAAGTCTCCATGGTAAGAATCTTTTTCATTACTTGATAGTACCAAAGAGTTTTTTGTTGCTGCATGGCTTTTCATTAACACCTTTTCAGATAATCCTAATCTGAGAAATTCAGGTGTATCGAAACAAAATTTGCAAGAAATACTTGAGTCTACTTCAAAAAATAAACAAACACATTAAGTAAAACAATGTTTGTTACCAAATGTCAGCTAGTATAGCTTTTATTTTGCTATATTGGCAGGATTTAAGTATTCACTTCTCCTAAAGGCATTTGAATATTTGCTCGTGATGCCTTAAGTTTTAGCTTTTATATTTTCAGACTCTGTACTGCTTTAGTGTGTGGCTCTGAACTTCATATAAAGTGTTAACTAGCTCTCCTCATAGTTTAGGTAGAAAAACCAATCCTTTTCCAGCCCAAGAACCAGGGACACAATTACAGCTCAAAAAGTGTAAATAACAGCAAAGCAATCCAGAAGGATGAGACTTCATAAGCTGAAGCTATAATTGGACAATTAACCCAAATGTATGGACGGACCAAAATATAAAAGTGTGAAAACTCCTGACCAGGATCCATCTTGGGTCCATCTTGGGTGGAGCCATGGCCAGGCTCCTGTACTGCCCAAGGTGTATCCTTTGAAGGCCTTTTAATAAATACCTACTTTATTCATTCAACACTGTCTAGTCTCTGCTTCAGGCAGTCTTTTTAAGCATCATTCATCTTTTAAATAAATATTTTTGTTACAACAAACCCCTCAGGAGGGTGTACTTTTTTCCAACCCTCCTTGTTCTGTCTGCAAACCCACCACACGATGCTCAGAGTCTGCATAAACAATGGTGGCCACGAAGTTGTGGTACTTTAGTACCCCAAGGAGAGTACCAGGCCCCAGAGCAGTGGCACGTGGCTCTGTGCGCAGCGGCCCCGCGCTGAGGGCAGCAGCAGTGTCCGGAGCAGGGCGGGCTCTGCGGGGCGGCCCCGCGCTGAGGGCAGCAGCAGTGTCCGGAGCAGGGCGGGCTCGGCGGGGCGGCCCCGCGCTGAGGGCAGCAGCAGTGTCCGGAGCAGGGCGGGCTCTGCGGGGCGGCCCCGCGCTGAGGGCAGGAGCAGCGCCCGGAGCAGGGCGGGCTCGGCGGGGCGGGCTCGCGGGGGCGGCGCGGGGCGCAGTGCGGCGCTGCCGCCAGCAGATGGCGCGCAGCCCCCGCCGCCCGGCCGGGCCCGGGGCCGCCAGCGCGGCCGAGCCGGGGCGGGCCCGGCCCGGGCTATTTATACCCCGCCGTGTGACCGGGGGCGTCCCAGCGACAGCTCAGTTTTTCCACTCACCCCATTAAAAATCTACGTCTTGACTTTCCTGGCAAGGCAGCGGAGGAAACGCGGGGTTGCCGGGCTTGACACAAGCCCCATTTCCATGTGCTCTTCCCCATCCTCAACCCCGTCCTGATTTCTTCGATGCAGGGAATCTTTCGCTATTTCTGCTCCCTGCTTATTTGGCACAAAGCCAACGCTTCTTAATATAGGCTGAGACACGCTCATCTGCAAAAATCATCTCCCTGTGCAGATCTGTTTTCAATATTCCATCTCAAACAGAAAGCTGTACTGGGAAGCAGCAAGCTTTCTAACCCACAAATAAGCTTCAGGGGCAAGTTTTTGAAGTTTTGGCACATCCCAAAGAAGAGGCTAGAAGTTTTACTGCAAAACTGTAATGTAATCAAATTGTCTAAAACTTCATCTACATTTATAATCACTTACGAATAACAATTACAATCAGCAATAGCTAAAATCATATGCTCAAGCAATGCTGAAACACTATGTAAAAACAGGACTGGCCTGGGCATATGCTGGACATGTGAACACACAGTTGATACAAAGGAGAGAACACATTAAAAATGGCAGAATGCATACAAATAGAGGCTTGACTTGGAAAGGGAGGGAGGTTTAAGCCTGTTCTCTTTTTTTTTGGTTTTAATACTAATATCACTGATACACTTTCTATGAAAAGGGCATCAAACCTACATGTTATCTGAGTTCTTTTGCCCCCATACTATTGACTGAAACCTTGTAATTTGTTTTAAGATGTGAATCACAAAACCATAAATATCATGATGCCTTAACCAGTGTAATAATAAATATAGGGTACAGCTAAGTGCATTGGCTCCTAATACAAGTTTCGCAACATTCTGGGCATTCCTGAAAAACAACAAGGTAAGTTATGTTCTAAAAATACTTCAAGCACGCACATTTTCTACCAGTACATCACTGGAGTCTGATGTCTTTTTGAAAAAAAAAACCCACTCATACCATTTCAATGTAAAACCACATCATATCATCTTAGGAGAAAGAAAACTTACCTCCACTCCGCCTTGTTATGCAGGAATGAGTTACACTGGTCTGGAAGATTGCTGTCATTTGACATAGATTCCAGGATTGAAATAATCTGCTTGAAAGATGGTCTTTTCTGAAGAAAAAAGAAAACCAAAACAGAGCATTTGCATTCATACAAAACTACTAAAACTTTCTACAGCAAAGTTTCAACTGAAACCCCCCAATTAACAGGAATTGCCACACTTCTGACCACAGCATCCTTCAAGAGGACTGTAAGTCTGTAAATGGTTTCTTTTTGTTTTTCCATTAAAGAGAAGTCTGAGAAGAGTCACAAAGGCTAGCAGGACTCAAGCCTGTCTCCCACGTCTACCAGTAAAACAGTGTTAAACATTAGAATCATCAATAATCATCTAGATTCTTAATTTAAAAGAAAAAAAATTCTCAGGCTAGGAGGGAAAATGATTCCAAATAGAGAAGGCTGGACCATCAGCAACTGGTAATTATACAGATGGCCTTTTACAGGTATTAACATAAACTCTTTGGTGTGTGAACAAGCCATTTAGCTGCCTTTCAAAAATAGATTTCTGGCTCCAATTCTCCTCTTGCAGAGGAGATACTTTCAGAAAAACTCTCACTTAGTTACTTCAGGAGCAGCCAGGGAAGAAGTGAAGATTGAGGCTAGGGAAGGATGTCTTGCTTGGCAGCTAAGCTCATGTTAGTGGACTCTGTGCTCTTCTGTCCTGGGCTCATTTACTGAACTTTCTGTTCCAGGGCTCTCCATCCAAGACCCACTGTGCTCACAAGTCAGAAAGACCAGTTAAAACTTTTCTGTTGTTTTTTTTTAAATTCCTTTTCCCTTAATCCCCAGGGGAAGCTCTGAAGTAGGATAACTAAAAACTGAAAAAGCCAGTTGAATGTGTTTCTTGAAAGAGCGCTGACTCTGTTAGTCTGTTTGACAGACCCCAGACAAGGTTGAGACAAAAGGTTGAAACAAAATGTAGATACATAATAAGGGGATGATGCACATTCTCTCTCTACCGTGCCTTTAATTATACCATTTCTGCTAAAATTACAGATGCTGCAATTAAAACGTGCATTTTAATTTGGGAGCACAAAAACAATTAGGAACAATGCTGAGGTGTCTCTCTCAGGAAGATCCAAGTGATTTCCACATTATAAAAGACAGACAATTTCTTTATTTTAAATGTCAAACAGCATGAAAAAGTGTCAACTGCGTAACAAAAAAAGAGACAAGCTCTCTTATACTGTAATGCTGCACTATTCGGCTGTAACTGGAGGCTTTGTCTGTCATTTTTTGGTCCACCTCCATGATTTCAGGCAATGGGCAGTTCAGTGAGCTACAAAGATTTTCTTTGCCACAGACATGCTTGCCCCAGACACAATTTGTTCCCCAGCCCAGCATGCAGAGAGCAGCACACTGGGCACACAGAGCTTCACAGCAACAGGTACCTGTTAAGCAGCACTTTGCTTGCGCTGGTGACACAGTCCCTTGTATGGAAACCAGCAGGGTCCCCCTGCCTTCATAGGAACCTGGGGAGGCAGCTGTCCTCCCCTCCACGTGCATGATGGTGCTGGACCTGCCACAGCTGAGCAGATCCTCTGAACACACCCTGGGAAGAGCCTGAACTTCCCTGGACTGGGCTGCACTGGGGGCACAGAGCACAAAATCCATCCATGGCACCACCACCACTAACTCCAATGTAATTCTGAGGCAGAAGAACCTTTGACCGGCCTTCACAGCCTTTTTGTTGCTACAGCTGCATTTCTTGTAACCACACCAGTGGATGTGAACTGGTAAGGCATTCAAGGGCCTCCCAAATGGTGAGGAAGCTGCCAGACAGGAGAGAGTGGCTTTCTGCAATTCACCAGGGTACTGCAATTGCTACACACTGTCCAGCAGACTGGCAGGCACATAATGTGCCCATACAAAACAAACTCTGTTTTCAGGAAGACACCAAGGGCAAAGATTCCCATGCTGAATTATTTACAATATTTTATGAACTATTCAAGATCATTTACAAAACACTTCTATGAGTTTTGCTTGCTCCTTCTTTCTCAGGTGTATACTGGGAAGCATAGGGCCAGGCCAAGCTGACACTAAGTGAGCACAGTGAACTCTACTGTCAGGCTTGCCTGGAGCAACCAGAGTGGAGACAATGACAGAGAACAGGCCTTTTACTAAGGACAGGCAAAAGGATCAACCATCTGATTGGGAGAAGCAGCAACAGTCACTTGGTGGGTTCTGCACTGCAGGCAAAGGAGCTGCTGAGTTGGTGCAACTGGAACTGGAACAAGTGCAGAGTCATGCAGTACTGCACATTCTGGCTGTTCAAATTCTGTAAACAGCCAGCAGTTACCCTGCCAGCTTTGCAGCTGTGCCAGATTTACAGGTAACAGCTTTGCATGGAGACAAACCTGACAGGAAGGCACAAGCCTACACTGTCATGTGGGCGTTGTTGGTTTCTTGCCCCTAGGAAAGGATAATTTCAGGTTTAATAAATGCACTCTCAATGCAGAGGGGTGCCTTGGTTAAAACTGGCAAGAAGTGATTTGTGAAACTGGGAGACTGAACTGAGAAACTTAAAAAAAAAAAAATCTTCTTTTCAGTGGATAACTGCTTAGCACTTTCTAAAAAGCCCTTATAAGGGATTCTTAAAATATCAAGGCATGAGTCGCCTTTGAAAACTGTTTCCCTTTATATCTGTGATGTCTCATACTGAAATCTTTAAAATATATGCCCCTCTAGAAATAATCCTGGCTAATGTTTTCATTGTTTCCTTCCATGCAGTATTTCTTACTGAACAGGTCTGCATAAAACCAGGATATTTAATACATATGTCTTTCACTTTTTGTTTCTTCTCTGCTCCCAGATTTCTGATTTCCATTAAAATACTCCATAATTTATAAGCATCTTTGATGCGGAGAGAAAATGAAGGAACAGATGCAATGAGAAAGAATTATTCACCCATATCTCAAAAGCAAGTAACTCCAGTAAGCAAAGACATCAGTGATGAGCAACCTTGTTTCTACAATTATCTAATACCCAAGCAAAAGCACCTTGTTTGGTAGAAATTTTAAGGTGTGAGCTATTTGTTTCAACTAGCAGTTTAAACTGCATAAAGACTACCATTTCAAGTATCACATGGAGCACTAGAGATATTTTTCTCCACGTGAAGAAATTCTTAAGAATTCAAAGCAACATTAATAACTCTGTCTGTTCCCATGAAGAAATTATGGTGTGAGCGGTGTCTGACACTCCAGCTGCTCTGCAGCAGCTCTCCAAGTGTATTCCTTAGCCCCATCATAAATGCACATCCCTCATTTCTCAGGAGCAAACCACCAAAACTTAACTCATGCTTTCTGTAGGCTAAAAGTATGCACCTTAGCAACTGCTTTTGACAGCTGGCATACTCACGCTCAGCCCTGCTTGACCTTCAGTAACTTGTTCATGCATCAACGATCTGATTTTCTAAAGCTAATCCTGGCAAAAAGGGAATGTTACACAGAGCAGTATTTTAGAGGAGCGTGCTCCATCTTTTGGCTCATGCAGGCCACACAGCCCTTTATCAAAGCATTCTGAGAGCTGTAAGCAGCGAACATTTCCCAGCACGTGACTGAATAAGTCAGTCACATGTCCAAATTGTGACCACAGAATACTCCATTTCAGTCATGTGAACAAAGCTGTAATTGCCTAACAGAAGAAGACCTGCATGAAACAAACTAGCGAAGAGCAGACTGTCAGAAAAACCCCATCTCACATGAGATTCACACTTCGCATGCATCAGAGATACCTCTGGGAACTATGTCCCGGGGAACCAGCCCACACCCAGTTAAACTACTCTGTCAGCAGAACTCTGCCTGATGGTTAAGCATCATTCTTTAACAACATGCAAATCCCTCCCTCTCCTTGAGAAACAGCAACAGTCTTTTGGACACTTATGGATGTGGCTCAAACAAGGCAGAGAGTGAGCTGATCTAGTATGTGTGACAATTACAGAAAAGAAGCTCAAATAATTCTTTTTCTGAGGCCTTTGGTAGTGATGCTGACACTTGGGAGCAGTTAGTAAAGATAAGCAGTTGGCACTCAAAGTCCTCTTCAGTAATTACTGACCTAGAACTTAAGCAGCCTACTTGAAGATTCAAAAACTCAAAGCATTTTTCTCCCCTCCCTTCTGTGGGGAGGATACAAGGAGTTATTAAGAGAACGGCAATTATATGTCTGTTCATGTGGAAATCACATGTTGATGGATCTCAGGGTTCCCAATCCATTCTGTAGGAAAGCAACCCCTTGCTTTTAAAAGGGAGACCAAGAACAGGTATTTCCTTTTCATATTATTCTTCTGTGGCTCCTCTTTGGCAATAAATTCTAGTTTAGAGCACCTATAAGGTCTAATTTGTCTTGAAATTAATCTCGGTCTCTCTGAAGTAGTAGCTAACTTTCTCCTGAGTTTAAAGAAACAAAGCTCTTCCTGGTGCCTTGACTTGAGGGAAAAAAAGCACAATTTCCTTTGCTTAACTGTTTTTCAATATCTGAAATATTTTCATAGGCAAAGGAAATAGATGTTAATCCTTGGTTCTAAAGCTAGTATGCCCACAGGCTCTTTTCAGCCAATTTTATGTACAACAGGATGGTCGCAAAGTCCATTTAAGGAAGGTAACTCTCATAATCTACAAAAGCTTTTACTGTATAAATACTTATTTAATCCCTTCCTTGTAGCAGCAGATTAATAGTGACAATGGTGTGGTTCTTTTAACTTTTTATTCTGTTTTCATGGTTAAACAGCACTGCTATTACCATATTATTGCAGTACAGTCTTTATAAAGCTCACCATTCAAGCCCTAAGGGAACAGATTAGGAAAGGTTTAATGTTAATTTAGAATGTGTTGCTCCTGTTCCTACCCATGTTTTATCGATTAATTTATTCTTTACTTGCACTTGTGTTTTCAAGACAAGTAGGGCACAGAATTGGACCTTGAAATTTGTATTTCATAATGTGGTGCTCACATACATCCAAGAGGAATTAAGTATTAACCTTTGAAAGAAAATATAAAATCCACAATTTTTCCATTGCTACATTTTGCCATTTTACCATATTTCCTGTCTTTGTCTTTAGTAGTCAGGAAAGTTAGCAGCACAGTAACTCTTGATTAAAAGGGGGAGGGAGAGATATTTAGGTATAAATATATAAATCCACTAAAAAAAAGACAATCCTTGGTATCTTTGCGAAGAAATGTGTCAATGACGTTAGCTAAGATTGTTAGCCCCTAAAGAAATGCTAATGAACTTTGCAAAACAAGACTGGGGTGGTGGTGCAGAAATCAAACACACATTTAATTACCTTTGCATCAGCATCCCAACATTGGTGCATCAGTTCTGCAAAACTTCTGGGACAACTGCTTGGAATGGTTAATCTCTAATGGAAAGAAAATGTACCAGTTACTGGAAGCATTTCCTTTTAAGCTGCTACTAAGCAATTTCCTATGAGACCAACAGACTTCAAAGAATTAAAGCACACTTTCTCATTTAAACATAATAAAAAAATGTGGAGACATACTGGAAAAAAAATCAAAATTACTAACAGTAGCAAGAAGCACAAATAATTTTTAATAGACCTATAGGAAAGTAATATATCTAATGCACAAATGGAGTTCCTTAAAGCTCAGAGACAAGAAGCAAAACCAAGACAAACAGATTTTAATACTAAAACATAATCGTTTGTGGAGGTTACTGCATAGTATTTTAAGATGCTTGTCAGATAGGCATAATGTGCAGCCTGCCTTAATTCCTTTCTCCCACATAAATGATCTAGTTGTACAATACTATAATCACTCTTGACAAACAAATAGCTGAAATATAGATTACATTAAGTGAGTTAAAAAGAGTTAAGTGAAGCTCTACATGACACAAGAGACGTTTCATGAGCCTGTGGTCAGCAGGATTAATGAGGACATGCAGATCTCAGAATGCACTCACAGAACACAGTGAACTCATAAATATTTCCTAATGACTGAAGACAAGGAGTTGCTGGTTATAGCTAGGACTGACTACAGAGAATTAGTTTGAAGCTAGTTTGGTTTTGCTGAGAATTTCAAATTAGAAGATTCTTACATTAACAGCCTGCCTCCAGTCTAGAAAGCCTAAAAGCAAATCCTTTCTCACATACACATACAGAGATACTGAAGCCTCTCCAGTTGACTGCACATGCTTTCAACATTACATTTAAGAAGATCGCTCTGCTCTCATTAATGCCATTAAATTACTTCAGATGTTTCATATTATATAAATAATTTTTTTAAAGTTAGATAGAAAACCAGTTTCTCAGTGAAAATGAGTCCAAATATAAGACGAGTCAAGCTGGAAAAAGAGTTCTTGTCCTTTATGAGGCAAGAACCAGGTATTACATTCCTGTTCAGACTAACCTGCCAGGAAGACCCCGTCATCTGCCCTACTATTGCCATTTCAGAAGTAGAGCAAGTTATGTCACTCTGTACTACTGCAGTGTGACCTGCAAAGCCTTACAAGACACAGGAGCCAAAAGCAAGAGTTACAAAATTCTGCTCCAAAAGCATTTGAACCTTGTAAGAACTGGAAACATGAGATACAGAGGCAGGGCACTGCAGAAGTCTGATTATTAATGTCATAACTTAACATGCAAGGGTTTCTGTGGAGGAAATACACAGAAATTTGTACAATGCATAAGTAAGTTGTACTGGTGCCTGATCTCCAGTTGAGTCATTAGCCTAAAAATACACCGGCTAGTCTTGCTACAGTAGTGTCTGTAACCCCCACTGTTCCAGGAGGTAGACAAACAGTTGCAATCACCACTTGTCTCACTTGCGAAGAATGTCGCCTACCTAATATGTAATATAGAGGTAGCAGGTTCCAAATGTCATATTATAATAAAGAATACATTTCTCAGTGGCAATTTATTATGAGATCATGTCTAGCATAACTTGAACTCTCATGCTTTGCTTTTCTTAAAAAAAATGGCTTTAAAAAAATCTCTACCAGAATAAAAATAACACTGTGAAATTATGCATAGTGTCAAAGGAGATCCATATAGAAACATTTGAATCTATGCCATTTGCTGCCATCAGGTTTTACAAATGGTATGTTTGCAATTATGCTTTGGCACTGATTTTAAAAAAAAGACTTGCAGTCCAAAAAATGGGGGAGTGGCTCAACAGTAATCCAATTCTGTTGTGGTCTGGAACCATGCAATCCCACTGATATCAACAGACTGAACTGAGAGCAGAACCTGACCCTTACACTTATTTTGGGACACAGAAAACTGAGAAGAAAGGTAGCACAAGCTGGGTTTTACAAGACTTATGCTGGACACGTTACCTATGTCATGGCCATAAAAATTGAAAAGTATGCAATGCCCTATAAGCTCCCTCACAGCCCTCTAAGGAAAGTAGTAGCAATAGGCTAGTGATGCCTGACAGGCAAAGAGCTGGCTCTGAGAATACCACACCTTACGTTTCTTCAGCCATGAGTAAAATAGTCACATCCACATTTTGTTCATACTGTAGTTTACACACAATTCCTTGCTCTGGAAAACTACAGAGAAACGTGTTTTGTACTCTTGGACCTATTTCAGCATGTGACTGCATGTCTTTACAACATCCCCAATGCCACTCTGTACTCCTTACGTAAAACTGCATGTGGTAGGCACAAGAACCTAATATTATTGATGGAAGGCTTTTTGGTTCCTCCTTCAAAATGATGTGTGAGGCTTTTCCTAAACTAGGAGAAAGAGTGTCTTTGTGCCCCCTGCTCTGATAAATGCAGTAGAAGACCACATTCACAATCTTCACACTGCTAGTGTAGCATTTCCAACTAATTGGTACATCACAGTTTCACTCACTGGAATTAATCCAGTCCTCAAAAAGAAGAAAAAAGAGAAAGGGAAAAAAACACCAACAAAAAACATTAAACTAAGAGGAGGAAACCTAACTCCTCTGTTTAACTCTGAAGCATTTTGAGAAACAGTTTATGTAGAATAATAGAAATCTGTATTGTACAGCCAGTGCCTTGCCATTGTAATGTTTCCCAAGCTTCCGCTGTGTCTAGATAGAGGAGGTTTCATCTTTGTGGAGGATTTCCATGCTTGTCTGTGTGTGGTACAGTCACAACTTTAAATGTTTTTTAAATGTAGTTACTGTCTTTGATATCAAGGGACTATGTGTTCAGCTATACGCTCACATGTCCAACTAACTGAAAGCCTCAATTTGTGAGAAGAAGAAAAGCGAGGCTGGGGACACTGTACAAACGGTGTTTACACCACTGAAGTGCTTTTGAAATGGAAAGACTCTGCATGAGGAGGCTTGCAGCTATGCCACAGCCTTGCCGATAGCAGTGAGGAGCTCATCTTCAATGTAGTGTTGAACGTAGGTGGCAAAACTGTAATTTCTCTCTTTTTTTAAAACTATTTTTTCTTCTTTTATTTTTGAAATTTTCATCTAAGCGGCAGTTTCTTGTACTATAGTGACTCCTGCTGGGAGAGTTAAGTTGAAGTAGCTGAAGGTCTCTTACAGATATATCAACTCCCGGCCAGTAAAAAGATGTCCTAAACGCAGGAGATGGAGTTAAACTGTTCCCCTACCTTGGACGCAATGGCTTCTTTCATCACTAAGAACAAACCCCTAGGTTTTACAATTGAGACTGAGAAACTAGTACAGTACTTGTACAATTTTTGATCTACAGCATCACGACGTGAAGCTGCAACAATTAGATGTAAAGGGTCCATTCATGAGGAATAACATCACTTTGACCCTTTGTGTTAGCTCCTACTGCTAATCTTTCCATACGCGTGAACTTACTTTCAATTTGAAGAAGATGAAAAAGTCTTTTGCAAAACCCCAATACTGTTTTCTGATCTATGTACCTGAATGTAGAAACGTAGTCTTACCTCGTTTTTTTCCACTACAAGCCAAGCTACTTGTAATCCTTCCAAGCCTTTAAAGGGGACCTCCCTTGTTAGCATCTCCCAGAGAACCTGGAAGAGAAAAAAAGAAAAGAATTTTTATTTCTGTACTTTGTATTTTAAATACATTATTAAACCTTGATACAGCACTATTCTATATCCAATTACCAGGCAACCAGTTTTCATTTGCAGGAACTTGGACCAGTGTTTGTGTGCAAGATCCTCTCACAAAATTAATTTGAATGCTTCTGCTTTTTCCTCTACAGAAAAGCCAAGATGAAAAACTGGGCTGCTTTTTTACTGTCTTTGTACACTATAAAGTTCCCATTTGGCAACTGGGTCTTGGGAAGACAATGAACTCTTCCTTTCCTTCTCAGCTCCAAATAGACATATCTTTGCTTTGCAGTAATTTTTCATTTAAAAATATTTCTATGCAATTGCAACCAGTGAATATGATCCAAAAGGTATTTTGCTCCTATGATGTGCCCATAAAAATATAATTTTGCAATCAAAACTGTAATTGTTTGTCTCCAAGTATGTGATCGTGTTAAACCAAGCAATATACAGCATAGAAAAATTACTCTTTTCTCCTCGAGTTTTTATAGATATACTGTCCTTAGATATCGAAAGATCTCCTAATTTTGTATGCTTTTCAGCCTTTTGGTTACATAGTACCCAAGAATCTAAGCTACTCTGCAGAAAAGAGTTTGGCATCAACAAAAAGGTTTCAAGTCAATGAATCCAACTTGTTTTTCTGCCATGGAGACAAGGTATTGGAATTCAACCAAGTTAATAGCACTTTGTACCTCCACTTGTATATGTTCCCTTTTCTTAAAAGCAGAACTTTCATATACACATCTTGTTGCAAATATCTACAAGCTTTTTCTTCTGCTCATATATCGAGTGTAACAACAAAAAAAAATCTTTAATGCAGGATTTGCCAAAATGCATTAAGATCCTTATGCAAGTCTATCCTCACTGTTTGGGTTAGTGCCCAGGTTTATTCCAGCTGCATAATGTCGAATGGATTGTGGATAGCTATGAAGATAATGAGAAAGCAAATGTAACAATATTGGTAGATGGAGGTCAAGCAAAAAAATGCAATGAAGCAGAGTTGGGCCTTTAATCTAGTGAACAGGGTACTCCAACAATAGACCTATTTGAATAATTCTGCTTGAGTCAGAAGACTGCTTAGTAAAAGTAAGGATATCTTGGAAAAATAAGAACAGTTTTTCTGAGAATAAGAAATACATGGGGAAAGCTATCTCGGACATATTCAATTATCCTGTTAGCCACAATTAAATCCTTTCAGAATGAAAAAATGGCACCTCAGTTGTAACTCAAATTATCACCTCTACTGGTAGAGAAGGAAATGTAATTGTGAGAGAAGGAAAAAAATTACCAGTCCCATGTACTTTAGACAAAAAAGCAGTGTATAAAACAAGTCAGTTTAAAACAAAGACTCCTGGACCAAATCAAACGTGGTTGAGCAGTCTTGCAGAACAACCTCATCTGTTGGGACTGTACCATGAAACTACAGAGGAAAAAACTCAAGTTTGCACATCAGATAGAGCAGTATCTAAATAACCTTCCAAGTAAAAAACATAATAAAATACATGTTAAATGTCTTCACGACCTTGAGCTGGAAAACTTCTGCTGCGCTACCTTTCTTTCAGAAGACTGTAAATTGTAAGAGCTGTCTTGTTTCATTCATGCATATTTGCTTGTGCAGAACATTTTGCACTGAATTCTTTTTTCATGACACCTTTAGTGTTTATTTCCACTGCCCAAACAGATCACTGCCTCCTGAAACCAACAGTGCTAGCTAAAAACTCTTCCAAGACTGCACGCAGTTGAAGAGAAAACCAGCAATTTGACACAATATTAGGATTTTTCTTAATGCCCTCATTTTACTAATAAATGGAAGTAAAATATCAAAGTCGGATGTTGGAAACCTTTGTATTTGCTTACACAGGTTTAGAAAACATTTTAACAACAGTGCAATTTTCATATTCAGGCCAAATAGAGAAAGCTTTTCCTTCCAATGGTGACATGTGTCTATGTTCAGTTTTACAGGAGTTTCAACCCTTTCTCATGGACTAGCTACCCTGAATCATCAGCTAAGGCGAATGATTGCATCATCAGTCTTCTAAAAAGCAGCAAATGGGTACCATCTGCATTGTCATTTGCCTCTTCCTCTCCCCAGGGTGATTCAGCAGCAGACAAGGAACTCAACCTAACTTACCCCAGCCTCTTTATTGTGAAGTATATTCTGTTCATTTTCAGAACTGGCTCCCCAGCTCACTTCATATAGAAATAGATTTTTCTTTCCTTTCTGGTGTATAATCTAATTCAGACTGACATGGTTAACTGCCCCTTCCACCTGTGATGGTGAGGATCACCGCTTTCCCAATTACATCACATCTCTGTGATGATGGACAGCAGGTGCTCAGAGAGAAAACAGCCAAGCTAGAAACAATGATGAAAAACAAAGCAAGGCTATTTAATATAGTTTACAGGT
Source organism: Sialia sialis (assembly GCA_009812075.1). Lineage (NCBI taxonomy): Eukaryota > Metazoa > Chordata > Aves > Passeriformes > Turdidae > Sialia > Sialia sialis. The sequence continues at coordinate 12,282,171 of VRYO01002782.1, forward strand.
TTGTAAGCTGCAGCCTCAGAAGACGTTGGACTTATCTTTGCAAACAGAGGAACAGAAAGGAAAGATAAATGTATGAATGTTCACCCTATACACAAACCTGAGAATAAGAAATATGTGTTCTTCAGAAAAAAGCTCACGCACTTAACTTCTGTTGGCTCAGCTGTGCATTTCAATTCCTATTCTCTCAACTATGTGACAATAATCCAAAGCAAAATTAAACCTATACCATCCCCGTCCCCACACCAGAGCAAAGTCAACAACGATTCAAACTTTCATTTGGATAGGGGAACATCCAAGTAAGTAATCTGAGGAAAAGAAAACGCTCTGAACATCTTCACTGAAAAAAGCAAAAAAAAAAAAAAAAAAAGCAAAAAAAAAAGCAGGTTTGTCAGCTTTGTCTGGTAGGAAACTGTTCACAGAGAGTGCTCAGGAGCCACAGTTAGCAGAGGTACAGCATAAGCATTAGCATTGCACTCACAGAGGTAGTGCCCTTAGGTGTGAAAATTAGGTCTGTCTTCTCTGCACTGATCCAACTGCAGTTAAAGATCGCATCATTCTTTTCAAAAAGAGTAAGGGATAACCCCTGGAGCTGGCCAACATTCCCTCTATAAATAACATATGTTCTCATAACTAAAGCAGTGTTTGAACAGCTGCTGCATTTAATGGCAGTTTCTGTGCCACCAATAGCCAATTAATGGTTTTACTTATTTGTTCTTGCAAGTGATAAAATAATTCAGCTACATCGGATACACTTTCTGTGATTAAACACATTTATACTGATATACAAATACACACTGTGGTGCACAACAAACAGTTCTGCCAGGATAACATATTCTGAACATATGTCTTCATGATTTTGAACAGTTTTTAGAGTAACACTGTCATTGCACATACACTTTCCTATCTGGCAGAGACAGAAGAAATGACAGAGATGGCAAGGAATAATTTTTGAGCAACACACAGTGACCTACAAGTCAGCTTCAGGGTTGATCACTTGTAACACTTGGTTTCAGTTGTTTAGAGTACAGACTTGGAAATGGATCAAAAAAGAGAACTACAGCATGGCTGAAGGAAAGTGTAAGATCTGTTTTTATGTGGTAATAAATTCTCCTGGAAAATTTAGCTGTAGCATTTAATGACAGTATTATAAATTACTGACTATGTATCTCAGAATACATAGGCCTGTTTAACCATCCACAAAGAGCAGGACAAGTTAATCTAAACATTATCTATAAACATGTATACAGCTGTTCACAAAAAGGAAAATTCATTTCAGCTGAGAAGCAGCAGCTCAGACCTATGAGGCTGCAGAAAGACTTCAATACTTCACGGACAAAAGCTCTCGCACAGCTTAAGAAGAATATTTAAAATCACAGATTGGTTTGTAGAATGAAAAGACTGTCAGATAAAAAAATAGAAGAAAGGAAATTAAAGAAAACCATGGGAAAGATGACAAATATTGCAAATCAAATATCTATTCCTAGCATCTTACTAGTTTACATTTGAAAGGATTCTGTTCTTTGTTAAGAGGACTTTAACTGAAGTAAAGCAGATTTGTCTCTCTAGCACAAAAGCTGCTGGCAAGTGTCATGCTTCAAAAAGGGATTCTTTACATTTTGTTTTTATAGATGATAATAACTTAAAGAGACAAAAATACCCTTTCTCAGATTTCTTGTTTTCAGACCCCTAGCTAATTCTCTGGTAGTTGCAACAATTATTATAGGGAGATTCTGACTTTTAATGTTATATTCAGGATATTTCTTGCTAGTATAGCCCCCTAGTATCAGTTATTTTAGAAGCAAATAACTTGGGCCACTGCCTGCCATTTCTACCTCTCCATCTCCTCTGAAAATGATGGTGTTCCAAGACTGGAGTTAGAGTAACAACTCTTCAGGATTTATGAATTCATAAGCTTCTACACACAGTAGAACACATTAGTTCAAAAATAATATAATAAAAAATTGTAGGTCATTACTAGAGATTCTAAAGTAGCACTACACACCCATAACAATGTTAAAATACTCTGGTAACTGTTTTCAAAGGGAAAGTAGTTCAGTTCTACCTAAAAGCACAGAACTGTCAAAGGAACCTGACTTCTTGAATGAGGTAAAATAAACTTTGCACAACATACTGTTTCCAAAGCACTGTTAATACTTGACATGGTAAGATATTAAATTTCTTTACCTTCTCCCCCTTTGAAAACATTACCTAAAGTTAATTCAAACTAGGATGACTATGTGAGCAGTTTGAACTATAATACCATGTTTGGATCTTTTCCTCTAACATTGTTGTTCTGTTTTGAAACTGGAATGTCTCCCTTCAGTGGATGTGATTGCTTCCAGTAACAGTTTACATTAACATTTAAATTTGTAAGCTTATGTTGTCTAACTCTTTGTGATCTAGTTCAGTTAAGCAAGCAAAGATTTTGACTCTGACAATATAGGCTCCTTGCAAACTTTCACTGTTAAGTGGTCACATCATGTCTCCAAGATTTTTCTCACTATAAACAACTATTTGGCAAAAAGTCAAAGTCACCCTCCACTGAGACATCAGCTTAGCTACGTATAGCCATAGGCTATACCTCACATCTGTCTCCTCCTATTCCTCAAAGACAAAGGGACAATACTTGACAGGTAGTGAAGGACTTCTCATTCTGCCACCCACTGTTGAATCTGAACAAAAAAATGGTTAGTGCACCAACATGCATGGAAGCTACAGCCCCACTTCCTTTCCTTTCTTCCCCAAATACTCTTTACTGTCCTCTTCCAGAGAAGTCACAACTGATGTGACCAGTAGGGCTATTTCTAGCCTACTTCATATTGCAGAGCAAAACTAAATTAGAGTTTAACTGTGGACAGAGTAAAGCAATCCATATTACTGAATCTGAAAACCTGACGTTCTTATGAAGTATAACTGATTCCTTACCTTTCAGAAAAGCAGTGCTGGGTTTCTATATTTTCAGATGGGGTCTATTCTCACAAATAGTGATAGCAGTGTCTTTTAAACAATTGATCATAGAGCAATTGCTTTTTAATAAAAATAAAAGACATTCCATTTTGGGGAAAGTAGAATGCTAATGGTTTCATCCCTATTACAAGACAAGCTTTTTCTTGGTTCAACAAAAAAAAAACACAAGCAGAGATTCATGATTCAAGTTGTTTGGTAGCTCCTGAAAGCCTATGGACATAGGCTGAATAATTGTGGCAAAACATGCACTTCCTATGCTGACGTGATGCTAATCTAAGCATATGTTACAAAACATGCAAGATACTACATTCTTCCTATCACTTTCAAGCATATAATTATAAATTATGGGTCTTATGAGTCTTAAAAGGAAGTGTGGCTTTTTTGTTGCTCTTATTTAGAATTGTTGCTCCTGCACCACATGAATTCTGTCCCACTGAAGAGCTGCCACAATGCATAGTGAGATGAGGCACTCACCACTCCGTACGAGTATGTATCACATGTTTCAGACACTGGAAGACTTTGAATAACTTCTGGGGCCATCCATGGGAAAGTGCCCACTAATGACATGTGTGTTGTATGGGAGTGGAATCTTGAAGCACCAAAATCACAGATCTGGCAAAAATAAATAAAATATTAAACTGGTATCAAAAAGTATTGACCTCATTCATCAGACACCAAAACATCCAGTCAAGTAACAGCATCTCTCTACAAATAATTAGTGTTCATACCTTTAACACGCCATCAGCAGCTATAACAACTGAAAATCAAAAAACAAAAGGTTACAAGAATGCAAAAAGCAAGCCAAATACATCTTTACAGCAAAATACTTCATTTTTCAGTAAGACAAATGATCCTAAGATGAGCCAGTATCTGAATGTGCACACCTGTCCTGGTTTCTCTGAGAAGTTGACAGAACATCTGCTGAACACCTACAAGCCTCTGAAGAAAGGCAAAACCTTTCAGGCCTTACTGAGTTAAAAGACAGGAACACAGAACTTCATTCTCCCCAGTACAGTTAGGTTTAAGCTCTCTGGAAGAGTCATTAATAAAAGGAGAAAACCTACAACAGAGGTGAGACCTACATGTTTCTTGACTATTGTCTCCCTGTGTACATTATTAAAATCTGTGCCTCTCCTACCCCACCACTAGTGATAGAAGCTTCATCTAAAAGGCACTGTTCAATAAATTTCAGAAACTACTGTCAACTGCTAAGTACAGACTCCATACTGAATGTGTATCACTCAAAAGCCTGAATATCTGTCAAACCTCAAGAAAGATCACAATAAAGACAAGATTTTCTGATAAGAAATAATAGACCTTATCCAGTCTGTTGTGTCTGCCAGCCTTTCCTGGTACTCAACCTTTCCAAATAGAAAAAAGAAGTGAAGAGTGCCCAGGCAGTGTCTGAAAGCTTCATCAGTTTTTACAGCAAATCATGGCCAGCAAGACACAGATTGAAAGAACCCTCCACAGAAAGAACCCTCTAGATGATGCCAGGTCTGTCATGAACTTCAGACAGGTTCAGGATGGGGAGGAGAGAACAGGCTTTTCTGTGCCTCAACAAGTGCAGCTTTGATGACAACCAAGGCATTAGTTAGTTCTGTTGTTCACAAAGCTCAGGCACAGATTTAAATGCCACGTTAACAGGTAACAGTAAATGCAGAGTGTTTCAGTGTTTTGCTACTTTACCATTCCTGGACTTCAGGTCCCTGTGGATAACTTTGACTGGAGCTTCCATGTGTAAATAGTGCATTCCTATACAAAACAAAGGAACAATCTAATTAAACAGGCTGAGCAGGGCCATCACATATCTGCAGTCATGATTCCTGGTTCCCACTAATTGTACTCATTGTGAGCTGCCATACCTGTGTACCATATTGATATGCTGAAGGAGAAGCAAAGCTTCCCCTAACTTACCTTGAGTAAAAAGCACCAAGCAAAGCTCACATATCTCTTGGAGCATGTATATGGATATGCTAATGATTTTAACATCATATGTAGTTATTTTCTCTAACTATAGAGTTAAGGTGATGTCTACACAATTAAGCTGGATATGAATTTACTTTTTTTTGTCATTACTTTACAGGAATTCTTGTGTGGTCAGTCACAGAGAACACAAAGGATGGAACAGCTTATTCTACATTATTATATGAAGAATTTCAGTATGTTTGCTGAGAATAAGCCCTTAGCTTCCTTAAATGCCCAAATCAAATAAATGTAAGGGCAATTATGCCCTTTACCTCATAATTATTCTACATCAGCAAAATTACCCTCTTGGGACTTAGGGGTACACCACAACTGCCTCAGAGAAGCCATTTTCACTCTAGAATATTTTGGATTCATAATAAACAAGGAACATATTAAAAAGAATAGTGAATGGGTTTTGCTTTTTTATTTATATACGTTTCATTGGTTTTGTTACCATCTGAATAAGGAATACCAGGAAGGCTTTCCTCACTAAGGAACGCTGTACATTTGCTGGCTGTGTTAGGCAGTATACACCACTCTTCTTGCTTACCTTTAGCTATGTCAGTGGCCCAAGTCATGATATGATCCATATCCATCTCTTCACTTTTGTTACTATTAATGTAATCAAACAGTGAGCCAGCAGAAGCATACTCTGTTAAAAAACAGTAACAAACAAGATGTTTAAAAACATTGCACCTAACTTGAAAGATGTAATAGAAACTCTGCCAGTTCCAGAAAGCAGTCAACTTCTGGCTTAATGACAAAGAATTTGGGTTAAACAGCCTAATATTATTACCAGTGAAGTAGGAGACTACTTTGTATAAATGATGCCCCATAACAAAACGGTTTGTTTCTTTTAAAAAGTAAAGCCACACGCTAAATATATAATGTTCTGTTACAAAGAAAGTGTTTGCAAGTAGGCAGTTTCCTATTTCCCCACGGAGAAACAGAACAGCAGATCAAATAATTTGTTCATGAAAAAACAGAAGGATGAAACTAGAAGTCTAACCCTGAGATAAGCAGGACAGATTTCCTTATGCTGCAGGTCATCCACAGCAGTTTAAAGGCTGTAGCTTTTCTGCTCATTATTTATTAAATAAGCTTAATCTTATTTATAATTCATTAATGTTTCACCAAAAACACAACAGGAGGCTCATAAGATGAAGCAGCTGATCTATTTTCTTTTATCTGTTTGCAATGACAGGGCAGGCAGTGCCACCCAGTGCAGCCCAAGTAGCACAAAGACCAGGGGAATACAAGGAGCAACTTAACTATTTTGTCTCTCTCTCCTAGGGCTATTCAGTGTGCTTCTCAGACAGAATTTAGAACTTATCTAGAAGACTCTCAAAATCTTCATATCATTTCAAAGCAGCCACAAAATCATCCTTTAAGACTACATCATAAAATCAGCCTTTAAGACTACATCAAATATGTCTGATTTTTTTTTTAATAATAGTATTAATGAATGATTGATACATGATGGGGTAAATGCATACAAACATTTCCACTGTTCCTAACCAAAGAAATCAAAAACACTGGGAGACAGCTGTGTGGGGAAGGAAACTGAGACCAAACTGAATCTGCAGCCTAGAACATGGTAGGCCAGATGGGAAGACTCCAGTGCTAAATGAAAGAAGGAGCAAATAGCAAGTCCTTTGAAAGTAAACACTTAAGTGGCAAGTTAGCTTTGGATCACTGCTGCACAACCTCCCAATGAAAGGACAAACGTGTTGCTTCTGATGTCACCCAGAGAGGAGTAAGCTGCTGACCTGCACATTTCCACAATTAAAACAGGAGCTTTTTTTACCCATGAGGTCATCATCTGTCTTATAAATGGATTCTTCAGGAACAGGTTGGCTGCATGTTTTGCATGCCTTTACAATGTATAATTTGACCCACCAGGGTCAGGGACAACTCAGCTCCTCCAGCCCTTTGCGACTTTCTGTGAACAGAGGTAAGTAAGCTTCATTCAACAAAACTCCACTGTTAGTATTTCCTCCATGCACTTACTGTGCCACAGATTTACTAGGTGCTTGTGGATTTGGAAATCATATTGCAAGAACAATGTTTTGTCAATAATGGAAAAAAAATATTTGCTTTAGAAAGAAAAGCTCTGATTGCCTTACTGGACCCACCCTGTGATGGGCTGTGGCATACATACGGTTCTGTGCAATGGGAGCAGAAGCTCTGAGAAGCTTTTGGGATGAGGCAGCTGTGGCCAAAGCCATATCTGAAAGCTACATCATGAGACCGCTGCTGACACTGATGGCCAGTAACATCTAGAATGATGTGATCCATGACAGCAGCTCACTGGGCAGCAGGATTAGCTGGAACACTGACATACATCCCAGCAGGAAAGCATTTTTTTTAACTCCAGCTGTAGCCCTTCTCAGAGGACTCTTTAACAATCCCACATAAGACATTACATGCAGCTAATGCTCAGTACATGCCAATTACTAGGCTGAATGCTGTCATCTCCATCACTCTTAAGAATCATTAATTTCTCAAGATTTCTTCTTGTTTGGGATTTTCTCTCTCAAGAAACAAATCTCTGACTAGACACAGGATTGTCTGCAACACTGAAGACCATCCAGAAGATCACGAAATGAAAATCCCTCTAAAAGACATCTGAAACATAATTAACATTTCTTCTATCAGTAGCCATTCTCTCATTTGAAAATAGCCTTGCTTCCATTCCAACCCACAGGACTTCAGTCTCCTTAGAAGCTGCATGGAGAATCAACAGGGTTGCTAAAAAGTCCCCAAACTTTTTTCTTCCTTAGCCACGTGTGATCAGAGTTCCGTGTGGAACAGAGACATTGAAGTACACACCATAGTCTCTTTTTCACAGGCAGTTAAGGAGTCCCCATTCTCAACAGCACAGTGAGTTACTTTAGTTGCTGTCTGTCCTGTGACTGCTAAGTAGGTCATATGTCCTCCAAACATGACCTTTTGTGAGATCAAGCTGAAGACTTCTGATGCAGACATCATCCCAGGTCACTGATTACATCTCTCCTTTGCTACTCTGCTTGCTGGTTTACACTTATATTAAAAAGGATAGTAAAATTACATTACTTGATTTATTAGCTTTCTATTAATTCTATTGCTTCCAGAAGGAATTCAAGTTCCTGTCTGTATGCCATCATCAGTGCATTTCTGAGTGGTGTGGACTGTGGTCACCCCAAGCACCTCTGGAATGCTGACTGCCACACCATGACCTCCAGTAGGCTGACACTCCTAGAGTAAACAAAGCTCCCCATGCTCTGAAATGTGCTGCATTTCAGATTACACTGCCACCTGCTGTGATAACCAGAAGTCTAAGAGGCAGGTAGAAACAACTGAATTTTCACAAGATCTGATCACCGTCTAAGAACCAATAAAAACCTGACCAGCAGTGACTCAAATTGGTATTAGATTGTGCCACATGCAAAAGACTACTCTTCACATTGCATTTGAAACGTTACAGACATGCCAAAACATGTCTCCTAATCCATGCTTTCATGGGTTTTATCTCTCCAAACATTTGTTTGAGCAGTTGGGAAACTTCTTCGCTTTGGGTTTACTTTCTACTCCTATCTTATGTAGTTTGTCCCACACAAGAAAAGGAGAAAATTCTGTATCTGGACAATCTCCCAAGATAAGAGCAGGAAGCTTAAAGTGGTGATAGAAAAAAAAAAAGGAAAACCCACACCAACAAAAAACCCCAACAGTACCACAAAAAACAACTTCTGTGTAATTCTAGGAGTCTAGTTTCCAATGTATAAAGGGAGTCGTCTTACAACATCTTAGAAACCCGTGACTCTCTTTCAAGCTCTTCCCATTATGAACCGCACAGTCCAAATTCTCCTACTTTCAACCCAGGCAGAACTCATGGGGCAGCTTGGCTCTGAGCAGACACCCAACCCACGTTCCTCACAGAATCAGCCAGAACTCTGTATTATGAAAACCTCTACTTTTGTGACATGTCAATTAAAATGGAAAAGCAATTCTCTAAACAGGGTGAGAGAACACACTGAAAGGTACTGTTTAAAGGAGTGCTGCATTTGTGCACTAAGAACACCCTAGGCCTCACCTGCCTCCATGCTGCCTCCAGCTATGCTCCAGCACTCCCACTTACTTGGAGGCAGGTAGTGCCAAGCACTCAACATTTAAAGAAGACCAGAACAATCAGTGAAATACTGTAATTGGGTAACACTGGAGATAACCTTGTAAAACTGTAGCTTTACAGAGTCAAAAAAAAGGTCAGACAAAAATCCTTACCTGTAACTATGCCATAATTTGGAGGTTCAATGACAGCTCCATAGAACTGAATGATGTTTTTGTGACTGAGCACACTTAGTATTTCTGCCTATTGAAAGCAAAGAAATAAACAAGTCAGACAATTTGGAATGGGTCACTTATTATGATAGCTATTTCATACACCTGTGGCTATACACATACAGCATATAATATATACATATATATATATATACAAGCACACAAATAACTAGGAAAGTCTGTTCACAAATGCTTAGCATTTGAAAATCTAGTAATAGAGTTTGGCAGATTAATGCTTTGTATGTTTGGGGGGTGGGAAAAATAAATTTCAGATTATTCTTTCATGGCCAAGGCACTGATGTAGGAAGTTAAGTCTTTGGAAAAACTGAAGATCTTGGAAAACTTTATTCCAAGAAAGATCTGGGATTTTTGGCAGAGCAGCAGCAGTTCTATCCAGAATTTGTGCAAAGTACCATGAGTTCAGCGAGTTCAGTGCTCCAGGCTGTTACAGCATACCATGCACACATAGCTCCATCCAATGTTTACTGGAAATGTGGAATTTCCAAGCATGCGCTGTGGAGTCTGATTAAATACACAGAGCAAGCAAGCCTGAGATTGCCAAATACCCAGCAGTGCAGCTGAAACTGCTCCTCAAAGCAGACTACAGATGTTTGGCAGTTCTGGATAAATATACAAAACCTTTCAATTCCATTTGAACAATGCGGCTGGGTTTGAGCAAGAGACTGAAAGACAATGAGACTGTATCTACAGAAATTAAGACATGTAAGCCCTGTAGTTTTTGAGAAAAAAGTCAGGTATTTCCTGGAAGGTATCTCAACAGTTTCACCTCTGCAGTGTATCAAAACAAATACTCAACAGTTTTTAGACACATGTTTTTACACAAGTATATATATTATGCAAAAAACAGATATGCACTATTTTATATTTTTCTCCACAGTAATGCTTTACTTTAAGACTTCAAGATTATGTTAACACTATACCAGGCAAGAGCATCTAACAAAAACAGGATCACAACTCCTCAGAACTTATCAAAAGTATCTGACAGATCTCTTGACTTGCAGTGGGAGTGTTGCTGTTTACTCACAGTTTTTGCACATTCTCAGATAACTGCCAATTAAATGTTTGGACTTATAGGTGACTCAGTCTGCAGTATGATTTGCTGAAAACAGCAAACATTTTAGAAGTTAATTTTCTGGTATTGTGAAAAAAGATTACTCACTTGACGGTAATATTGCTTTTCTTGTTGAGCAGGCTAAGCAGCATGAAGAGTTAGTATAACCCAACTTCAGTTCAAAGCTATAGTTAAGATTTAATTGTATATGTGTAAATGTCTGAGTATTAGCTAAAGGTCTTCAAAACTATGGTGAAGTTACTCAAAAAAGTCTTGAAGCAACAACAATAGCAAAAAAATTGAGTCATCTAATGCTTTTATCTGTAATCATGCAATTAAGCACATGTATCATGGTACCACCTATAAAACATAGGCCAAACAAATACTGAATTGCTACAGCTCTACATTTATTAGAATAGCAGTAGCTGATGTACTACGGGTTTCTCCATAAAAAACTGCTATACCCTTCCTGTTTTCAATGAATCTAAAAGGACGCTAAATAATTTAATTGGAAGTTATCTAAGCAAATGTGGAAAGATTCACCTGCAGGTAAACAGCAACACTCCTAGAGCCAGTGAAGGGATATGCCAGCACAAGGAGCTCTGCCCTACAACTGCAGCCCCACCATCCTCCCAAGACAAGGGACTCTAGTAAGAGCAGAAGCAGGAGCTGTATCTGCAACCTCCTTCCCTCAGCTGGAGGATGCAGGTAACCACTGAGTCATTCAAATCTCCATCTCAGAAAATTTTATTATGTTTATATATTCCTTAGGAAATGTTCATTTGGGCATTCAATTCTCTAATTCCTACAAGCATTACTGCCAGATTACCAGGAGACCTTGCTCTCCTTGACCGCCTATCTGAATATTCTGATATGAGACAGCAATAATACAGTTAGAAAAACTATCTAAACCACCTTTTCATTAATGCCTTGGTCAGAGGAATGGAATCAAACTATCCTGTAAAGTACTTAAAACACACCGTATCTTCCAAGCAATGAGCACACCATCTGCTATGGTGTTTACAACACAAGTACTTCAACAGGTCATTAGAATTAAATTGATAGGTCTCATATTTAATTTTCCCCTAGCATAATATAGTTAGGTCCTGGCTATAAAAGAAGTACTAGACAAATCTTTTCAGAGAATGACTAAAAATGTCCCATCATTAACATATCCTGTCCTGCCACAGCTATGTGCAGAACCCAGTGACTGTTGTCCATCTCACACAAGACGCTTCTGGAGCCAGTGAAAGCCCATCAGAGTCAGTGGACAACAGGAGGGGCTGCACTGCAGCAAACCCCAGACCAACCAATCACCCAGTGCTACCATGACAGGGACTGCAACCAAAATACGAGCGTTGTGCCAACAAGATGAGTACTTCACTGCCACAAGCACACTACCATACAGTGCTTTTATCACTTGGAAATGAAAAAAAAAAAATTAAGATTCTCTTCTTTACATTATATACACTAAGATCACATTACAGAGGTATGAAAAAAAATGCTGTGTGGACCACAGCTAATACTATCACCTTCACATTGATGTTCATACTCTAATTTGGGATTTAACAGATACCAAAACAAGCTTCCATCTAAGAAATCCAGAGAAGTACCTTCTAATTGCCCACAGATATGACAAGGAACAACTTCAGGGTAAAAAAATTTCCAACTTTCCCAAGGACCATTATATTGCAAAGAAATCCCCTCTAAACATTTTTAATCACTCAGCTGTTGTTAGCAGTAGTGATTCTAGACTATTCCTTTCATGCTTTTTTCTCTTCTTTTGCTGTGGATCAGCTATGAACTCTATTAGCCAATTTAAAGACATTTATTCCTTACAGTAAGAATCGGATCCAAGCCAATCCGTGTCTTTGAAGCTTTTGTACTATCTTTGACAAGAAGGTACCATATTTCAATGAAAATTACTTTCAGATAGCAAATTACAAAGTGGTGGTTAAAGACTGGTATTTCAAAGGTCTCATAGACACTAACAAGAATATTTAGAATCACCTTTAAGCCTCAAAACTGTACTTTAATCCAAAATGCCTAAATGCTTGGAAGAAAATCCTGTCATGCATCTGTCTGTCTAAAGGCAGCCCTTGCTGGTTTGGGCATGACACTTCCCTCAGTAACGCTGCTGTCTATCTTATGCAAGCCAAATGAGCACAAATTTGCTTCCCAAATAGTGATGACAAGTAACAAGTATCCAACTACTTCATTACATTAGTTTTTGGTGTGAAAGAATTTTTTCAAAGGTTGGATTGAAGTAGAACTAGCAGAGTTTAGCTGAAGGAAAGACATCTAAACACGTAAATACAAACTCCCAGACACACAAGATAACTGCAACAGAATTGAATATTGTGCTTAGTGCCATGTCAGTAACAGCCTGTTACTGACCATCAAACCACACCAAAATTGTCCATACTGACTTACATCATAGGTATGGATGAAATTATGTCCCTCTCTTGAGTCCTGCTGAAGGGATTACAGACTGCACACCATTTCTTGAAGGCAAAGGGATTCAGATTTCTAAACAAACCTAATCCACTGCTTACATAATTCAAATACCACAAAATCCAAGGTCAGAACAAATTACATTGAAACTTTTTCATTTAATTCTCACTTACTGACTTACTGTAAATCAAATCCAATTCATAAAACAATTAGAGTATAAGAGTTTGGAATTCAGGTAATCCCTAAGGTACAAACAGTGTAATTGTGTCCTGTGAACCATGGTATGGATCAGAGTGTTTAACAGGTAATTTGGTTTTATGTCTCTTTAATCTCTACTTATTGCCATATGACAGTTACATCATCTAGGACTGGCATCACCCTAGAGCTGCTTGTAGACCCACTAGTACTGCTCTTAAACATGTAATACAAACAATCATGCATGAAAAACCATATCTTCAGGTGTTTCAGCAGGTAAAAACAAGGTCCTCCTACTGGCCTTGTCTATGTTCCACAATTGCAGGACAGAAGTAATGAACACAAATTCTAAGCACAGCCAGCAGCAGATGAGAGGACAAAGCAAGCTGGCTGGACAGCATGGTCTCGTTATGAGCAGCACAAACCTCAGCTCACCAGGATGACCCAAGCCCTCACTTGTTTTGGCTCTGCCTTGTACCAGTGCAGCAAAAGCAGCAAGTGCAGCTAAGCTCTGATGAGGTCTTCAAGGTTGGTGCAGATACGGGCAATGGCCACCTGATGCTGAGCTGGCATTACTTGGGAATCAGACAAGGCCATAGCGTCAGATCTTTAACTGCAGCTGCAAAGACAGTAAGGATGTGGACGGAGGCACTTTGGATATAGCTGTGTTGATGCTTGACAGCTACTCACAGCAGCTGCAGCTGCTCCTGTTAGAGCTCCCCATCCCAAGGCAGTTAAAGTTAGCAAAGACCAAACGACTCAGCATATTTCAGTTACTCCGGTTCTCCTAGGAAATACATTTGGAATTTGTTATGCTCACACTTGTAGTCAAGAGAAGTGATCAAGAGTTCGGGCAGTCTGTTCCAGCAGCACAGCTGGAACTGTAAAAGAACATCTGTTCAAAGAGTTTTTCAGTATCAAAAGGCTTTTTTTGCATGGGTCCAGACAAACTGAGCCCAAAGCAATTCAACCCCACTTCTTCCAGGTGCCTTTGGAACAGCTGACTGGAAAGAGTAAAGTGTCTTTCCACCTTGGTCTGAGCACTCTGGTTTAGGATTAACACAGGAAATAGCTGCAGCCCCTTGTGAGAGCACTGCATCAGCCAGCAGCCAACCAACTCTGTTAGTTAACCCCATATCAAGTGGCATCTTCACTCCACACAAAATTACAGAGTTACACATGGTTAGCTACTCAATCTGATTAACACAACTTCCTTAACTGCCTTATAATATTTATTATTACATTGTGCAAGTCTGGCTATTTAATTTTCCAGACAACTATTTGCCATGTTTATTAAAGAGATATTTAGACACACTTAAGACAGCTTTGGAAAGATACTATTTTGTAAGTCTTGTAGCATTTTAAAGGCTTTGACCTTTGTCATGTTCTTGGGAGAGTTGCAACTTAGCTATCTCAGGGGTTTTACAGTCTAATACAAGGCAAATAGAAGAGGCCAGCTGATACTTTAGTAAAATAATTCTATCAGTGAGAACCACATACAAAAAAGATACAGAATGCTAACACGTAGAAATCTCACACCTTTATTTCTAGACTGCTGCTCAGAAATATATCCAGTCTGTCCATTTCCAGTGTCTCATGAATTCTTTCCTGAATTTACTGGTGTCTAATAAAGGATGACATCTTGTATAATACCAGTTTCTTTAGGTGAACAAGCTCAAAACATCATTTTACAGATGAGATACTAAGACAATCAGCATCAGTCATTGCTAGCAAATTATCTTCTCAATATGAAATAAAGGGATACTAAGAATTTCAGAAACATAAAATTATTGCCAAGAATTATATAGCAGGGATGGTAAGTAATTATTATAGTTTTGAACACTGAAAAGAAAATTAGGCAGATACAAAATAAAAATTTAAGACTTTGCCTACTGATTTGTCTGTTCCCATCAAGTTTTCTAAGGAAAAAAATACAAACAAGAATGTTGTGCTTTGGGGGCCCTAAATAACAAGCAAAAGATGCTGATTGTCCATTTCAGAGAATTTTTATTAAACCTATTAAATTGTCTTTAATGCCAACTATGCAAGAGGAAAATTATGTGAACATGACAAAGCCAAAAATCCTCAGTGAGATTTTTTTTACCTGCAAATAAGCAGTTACTAAGTGCTTTAACGGGCACACTCCCAGCATAAACGTGTTACCATCTCTTCCCACAGGCCATCAGAGCTTTAAAACTATGGATGCATGGCACTTACAGCTCTGTGAGCTTGGCCTTCTTTTCTAGTATTCATTTGGATGATAACTTATCCCAAAAAAATGCTGGTTTCTATAGGCCATTTACATGTTAAAAACGTCAGCACTTATGTCTTACAACATAGCCTCTATATTCAGGCTGTAATACGAGACAGTATTCTCTTTCTTAAACCACACAGAAAAGAGTTAAATTACATTCTCAGATTGATGTCACCAGCATTTCTGTAAGTAACAGAATTAAATTCTCATAAATACATTCAACAATGACGTACAAAATTTGTACTTTGAAGCATTTTGATCGAGCAAATCTTTCAAAGCACCAAATTTGCATCCAAAATGATGTCCTACACTGTTACAAATCCCAGAGACTAAAAGCAGAAATGTACAGGAAACTAATAAATTCACATTGCTATATAATTATTTTACCATTACTTTAAATCCACTGGTGTACATCACCAAAAAAATCTTTATTTTTGGAGATACTGTGATAGAAACACACACTTTAAATACCTTTTATTGAATCTAAGTTTATAATCTTGAAAAAAGAAAAAGCACATTATCAAGACAGATAATACTATCATAATGTACCAGAGATAAGGAATATAGACATAATTATTGTATTCTTACCCCATCTGATGAAATTTACTTTAAAACAGTTAATTTGCATCATGCACCACCACAGGATTTGTAAGTAGTAAAATGCATTGGATTTTGACCATTTGAAAAGAAAATTGAGTTTTACACTCTACTATATAGCAACTTTTGCACAGAACTTGGTACGCTATGGATAATTTGAATGCTAGGGGATTAAAAGTACTAGCTAGCAAATTCAGAACATGACTGTCAAAACACTAAAAAGGCTTGCTTAGCACATGAAAAGCAGGCTGGTCCCCCTAAAAAAATCCTTGTGATGTAGCAGCAGACCCTCTGCCTTGTGCAGTAAGGGGGTGCGAGATCAAGCTTAACTGGCTCAGTCCTTCCTCTGACTTCCATCAGCTCAGAACAATGACCACATGGAGCCCATACAGCACTAACCAAGAAATGGCAGGTTTTCCTCATGAGGAAGGTTGTAAACTTGCTCTCTGTTAGAGAAGAGGCTGCTAACAGACTGATGAAACTAAGCAGAGGCACTTTCAGCAGAAAATCCTTACAGAATGGTTAGTAAGCTTGAAAAAATTCTATATTATAGTTACACTGCCATTTACAAAAAAAAAAAAAAAATGCAAACAAACCAACAAACAAAAAACTGAAACTAAGGTTATGGAAAAATAACTCATTTTTCACACAGATTTCAAGTAGAAATACACCCACAGGACTTTTACATTTCGCAGCATACAACATGAGATTGTAAGAGCATTTAATATTAAGGTATCTGTTAAAGGCAGATCTGCCAAAAACAAGTTTAGTTTGGATTTCACTACTGTTATTCACATAAAGTAAAAACCATTCAAAACATGTATAACTATGTATTTGTACTGGTGTAAGAGTTCAGAAATGAGCAATGTCCTCAGTATTTGTAATTTTTAATTCAGACAGATTTGCAGTACTAAGGTGCCTCCAGCTGCAAAGCAACACCAGGAATTGAGTAGAAACAATAGATGAGTGGACTAAACAGCGGGGCTGAAATACCTGAGCTCCCATAGAGCTGTTTATTTTCAGCAAGCATAATTTCTCTTTTCAGTGCTGGGAAATTCTCCAAGTTAACTCGTAATCACTTTGAACACAAACCCATTCTGACTATGGGGAACAGTAACAAAATCCTCAACATTCCAAAAATACAGCAGAACAAAACTTGAAACGTTCTAACTCCTGGCATACTCCACAGGTGAGAAGATACCATGGCTAATGTGCAACACAGGGATCATTCCAGAGCCAACAAATGGAAAAATATCCAAGGAAATTATTTCTAAGGTTAAAGTCACTGTAGGTTGCATGAGCACCTTGTTGGAAAGGCATTTTGGTATGAAAGGGATGGGCAAAATGAATCCCCTCTCAAGGAGCCATGGCCATACATACATAACTAGAGCAGTGATTTTTCTGAGGTCTGCAAGGTGTTTGTAAGGAACCGGGATAACTTAATCTAGAACAAGTCAAATCTCATTATACAGTGTTTTTTTGCTGATCAATTAGCATAGACTGCAAGAGAGACAGCAACAGCTGTACGTTTTCATCCTGATCCACTCCTCTAAAGCAGCTGTGATCTTTACAATGAAGTATTTTTCCATCTTAATAATGAAAACTGTAATTTAACCACAGGGAAAAAAAACTTATCATGTTGTTGATGAACATTCACTTAAAGCCTGTCTTAGAATGGATAAATCAAACCTACTATAGCTAATGACAGGGACAACACTTGATGGGAATCCCTCTTATTGGAATCCTAGTGAATGTTATAATTCCAGAAAATGTTGCTCAACCAGACAGGCTGAGCTCACCCTTATGAAAAAAGCACTTCACAAGATATGTCACCTGTTATATGTTAACAGGAAAGGTTTTATTTTCCACAAGGGCAGCTAGAGCTCTGCACAAGGCTCTCCCGAGCTGTCACTCAAAACTGAGCTGCTCCTGCAGAAAAGGTAAGAATAATTCCCTATCTGGAGTCCACCTAAGTTAAAAAAGCTTTCAAAACAGAAATTACAGCTGTGACAGCAGGCATAAAAAGAAAGAAAAGCAGTTGCCAACTACAGATGTTGGAACTCCGCTGAAGTGAATGAGTCCTCCACGGATGAGAGGCATTTTTCTGTGACGTTTACCTACCCCAAAGCACAAATCTGTCACAAATCTGAGGTTGTCAGGAAAATGAGCTGTCACCGTTATCTGAATGACACCACATTATGGTTTTACGTGAAATTGTCCTAGGAATCCAGCATGAATCATGGTGAATTCTACCTGCTTTTCAGAAAAATAACTCTTCTTCACAATGAAAATTTTATTTTTCTTAGAAACTTAGTTCACTTCTATTGATTAGCAATGGTAAAAAAATAAAACTAGACAAAACTCATCAAATTTTAAGCTTTTATCTTTATGAAACATGGACCCAGTGTTTATTTTTTCTTGGGATTCTTCATGCTGTCTTTACGGTAGCTCAATCACTTTTCCATTAGCTAAAAAATTTCAAGGAAAACAATGGCTAAAATAAAAAAAACCTTGGAGGAAAACTAGCAATATTTTAAAAATTCTTTCAGTGTCATGAATCCACATTTATTTGTATTACTCTACTATGTATTTCTGACATGTAACTTCAGCTTTTCTCTTACTTCTCTGTGATGAATTTCTTGTATACAGAACTCCCTATCTTATCTAAGTGTCTTTATAGCTCTCAGCTTACACAGATATAGCAATAACAACTGTTTCATTTCTAATCTTTGTTATATAGGAATCGAAATGGTCAGCCTCAAAATCCATTTTAAAATTAATAACTTGAATAACAGTATCTCTGAACTCTGCACAAAGTAGAAATCCAGAAGAATCTATCTAGAAGAGTAAGACTGATTATAGACTGACCTACAAAGGCAGTTCCTTTGAGTCTGGCAGATCTGCAAGGAGCGGAGAACTCACAGGGGTTTTGTACCACTACAGGATATCAAATTAAGTCAAAAGTCTCTTTTCTCATTGCTCTTCTCCAAGGAAACAGCAATATCTTTAGCCATTTCTTTTGTCAAAGTTGCAGCAAACCCAATCTGAGGTACTGTAACTGCTACCTATGTCTGTACTTACTAACATGAGAGGAACATCACACATACCTAATATGGAATGAATAATATTTAAAAGGCCAGCTACAAAATGAAGATCAGCTATTCTGTGGTTACAAAACCACTCACCTGCACTACTTCCTCCATCACCCTGCACTGTGCTTGCCATGAATCTGCAATAAATGAAACAGCAAAGAGAAAGTAGGAATTGTATATATATGGGACCACAGGAACTTTCAGGACCAGGGTCATGTGCAGAGTACAGTAAAGCTTCTCTCCTGGGCTGTACCTAAAGAGCTGAAGAGAAGTCATCATGCTGCAGATAATGGCAATTCCAATCTGAATCTAAGTGCAGCAGAGAGAATTTGCATCTCTTCCTATTCCAGCAGTGCCTGTAGTCTTTGCATAACTACTGACTTATGCTCCAAGCATGACAAGGATTAGATTAGCAAAGTTCAGTAAAATGAACTGAGCTCACAAGCTGGATCTAGGGCCCAGGAGCTCCACGATGTTTTGGTGGCAAAAAATACATTCAAACTGGCATGGAAGAATAACAGCATCCCATATACCACAGCTTCTCATTTTCCAGTGCCAGGCATACTCAAACCCTTGCCTAAGAAATTGACTCCTATCAAGGATCAGACACACAAGCAGATGTAATTTTCCATGCCACCTTCAGGTCAAGCAAGGCTGGAATGACTTCAAGCATTCTCCTTCAACCAACAAAATCATCCTCCAGTAAAGCTTTGCTGCCTGAGACACAACTCTCTAGAAGACACAGCAGGAACTCTTTTCCACCCTGTCACAGCTGCATGGCTATGCAACATTTCCCTTGCCTTTCCACATGTGCTGTTACTGTGCTGCACACCTGCAACACCACTGGACTCCTGAGGGTGTTTACTTCTAGGAGACAATTCCCTCATTCCAGGTAAAGTCCTTCTGCCTGGAAGGAGAGGGAGAAAAAACCCAAAACAATATTGGCAGGAAGAAAAGGACTTGGGGAGCATTCCTCCTTCCCTTCAAGATGAGTTAGCGTATCTCAGGACTGGCATACAGTGTTTCTATACAGAGGGTTTGGCCAACTCCATATATGCACAAGGCTGTCATAACCCTCCTGCCTTTTTTCCTTCTTGAGTTTGAATTGCTGCACTTTGAACAGTTTTCAGCTCTCTCCTCAAGGCCAATTTTATCAATTATCTCTGTCTTTACCAAATCCGGATTTAATTTCTGTACTTAGCTCTGAGAGGAGAATGAGACCATCATGAGGTCTCTATTGTGCAGAGCAAGTGATGGTCTTGCATATTATTGCAAACCTTGCAAATATTATTTTTAAATATTTAAACCATTAATTGGTCCATATTGTGTCCTCAGCACCAGAGATCTTAAGGCTTTAGAAGTGTTCTGCATCTTTTCATGTGTACTCACTGTTTAGTTTAGACTAACATACCTTTATTATTGCGTATGTACAAAAAGAAACCACAAGGTGTAATAGCCTTTTGAAAATATGCTTTTTTGTTCAAAGTCTCTACTGAATTCAGAATTCTGATGGATTGAAGTAAACGGCGGTGCCAACATAATACTAAAATTGTAGAATTCAGATTGCAGTTCTTCCAAATGTATATTTTAAGATACATAGTTTCTTTAAAATGTGAGGAAGCAAAATTCCTCATAAAAGCTGTGTACACAGAGGGGTTTTCACAACAATGAACAGCCTAATCAGGGTGAAGAATCCTCAACTGAAAGCTCACAAAGAAATCCCTCTATCCTTTCTCCATTTTTTCAATTCTACTTTTCTCGATAGGGGTGTCTCACCAGACAACCTGAAGAGTGAAAGATTTAAGTATAGGACTGAAATCCATCAAACCCAGGCTTGTGGTCCAAACCCAAGCAGCTGTCAAACCCAGAGACAGGAATGTATGCTCACTTCTGCCTAATAAAATTTGAATCAAACACTTTGCATCTGATTCTCCATGTGAGCTTTTATGCAAACTTCTAAAGTGCAAGGAATCCTGGGGTGGAAGAGCTATTCTGAGAGCTTTCACATAGTTCATGTAATTAGGGAAACCACTTCCTTTGATTGTAAGTGTTCAAAACAGCTGAATTTCTTCTTTCAAAGGACTCTGTGATTTGGGTCATCTCTTTTACTTGCTCTTTTATGTTTCTCAAGATGAGAGGTGAGACTGTAAAGCACATTATTTAGGAAAAAAAAAAGATTCCACTTTTTGTTTTAGGGATTGAACTTCGACTATTCAAACGCTTGTCATTTGGAAACCTATCTTTCTTTCCCTCCCTCTGTTTCCTTCCTTTTCTGATAAGCTCTTCAGTGGCTCAAGCGAATATAGCCCAAAACGCCAATTTAAACCTAAGGGAAAACTGAAATATGGTACATAAAGGAAAAGGGACTCTCATTTTCCTTTGTGTGGTTGTGGTTGAATATGTAATTATAAAGGAGCTCTAGCTGCAGGATCTCAGTTCCCATGTCACATTTACTTTTTCAATGGTTCTAAACATTGACCAAGCAAATAGGCAGAAATACAGATTTTTAAAAGACAAACAAAGGAGCTGCCCTGGTCTTTGAAGTGGGTTTGCAGGTTTTTAATTTCTCAAAAAGGGAACTCAGGTCACAGTTTCAAGGCAATGACCATGTCACCAGAGCTAACAGCTGATGCCAATGTTGCTACAGAATCAAGTGTCACTCGCCCTGAATTTCTTGAGTCAGGCACTCTGTTAGTGCTGTTACTTCACATTCATCTCACTAACAGCTGTAACAGGCAGCAAATATCCTACTTCTCACAGTACAGCACAGAATCATACTAGTGAAAAGGCAGGAGATTTCTTACTGCAGTTTTCAAATTTATTAAGTAAGAACAGAAAGTCTGTTGATCCTAGGAGGACTGAGCATTGTTCCAAGTCAGCGAAAAATTGCAGGACTCCTTCCAGCATTATAGCGCTTACAGGGAATCAGTCTCCAATACGAACACAGTAAACCATTTGGAACACAGTGCCAGAAACTACATTACTGCCAACTTCTGCACAGGACAGATGAGACACTGGCTTGGAGAGACGACTTTACAATAAAGTCTTTGGTACAAATACATAAACAACCAAGAAGCTAAAAGTTATGAGCAGAAAAGCCTTTTCCTTGGTTTAGGAGATTAAAAGTACACATTCATAAAAATAGAAACCCACCAATCACTGCTTATAAGCCTTCATATTTGAAAAGTTTGCCTCAAATACATCTAACATTACTAAAAGTTGTTATAAGATTAGACAAGAAACAATTTCTGCACTTCCCACCCCTCTAATTTCACATTGGCATGCACAACACTTTCTCAGCTGTACGATTCTTCCAAGAGGAAAAGACAACCTCTTGGAAAATGTCACTCATTTGCTTGAGCTGCTCACAACAACTAGTTGATTTTAACAAATTTCCAGAACTATGCACTCATCTCTCCTATTCTGCCTGTGCCAGATAATAATTTGCAGAGTACCTCAGCTTTCACTGAAAGATTGCCACCCGCCCAGTCTGCATGCCTGTCTTTTCGTTTTCCCAGCTGCCAAGAGCAACTTGGTACAAGCAACTGCATCATCTCATCTTCTGGTGTCTACCAAGAGCTTCCTCACTTCTCCTACAACAGCTCAAGTGATTTTACAAGCCATTCCTATTTTGGACGTGGCTACTGGTAAATCAGGTGCCAAATACACAAAACCCACAGATATTTGGTCAGTCATGTATATCACAGGGCATTTTTTCTCCCTTGCCTCCATTAGCCACAAGCAGCCACAATTTTCAGGAATTTTGGAGTAAAATAAATAAGCAACCAGAGGCAGAAGATAAGTGGGTAGGTGTGTGGCACTGCTCCCTTCAATGACATCCAAGGATCAAGCCCTATTTTGCCAAGGAGTTGCACCCACAGAGAGCCCCTCCTGTGTGCGAGACACGTGGTTTCACTGTGGAGCTGACTTTCTTAAACAGAATGCAGAATGAAGATTCTGTAAACATCAGTCTAATAAACAAATATGTATTTGCAAATAGGATTCTTCCCCAGTAGCTGAATTGCAACAGATGAAACATTTAAGAGGAACAGGGCAGTTTGCAGGCAGTTGGATCAGAAATGCAGCTCTGTGCTTGCCCTTGCTGGCTTCATCTCCCTGGTGTGTTAGTACAATTAACTGGGTATAAGAGAAAGAGTTAATGTTGAAGCTATTCTCTGGGCTCCTCTGCAGCCTCCAGCTAGCATAAACACATCTGAATATTTTCCTGTGACTGTTTATATTGTCCTCTTAAAAAGGAAACTTTATCAGCACCTTAGTAAGTGGAAATAGGTAAATATGAAATAACTTTTACAAGTCTTAGTTGTGTCATTACAATTAAAAAGACTGATTTTGATGCTTGCATTCAAGTTAGGATATATTTTCTTTTTTCTTCAGAGTTCAACTCTGTTTTCAGTGAAGTCTTGTGTCCCAGATCCTTACACAACTCACATGCAGCCAGTTTAAATTAAGGACTAAAAAACAACAAAAAAAAAGGAAATAGTTCTGTAGAGCATTTTACTGCCCTTTTAAAAGCACAGAATGCATTGTTCAAAATCCCATTGCCACCATGTATGTGGCAGATAGTCTGGGGAACCTAGCCAAAGACTGCAGCCCCCATGCTCAGCTTTGAATACTCCTGTGGAAAACGGTCTCCAGGAGATTAATGGTCCCAGACTCAGATCACATCAACTCCAGCACAGGTCTCTGACTTCATCTGAACCATCACACAGGCATGCAGCAACCTAGAAACTGTGTCACATTTAAACAATACTTCCACACACTTCAAGAGCTACTCTGGGATTATCAGAGACAATTTGTCACTCCCTATGCTGCAGTGAGTGCAAGTTATTTAATTAGCATCCCCAGGAATTGCAACACCAACAAATTTCAATGTGGGTCACAGACATTTAAATTGTCAGCTGTCCCTCAAAGCACGTTAAGACTCAAACATGCAATCACTTATCATCTCTCAAGCTACCACTCACCTGTCACTGTGATTTTCTACTTGTAACCTTGTTTTAAGAAAACTATATAGTTAAATAAATGTCTACACAAGTCTAACTTGAACCAATCTTCAATTGCTTGAGCCTGCAACAGCCTAAAACAGTGCTTTGAGAAAAAAGGATTTCTTCTGGATCCCTGATATTTCCACAGCAAAGCTTCAGGACAGCTTAAATATCCAAAAATACCATTTTGCAGTTAATCACTTCAACAGAAGCTCAGGGTCAGAAAATGTCGTGGGAGGGGAAACAAAAGAGCTGCCATTTGATGTCAAGGTTTGCTGGCATAAAAAAATAAGCAACACAAATTAAAAATAACAGAGTCCATGTAAAAAGAAGACTGAAACAGAAGAAACATATCTAGAAAAAATGAAAAATAAAATTTAAACCCCCCCAAAATTAAAAACAAAACAAAACACCAAAAAAAGCTCAAAATAAAGAAACAAACAAAATAAATCACCCCAGGAAAAATACACTTAATTGCAACTAAGTATCTACTGAAAATGTGAGCAATGTGAGCAGCCCACTGTCAAACAAAACCTTGCAATTGACATAATAATAGTTAAGACAATATGCAATGGAACTAAACTAATTACAAAAGTAAAAAATATTTAATAATATCCCAACAGCCTGCAAGTGTTGGATAGTAAAGAAGATAAGAAAGAGTGTTTTCTAAACAGAGATTTTCTTCTTACTCTAAACAACATTTAATCATAATTCATAGAAAACAAGCACAAAAACTTGTTCACTTGCAGATGTTGCACCTTCTGGAAAAAAAAAAAAATGAAAACAATCCACTGAAATTGAAGGTAACTGAGATAAAAGGATCCAGACCCCACAGAGATATTCCTAACCCAGGGATCAGGCACACAGTAATTTCCTGTGACTCAACCAAGCTAAGGAAACCGTACCTATATTCCTAATGAACAGCACATGCAAGGTAATTTCACTTACTTACAAAGTTTAAGGCAATTCAAAAGACAAGCGCAAGGAAGACATATCTGATGCATCTCAGCTTAATAATTTACCTGTTAATCAAATTTGTTTATATAGCAACCACTCAACACTGGCCACCAGTCAAGAAAGAGCACATGCACACTTGTCCCTTTACAATTTTAGTACAAAATCCAGTGGTTTACACCACTGACAGTTATTATGTCTCAACTGATTCAAAATAACTTTTGAAGCCACATACTGCCAGTGTGGGCCCTGACAAACCAGTTTCACTGAAGTTGATTTTCCTATCAAAATAATCCCAAAACTGGCTTGATTTTAAAAAAAAAACTTGTATATACAAGCCAGTGTAAGTAAGAATCTCAAATTAAGCTGGTCAAAAAGCCACACAACTTACACTACAAATACTCATTATTTATATGAAGGAACTCTCAAGATGTTACTCATTTAATGAAAAACTTTGTATAAAAATGTTTAAATAAACTAGCAAAAAACCCCACTACAATAAAATGTTGCAAAATACAGACAAATACTTTTCTATGTCTGGATTCCTGTGTTTCCAGGATAGTTTTAGGAGGGAGAGACACAGGAATTAAGTTTCTTAAAACAGACAAAATGAAACTAAAGCCTGTTGTTCACAAGAATAATTGTATTCTGGCATCTTTCATTATACTGGTGTCTCCCAAATGTGGGGTAGGGACAATATTTTGGTTGCAACACCAACAGGCCATGACACAACACAGTCTTATCCAAAGTATCCACTAAGAAAATCTCATGCAGTGACTTTTTAAATTCCTGGAAATATGACATTCATTTACAAAATAAAGTCCTCCAGAAAATTTTCCCTTGAATGAAAGCCACAAATAGGGCAAATAACGAATCAGATTCATTGCAGAAGTCTGTCCTATCCAAAACTATTTATTCTGCAATATACAGATTACAACAACAGCTGGAGCATCTGAAGAAATTTTGACAACTTCCAGTCTATAAAGGATTCTAAGTATCCTCTTAATACCTTTTGAGAATACCCTAGTCAGCACCAAGAGGAGTGCTCTAAGCCAATTCCTTTACAAAAATATATTAAAAAACTCCCAACAGAAAACCTTGCAAAATAACCACTCTGTAAAACAAAAACTAAGACATTTTAAGACATTCCTCTGGTATAATAAATACAGTTGTATCTCCTTTTAGCAGCTAACACCACATAGCAGTAAACCTGAAAGGAGGTTGTAGCCGGGTGAGGGTCAGTCTCTTCTCCCAGCAATTAGCAATAGGGCAAGAGGACAGAGACAAACTGCACCAGGCAAGGCTTAGGCTGGACATCAGGAAGTAGTTTTTCACAGAAAGGGTGACTGAGCACTGTAATAGGCTGTCCAGGGAGGTGGTAGAGTCACCACTCCTGGAGGTATTTCAGGAAAGACCAGATGTGGCAGCCAATGCCACAGTCTGGTCGACAAGGTGGTGTTAGGTCATAGGTTGGACTTAATGATTTCAAAAGTCTCATCCAATCTAGATGATTCTGTGATTGGTTTTCATTGAATGAATATGGGGCTGGATGGGTTCCTATGAGATCACTTACTGTGAACTCTGTAATTTTTCAGTATAGGTACAGATATCCCTGGAAAGTTCATACATTCAACTCCTACACCCTGCATAACTTCATACAGCACACACTCTAAGCCCTCTCCCACTGTTCATCACTCTTAATACTTGCTGACTCAGACTTGAGAGAGGTAAGGGAGTAGAAGCTCCTAGAAAGAGCTAATAAAATATTAATAGAGCATCGAAATTGCCCTTCATTACAGCCAGGACCGAGTGTGGAGAGTCATTCAAGGCTGGCACCAGAGCACCTATACCAGCTACAAACTATAAAGAAAAACAACATCTATTTTTAGTCCTGTCAGGACTGAAGTATCAATTTCACTTTGTTTTGTTTTGCTTTATTTCACTCTGTTGTTTTTCTCTTGTTACTCTTGCAAATCATTGCCAGTCCTTATTCTCATGACCCACATAAAAATTATCACATGCTCTCTTTTAGCACTACAAACATGAATGAGGTAAGTCCAGTGACATGCATGTGATTATACTTAACTCATCTCCTTCAGAAGGTACAAGCACCATCTATGTCTTCTGGACAGTCCTTTCCAGAAGTAGATCATAAAAATCAAAAAAGTGAACAAGCTGCATTATATGCCATATGAAAACTTTTATGAAGCATTAAAACATCCCTTAATGCTTACAACACACATATTACATACAAGAAACCCTGAAAACACAAAATTAACTTCCATGGTAATCAGACTCCAGGCAATGCAGCATCAAAACTAGAGAAAACATGTTTTTATTTTTGAGGCTCATAAAACTCAAATGCATTGCAGACATGACTGAGCAAAGCATGCATAGTTAATCCTACTCTATTTAACAACTTCAATCCACAAGTTAGTTCTGTTAATTCACCAGAAATATTTAAGTATTTCCCAGTAAGATTACAATTACATTTCACTGGGTTAAGAAATCAAGTGATCTTGTATCCAAGTACTCCGGTTGTAATGGCTAAAGCAATACTGCTACCCATCAATAGCATGGAGACAGCTTATGGACCATGGACTACCTTCAAAGATCTGTGGTACTAAAATTAAATTCAAATTCCAGGTGAAATCCCAGCAGTAATAAACCTCCTGGTGAAGTACTACACTCCACACACCAGCTGCCAACAAACTGCCACCAAAAGCACAGCCCTCAAAAGCAATGACAAATAACAGGTGAACTTCAGAGATGGGCAATCAAAGGAGGTGAGTGCTCTTCAGTGAAAAGCTAACGTGGCAAGGCATAAAACAACATTTGTAGCACTTCACTCCAGCAGTTATCTGCTCAAGATAATGGAGGCAAAAGAACTGCAAGCAATTTGCAGAATAAGGCCCCTGGCCCCAGTCTCTCCCATTCATTTCAGTGGGAGCCAAATTACAGGTTTATCTAATAATTCATATAAATCCCTCACAAAAATATCTGATAACTTCCAGAGTAGTAGATGTGCAATTTTCTTCAATGAGTGGACATAATTATCACTAAGGGAAAAAGGACAGATCTTGCTACAGGAGGCATTTCTACTCTGCCACATGCATCATAATTCACTAGGAATTCCTGTTTCCTACTTTAAACCTAAAACCACTACACTGTTTGTACTAGACAGTAAAACGCAACTTAATTTTTCTTTTTGCTGCTATTTAATAATTCAGGCCATATTCCTATGTTTTACTTAATCAGCACAATTCTTGTTCAGTTTCACATCTGATTTTCTACAGCATATTTTTTTTTTCCTAGCAGATCTGTTTAGGTGTATTTTTTCACATAAACACACATCTCTTCCCATAAAGTTGCATTATACCGCCTGTCTATAAAAAACTTAATGCCTTGCAGAGGTATTTCTCAGATTTCAAAGAGTTTCAAAGCAGTCTTTCTGAGCAACACTTTCCAAGTATTTGTAAGATTTTCTAAGCACATATTCCAGTATGCTATGCTGGAACAAAAATTGCTTTGTTTCACATGTTAGAACTTGTTAGCCCCTTGGCTAATATAAAACCTTCACGATCTTTGCTGGTTGTGATTGGCTTGTTTAATAAAATGACACACAGATACAACATATTTGCAGAATGATACCACAGCTCTATTGACTTGGCTTGTTCCCTTGGCTAGCATGAAATGCCTCTGAGCAAATTTTTCACAACTCTCCTATGTTTTCCCTCTAATCAGTTGTTATGGATTATTGGCAGCAGTTAACAGAAATACAAGACATGCAGTCATGGAGATAAAAGGACACTTCCTTCCAAATAAACTAGAAATAGTAGAATCACAGATTATGCCGAGCTGGAAGGGACCTACAAAAATCATCAAATCCAACTCTCAGCCCCACACAGGACCATCACCAAGAGTGCCTGAGAGCACTGCCCAAATGCACAGAATAAGTAGTTTTCGGGACTAAATGCATCCAAGTATCCACTAAACACAGATATACACAAAAGTTACAGCAAGTTATGTTTGTATTGATATCAGAAGAGTCATTAACTCCCCCATGACTTTCAGTGCAGCTCAGTCACAGACTTTCACTATTGTCATCACTACAGATGAAGATGCTGCTTATGTAAACATATGACAGCCATTAGGGACAGAGGACCTTTCAGCCACCAAGCAGGCCTCTGGTACAGCACAGGCCAATATACCTCAGCAAAATGTTCCTGTGGTGAGCTCAACAACTTGACAAAAACAATTGTCTAAAAAGACATCTCAATGAGATGGGAGAGGAAAAGGATCCTCCATCCTCACTCTTTTCATTTGTAGTCTGTGCCAAGTGTTACTCATCCTCACTCCTAATAATTTGTGCTTTTCTTTCCATTCTAATTTTTCTGGCTACAAATTCCAAGCACTAGTTCTTGCAATAACTTTTGCACTAAACTAAACTATCCCTTCATTTTCTCCATATGAAAATGCAATTTTTGTGTATAAGCTCTTACTTTTTAATTCTCTAAGGTTGTTGACAGAAAAGTTCTGCCAAAGCTTGTCAGACTTAAATAAGTCATCACCACTTGCTCTCTGCTGCCTTCCCAGAAAACTTTTAAGATAGTGCCCATACCAAGCTGGTCCCACAACCTGTCTTGTTTAAAGTTGCAAGTTATAACCAGTCTGAAGAAAAATAAACAAACTTGTGATGGAAGGCACTTGCTCCCCTTCTGTCAACTCATCCTGATGGATGATATTCATCATCCAATCTCAACACCCCCACTCTCTCTGACTTTCCACTCTGTGTTTTGCAGATTTCCCTGGGCTGCCCTTACAGTTCATTTACACTCTTTTAAAAACAACAGAATCACATACGCCTAACAACAATCTTCCCAGTGATACATACCAAGATAAATCATGCCTGGTTGTTAAAAATTACTTGATCCTGATTTGCATATGCAAAACAAATAACCTAATTTGCCTAACAACATCATGATATGAGCTCTTACTGAGTTGCAAGTCTTCATTAATCCCTAAATAAATGCTTAAATTACAATAAACTCTTTCTGGTATATGGTTTCCTTTTCCTACTCTACAACCTGTGTTCCTTGCTACTTCAAGCTGAACTTTGTGTTGTGCTGTCTTAAAAAGAATTTATTTTTGTTGAATGGTCCAACTGTGTCAAGTAATACATGGGATTTTCCTTTCTCCATCCTTTCCTGTCCATTAAGTTTTATGCCATCACAAGATGCAGTAACATTGTTTTTAAATTTACTTTCAAAAAACGCTTTAAGTACATGACAACATGTCTAGCACAGATAGAGCTGTAACCCCTTCAGAAACACACACGTTCAAATACAGGTATTTCACTGACCCTGACTGAGATCTGACAGCCAGGTTATTTTTAAGGAGTGCATTACTATACTGCATAGCACAAATTTTACCCTTAATGTATCTTGATATTAACAAATAATAGAAATAAAGAGAGCAGCACGAACTGATACTGGACAGAATGTATAAATCTTCCACTGTTCTAGACAAATCTTAAAACCCTTTTACAGTATTTTAGACAGCAACGTGCTTAATTGTGATCAAACATGCTTATCACATCACTAAGCATGACACAATCATGGCAGCTCAGCTGCTGCAGCAGTGGATGAACTCTGGTGTCTGATTATTTACCAAGTCTAATATTCCTAGCACTGCTCTGCTGTCCTCCAGCTTGTGTCTTCCTACAACAGTCTGAGGATATTGTACATGAGTTACATATAGTCATGATGGAACACAGTAACTGTGATGTCCATCACTACACTGGGGTTGCTCACTGCTCCATCAGTGGTGCTGACCAGCAAGCAGACTGGAGCACTGTGAGGACCACGTACACCATGTCTCTGCTGAAACTGTACAAAACCAAGGAGTCAAAAGGACTTCAAGGCAAATTTTTAAATATTTCAAATAAAAAACAACAAACCAACCATAGCTGGTAAAGGTGCACTTGGCTAATTCTGCCTTTTCCCCCAGGATTGCCAAGGACCCATCTGCCCTTCCAGGTCACAAGATGCCCCAAGGGAGGGTGACTGGTAGAACAGTTAGGGTTAAAACTACCTCACTGCAAGACCAAGCTATGACTATGTGGCTATGACTAACTAGGAGCTAGTGGAGCCCTAGATCAAAATCTTCAGCAGGCAGGGAAGAGACAACTCTGAGCCTGTAGTGAACATACGGATGTGAACCACAGAGCAGACGTCAAGAGGACAAGATGGAATCAGGCAATGACAGGAACACTACCTCTTCCTATCCAGCAACATGCCAGTGGTATCAAGAGAAATGAGTGCAGCCAGCTCTCTTCCTCCTCAGGGCCAGGCAGAGGAGAATTGTGAAACAAGAAAAGTGGGAGACAACAGTGGGGTTAAACAATAATGCTTTAAATCAGTCCTCTCGGCTTGGACTACTCATTAAGTCTTTACTGTAACATCATCACTTATGGAGTTTTGTAATTAAACAAACGAAAATCCCAAGGTGGCTTGCCTGCATTACCTAGAGGATGGAAAACACTAGAACAGAATTTGTGTTCTTGTTACCACAACAGACCAAGTAAATGGAAAGTAAACTTTTACCTCTTTTTCTATTTTGAGCAGCTTCTTCACTGCCACCTCCTTGTCCTGAGAAATCCATCGGGCTCGGTAGACACTCCCAAAACTCCCTCCACCGCAGTTCTCAAAAAACTGCAAGTCATCAAATTTAATTTGCACAAATGAAGCACTGGTAGACGACATCTCATAATGACAAAATATACCACAGCAAAACCTGTAAAGAGAAAAGCTTTAATTAATGCACATGCTCCAAGGATTTATGGATTTTCTTACCCATGCTCAGTCACCCCAAAGTCAAACTCATAAGCACACTACAGTAAAATCCACAGGCCAGAGGAGGAAAAGAGCCTGAGAAGGTGCATTCCAACAGGGTGCACAAAAGTCTGCATAATTTGCACAAGGTATTAGGAGGAGCTGGGGAACACAAACAACTAAGAGTATTCCTCAGAGCAATCCTGACGTTTCCCAAACACCTTGGAAGCAGTTCTGCAAAAGGCAGGCACAGGGCTGCCTTCTCCGTGGGCAATCAGCAAGCGTGCTCTGGGCTCAGGGCTGCTCTGCCCGCTCAGGGACGCCCGGCACGCCGTCCAGCAGCTGTGGTGGCCACGACGAGGCACATGCCACCCTGGCCAGGCAGGCCGCCTTTGGCCAGCCAGCAGCAGTGGCCAGCGAGCAGTAGCACCTTGGCACACACCACCCTGGCCAAGCAGCTGCCTTTGGCTGGCTAGCAGCAGTGGCCAGCGAGCAGTGGCACCTTGGCACACACCGTGCGCCCAAGAGCGCTCCGGGCGAGGCCACAGCACTTTGTGCAAGGATGTGGAAAAACCTGGCCATGGTAAATCTCTCTTCCTGAGTGACTCAGATCTGTTTGCACGTTGTAACAAAGCGCCAAGTACAGGGTAATTCATCTGGGTTACAATATGTGGAATTCTGCAGCCTGTGCCA
Organism: Sialia sialis; assembly: GCA_009812075.1. Taxonomy (NCBI): domain Eukaryota; kingdom Metazoa; phylum Chordata; class Aves; order Passeriformes; family Turdidae; genus Sialia; species Sialia sialis. Next base: position 12,314,573 of record VRYO01002782.1, read on the forward strand.
AGACTGGTGTCGGCAGTTTCAGGAGATGATCCCAAATCTGCTGACAGGGGAACAGAACGTCCTTCCCCAAGATTTCACGGTGATAAAGCTTATGGCTGTAGCGAATTTCAAGAAACATAATCGCCTAAATGCATGAACAATGACTAATTTTAGGTTTCTTTTTTTAATTATACAAGATCAGAAAGCTCAGGTCTTTAATGGGGCTGCAGGACAAGGCATACTCCAGAACCATCTGCAAGCCTGCTGCGGGTTCAGATCAGATGCACCAGCCTAGACAAAGTAGTTTTAATTACAGCAAAAGTTGCTATGCTTTCAATTAATGACAATAAATTTATCAGCATAAAATGAGAGATGAGTTTTAATAAGAGAAGCCAAAAAATAACTGGAGATTTTGGATTGATGATGAAAACTAAACATCCAATTTCACTGGTAAATTACAGTATCAAAATATACAATGTCTTCTGAGAACCTCCATTCCATGAGGCTTTTTGAGATAAAACCATATTATGTGTTGTCCAGAGCTGTGAAACACACCTGTGTGTTAACTCCTTGTACTGCTGACTGCCAGAATCTCTTTATGCCAATTGCCTCTGTAACAAACACAAAGGCATTATTTGACCCCTGGCTCTCCTGATTGTGTAGCTACTCTGATTAGAATTTTGAGATATCATCTGATCAGGAATTTCTGGCACTATCTGGTTGCAGATTTTCTCCAAATGAGAGATGAACGTATCAACACTTTTCTACACACAACATAACATACAACCTTCTCTGAAATTGCCTGCTTCATTTTATACCTCCAGACCTCATAAAGACAAATGCTGACCAGATCGTGACAACTTTACTATGTGTACAGAAGGCTTTTTAGCAAGGAGCAGACTTCAAGCCTTTCACTGACAGCCAGTCTGCAGAGCTCTCAGAGAGGAAACATCAATGATCTCTCCTCAGAGCTGCAAATCAGAGCAGGGGTTACCAGCAGGATGTGAAATGAAGTCCATTCTTCCAGTGCTCTGCAGCCTCTTCCCTAATACAAGTGCCTGAACTGTCCCTGCTGACCTTCTGTTCTTGTTTCGACCTTGTTTCTGTTGTTAATTTCCTGCCACCCCAGAATCATCTTTTGCACAGCCTGCACACGTTTTCTTTAGAGAAAGCTCAAAGGAAAGGAAATTGGCCAATCCTACAAACCAAGAGAGTAATGAACATTTTAATGTTTTGCTCTTTGTCAGTGCTGCTTAATTATCAGATCTTCAGAAACAAAAGTTCATTTGCATCATTTACTCCAGCAATTACTCCAAGTTCATCCTGCGTACATGGTGTCTCAAGCACATGTGACACATAACAGACAAATAAAACAGGTTGACTTCCCAACCCAAAGACTTCACAACTTTGGGCCACAACCCTTCACATATTTATGCACATGGGTAATTACACTCGAGCAAACAATCTCCTTACTGACAACAGAATTAGCTAGAAGAGTGATGTTACTCACAGGTAAAAGCATATGCACCGACTAGACCATAAATTTAACAGGAAAGTGGGAAAAGCTGAAAATAAATCATTGCATTTGGGACGGCAGAAGGAAGAGGAAACCAAGTGAAAAGAAAAACACATCCCAGGAAAGAAATTTCTGGCCTTCAGTATCTCAATTCAATAGCTTTGAAGTGATGTCAAATTATTTAACATTACTGTTCACCCGAAATCACCAAATCAGCCATACAAACTAATAAACTATTTGCTTTCTGAAAATTACACTAGCAGAGAACAACATGCACATCAGACACTTGACAAATACAACTGAGTACTTTTCTGATGAGTCCTCCTTACTGCTTCAAACTTTATCTAAATTTTCATGCACTCACAATGCAGTGCCTGGCACACAAGACTTGCAGAAGCTGCTGTTTGTTCTTTAAACACCTTCTCAGTCTCAAATTTACCTACAGCAGTCAACCAGCTGCAGATCATTGGATCACACAATAAATCAGGTGGCAAGGCCTTTGAGTTACTGAGTCCAACCAAATACTACCTTGTCAACTAGATCACAGCACTGAGGGCTGCATCCAGCCTCTTCTTAAACACCTCCAGGGAGTGACTCCACCACTGCCCTGGGCAGTCCACTCCACTGTTTAATCACCCCTTCTGTGAAGAAATTCTTCCTCATGTTCAGCCTAAACCTTCCCTGATACAGCTTAAGACCATGTCCTCTTGTCCTGTCACTGGTTGTCAGGGAGAATAGGCTGATCCCCGCCTGACCACAACTTCTTTTCAGGTAATTGTAGGGACACTGTAGGGCACCAGCACACAATAAGTTAATGTTACTTAAAAAATTATTCATTGGTTGGCTTCAGGTTGCCCCAGATGCTTTTTTTCCAGAGAAAGTAGAGGAGGTTTACAAGAGACACTCTTTATTTAGACATCTGTAATTAAAACCAGCCTGTATTAGTTTTCTTTTTCTAGATGAAACAACAGACCTGTTTAAACATTACTCCATGTTTTTGGATTCAAGGTAGGTAATACTCAATTAGAAAGATCAATCTCTTTGTTATGTTTGAGAAAACAACTGTTTAGATTAACAATTGCAAGTGACAAATGCACACAGTTATTAATCTGTCATCCTGTTTTAAAGATATTTAACAATCTGAGTTTATAACACTGGTTAAGAGAAAAAAACCCAGATCAGGTATTTCATTAAATTCCACAGTCTTCCACTTGTATCTGAAACAAGCAAAACATTCCAAATGTGTGTGACACTTTCTCCTATCTTACACTTCTGCAGACAGGAGAGCTCAGCCTCCAGGCCTGTGGCCTTACAGCAACTCCCCTGCACAGAGCTAAGGAGGATTTGGCACCTGCACCCTCCTTCCCCACTCTTGGTTTCGGGTGCCAAGCACCATCACCGTGCAGCAGGCAAACACTGCACTGACTCTGTTGCTTGCTCTCAGACAAATGAAAACATGACAATTCAAAAACAGTGAATGACAGGTATTTCAGGAAATAATTAAACTGCTGGTTATGTCAGTTATTCCTAAGGGATCTTCTTGGGGGTAAAAGAATTTTCTCCTTTTGCTGTTTTATTTCTAATACTTAGCATGACTTTGTAATTTTGCAACAACATCTGCATCTTCTCCTGGCTCTTTTTTCTTCCCCATAGTAACTTATATTTGAGTAAGTGGTGGGGTAAGCTGTTCATTTCATACCAAGAAGTAACAGATATGAGTTGTATTTGGCAGTGTTTAACATCTGAAATTATTATTTAGCATTAGTATGTAGCTTGTCAGGACTATTACACAGCATCACTGCACAAGCAAAGTCACCACATTATGTCACCACAAAAACAGTTCAGTAGACCAATGATGCAGGTGTAGGAGACCATTTATCATCACCGGCTTCTTGTGATTACAGCACTTTAGATCCTGGCCCTGCTAAGGTCCCACATTTGCTGTTCCCCCTAGACCTCCGACAAGTGAGGGAAGCCCCAGGCGCACAGGCTGCCCTGCATCTTAGCACAGCAACACTAGAAGAACTCAACACATTCACTTATACGTCCCAGCTCCCTACAAACTGCAGCGTAGGGGAAGTGCTGCCGTGCCCTGCTTTATTCCACATACATAACAGAAGACCCTTCGGTTTGTCATTCAGCTACTGCTCCTGGAGTATAGACAGCTTCCACTGGAGGGACTTAGAGACAGGAGGGAGGAAAGAATTTACAAATTGCACAGTAACTGCAACTCGTATTTTGTTCAGTGCGTGGCTGCAAAATCGAAAATTGCATCTCTCATCTTGCACGTGCACCTGACGCAGCTCAAGTATTCAATTACTGCAGGAACAGCCTTTGTAATTTATTATGGGGAACAACCATGCAACTCCCTGCCCCTCACTTTACTGCGTGGTTCTACAAAGTAGGGTTCAGTGCTTCCTGCAGGAAGGCACACTGCCAACATATTGCCAATAAAGTAGTAGCACACCACACTTGTGCTATCTTAAAATACACAGCTGAATGTGCCAAGTTTCCTTATTTGGCAAAAGAGCCCATTTGCTTTCAGGATCTTTGACCATCCATTTTTAGACCCAAATCATCTTTTGTATCCAACATGGCCTGCAGTCTCCCACCACACCAACCTGGATTTTTTTCAGCAGTATATTTAAACAGAGTTAATATATAAATATATTAAGAAAACAAATAAAAATGTCCAACAAAAACACCCACTCTTAAACACCACAACATGGTTAACCATTGTCTTGTCCAAACAGAAAACAGAAAAGGAGTTATAGTGACATTGAGCTACAAAAGATAATGCAGAAAGAAGTTTTTATAAATTAAAAAAAGCCCTTAATCATATCATGAACTGCTGATAGATAAGACGCAAACAAACTCCAACAGAAATCCAAATTAAATATATCCTAATCTTCTAATCTCCCAATGAGTTAAAATAAAGCCAACAACCCCTATAACTCCTCAGCTTTCTTAATAAAACTGAGTAGCAGTCCTGCAGACAGTGAAACTGGAGACATGGCTCTGCCTACCTTAGTTAGGCTCTACAACATTTGAGCCTGTCCTCTGTCAGAACCTAACAATTCTGCATAACTTCCATTAATAACACTTCTCATTTTATTTCAATTTATATAACCATTGCTACATAAAAAGTCTCAACTCCACCTAAACAGTTTGAGTACTACAGGAAAAGAATCATTTTTAAGCCAAGCTATGTCAGTGGAAGAGACTGAAGGCTTTAAAGACCTTCACTTTAAATAGAAAACATTTTATCTCAGAAAACCCCTAAATTGGTCACATCACTTACATTGTACCTTGTAAGTGATGCCTGCCAGTAAAACATACACAACAGCAAGACAGAGAAGGCAGCTAAGCCCGCATCCAGCTTGGTCCTGGCACAGGCCAGACTGCAGGACCTGGGCCTTCGTTTTGTCATGTTTCTGTCTTCCTCTCCTAGTGAGCCAGACTCTCCAGGGTTACCATCATTCACACAATGCCACCGGTATGCAAAGCACATTACGGACAGATAAAATAAGTAGGTTTCAGAGGACTTACAATTCCAGGACAAAGTCCTGAAACATCTAACCACATGCCTCCTGAAGAAGGCTATGATGTTTTCAGGCAGTGACCCAGTTAATCCAGTGCTTTCAAATTATTTCTGCTTCTGGAACTTAGAAAAAGTAATGATGCATGGCTTTCCCGATGGCTCTGTCGCTAAAACTCCCAGCAGAGCATGCTGGATACAGGGTAATAGATGGCTCACACACTCGTGCTTAATAAAACATCATGCTGCTGGAAACGAGCTAACTTAACCAAATACAGCAAAAGCAAAGGACGACAGCTTACTTTAAAAAAAGGAAAAAAACCGGAGGGCATGAAAGTCACACCTCAAATTCCAACCTGACGGATTTTATGCCCAAACAACAGCAAAATGCATGCAGCAGGTGAGCGGCATTTGAAACATATTCTAAGAAGCGCAGGGCGAGCACAGCAGCCTCCGGCCCCGGCTGGACGCCCATGTCTCCCTGCCCATGTCCCTCTGCCCATGCATATTCCGCTGTCCGTGTCCCTCTACCCATGCATGTCTCGCTGCCCATGCACGTCCCGCTGCCCGTGTCCCTCTGCCCATGCACGTCCCGCTGCCCGCCCTCACGGGCGGCCGCCGCTGGCAGCAGCTTTCCCGCGCCGGGCCGTCCCGCCCGGGTGTCGCTCGGCGGACACCGCTCTGCTCTGCCCTGCCCTGTCCTGCCCTCCCGGCAAGGCACGGCTCGACTCCCGACCCCCGTCCCACTGCGCGGCCAAGCCTGAGAGCCGCTGACCGGGGGGCGTTTGGCCGGCGCGGCGGGACGGAGGCGACGCAAGGTCAGACCGTGTGCCCGGCCGGCCGCCTCCCTTCACAGGGCTTCTGAAGTTGCTTCTGCACGGGGAACGTCGGATCTGGAGGGGACACGCATGGCCCGGCCCTCTCCCCGCCGCCTCCCTCCGCCCGGCCGAACGCGCACGGACCGCACCGCCGCCCCAAGCGCTGCCTTCGCGGGGGGCGCTTCACCGTCCTCACCTTTCCCGAGGGGCTCCGGGCTGGCGGGACCCGAGCGGCGCCGATCCCGGAGCCGGCGAGGGAGGCTACAACTGCCGCGACCGCGTCTCCCGCTCCGTCCCCCGCGCTTCCGGTTGGTGCCGGGAGTCGGAGCCGGAGCCGCCGCCGCCCTCGCACCGCCTCGCAGCGGCGCCACCCCGTGCTCCGCGCCGGGCTCCGCGGGGAGGTGCGGCGGCATGGTGCCCTGCCTGCAGGGGGCGCGGTGCCGGCCCCTGGGGCTGCGGGCGGCGGGCGCAGGCGAGCGTGGCCCCCCGGCTCGGAACACGAGCCTTGGCGTACGGCGCGCGTGGCCCCTCACGGCCTGCGCACCCTGCACCCGCACCATGAGCGCTGTGGTGGGGCTGGCGGATTGGAGCATCAGCTTCTCAGAGTCACAGAATCACAGACTGTGCTAAGTTGGAAGCGACCCACAAAGACCATGAAGTCCAACTCCTCGTCTTGCACAGGATATGCCCAAGAATCACACCATGTGCCTGAGAATGGTGTCCAAACGCTTGTTGGACTCTGTCAGCTGTGACCAGTTCCCAGGGGAGCCTGTTCCAGTGCCCAACCCCACACTGTGTGAAGAACCTTTTAATAATTTCCAGTCAAAACCTTTCCTAACACAACTTCAGGCTGTTCCCTTGGGGTGGATCACCACAGAGAAGAGATCATTGTCTGCCCCTCTGCTTCCCCTCTCCAGGAAGTTGTAACTTCCATGAAGTCTCCCCTCATCTCCTCCAGAAGGAGCAGACCCAGTGCCTTGAGCTGCTGCTCATACAGCTCCTCTCAAGGCCCTTCACCATTGCTGTTGGCTTCCTTTGGACGCTCTCTAAGAGCTTTATAACCTGCCCCCATCACTCAAGGTGAGGCTGCACAAGTGCAGAGCTGAGTGGGACAATCACATCCCTTTCCTGGCTGGTGATGCTAAGCCTGGTGTACCCCAGGACACTGTTGGCCCTCCTGGCTTGAGCTGACCAGGGAGGATGGCCTCTGGCAGAGTGGCTGTTTGCTTGTTGGTCAGCTGTGCCAAACTTGGGAAGAGCCTCTGGACTGAGCAGGGCCTGTTCTCTCAGGTGTTTCCACAAGTGCAGACCAGCCACTACAGGTGGAGGGATGCACTGCCATGGCCACAGCTTTGGAAGCACAAGCTTCTTCCTCCAGGGTTTCTGCTTCTGTGGCAGGTAGCATGGCGAAATTTCTTACCAAAATGACTAGATGAAGGTAACAAAAAATCCCTCTGCTTTTTTGTTCTTGCGCCATGGGGGCTGGGATGATGTTTTCCCAAGATGCAGCATATTTTAGTCCTGGGTATCACTTGCGATTGCCACGATACTGTGGGTGAGGGTTTGGAGGTCCCAAGAAATAGGAAGGGAAGCAGGTTTGCTCCTACTGCCAGTCCTCCTTTCAGGAAAATGGAAGAAGGGGAGGACTTGACCGGCAATTACCCCAACCCTCATACATATTCCCTGTCTGTCCAGGTGAGAAATGAAATAGCCATACAGACCACTTCTTATTCAAACATTTTAATGGCATTGAGGTATACGACTGTTGCAGAAAACCTTTTGCAAATAGAATCAGCTTATTACTGCTTCAATAAGACAACTTACTGGTGTCGCACTTAAATGAAGAGGTCCTTTGAGCCTCTTTGAGGGGCAAACAATTTTTCTATTGAGGTAAGCACATCACATGGCTGTGACAGCACATATTCTGTATGATACAATTTATCGTGCAAGACTCAATGCTTAGGCTGCTTTACTCTTCACACCCCACCCAGGTCATCTACTGCTGATTGTACATTGGGATTTTATATTCTTTGGAGAACTGAAGCTCCTGTCTCTCACATTTAACTGTTGTTACATGCACATGTAGACCTGCCATATGAAACCAGTCATGTAGCATAATGATTCACAAAGAGCTGTGCAGCATCCCACTGAACCATATCCATTAATTGTACATCCCAAAGATGTATGGAAGAACACTTCAGTGATTAATGAAATGTAAGTATTTAATGGATATCAGAGGCTTCCCTCTCATTTTGTATTAGTTTGGCACAACTAATATAGCGTGGGGGAAAGCCTCTGATATCCATTAAATACTAATATCCACTAAAAGTAGTTATAATTTCTGTGCTTAAAATAAAACATTTCACTGAACCATAATAGTAGGAGTAAAGTTCAGCAAGATCTTAAGCACTCAGTGCAGAAAGTATGTGAAGACAGTAAGAAAGTCAGAAAGCAGGCACTCGTGACCCCCTTTTGCCCACCAGACAGAGTCAGTATTGCCAGAACAAGCAGTGAGGGAGGTCAGCATGCTTTGGCTTCCCCTGGATACTGCAGTTTCAGGCACTTCTTGTCTGATCTGAGAGCGCTTGTGCTATCGTATGAACTGATATGTAGTGAGCCTGGAGAAGCCTCCAGTCAGAAGTGCCACATTTTAAAGGAACACTCAAGTATCAAACAGAAGTCACATTGAAACTATGCTCTAGAGGAGGAGAGGTGCAATATAGTCTCTTAAATGCTGTAACTAAAGTGTTTCTACTTCCCGTCAGAGGCAATTGCCAATTAGTCAAATGATTTAAAAATCTCTTAGAATGTTAAATCACCTGTTTCATAGGCACTTTCCTTGAGCACATGCATTCAGAGGTCAGTTGCCTTGTGCTTTGTCTGGGCATTTTTTTTTTTTCATGGCTATGTATCTGTAGAGCAGAGATTTACCATATGTGACTTTAGGCCCTGGTTGCAGGGCCTAAATAAACTATTTCAGTAGCACATGAGAAATGAGGGAGTGGTTAATATTTCCTACTTCAAGAGTAGGAGTGCAGAGTCTGCACCTGGCAATGTGTTCACATGTCACTTGTTTAAATCACATAATTGCACCTGCTCTAGCACAGGACAAGTAAGAGAAAGCAAAGAAGTCTACACAAGGACTATCCAACCCCAGTGCTTCACTGTTGTGAAGCTGAAACTATTACAACAGGTTTTAAGCATGCATTTTGGGGCTTGTACTCTTCCTCCCCTCTGGGTAGTGAGATTGGATATTTTTAAGTTGTATTCCCATTATTGTGAAAATTAAATTTAAAATAGCTAGAAAAGATCAGAAACCAGTGCAATGGCAGCTTCTTAGGTGGTCATACTACTGTACAGAACAGTGAGTTAATACATGGTGGTATGTTTTCCCTCCTTTCTGAGGCAGCAATCTCAAATAGAGAAACTCAAAAGTTACCTCTGGAGAGCTCAATCCTAATCTCAGGCTTCTTCAGTTGATATGGGACACGCAGAAAAAGAAAATACTTAAAAGCTAACAAAAGTTATTGTACAACCACAAAAAATTGGCAAAGGATAAAGGCAGTTCTAGCAATTTTTAACTCCATTTTAGAGTTTAAAGAATTCATATAAATTGTCTCTTTACATCTCATTACAGGCTGTGTAATGGCATCTCACTGCATTTCAACATGGAAAATACAGTGTCATGCATATGTCCAGGTGGTTTAAATCATCCTGCCTGCCAAAAACACAAGGCACAGCCCTGCCCTGCCTGTTGAGCCCTGTTCCTGCTGCTGCGCTGCCCACTTCACCTTCTGCCAGCATGATGTTTGCACGGCTGTGCTGGAAATTTGGCTGTGCAGGAGAAGCTACTGCAGAGAAAACAAATCAGTTTTCACTCAGAGCAGAATGCAGGTCATCAGGCAATTGCACAAACACTCATGCCAGCTCAAAGGCAGGAAAGGAGCAAGGGCTGATAAAAGCAGCTGAGAGGGGATGGAGCCTGGAAGTGCTTTTTTAGTAGCATGGTGGTTTAAACTGTATGTGAAACTCTAGACACAGATAATTTGGAGATGGACACCTGCTCCGAGTTTTTTAATTCTCCTTTAAGACTGGCCCAGAGTTCATCTCAGGCTTAATACAGAGATTTCTTTGAAGCACGGCTGCTTCTTTGGTTGCTATGGCTTGCTTCCATTTCTAGATTAAAAAATTGGCCAGAAAACATGGTGGAAGTCATGCCCAGGATGTACTGGGAAGGTTGTACACACTGCTGTAGAACATGCAGCACTAGTGTTAATCTAGCTAGTTTAAGCAACGTTAGTTGTAACTAAATGGTGGTGTTAGGTTTATGCCATTTGTTCCATCAGGTTTGTGGTCTGGAAGAGGTGGACAAATGGCTCACCTGAAAGCCCTCTCTACATTATATTTGCCTGCTTTCCAGACTGGAAGAGGTGCAGGTATGTCTACACATGCTGCAATCACACACCTCTGCAGTTACACCCCAAAACCTAACTAGCAGGATTGGTTTCATGACTAAAGACAACTTGCATGGTACTGCTAGCCAAAATAAGCTGCCTTTTCTCTTTCTGGCTGACAGCAAGTGGAAAATCTAAGAAATTGTCTTTGCAATTGGCTCAGAGGCAATCTTGCCATTCCTGGTGTACATGAGGTGGTGAGTGTGCACCCACAAACACCAGCCTGATGCTACATGCAGTCCTCATGCTCACACGGCCAGGACTGTGATTCTGTTTGCTTTGGTGTCCTGTGGGAAATGGCTTCTTCTCGTCCTTTATGGGGAATGAAGAAAGAGCTTGTACCAACCATCATCCATCTATGAGACTCATATTTGTTGTTGTTTTCTTACCTGTTGGGGTTTTTTTAATTTTTAAAAAGGGATTTTATTAAAGTGTCTGTAGGGTACATTTAAGATTAAATTATAAATATAGTATTAAATATTAATAAATTATAAAACTATTAAGCACAAAATTATTTAACATAGACCAGAATGATTAAATACAGACATGTGGCAGAATATGCTTGTGTGCAATGGGTGTGGATCAAATACCTGCTTTGTGTACAGTGGTTTTCAGAACTGGCAGGTTACAGCTTGCACACTGTCTCTTGATCAGACATGTGCAGTGTAAAAGCACACATAACTTCTACAAAAACGTCAATATAATTAGTAATGAGATAGCCATGAGATGGCAAAATATTAACAAGAAATCCAATTCATGATTGTTTTACAAGAATGGTTTTCTTATCTTTTTCTGGCACCACAATTTTTAGCTGATCATTATACTCAGCAGTAATCCACTCGCTAGTACTCTGCTCAGCTACCATTTAATCACATACTTTTAATTGTATATATATATATATATATATAGCTCATACTTCTTCTTATATTAAATTTTCTGGTTCAATGGACTTAATTTGTTGTTCTAATTTTGGCAGATTTTTTCTCTAAAATTTAATACAGCTTAACACAGTTTTCTTTGTTTTAGAGCTGTACTGAATTTATTGTAGCTGTGCCCATTTGTGTTTTCTAATCTACATCACACTGAGCTCCACTGAAGCAACAGTCCCTTAATTTCTCTCTAAATTTTTTTCCCAATAGATTGCTCGGTCACAAAGTTTAAGGAGAGGCAGGCACAATTCCACCACCTCTGAGGACCACAAAGGGAAGATAACAACATTTTCAACAAATTATTTAAAGCATAATATCATATTTTCTTTTTTAAAACCAATTATTACAAACTATTTATATAATTTACCTTTCTTCTAAAGTGAATGCAGGTACCAAAATCACTAAAATTTTGGTCACCAATGGCAGGGAATTGGTTTGAATACAAAGAAAATATCAATTCCTTTTATTGATGTACCGTAGCATATACAGTGGCTTACATTTTTTGCTACTTGTTTAATTCACTGGACATTAATTAGAAACAAATCTGTCTATTGGAGATCACATCTTTTTTCTCCTTGTAATTAGAGATTAAATAAGACTAGAAAACATGCATAATATTAGACTGCCTGAGAAAAGCTATTACTGTAGATAAATCTGTTTAGCTGTATCATCTCAGTCCCTTTTCCTGTGAGTCCAAAAAGGGGTAATCAACTCCCCCAAAACACAAGCCCACTATTAACGGTTTCTAGTTATGACAGGAAGGAAACAAAAATCTCTGCAAACCTCTTACTAGTTTCTAGCAACAGTGCTAACTGATCAGGAGCACCACAAAGGAGTTACATGCCAGACAAGAGGAACAGGAGAAACACTAGGGCAGGAATTACAAATGGAAGGAAATGTTGTATTTCAAACAGACACTAGACAGCAACCTGCCAGTACTGCAGCCCTCAAGGGTCAATCCTACAGAGAATGAGGACATCTAAAGAAAACCCAAGGCAAAACTGTCTCTCTGTTATCTGAGAACATCCACAATGCTGCCGACAGTAGTCCTGTGCAGAAATAATGTACACCTGTGAAAAAACACAAAGAGTTGGCAAATACAGATAGAAGGTTCACTTGCTGGCTTGGACAGCATCTGAAGAAAGAACTATTTAAAAACACAAGAGGTGGTGTTATAATGAGGAAACCATGGAGAGCAGAAAGCTTATGATTATTGACAGAAGTTGATTAAGAAATGGATTATTGTCTGTTAGGATGTTGAAATATCTACTGTCACCTCTATCCTACGTATCTTTATGTAAATTTCCTTTAATTGAGGTGTTCATTTACAATCATTATTTTCATTGGTAATGTGCTTTATTTGCATTTGAAAGCAAAAAGAGGAAAAAAATTAAACACGACTGACTGACCCCTACCATGTGAGAAAGGGTTTGCTTTTTGTCACTCTGACCCAAATGGATTAGGGCCAGGAAAAAAAGGTCAAGCTCTTACCAGTACCCCCATGTGTCACGTTTTTATTACATGGAGTTTCCAAGAAAAATATTCCAATTTGCGTCAGTAATTATTCGTTCTTTATGCATTATCATGTCAGTTTCTGAGTTTATTTTGAATTCAGAAATTACCTTTGAGTGCCAGGCCTATTAAAAAGCAACTCTTTGTGAAATACCCTTCAGCAGTTAGATGTAAGTGATAGATTTTGTAGCTGTACACGCTCTTTTTTTCCTTTTAAGAATCTCCCCCTCTACAGCAGTCCCCCCATCCCTTGAGTCATAAACCGCCAAGACCATGGTTGGATTATGCTCCTTTGTGCATTTTCAAGTTGCTGCCTTAGTTAGAAGATGTCTGAGGGCTGTAATTGCTGAAGCAGTGCACAGGGCAGGTGGGGCTGGAGCCAGTTTCCCCATGCTGTTGGACAGTGTGAGGTAAAAGCATGCGGCGACGTGCCCTGTGTGCTCCTCTAACACTGACCACAGCGAGAAGCTTGACGTCGGGTTTTAGCCAGCAGCCACGTCAGAGAGCTCCCTGTCCTGTGGGAATTGGTTTGGGGCAGTGCTACACCATTCCCAGAGAGGCAGAAATGTGAGGGTCACCTCCAGCTGCTGAGGCCACAAATGTCATCACCAGCCCAGGGCTGCCCAGCCCCACCACACTGCCATCGGGAGGCATCTTAGGTGCCAGGGGTTCCAGGGGAACAGCTACAGCCCTGGAGGCAGGGCTCCAAAGATAAGCTGCTAAAGAACTTTCTGGTTTCGCAATTTTAATGATAACTTTTTAATCTGGTCATTATTTTCTTTGATTGCTAATACCTTGACCTCTGGTGGCAGCTGCTGCTTATGCCTGCTAAACTTTAATGCAGGCTACAGTAAAGAACATTATGATTATTTGAAAAGGCAGAGTGTAATGCATTTCAGATTAACAGTGAAAGAAAAGCTATTGAAGTTAGAGGTTCACTTTGCCATATCACTCTATGCTGCTTTCCTATTATCAGTACAAAAAATGAAATGAGAATAGCACATCTTTTAATTTCCTTCTACTATTACCTCTTGATTTGCATTCAGAGCTCCCAGAAGAAATACTGCTGAATTCAGAAGTAGTCTATTTAAGCTGCATGGTGTTTAAAAATTGCTGGAAGAGGTTAAGGTGCTCTATATTATGCAGTTGACCTTACTAAGAAGCTGTGCTAACAATTTAGATTTATAATTTTGTTAATTTTTTTTCCCAAGCAAAATTCATCATCTCTTTTTGTACCCCTGAAGGTTAAATCTTTTGATTTCTCTCTAACCTAGTTTGTAAGATTTTAAAATTATATTTAAATCTGTTGTACTTAAAAAGTTGTTTTGCCAGTGTCTTTGAAAAGAGCATTTTTTGTTTCTGTCTCTCTTTGTACCTGGTCTGAAGAGACTGTGTGCCCTCACCATATTTTACCTAGGAAGAAAAAACCCAAACCCTCCCTTTGCAGAGTCCTGCAAATACATTTGAACTCTTTTTTTCTGGCACTATATATTTGTGGCCGACTGGGTTTGAACAAGATGTCCATGGAAAATTTTTTGAATACTGCCTTTACCAAATAGTTGCAGTCTCCCGGTGTGCAGGATTCAAGCATCCCTGGATTCAACCTTTGTTCTCTGTCTTTGTCAACACTGGGCCTGGTCATTGAGGAAAAGAACAAATCCTAATAAATCAAAGATAGTGAAATGTGCCAGGGTAGGGAGAGCTGTGATTCTTTAGGCTCTGCACCCCTAAACAGAAGTGTCTGTGCTCTCTACTGTTGCCTGACCAAAAAGAAAATCACAGTGGAACACTGTAATGCAGATTTTCTAAAATGCCCAACGTGTTACCATCCTGGCTCAGTGGCCCCCAGCAGTGGATATTTATTATGGACACTGTCTCCTGGTCATCTCTCATCTGAAAACTCATACTACAGTTATGACTCTGCCAGTAAATAAAACAGGACCAGGAGCTCTGGGGCCTGAGGCCAAGCAGGAGGGACCAGCCATATCATCACTGAATGGCCTGTGACCCTCAGGTCATTTATCATTTAGAACAGGTTTATATTTGTTTAGCCTGCAGTGTTGCAATGAGGAGGGGGCTGTGCTGCAGCATTTATGCTGTTCATGCAAGTGGGTGTGATGGAGGTGCAGAGCACCTTGGGTCCCACTGGAGAACTGGGGGCAGGATGGAGACAGGACAGACAGCTCTGTAGTTTCCTCTGGAAATGGCCCTGCTGCATGACACCCCACAAGAAATGGCTGGACACTGTCCTGCAGGAGCAGCTGGCAAGGGCCAAAACCAGGCCAAGTGCTGCAACTAAAGCAGGATGGGCCATGAGCCAGGCAGTGCTGGGGACTGCCCAACTCCCTGAAGCCAGGCCTGCAGACCAGCCTGAGAGTCAGCAGCAAGGGGGTGTCTTCAGTGGAGCAGGAACAAGCTGTGACTCACAGCTTGCAAGCACAGGGTGAAGTCAGGATGGACATTTTGATATTTCAGTGTTTCTTGAGCTCCTAATCATTCTCCACTCTAGTGCAATAGTTGCTTAGACTTCCTAAAGCAAGAGCAATATATCGACAGCTGCCTTCCTGTCGTAAAGTCAACACAGAGAGCAAGGGAAGCTCAGGACAGATCCTAGAGCCGGAAGGTAGTTTTATTCATCTAATCTCTAGGTATGTAGACAGTGATCAGAACCATAGCAACTATCTGAGCCACTTGAATGACTTAGATACGGAGATAGCAACACTTATTATTTATACAGCACCCTTTATTGGAAAATTAAAAAATGTAAGATACCAGTTTCATTGAGTAGGTAAACTGCATTCATTTGTTGATATGAAGGTGCCATAAATCCTCTGTGTCACTGGGCTACAACTACAAGATAGAGACTGTTGGCAACAAGTAAGCAAAACAGTTAGAAGTTCTAAAGAAAAAGGAATAAACCAAGGGGATAAAAACATACTAAGCAGATGAAGAATTGGTCTATACTCAGAGCCAAGCCAAAACTTGGCAGCTTTATAAACCAGCTAACACAGAAATAAATGGAAGTCCAAACAATAGGAACAAACCTGGAACAAATAAAATCATGAACTCAGAAATGTTATCAATTGATTGCAAAGATAAAAATGCCTGTTGAATTAATTGTGTCCCTATAGTTTATTCTATTGCAAACTTTGCTTCTGGAAGATTCTGTATCTGAAAAAGCCACATGAAGTGTATTTGTCAAGCTGCACAAATGGTAATAAATATTTCTCACTTGAAATAGTAAGACATAAATTTGTCTCTATGTTATTAGCTGGTTTTTCTCTGAATCATCCTGAACTTCTAGTCAGAGAGCAAAGTTAAAATAAATTATTTCATCATGCTGCAGAATATTTCTTAACTGTGTAATTCTTTCCTTTGCAGAATGCAGGTACCAAGCAGATTGTGGTTCTATGTGTCAGCATTTCCCCGGTGACTCTCAGCGTCTGCCGAATTTATGTTTTGACTAAAAGAATGTAATTATTTTTATAGATTAAAAAAATCTGTACGTGTGTACTGATTCCACACAGCCCTCCTCAATGTCAAAAAAAAAAATATACTCTGCGTCCAAACCAAAACCTAGACTACTATATCAATGAGGTTATCTCTGAAGCCTAATTATGAGATAATAGTTGCAACTTCTAACTTCAGGCTTAATCTGTTTTGTGACATCCAGCCTCACAGCACAGAACCAGTGTGAATGCAATAGGAAAGACTTCTGCCATTTGAACGTCGTCACTCCCTTGGCATGCACTTGACCGTCATCTGGGCTTGCCTAGCAGCAGTACAGCCATCCCCAGGCACATTCAGGAGGGGAAAGGGCACATGCCAGACCACCTCTCCCCTCATGGCTGCAGCCCTGAGACCTCCCTGTGCTCATCAAACCAGAGGTCTCTCAAGTGCCATATTAGCCAAGGTCTTGAGTCTGCCAACCTGAGGTAAATTCCTGCCCAAAATAACTTGTAGTCTCACATTAGTGACTGAGCAGGACGAATTAGTCAGATAGCTAAAATTAAGGAATATATCCCTTCTTTATTTAAACCCTCCCAATTTACATGTTTTCTCCTGAGAAACAAATGAGCTAACAAGTGTTAGACCGCAGTGTTCCGTCACTGCCAGACTGTCATCCCCCACGGCAGGGATGGATCTGACTGGCTTTAATCTCATCATCCATCTCTCAGTGCATGAAGGCCAACTGCAGGTTTGAGGCCCAGCAAATGGCAAGCCAAGTTTGATATATCAGCCAATTAGTAGCATTGATATTTATGCAGGAATGAAGCTGAAAGTGCAAATAAGGCCAGTGACTAAACCTTTCCAGCAATTACATTTAATAAGGTACTGCATGTTATTTACAGAAAAGATAGATCACACAACTTTTACATGTAAATGCACAGAGGGTGAAGACAAAAGCTGCAATCTCATAACATGCTAAACAAAATAAATAAACCAGAATTATTTTGGCACAATAACTATTACATAAATAAATATTTTAGAACAAAATGAATTGACATTTATTTACAGTCTATTGAAAGTGCAAACAATTGGCTGAAAATTAAGTTATTTGTAAATGCCTAAGACCAGAAAAAATGTGTTAACGATTAATCCTAGCTGAAGTTTAAGGTTTTAATGTCCAGGAAAATATTATCTTGAAATCCATTTGTGCATATTGTGCTCTTTTTGAACCAGTCCTTTGCTACCTTTAATGCTATTGACTTTGATGACCTTACTTTTTAACTGAATTTTGTAAAAATCTGATTGGTAATTTAAAAAGAAGGAAGTAAAATGTAAACACTGATTAATGTATTTATCATTCAAAATATTTTCAGTCCTGTCAGTTTTCTGAAATGGCCACACTGCTTGTAGTAGTAGACAGTATGATTAAGATTAGGGATTTTTTTCAGTATTTGTTGTATTTAAAATGGAAATATTTGCAAATTTTCTCTGAATGGAACTGTACCTTGAACTGCTCTTCAATCTACGTTATTTCATCAGATCCGTACATCCATCTTCTATTAAGGTCAACAGTAGCTGAGCAAGCTAAACTGAGGATCAGTTTTGGTCCTGACCTAAAGCATAAATCATAAAATACAGATTCTTAATTAGGGAGAAGAACCCACTACCTACCTTAGAACTGTTAAAAGTTTTTGTGCATTTCCCACTAACTATTCTATTTTATCTTTTGCCTTTTTTTTAATCCTTATGAGAGATCACTTACTACACTTTAAAATGAATTAACAGTTCACAATATGGCCACCCATACACCTACATTGCATGAATTCTTCCTCAGCCAGAATTTTCCAGCAGGCGGGTACATTGTGCGTTGCCTAAGACCTTAGAGTATGTTTTTGCTTATTTTTGTATTGGCAGTGCAGTAGCAGAGAAAGTGAAGTTCTTAACAAGACCTTGAGAGCATAAAAGATCTTTTCTCATCATTGCTTCCAGTGTTTATGCTCGGCGCGGTTCCAGTCGGTGAGACATCTGCGATAAAGTTCTCTGGTTGTCAATCACATTTAATTGTCGCACGTAGCTCCGAACATCCTGATGGTTTTTATTAGTTAGGGCTGCATCAGGATCTGGTAAAAGAGAAATGATGTAGGATTGATACACGTAAATGGACAAATGCCTGAACAAAATGCACAACTCCTTACAAGCTATCACAGGAAAGACTAGATCCTGTGGAGTTAAAAAGGAAATATTTAGAAATTGCTCACTTCGAAACCTTTCTTCTATATTTGACAGTCCTTCTGGTTACTACCCCCACAAATTAACTTTTCTCTTGGACATCCTTGGCTACATTTACTAAAACTGATGGCCCTTGGTAGCAGTTTTATACATCACCTTAACAGTCATTAGCTATAAATTATACATTTAACATGTACAATTTAAAGCTGCTCATTTGCTTTTGAACCAGCAACTTTTACTGATTCAAAATTATGTAATTGATTTAAGCCTCTTTTCATGCAACATTCTCATTTCTAGCTCATTATTAAATATTTGTAATAATGTAGTGCTTAGTGGCTGCCCCATTCAAGCCTCACAATTTATTACCTGTTTACATTACTTAAACACATTGTACCTACTCAAGCAAAAGTTATGGAATATTACTGAGTTAAATATTTTGATATATCATGTATAATGAAAGTGTGCTTCCATTTCTAAATATATTGAGGTCTCACCCATGCTTAATACATCAAAATTAATGACACAAAGCCAGAAAAACCTGAATTGTGGAGGGAAAAAAAATCTCTTACTTTCCACAGTTCTACAGAAATTTCTACAGTTAAGTTTTGATTCATATGGAAAGAAACTATTTCTATAAAAATACAGTTTTATATTATTTATTCTGTTGCTTGAGAAAGAGGAAGGGAGCTGTGAGTCAAAATGGATGAAGCGCTGAGGAAATGGCCACGTGACTGAGAATGCACTGCACCTCGATGGGATGAGACCCACAGAGAAGCCTGTTTGACCATACAGCTCTGTCATCTCACATGGCCTTAAGCAAGTTCTGGTAATTACACTGACAAACAGGTTTGAAATTCACCGCCTTATGCAGTTATGTCATTTACAAAGGTCATGTCTCTAGACTGGTTTCATATTAAAACAGCATTTATCCAAGCAAGTATCTGTGTGCTGCTGCTTGCTAGATTTATTTCAACCACTTCCGAATCCAGTGGCTAATTTCAACTGGCTCTAATCTGATCTACAGATGGGTAGAGACCTCACAGATATTTAGCTCTTTCACATGCATGGAAAAGAAATAGGGGAGAAGGAGTTTATGAGAGCTTCCGGAAGGGTGTTTCACCCTGTGAACCATCACAGGATCCAAACATGGAAGAATCACTGGAAATCAGGCTCGTCAGTTCTGGTACACACGGAATTAGCTGTAATTACTGTAGCTACTGATGAGAATGCCGACGGTACAGATGTTGTAATACACTTACTGAAAGATTGGCTTCGGCAGAATTTCACTGTCCTGACAGTGCTGGCAATCATGCGCTGGAAGGAAAAGATGGGATGCAATCAGAGAACAAGCACTGTATTTCATCATCATTTAAACTAAGCACCTAACTGTGCCTAAGTGTGAAGACACATGCCAATAAAAGCAGTCATATGAATGAAAATATAATTTTAATGCTGCTACTTTAATATATAGGGTGTGATTTGCATTTACACAGGTTTTAAATAAGCATGAGTATAATTTACATGCGCTCAGGAACTCTTTCCCTTGCTTGAATGCTGTAAAAGGCCATAACTAAGAATGAAAATCAGCCCCTTCAGTGTGCATTTCTTTGATAACATCTTACCATATTAAAAAATGAAGGGAATACCATGGAGTATATACATGTTAATTTAAAGACCATCAGCTCCTAACAGCAAGACCATTTCTAGAATACATTCAGCAATTAAATTCATTTCATACAAACTTGAGTTTAAAATGCAGTCCTTCTGGAAGACGACAGTGTAAATGAGCACATGAGGGTGATTCCATTGGCAGAATGCTCAGTTCACAGGTGAGAAGGCCACTGTCAGTACTGTGGCCTGCAGCCAAGGTTCATAAGCAGACCTGTTACACAGTGTTACTTTGCACAAGTGTATCTTACTCCACTCCAAAAGTGGATTCACTTTTGGTGGACCCTTCTACTGACAATTCACCAAAAAAAAGCAGAAGTCACTTCAGTCCTTCTTGGCTGTGCCACCTCTTCAGTGAAAAAGACATAATTTCATTCAATTCTGTTTCAATCAATACACTTGCTGTGATAAATCAGATGTTATTTTACAATAGTTTTTAAGAAAAGAAATTAAGGTAAGTTGTAAAGCAAGACATTAGTTCTGGACTGTAGAATTTTAACTGGTTTCTCTGATTAGCACCACAGAAATAATGTACCCACCACTATGGGGCAGAATTAGTTGTTCTATATAATGCCAAATCAACTGAAACTTCAGCAGTTAGCTAAATAGTTTGATTGAATCCCTGTTATAAGGATGACATTTGTTTCAGTTTCTTTTGATTAGGTTAAGAAAAAGTAAAGGAGGGAAATGCTATTCCCTATCAGACTCTAATGTTTGTGTTCCAATACAGCTACATCTTCTAACACAGCACACTCTCACCAGGATGCTTCACACATTATGGAAATTTTGTGTGAGATTAACAATTTAGTTAGTCATAAACTCTCACAAAATGGAATTATATCTCTCTTACTAGTGAACAATAAAGCCTGGGGCATATGCTTCTCTAAATTCATTATAATCTTAAATAAAACCACAATTATAATCTTAAATGAAGATGTAACAGATGAAGTAAATTTCTGAAATCTGTCATTTCAGAAATGGGAAGTGCCAGTATAAGACATTCCTTACACACACACTGCATAATCTCAGAATTTATTGTACTGTCAAGCATACAAAAATAGGTTGGTTGGTCAGCGTAAGAAATGCTATTGATATATCACATACTAAATGTTTGTGGATTACAGCTTGTATTATCAAATGAAACTGATCTAAAATATGTTAACTCGAAAACACACTTTCCCAACAATCTATAGACTCTGGATATGGATCTGCTTATGTTGCTCCTAAAGTCCTATGTACAATTCAAGTAAGAGTGACTTTCATCCTATGGTAATTTTCATACCTCTTCAAGCCATTATTACTATGTAGATTTTCTAAGGCATTTCCCTTGCAAACATTCTCACAGGTGCTTAGCATTAAGCATGTGAATAAACTCCACTGACTTCAATGGAACCTCTTAAATACTCAAGATAATTGAGGTGAGACAGAACACACTGCTTGTAACAGTGTCAGTTTTTAAGTCTAACCCAATCAAGTGCAAATCAAAACCTCCATCTGAACATTTTTTCTGTACATGTTTCTAGTTTTATTGCATCAGAGGAAGACAATCTAACTTATCTACGAGATTCAGGAAGGGAAATTTCACTTTTGTTTCATAACCTGTTTTTCTGTTCACTTCATACCTTACAAAGAGGGACTATTAGAAGCTTGGATATTATGAGACAGTAGAACAGCACTTGGGAAAAAAGTAATGTGAAAAGAGCTCTTCAAAGATACATAATGCTTCAGAATCTCCCCATTGGCTTGGGATGCTGTCTTTGGGCCACAGTTTCCCCATTCATACAGCCTTAACACCCACTTTCTCATTGGTTTGTATTTCATCATTGCCAGGATACTTCTGAATGCACAGACCACATCACATTATCCTCAGGAAAAGGCAAAAGAACCCCTCAAAATTACAGTAATTTCACAATTATAAGCTGCACCTTTTTAATTGAAGAATCCAGCCTACCCCAGTAGTGCGGCTTATATTCAGGTGCGGCTTATCTATGGACAAATCCCGTGGTCTACCTGGCTACGGAGGGGTGTGGCTTATATTCAGGTGCGGCCTATAATCGTGAAATTACTGTAAGCCAACTGAAGGAAGCCAGGCAGTTCAGCCTTTAACCAAAGTCAGACAAGTCTATTGCCACTTCTGTTTTCCTTGCCTAGAAGAGCCCACATAATGGCAAATTTGAAAATAGCAAAAACTTTTTAAAAAACCTTCACTACACATCTATAATTTTTCTTTCAGTACAGTACAGCATTACAGTATTTATACTGAATGTTCCTTTTTTGAGAACACATTCCCCACAAGAGAAAAAAGAATAAAATAAATAATTGCTCCTTACAGTTTTTCTTCAAATAGAGGATTACCTCTAGTCAATGCCTGCAAAGATTAACCTCTGTTTACTCACAGTGCTAAGCAAGAACACTATCAAAAAGCCATACAAACCTAAATTTGGATCATTCTGAAACAGAACCAACTGCATAATATAATAAGTAATGGCTACTACCAGAATGCTGTGTATACACAGCAATACCCTTTCAAGTTTTACAGTCTGGAATTGTGGCAGCAGGCCAGCACATTATCTTCTAATCCATTCCAAACCCAGGTTGCTAAATATTATAAATATTCATATATGCCATTGAAAACTACTAAGGGCTTTAGTCACACACTTTTTGCATAATCTTTATGTTCTGAAAATTAAAGAATGTTTGCCTGTTTGGTTTTGGTTTTTTTTTTTGCATATGGGTAAGAGTGTGAATTCCCTTTTGTTCATCTCCACAAAACCTGAAAACAAATATGCACAAATTCTCTAATCCTCCTTTTACACCTGAAGGGTGAAGAGGCTTGGCAAAAAGAAGCATCAGTGGTCAGCACCATGGCACTATCTTGTGCTGCCATGCCAGGTCAGCACTTCCACAGCTTTTCCTGACTTCTGCTCCCTCTACAGCTGTTATTCCTGAGATAATGCTGGTTAATATCATATGGAGAAGGTGCCACAGAAAGTAATCTTTGTTCAGACTCTCTGATGATTTGAGAAACAGCTCTGATAAAGTTCCCAAATTGCATCTTCCCTTTGTCTACGAATACAAAATTCTGTACTGGCGGTCAGAGTGCAATTATGCAGCTGAGGTTTGGAAAAATGACATCAGTAAATGGTCAAGAGTATGAAATACTGACTGTCCCTAAGAACAGTCATGCTCAGTACTTTCCTCACTTCCCCTCTCTCTTCTTTCCCTGCCAAGACCTAATTCTAGGAAAGCGCCTGTAAATTTTTTCTAAATATGTATCTATAAAAGCAGTGTCACTTAAATGGTGCGTATTGCCATGTGCTGCAGGTTGTAGGTTATCCTCTATCTGTTAAATCATACAGAGTTTACAGGAACGATTACCTCTGGTGCTATCTGGGTGCTTGCCTTCACCTGAGAAGATGGTCATTCTATATCACAAACTAAAGTTTGCAGCCCATAGCCATCTTTGTATCTTTCATGTACTTGCAGCTCTTAAAATGTTCCCCACCTGCCAAACTAAAACTACAGTATTTAAAAAGCTTTACAGGTTTTGCTTCTCTGTAACAAATATGTTTTCAGTTATTACACAGATGAGTCTTCTAAAGGCACATTTACAACTAATATGTTCTGTCAACTCACCAGGGAGAAGAGATGCAGGTGGTTTGGTGTCACGGTATATATGCCAAACTAAAATATACATCTGAGCAACATCATGGTGGAAACAGCTTGCAACCTCTCCACATCAGCTTCTTGCAGTGAGGTAAGTAAAAGACTTTCAATACTTCTCTAAAACCATGTCTTGTTTGCTATTGAAGGCAAAGCCTTTTATTAAAAACTTACACTACAAAGATCAGTAATTTAGTAATTTGTCTACTTATTGACAAATGTATAAATAACACTTTCCAGGCTGGGTTTTAAGGCTTCATGCAATGGCATGAGTAAAGAGCACAAATACAGTGGAGATACAAATACTATGAGCATACCTATTTCTGACATGTTCAGTACTGTTTACCCACATCTTGTACAAACCAAATTGGTCTGTTTACAAACTTTCCTCTTTACCCAAGCTGTGGCTTTGCCACACGTGGTTACTCTTTTCCTATCTTCTGGATAGGTGTCCCTGTCCTCCCACTATTCACAGACTCCTCCAGAGGCATCTGTGGGGATCAGGACATAGGAAGGGGAAGAAAGAGCAGGCAGTCACAAAGGCAGCAGCAGGTAAAGCTCAGCAATGCTCTGCAGAGTGATGTCCCCATACTACTGTCAATACCACAGTTTGTCACTCCATCCCTGAAAAGATCAATATATAGGAAAGTGTAGCAGGAAAAAATTGACTCAGTCTTTTTCCTTGTTAGCTTGAGTTGCTAAAAAAGACTAGGCTAATGTGGTTCAACACCATCTGTTTGTTTTTCCCTTCTTCTCTGTTCAATTTGAAAAAAGAACCCAGAGTTTTCAAACACAAGAAAGCTCCTACCAATTTTCTCTGAAAACAGATGGCTGCGGACAAGAGAAAGATTGTGTAAGTGCCCTCCTGTCTTCCTCAGGAAAAAAGCTGTAGTGCAAGTTCCTATGTTATGACAAAAGCCTATTCACACAGAATTCCCCAGCCATGAAGAAACAACACATGCCCCAGCCACGAGGAGAGATCTGAGCAGAACTCAAGCAGCCATGAAACACAAATGTTTAGGAAACCAGGCCTTGCTCTTTCTGGCACTCAGGGAGCTCCTGGCTCCGACGCTGCCTGACAACTCTTGCATGTTTTAAGATGCATCATTTAATATAAATAATAACAGAAACGTCACAAAACAGAAAAGATTTAAAGGAAGCTGTTTCAGCTGAAGAAATGCCACTAGATCAAACTTCTACTTTTGGCTGCCAGTTACAGGAATAAAGTTGTCAGCAGCACATCAGCTGTCGGGATCAGAGCTCTGTGGTGAGAATGCAGATGTGATGCCAGAGGCTGTTCTCAGTTTCATCACTGTGCTTACATGAGAGTCAGAGGGACCCACCTCCTTAAGTGGCAAGTGGCACCACCAGTGGCAACGAGGCAGATATTTTTACTCATAAACTTCAGCAAACATATAAGGAAACCATTTTCCAAAGAAGCAAGATATTTCAGAAACATCAGTAAGAGTGCCTCCCAGCAATACTCTAAGGAATCTCTTATCTGCTGCATGATTTTCTGCTTGTGACAGAACATCATGCAGCAGAACAAACAGACAGAAACAACAAATGGCAGGACATGATTCCTGTGAGAAAAAATCTGGTTTCTACTTTTCTCCTGAAAATGACAGAGTAACATCACATAAACACCTTGGGCTTATTTAAAGGAGATGAGAATTTATCTGGGAGTTATCTGGCTGAGTGGTCTTGTCTTCACAGTTTAATATCTGGAAATTATGTGTGGATATGACAGTTGTAAGCCCAACACAAGTAGGCGGCAGTGACTGAGGTTTAACTGTAGGCTTTTCTTCTTTGCTTGACCTGATGACATATGCAAAAAGCTAAAAACTGCCAGGTCCACAGTAGGATTTGAATGAATTATGTGGGTGGAATTTGAATACAGCTTGCTCTGAACAGCTATGGATTGAGAGAGGCAGTAAAAGCACCACAGAAGCATGCAGAAGAGCTAGTGAAGAGCAATAAAAATTCAAAATATATACTTGTATTAAGGCCTGGAGAAAAAGCAGAGTGAGCTTTTAGGTGGAGTTCCAACCAAAGAAAGGCTTAGAATAATAAAAAAGGAGAATGTTTCCCTTTCTGGTGAGTTGAGGAACATAAGACACAATACTGATTCCTTAAAAAATATGCAGCATCAAAAATACACAAACTGATTTTCACATTCCTCTCCTAAAGAAAATTATCAAAACTCAGATTACTCAGGTACTACATTCTTGCAGTTTTGGGTGCTACCAGTAAACTCTAGTTTTGGGGGTAACATTTTATTGAAGATAAGACAATGAGCAGACTAGGACAAAGAGGGCAGACCTGCAGCAACTTAGATATAGATCAGCTTAAGCTGCTATAAAATTCACTCTTGGCCTTGAGAGTGCCAAATTGTGGTATAGAGTGGTGCAGAATTATTTTAAAAGACAGATCTGTGTTGAACTTCTGTCTATGGGAAATGCTTACAGGAGAGCTCCTCCCTCCTGTAATGGTTTTTACACAAAATCAGGCATAAAGAGCCTGAAGCACAGAGCTCTGAGGCCAGTGGATGTACCGGCTCTTCTGGCTCAGTAGGTGTAAACAGGCCAAGTGAGGTGGAGATGCTGGAGCCAGCCACAGAACCATGGCTATTGCAATGCAGCTGCCATCCTTTCTGCTTTGGAGGTGTTCCAAGCAAGTTTGAGATCCCTTTGTGCTCCCTCAAGTTTTTACTATTTATACTATTTTATCTATATCTAATTAGAAGAGGCAGTCCTGAAAAATGTCTTCTTCTGCAGGTAGAAGGCTCAAGGCCTTTGGAAGGAGATGGCAACACAGTCTGCATATGCAATTACAGAATGCCATTATTGCAAAGTGAGGTCAGGCCCTTACTCAGGCATTAGCACTGCCATTTACTTACAAAATGTCTCATCTTAGTAAAGGACAGAGGCTGTCCTGGAGCTACAGATTAAAATCTAAGAGAATTCACTCAGAGTGATGATCACTTTTCTGTGAAGATTCTTAAAGAGCTGAAAGTCCTCCTTTTTCCCCTCTGCAGTTATCAGTGTTCAGAGGGTCAGACAAATGCCTCCACAGTGCAGTGGAAATAACTGGAGTTATGTAACTCCAGTGGAATGGAGTGGTTCTGATTACTGTACTACTAAGAACAAGCATATGTAGGTGCCAGAGGAAATATGCTCTAGTGTGGCTGCTGAATGGGTGAGAGGAAACAGCCTCAAGTTGTGCCAGGGGAGGTTTAGATTGGATGTGAGAAAGCTTCTTCACTTTAAGGGTATTCAGGCATTGGAACACCTGGAATCACCACACCTGGAAGTATTCAAAGAGCGTGTGGATGTGGCAGTCAGGGACAAGGTTTACTGGGGAACCCAGGGATGCTGGGTTAACAGCTGGACATAAGGATCATGGAGGTCTTTTCTAACCTTAGTGGTTCCGTGATTCTACTATTTACTGCCAGAGCAGTATGTCAGGTTTGTTTTTACTATGCAGATGCCATAGCTGGGCTTGGCTAATGCAGGTTCTCAGATACAGGTATCATTAACCACATAAATGAGGAACATGGCCTTAGCAACCATGAAAATGTCTTCTCACTGCTGAGAAACTCAAGTTTCAGTTGAGACTGTAATGGAAAGTTGCCTGCCTGCTGTTTTTGACAATGGTGTTTGAAATAATAACAGTTTAGGTGCAGGACTCATATCAAATTTAAGCATACTCTAGCCTTTTATCATTAATTCTCCTTTCCAGTATGAAAGCAATCAAGCCACAGACACCTCTTTTCATTTTTCAAAGTAAAGAAGAAAATAAGATGTTGTGCAAGCTCTTTTCAATGCTTCTTTCATTCTCCAAGGGGCAATGCAGAACTATGCCAGCCTGAGCCAGTTCAGGCCTGTTTGAAGGAACAGCAGTTAAAATCACAGGTTGGTCCCAAACTGGCTGTTAAAAAGTGTCTCTAACAGCTCTGCTTCCTGTCCCTGATGCTCCCTCTCCTAGGAAACATTTCGGCTGTGCATGGCTTAGCAGGCAGTTTATTCTCCATCTCTGTGAGGCTTTCCAGAAAACCAGAGGACCCAGGCTCTGTGTACAATGCAGGCTATTTTTGCCAGGTCTTGGTCCTGCCTTCATTTTCTCTAGCCCTGGAAGTCACAGTTGAGAAGTTCAGTCTTGAAGAGGAGAACAGGGAGGTCTTTTAAAGTCTTCTTTCAAATATGTAATACATACCATTTTTTCGAAGTTTACTAGATTGTCAGTGAATGTCTTGTTTCCCTCATGAGTAAACGTCATGTCTGTATAGAAATAAAAGACACATAAAAGCCCATTTCTGAATCATGGCAATACAAAGCAGCAGAATGTTTTATCTTACAAAATTGCAGCTGCTGTAAATGTAAAACATATAGGTTTTAATTTGCAGCATTTCTGAGACTAATAAAATTAAGGTATGATATTCAGAAGTACAAAAGTAGTTTTTCTTGTCTCTGTGTCGTGCTTTTCATAATGGAAAAAGATCATACCTCACACTGAGACTGATTTTTGCTTTTTCTTGCTGCTAGTCTTATCCTTCAGATATTTGACAAATAGCTTTCAAGTTAATAATTCTGGTAACATGCAAGCTTACCTTTTATAAGCAGTGGCATGAAAGGAATTATTGGAGGGTCCAATTTAGCTACAGTTAGTCTATAGGCCCTATGGTTTCTTGATGGATCCTTACAAAAAAAGAGAAATCAAATAATTACTAATATGTATCATTAGATGTATCAAGACACTATATGCATTCATTTAGATGTCATGGCATTTATTAAAAATAGAATCTTTTTCCTGTGACTTTAAAAGTGCATCTGCAAATTCAGACACCTTTTATCATTCTCCTGGACTGGTTACATGATGAGAATATAGCCACTAAACACAAAGCATTTTTCATGCCAAATAACAAGGTAAGATATGATTATAAAAACATTATTCATGAAAGAAACCACACATTTCTTCCTCCCTCCTTACAGCTGCAGGTCCAGTTTTCCATATACAATAGCACTAAAATGTATTGCCTGGAAAAATCCAGGCTGAAAAATAGAATTTCCCATATGTACTATTGGAAAACATGTGATAAAGCTTTTCTGAGTTCCCAGATTAACTCTGAGTGGTACATAAGTTCTCTCAGAGTAGGTTCCTAAGAGTATAATTTATTAGTCATACATACTTGTTTTAGCAGCTCTAAAATGGGATCATAAACTTCTTAAAGTCAAACAAGGACATATAAAATTTTCTGAATCAAGGAATTCAAATCAGAGACAGAATTATTCAGATTGTGCATAGAATAAGGGATCTATTGCTATTCACCATTAAGCTTTCAAACTCTGCATAGATCTTCTTGAACTTGCTTGGGAGTTTCTGTTAATAAAAACAAAAATAGCAAACCTTAATTAAATTCGATCAGTGCAGTAATTTTACTATAAATGCTAGTTCCTTCTACAACGCCCTAAGTCAGGAAAGTGCTCTTTTTTTTGCCAGATATTTCTAACAATGTGCTAATCTAAAATACAACATGTTTCCTAGCAACCAGATTAAAAATAGAGACGGGACCAGCCTTGAAACCTGGATCCTGATTTAAACCCTGACTTGAATTTAGTCCTTTGGGATGTTTAGATTCAGATTTTTGTTTGGCTCACATAGCAATCACTGAATTTAGAATGTAAGTGGAAATTCACGTGAATGCTTTCAGGACATTCCTGATCACAGCCTATCTGAAAATATAATTTACATACAGCTTCTGTAGGGGCAGATCAGCTTAATTATTCATACCTATGATGAACTGGCCCTGCAAACATTCACACCCATGCCTGGGCATTTCCAGGAGGTTTTTTGCTCATGGTGATGCATTTACTGGTAGAATTCTAGACATGCTTAGCAGCAAAGGTGCTCTGTCACTTTCTGGGGTACAAATTAATGAATATTTTTTTCAGTTCACAATATCTACACAAATAAATTATGGTCAGTCGATCAGGCAATGATTGAGATGAGACGGGCTTTACTAAATACTTTCTATCCCCCTCACGCATATGATGTTGTACTCTATATAAAGACTGTAAGATATGTTATAAATTGGTTTCAGAGATCACTGTAATACATGTACAATTAAAATATGTCAGTTATTTTTAGTAAGAAATTTCTCTGAATTTGCTGAATTTTTCAGACTACTATCAGCAGTGGATAACATTAAAAATTAATAGAGACTTTATAGTGCAGAAATTATTTTTTGCAATACTTTCTACATTTGGAGTGTGTACCCTAGCAAGCTATTTACACTGTGCCACAGCAAGGGCCTAATTTTTAATGATGTGTGTCAACAACTGTGTGCCTAGTTTGCATATGCATGCGGATTAGGTATTTGTGAAGTAAGTGGTATAATTGGACATTTGCACCTGCAAATATCTAATTTCTGCATGCAACTAATGTAAATGCATGATAATACAGAAAAAGATGAGGTCTTGGTATGTTTGTCTTTAAGTATTTTCTGTATATATCTGGCTAAATATCAAATTGCTGAAATTCTCTTGATAATCCAATTGCTCTACAGAACCTACGTGTAATAATATTTCTTTCATCTCAAGTTAATCCTCCACATGTACAAATGATCTGTGTCCCTCCCAGCTCAGGTGCTGACTGCTGTACGTAGTATATACATTCAATTCCTTCTTCTCTAGTCCTGTGCTGTTCTCAGCTCTCCCAACTCCTCTCAGTAGCCACAAATAAAGAGTCAGAGGATTTTGAGAAACTGAAAATCTTTGCCTGTAGATTGTATATGATATATGTACTTTCGAAAATGGGACTGGTGTACTCTCAGACGTGTTAGTCTCATCTCCTGTTTTAAAGCACATTTTAAAATGTGTTCAAATTTTGCTCTCAGTTGCATCAATAACCTCAGTCATGCTAATTATTTTGAATCTCTAATGAACAAAAAATATGCACATTTAAATCTGTACTGCTTTTGATAACCAGTATGTTCTCAGGTGTTACACTGTGCTGGACCACTCCACCTTTTTTATATACTCATATACAGAAGAGCAAAGCCACAGGGAAAGGTAGAAGCTCTGAGAATGAAGACCAAACTGACAGTAAGCATGGAAATGCATGTCAGAGAGAAAACCCACATTTTAACAGGGCAACAAAGTCACTGTGGAGATCAGAAAATAATATGCATAAACAGAGGATGAATTTAAGAGAATTGTCAGCGGATCTCAGTGAACTACCAGTAAAGTAAAGGCACACAGAGGATGGGCTGATCAAAAAGGTTAGCTGGCTAGCTTGCTCATCCTGTTGGGAAGTTTAGCTCAGCAACAGGAGCCACTGTTGTCACTCCTCTTAACTCCTGTGAGTATTCAGCAAGTCCATGGGTGCCTTACTAATAAATACTGCCAGCCTTAGCTAAGGCTTATGGTCAGGAGCTGAATTACTAGATCTAGCTTTATCAATAATCAAGACTCAACTCATGTTTTTGCTAACTAAAAGCACAAGTCCCCATCAAGCTTCCTGGAATAGGATTTTAGCAAAGACTTACCTCCCACGTTAATGAGAGACGACTCACAGCAACATTACTCAGTCCCATAATAATAGCGAAAAAGGAATTCAAATTTTTGTATTCTTTACAGCTGAAACACAAAGGGCCAGGTTTTAAGTTGTATAGACCAGTCGGAGCAGTACTTATGACAACCTTAAGAGAGCTGAACCCAGGCATCTAGCTTAGAAGTGACTGAATTTAGGCAGTCCTGCCCAGCATGCCTGCAGATACCTCTTCACCAATGTGTTAGCACTTCACCACACTCTGGAGGCCTCTTTCCCTTCCCTCCTAAAATGACCTCCCTTCTTCTACTTCACTGTGTACCAGCTTCTGCAAGGACTTCTAGTTGCTGAAGCAATTCCCCACTCAGAAACACAGTCCTGAAACTGGACTTAATTCAGTCCCAAGGGGTATCAGAAACAGTGTAAACAACTGTTTATAACTTCATTTGCTGCAGAACGCGCTGACAGCTTCTGAACACTAATGAATGCTTGAAGCTCTCCTTAGGCAATCTTCACTGCAGTTTACAGGGCCACTGAGTCTTTTAAAGGGAGAAGAGCAGCTGTCTAGAGATGCCCCATGCCAGAGACCTCTCCTGTAGTACAGGATTTCTATTACTTATAGATTCTGGGACTTCTAGTATGTTTCAGGAAAGATGCCATTTGTTACCAGCATCATTAAAGAGGTCCTGGGCAAAAGGAGCTTCAGGTCACACTCCATCTCTCATGCAAAGGAGGAAGTCAGGAAAAACTGGAACATGTAATTGAGTACTATGGAGGATCCAACATGCCACATGAAGGAGTAGATACAATCTGATGGGCATAGTCAACGCAACTGCTCAGCTGGGTCTGCATCAGTGGCTCACTGGCTCAACAGAAAGGCAAGAGACAGAAAAAAGCCTATCAAAAGAAATCTCCCAAAACTGTGTCTCACGGGGTTTTTGCAAATTATCCCTTCTTTTCCTCAACTGATGTGCCAACATCCAATTTCAGCACCTCAGTCTCTGTTTCTTCAGCTGTGAGTGGCTTTCCTTAGGGGTTGGTATTGATACTGCTGGGGTTTAACATCTCTGTCAGTGTCATGAATAGTGGCATTGACTGCACCCTTAGCAGGTCTGCTGATGATGACACCAAGCTGTGTGGTGCAGCTGACACCTTGGAGAGAAGGGGAGCCATCCAGAGGGACTTTGACAGGCTTGAGAGGTGGGACTGTGTGAACTTCATGAAATTCAACAAGGCCATGTGCAAGGTCCTGCATCTGAGTCAGGGCAATCCCAAGCACAAGCACAGGCTGGGTGAGTAATGGATTGAGAGCAGCCCTGGGGAGAACTATCTGGGGGTACTGGTGGACAAAAATCTCACATGAGCTGATAATACGTGCTTGCAGTCCCAAAAGCCAACTGTGTCCTGGGCTGCATCAAAGCACCATGGCCAGCAAGTCAAAGGAGGTAACCCTCCCCTTCTGCTCTTGTGAGATCCCACTGTGTCCAGCTCTACATAGGTTCCAACATACAAAGGACATGGATCTGCTGAAGTGAGTGTAAAGGAGGGCCACAAAGATGATCAGAGAACTGAAGCACTTCTGCTATGAAGACAGGGTGAGAGAGCTGGCATTGTTCAGGCTGGAGAGAGCTGCAAGGGAGACCTTAGAGCACCTTCCAGTGCCTAAAGGGGCCTACAAGAAAGCTGGAGAGGAACTTATGACAAGGGCATGGAGGGACAGGACAAGAGGCAAGGCTTTAAGCTGAAAGAGGATAGGTTAAGATATTAAGAAGAAATTCTTTACTGTGAGCATGGTGAGGCACTGGAACTACTTGCCCAGAGAAGTTGTGGATGCCCCAATCCTGAAAGGGATCAAGATCAGGTTGGATGGGGCTTTAAGCAATCCGGTCTAGTGGGAGGTGTCCCTGCCCCTGGCAAGGGGTTTGGAACTTGATGATCTTTACAGTCCCTTCCAACCCAACTATTCTATGATTCTGTGATTTACCAAGAAAACTCCAACAAGATTCAATCTATGATTCTCACATTTTTTAATTCATCATTGAAGCTCTTAACTCCTCTGAGGTATCCTTAGATTCAGACAAAATTAGTACAATAATCTCATCCTACATCTGACTCCATAATTGCCACATCAGCTTATTCTCCATCACCCACATCACTCAATTATTTCTGTACCTCCATTTTACCAGCCCTGGATGCATTGAGTGGGTGAGTCCTTTAGATCTTGGCTTCACTTGTGTCTGCACTGTGTGAACACTGAGCACGTGAATAAATGAATTCTCCCATATGCTGGTCTCTCTGCTGGGAGATTGCTACCCTCTCAGATCTTCTGGCAGAGCTCCTCATACAAATTCTCCCGCATCAGGTTAGTGACAGTGAGCAAGGGTAGAAAGGATAAACTGAAATGCTAAAGCTACACAACTTAATCTATGGGTCCAGGTCAGGGAGTGCTTCATTAGTGGAACTGAGGGGAGATAAAGATGAAAAGCAGACAGGATAGGCTGTCAGTGATAACCTCTTCCCTAGGCATGAGTAAATCCATAAGGGACATCTGTCCACAGCCCATGACAGGATTAGGAATAAATTAGGGCAGGGAAAAATAATTAGTAACACACAGCACTAGTGCTCAAACAAAATAGGCAGCTGCAACTGTATCTGCAACAGTTAATTTGAATCTGTTAAGCAATAAAATAAAATTTGACAAAGTCCCAGTTAAAATCCATCTAGATACATGATGTTCTACACCAGATATTCTGTAAATTCTACAGGGTCTAAAATAAATAGCTCGGTTTCAGACAAAGGCCCCCTGTAAGGCACTAGAAACAGTGCTGCAAGGCTCTACTGCACAGGCTCCTTGGGCTTATAACATATGCACATGTATGGAAAGAATGATTTTCAAAAACTGAATGAATATGTCAGAGCACACTGATACACAAGAAGGCTTCTAAATAACCTATAGATATATCTGCAAAGATGAAAGATACACAAACTGCATTTGCAGATATCCATAAGAGCATGTTCAAGCACATCTCAGAAGGCCTTTCTTATACAATTACAGTAATTTCACGATTATAAGCCGCACCTTTTTCATTGAAGAATCCAGCCTACCCCAGTAGTGCGGCTTATATTCAGGTGCGGCTTATCTATGGACAAATCCCAGTGAAATGCCAACGCGCAAGTGAGAGCTGGCCAGGGAGGGCACCTGGAGCTGCCTTTAAAGGCTTCGCTGGTCTATGAAAACTGTTTGCAACTTGAGCACCTGACACCAAATCCAGCGCTGTTGTGATTCTGTTACTAATTTGTTACTTTGTTACACATGGATCCTCGCTTTAAAAAAAAAAAAAAAAAGTGGGGCTTATATTCAGGTGCAGCTTATATATGGACAAATCCCGTGGTCTACCTGGCTACTGGGAGGTGTGGCTTATAATCAGGTGCGGCTTGTAATTGTGAAATTACTGTAATATGGGAAGAACTCACTGTTGGAAATACAGTTCACTTCTCCCCATTGTTTGAAAGTTTGTTCCTACAATAGCTGGAGAAAAGAGATGAACCTGGTAACCTCTACATCTTTTTCCAGCAGATGCTAAAGCGACACTGGCTCCTGGAACTGAAAGCACATGTGCCCAGCACTTGGAGCCAGCACTTGGCCTTGCACTTCCTGCACAGACTGGGAGCACACATCAAGGGTGCATGGGGTGGCAGACAGAATGATGTGCCTTCTGCAATGATATCTGCACCTCAAGCCACAGAACTGAGAAAAAGCTCCTCAGTAGCAGTTATCTTTGAAAATGAGTACGTGCAAGGCATCTTGTTACCACCAGTCATGCCTAAGATTAATAGTGCAGCACTGAGCTGTTCTCCCTGAACACTTTTCTAATGAGTCTAGTACTTCTAGGTAGGGTAAAGTTCTCATTAGGCCTCAAGGATCTTCACAGGCAAAACTTCCTCAAAGATATTGCTTCAAGGTCTGGGCTTTTTCTCCCCTCTAACTTCAGTGCACTTTGTGTTTGTTTTAGTGCATGTGTAGCAGCTGTTACCATGGCATCACTGCACAGAGGGCAGCAGCCTGGCAAAACTTCCCAGCGCCTTTCCAGCAGCTGGAATTAAACCTGCTCCCTTGGTTTGTACAGAGGAGAATCTTGTGCTTTGGATTTCTCTGCTTTTAGGAGACAAAGAGGACCCAGCAGAGAAGGCTGCTTTTAGCCATTTATTTTTAGCATTGTAGTGATACCAGAAACATGGAAGTAAACAGGAGGTTGTCAGGCTGTTGTAAATAGCACAAGATTAAACCCATGACTCCACGGAACTCACAGGCTAGGGCAGTTTCTTAGGGAGATATTTAACTGTAATTTTTAGGATACTTGATTTCAAGTGTTTATGGAAATTACTATTGTATCTTAATGACCACATTTCAACATTTTCCCATTTCGTGCCTGAGATTAGGAAAGACCCAGACGTCTGTGTGGGTGCCACTGCCCTCTCCTGGGCACAGCCTGCCAGGCTGGCAGCTGCTTCCCTCTGCTGTGCTGTGCAGTGACATAATGGAATATGCGGTGCTGTATTTTTAGAAACTTAAAGAGGTAAATTCTCTCCTCTGTTCTAAATATAAAACTGATCCTGCATGCCTGCCACCAGATTTTTAAAATCTTCAGCTTTGACCGACTGTAATCCAACCGCAAGGCCCAAAGTAGCTCCCAGAAGGAAGCTGGTACTTGCAGAGCAGGGTGTCCTGGAGGAAGGAGCCACACTGATCCCCAATTTTGATACGAACACAGGCTTCAGCTATGTGCAATTACAAACAGGGAGGAAGGCAGCATTACAGCAGCAGCAGTAATCTCTTTCTTTACACAACTTCATGTAATGATACAAAAAAGTTGAAAGCTTGATTTAACTGCAAGTAACAACATCTCTGTTGGTAGAACTGCTTAAGGCTTCTGGTTACAATGCCCAGAGCTGTAGAAAAACACTACAAACCTCAGCAAATCGTTTTTGCAATAAATACACTATGAGCTGGAAAGGGAGTGAGAGTGCAACAATGATAAAAATTTGTATCTATGCAGGGTATGCGTATACCCCTGCTCCCTCTGAAATCAGTCACTGCCCTGCTCTTGACTTTTGGGAGTCAAGGCTGACATCTCTGGCATGAAAGTTCCAAACAGTTTAAATTTGGATATGAATAAAGGAAGACAGAAAGAATGCCTGCTATCCAATCTCAGACCCAGCAGTCGGTAACAAAAGAGGACATTCATATTTTGCATTTTAAAACAAAAGTATTAGGAAAAAAATCACAGAATTCTGGATTTTTTAGAGTCGGAGGGGACCTCTGGAGATCATCCAGTCCTACTCCTCTGGCAAGGCAAGGCCACCTCGACCAGGGGACACAGGAATGTGTCCAGGTGGGTTCTGAATGTCTATATGGACAGGGAGACTCCATGAGCTCGCTGGGCAGCCTGTTCCAGTGCTCTGCCAGCCTCAACACAAAGTTATTCCTTGTGCTGAGGTGAAAGTCTTGGTGTTTTAGTTTAAGGCCCTTGCTCCTCATCCTGCCTGGAGACCACTGAAAAGGACCTGGAACTATTGTCTTGGCACCATCCTTCAACATATTTGAATGCATGGATGAGATCTCCTCTCATGTAGACTAAACAGGCCCTGCTCTTGCAGGCTCTCCTCCTATGAGAAATGCTCCAGACCCTGTATCATCTGTGTGGCCTCCACTGGACCCTCACCAGTAGCTCCTTGTCTCTCTTGTGCTGAGGAGCGTAGAACTGGGCACAGTGTTCCAGATGTGGTATCACCAGGGCTGAACAGAGAGGGAGGAACACCTTCCTTGACATGCTGGCCACACTCTTCCCAATGCATCCAGGATCCCACTGGCTCTCCTGGCCCCAGGGCCCACTGCCAGCTCATGATCACCTTGTGATCTACCAACAGTCCCAGTCCCGCTCTGCAGAGCTGCTCCTTAGTAGGTGAGCCCCCAACCTGTGCTGCTACTTGGAGTTATTCTTCCACACGTGCAGAACCCTACACTTCGTGTCATCAGCAAACTTGCTGCAAATCCCAAAGAGAATGAAAGTAACATGAGTGGCACCATCTCTGTGCTATATCTCTTTACTCTCCCCTCTTGGTTTTCCTACTTGGGGCAATTCTGAGAGTGGTTGTCCTGAACAGCACAAGAAGTGTTTCTGTTCTCAGGAAAATTAGGCTCAATTTTGTTAATATTTACTAATTCATGAACTAATATTTGCTAATGTATGTAAGGGTAAATGAAGGATTCTCCTAATGAACTGAAATACATTTTCTCACAAATTTGATATGTAAACATGGCCCTAAGAGATCATAGACCAAGGAGAATGGAGATTAGCACAGGAAAGAAGAATATATATTAACAAGGTTTTATACAGCCCTGTAAGAAAAGGGACAGAATTACCAAATACAGAATGTTTTAGCCTCTACTCTGTGGGGCTGTCTGAAAAGAGAAAATAAAAACACATGGATTATACCAAGCCTCACTTCCAGCTCACTGTATACTCACTGGGCTGCTATCTTAATGTACTTCTTTAACAGCTGAACACGCTTGCTGAGTTGAGAGCAAAGACAAATCTCGGTGACCACCCAGAACTGAATTTCATTGAATCTTCTTAAGAACAAGTCCAGATTTGCCGTGGTCTTTCTAAAATTGTGCCTTCCAAAAGTGTGATAGATCAATTCCAGCTAGGAAAGAGAAAACAGTTTGGATTTTTTTTTTAAGTTGCGTTTCTTGGACAGAGAAAAGAGGCTAAGAATGATGAGGTAAGTATCTAGCCTGAAACTTGCTCTGTAGTTTACATTTCTACCTGCATAGATGAGGAGGATTCAGGTTAAAAATCCAGTATAAAATAGTTGAGGAATAGTAAAAGTGTAACTACAGATTATATATAAACAGCTTAATACCTTACAACAAACAAAAGTAATTCAACAAGCAGAACATGCTCAGAAGTCTAACTTTATTTTTCTATTTTGCCTATAAAATTAAGAATGTCTTACATTGTCAAAACTTGTAGGTAGCTTTATTGTAGAATTTTTGAAAATCAAACTTAGAGAAGGTTGTGGAAATAATGCAAAAAACCTAAAATGTATAATTAAATGCTTTCTAATAGATTCTAACCTGCTGAATAGATAGATCCTCATACCTCATGCACACAGTTGAAGAGCTCCCAGTCATAAATTGTCATCTGATGTGCTAAGTCTTTGGAACTCATCAGTTCAAATGTTCCTACTGTACCAGTAGATGGTCCTTCTTGTTCTGGCAATGGCGCCTACAAACAAGAAAATATTATTAAAATATTTTCAGACATGCTAAATCATATGGTTGCTGCTTTCATTCAATTATGTTTCTAACTTTTTTTTAGTGTGACCACCTTCCTAATTGTATTTCTAATAGTAAAACTGAAATTTGCAGTAAAACTGAAATTTGCTTTTAACCACAGGCAGATATTAGGAAATGAGAAGTCCTGTGTAAAATCAATATCCAGTATGCACAGGAGAGTCAGGAAAATTCTGAAAGCTCTTCAGAGACACTGTAAGGAAATAAACCAAACTGTTCTTAGTGTGTTATCTTTAACATTGTTTTAAAAATTGAATCTATAATACACCTAGTGCTAACAAAAGCATGTGTGTTTGTTTAGGAGCACAGATCTTTCCAGAAAAAGTTCTATGTTTCCTTTTTCACATACACAAATAACTAGGCCACCAGCCAAATACTTTCACATATTCCTGATTCTAATGATGAGAATTATACATCTAGCATGCTTCAGAAATATACTGTGATTGCAAGATCTTCTGATCACTTATAAAATATACCTTATACTTTCTCTTTGACAGCACACAAATTTGATGTGCAATTTGTGATTGCAAATTCCTGGCTAGGCAGATTAAAATTATATAAACACAGTCTTATGAGAAAGAACCAAGTACAAAACATTTTTGAATGGTACTTCCATGCCACCCAATAAATAAGATGTGATCTATATTTGACACACAGGTGAAGTATTAAACAGAGACTTAAACCATGGCTTGAGATCCAGTCAGGTTTGAAGTAGTCTGTTGTACATATGGGGGTGAAGTGTTTGAACCAGCGCTGCTGCAATAGTGCCAATGAACCCCTTGCAAACCCGAGGGTGAAGCGCAGAGCTGGCCCTGAAGGCGCAGGTCACCGGTTCTGCTCCCAGGAGAGGGCGGCAGAGCTCACACACAACTTTCCCAACTCCTCACCGTCTTTGTTAACACCTGATGATGGAGCAGCTAATTGTCAACAGGCTCTTTGCTCAGCATAAGCTGTTAGACTGGAGCCTGCCAGTCTAATAGACCATGTTTAGGAGCTGCAAAATAAGAAATGAGCCTACTGAATGAATCCTATTTTATATAAAGGTAATATATTAGCAACAGAAATAAGTCTGATTGGATTATTACATCAAATCACTTTCTCAGTATCACAACATAGTGTGTAGGAGCTTTACTGCTGTATGAATTCTTCCTCTGTACTCTAGGGAAAGCTTTCCTTTCAATTATCATCATCATCATCATCATGCAAACTCACTAAAGATTACTTAACTAAATCATAAACATTATCACCTCACAAGCTTCATCTATGATTTTAAAAAACAGTAGAAAAGTATTCTCTAAAAAAATCCAGGGCAGCCATGAAGATTACAAATAACTGCAGATTGCTTTGAATTTGGATTTGAACAAATACAAAATTTCTTTAATTTATGACATCATATGCAATAAAAGTACAGCAGCTTTGTGTAGAAAATTCTAACTTGTGGAAAACTGTGGAAAGAGAATTGCCTACAGATTGAAAGACATCTTTTTGACATCCCCCATTTGGAGATGAACACAACATAGCTGTTACCATAACAAACACATATTTTCCAAGGCTAGGAAAGAAGCACTTAGATGCAAACTCACAGCATATTTGAAAATTCATCTACCCAGAACAATTTTCACATGGGAATTGCCACATGTAATGTGGATAAATGTTCATGAACATGAAGCAGCCAGAAACTGGAATGTGAAAGGATTAAACTGGGAGGCAGCTAAGGTTGTAACATTTTTTGATTTGTTTATTCCTCTTTGAAAAAATGCAGCTGACGAGAGGTTGTAATTTGCTACGCAGTGCTGAGAACCATTTTTAAGGTGCTGAATGTACTTCCCTAATCTTTACTGAATTCAGTCTAGTTGATGAAAAGTAGCACATTGCAGCCCTGTATCTTCGAGCTCCCTGCAGCACTCTGAGTACTTGATGCATGGTAAATAGCACAGGGAAAAGGCATGGAAAGTCAAGACAATTTCCTGCCAAAGCTATGTGTACACAGACAATGCAGAGCCATATGTAAGTACCCAGCACAGTTGTACTGATGCAACAACCCTGCTTTATAGTGCCATGCCCCATGAGGGTATCTACTTGGCCGGATTAATTAACCTTAAGGGAACACCAGAATTTAATAAGCTGAACAAGAGGTATCTCTGCATGGAACTACATATGCTGGATGTGCATTCCCTGGTTGCTAAATTGAAAGCAACAGCAAAGCATAGATTTTACCATATCCATAAAAGAAATCAGGCATACATACTAAGTGGCTTGTTAAAAGCATACAGGAGGCTGAAACAAGGCTAGGAGTAATAGAGTTCATGCTGACATGACTTGTCGATGACATTTGTTTTTAATGAAATAAAAGGAACAAAAAGTACAGTCAAATCAAACTCTATAAAAGCAGACCCCATGGAGATCATGAGAATGACTGTATAAACTAGTAGTACTTATGAGCAATTCTACCTAAGAAAAAAACAGACTTTCTACCAGGAATATTTTCTGTGGTTCTACTTGGAATTATCTCAGATTTTGACACAGTATTTTGTTGGGATGAAAAACTAAAAAAATAAAAAAGGAATTTACTGCTGGAATCAAATCTCTAGAATGTTTTAATTGGTAATATCTATCTTAGAAAATTATCTCTATGACTTTGAGGAGGTAATTCCGTAATGAAGAATTTCTGCATGTCTTAGTGAAAACACTCAGCTCTTCCTAAATGCTCAGTGTGACAGTGAGGGTACTGGGATCAAGTTCTGTTATGTGGCTCAGATGGATGGATTTCTGGTCTGCTTTAGGGAATTACAACATTAAATTGTTTTATTTGCAGGGTTCATCCTACTGCAGTGTGGCAAGCCCTTTGTCGCCAATGTTTTCACTAGTTTTCACCTAAACTGTGGATAATGCAAAAAGGGCCAGGTGTTCAAATAAACCAAAGCCCTGATGTTCCTGAGCATTGCACACATACATACCAGTGAATCGAACTGATCCCGTGGGCAGGCAAAAAGCCGGCCATTAACGCTGAGAGTGGTGAACACTGAAACATCGTGAGGCTTGAGCACAACCTTTTCTGTAAAATGAAACAAATTTATTACATAGAGAGAGAATTTACAGCAGGATTGATCCACCAGCTGCACAGATCACCCTTCTGGGAACAAATTTTGCCCAGTAACCCAATGTTCAGGATACAGAACAGAAGACAGCAAGATCTTCTTTACTGAAGAAATGTGATAAGCTCAGCCTAAACCAGTCTCCTACAGACACAGAATCCCAGTCCCAAACTGTACTGACAGGTGAAGAAACCTGTGCTGCTATCACTAGAAACTACCTGCAAAAATTAGGGAGTCCATTCAATCACTGCTGAGCTGTAAGTATTTGGAGAGCTGTTCTTAATATAAATTACTCTGGAAGGCAGTAACTGCTCAAGGTGCTGATGGAAATGCATTACAAAATTTCTAAAAGAGCATCACATCACAGGTAAAGAAAAGATAATGAAGTGACTTACAAAACAGTCTCTTCCAGCATATGTTGGTGGTCAGCAAATCTGACAAAAAATTGCTTCAACTACAAAAAATAAAGCTGCCTGGTGTCAGTTCTCAGGAATTGAACCATTTTTGGCAGGCACCACTATTTTAAAAAATGCCTTTCAACATAGCTCTCATTACCTCTGTGTGTCTCCACACAGTCCTACTCAACCAAAGCGCTTGAGCAACACCAATTCTCCAGGAGAATTCATCCTCCAGTTACTCTCACATTTCCACAGCCTAGAGGGGGCCCTGATCCCTGACCCTCTAGGCGGGTCTAAGTTGCACTGGCACTAAGTTGCTCTGTAGTGCTTTGCAAACAGAGCAGCCAGAATGGTAGTGACCACTGCCACAATATTTGCACGGCAGTGTTTTCTGACATTGCTGATTCCTGAGTTTAGCGTCAATTTATCCACACTTACTTTCTATTTCCCCTGTTAAAAAACTCTTACAAGTCTAACAGCGAAGGAAAATCAGGGTAGTTGTGCTGTGCAACATGCAGATACACAAGCTTCTCCATTGGTCCTGTATCCCACATGAGCTGCAGTCTGTGCCTGCAGTAGAAGAAGGACTTCCCTCCCAATTAGGACTTGTGTGGAAGCTAAACATGCACATGGATATAAAACCTTGACTAAACTAATCTTTCAATCCCTTCA
The DNA here is from genome assembly GCA_009812075.1 of Sialia sialis. Classification (NCBI taxonomy): domain Eukaryota; kingdom Metazoa; phylum Chordata; class Aves; order Passeriformes; family Turdidae; genus Sialia; species Sialia sialis. Next base: position 12,357,402 of record VRYO01002782.1, read on the forward strand.
AAAATTCCGCTTTACCGTAACTGAGGGGTATCAAAGATGATGTAAGTACAGTACCTCCTCCCGAACTCATCTTTACTATGATGAGGCCTTCTCCAGAGCCCAGCTTGTCTGCTACTGCACTGATCACTTCCTTCACAGAAGAAGCCACTGGCACCCGGATAGTGGTGTAGGTTTGGTCTATGCAGTACACCTTAAACAGAACTAAAGAACAAAACATTGCACAGTTTATTCCACATGTAAAAACCATGAAAATTATTGACATTTCAGAAACCACTCCTCACAAATGAGATAAAGAAACAATAAATAATACATAGCTCCCCATTCCTCAGATGCTCTACAATTTCTAGTACAGAAATCTCTGATTTCCCAGAGTTTTGGATTTTGGGTTTTCATTGTTGAGTGAGCTGCCTGTGCAGCCATGTGAAAAAAGCAGTTACTGCCTGTCAGGACAGACACAAGAGGATGTCTGCAGTTCATATATGGTTAGTTCCAGCTTTTAACATGGTTATTCTGTTGGTCTGATTTATGCCACCAGCTTTCTCAGCTACATGACCTTGAATTTTGTTACCTTGTTTTTACTGCTATTCATTAGCAAGAGCTGTCCTTTAATATCAAACATGTTGAAGAAGCAGCTGTTTTAGGTGATGAAGTTCCACGAAACAGCTATTAGGAGTACCTTATCGGTAATCTGCAAATTACATTCTGATATACTGCTGTAAATTTTGCCTTAATCTCTTCAGAGAATCAAACAGCAATAGGGCAAACCAGCAGATTTTGATTTTTAGGCTGTGTGCCTAGATTCTTGGATTCTAGATCCATGGTCCATGGCATGATTATCTGCTCCACTTCTACCTTGCAAAGGAACAGCTGAACATGTTAGCTCAAACTACATAGGGAGACAGAGGCTCAAACACGACCTCCAACTTACACTCTTTGCTGCACTGCCATTACCTGCAGTACAGTATCTTATTGGTTCTTCCCTGTTTTGCTCATTCCTTATTTTAAAGGTTTTTACATCTTCCTCTGAGGAAGCAGTGTTTGATAGCACAAGTAACTAAGGGAAAAGACCCGGAGCACCTCTAATCAATAAAGTAGAATAGTGGGTTAGCAAAAGCAGAGAGTTTGTTTCAGGCCAGGCTTCAAAAGTCTAGGTAGGTACATTCATTTATTTTTAGACTTTTTTTTTTTTTTTTTTTTTGAGACAGATAAATTTACATAGATGTCAGTGGCTTAAGAAAACTTAGCAGAGAAGAAACTCACCTTCATCACTGCCCCTGATAGGCTGGCGTTTCTGTGCTCTGTCATCACTTGTGTTGAACAGCTGCAGAAGAACTTTGTGCTGAAAATGAATCATCAAGATTCACATTAATGCAAGAATAAACATGTACACATGAACTATAAGACATCTCTTATCAATGGCAGGAAAAGGAGTAGCAATGCAAAATTTGACAATGTTAAAAGCTATCGCTCAATATAACAATTGAGACATAGCACATATATCCATGATTACTAAAGAGAAGATGCTTATGAATTTTCTGTGCTTAAGATTTCACTTGAGAAAACAGACAAGTAATTTTTTTTACCTTCTTCTGTGATGCTTTAGGTTCTTCAGAACTATAAAGAGGTAAAGCATAGAATACATAATTAAATATTGCCTGGAAGATTTTATGTATAAAATCACCTATAGAACATGGACCACCTGTCAAACTAGCATATCAATATAATCATATTTATGTGTGAAAAGACTAGATGATACCACAGTTAATCTATGACCAAGGCAGAAAAAAAATTATACAAAGTTCATGTAAGCATGAAATAAGCTTCTGTCAATCTCTCAGTGAGGGTATGTTCTTTGCAAGAATGATGTGGAAAAGAGGGCCATAGACATTAATTCAAATAAGCCTGCATGCAAACTTTCAATTTTGTATAATTGAGTGTCATGCACAAAATGGCTTTTTAATAGATATAACCAATAAATTTTCTTCATCAATTTACTGACAAAAAGGGCAGGGGAAGGAAAGAAGCAAAAACTATGCTTACATTTGCTTTACAATTTTCTCCAGCTCTGGAAGTTGCTCCTTTAGTGCTGCAATCATTCTAGTATCATCTGATACAGATACATAAAATTCCTGTAAATGATACAGAACAGTCTTTAAATAACTACAGGGGTAAAGGAGCAGTACTCAGGAGAGAGGATTATGAGATGACATCTGATAGCTTAATGATTATAAAGAATGATAATCTGCATAGAGGAACACATGCTGGGCCCAACCGTCTTTTACTTCTACTTGTTTATCTCCAGCTGATTTAAAGCAAGAGTTATATATGCAGAAGGCAAGCCTGATGAGGCTCCTTAGCTCACTCTGTAACCACTGACTGCTTGTGTAAAACCTGCATTTTCACATTGTCAAGGATAAAGACTAAAAAATCCACAAATAATCTATCATGGTAGGTTTTTTTATTCATTGCTGTTGTAGTCTTTAGGGCTTCATTTTCTCCTGAGTTCCTGACTCCCAGCTAATCTAATCCACTACAGTATCACCTGCTTTTAAACCCTTCTCAAATCTCTTCTGTTACATCTACATAAAACCATACCAAAGAATGATCTTAAACTTCTATCATCTCTATCTTTCCCATGTGGGCTTGTGAGGCGTCAACCATTCTTAAAGTCCCTCCCTATTCCCTTCGGCTAAATCTCAGATTTAGTTTTAAGATCTTTATGACAAGAACTTTCATTCAGCCAATAACATATGGGATTCTGTTCCATAAACACAATATATCATAAGAATGGCAATCAAAATCATTTAACGTGACACTGGCAGTGCGTTCTTATCTTAGAAATCCAAGAATATGGCAGCTACCACAAAGAATATATGAAGACAAAGATTTTAAGTTCCAACAGCTGCAGTACAGCTTTAATTCAAATGGAAAGGACTTTTGCTTCTGCAGAGTGGCAGCCCTCCAGCTCCTTCTTGGCACACCTCAGGCAGGCATAAACAGCCCTCCAGTTCAACCCTTAGAGCTCCTGAACCATTCACAAGAAAAAGCAAGTTCAGCTACTGCTATAACACAAGCAACCCATGCAGTACTTTGAAAGAGATCTGCAACACTATTTTCAGAGGTCCAGAGGCTTGAAATGGTTCAAACACTCTTGTGGTGCCTTTACTGTCTGCAGCCAAACCTGAGAAAACAGTTATAAACGGAAATAAACTTTGCACTTTGGAATGACCTCTTTCATTTCAGTGATACAATGATTCCTTTATACCTCCAAAAAGGCCATTGCTGCTTCATCTTCTTGCAGTAAATCTCCATATAAAGCAGCCCACTGCAGAACCAGTCGAATGACTCGCCTTTTATTGTTGAGAGCATAATCCATTTTCTCCTGCTCTGAACCCTGAGAAGGCTGGGCATGATAGGTGCCACAGTGTCAAGGAAAACATTCAATGATCGAAAATATCAAACCCAGTATGAATTCATGAACAACTGACTTCCAACAAACCACCTTCAGGGTGCTCAAACGTAACTTTCCAATATACTTCTAAATTCTGACATCCACTAGCATAAAAATTTGCAAACTTTTCACATTCATACAGTGAATTTTTTGAAGGATCACAGTTCCACTACAGAGATGGTTGCTGTAGGAGAAAAACCAAGTATGATACTTGGAATAACAAAGAGGATTAACCATGGAGACTGAAGAAGGATACTTCTCCTTGTTCCTCTTTGGAAAAAGTTGAAGAAAAAGAAAAATGTCACTTTGTGTTTATTGACAATTCCAATTTTGCATTTGCGAGGAAGACTACTAGAACAAACTACCAGTGTTATTCCTTTTGTTTACACAAGTTATTGCGAGTCAAGATGAACCTCAGTCCCATTAAGGGAGGGGGACTTTGACACTTACAGTCTAAAGTGACTACAAAAGCACAGGGTAAAATAATAAATTTTGCAGTAGACATTTCCATCATGTCAAATAAAGTATACTTAGGACACAATACTCTGTGAAAGTTATTTTGTGATGAACAGTAAGAAAAAATGGGAAACATTTCACTGACATTTTTAAAGGCAAAGTGTCAACAAATAGCTAAAAGGCCAAAAGTAACATTCAGTGAAAGGAAAAAACAAGAAAGAAAGTAAAGGCACAATGGGTAATAAATTGGAATAATTTGAGCCTTTAACTTGTGTGAAAATGAAGTATCCCCAGAAGAAACAGAATATGATCATTTGTGTGCCTATTTCTCACTGAAAAAAGGTTAACAATATTTATTCAAACTGTTCCAAATAAACTAGCAGCTGAGTGGGAAGTAAGCACACAATGAGTGCAGTTACACCTTCAACTTTGCTTCCCAGTTATGAGAATTCTGATTCTGGACTGCTATGAGTAATGCTATTCCCAATTACATAGTAACATGTTAACTTTAAAATACTGACACTCTCTCTCCCAGCCATGTCCAGCATCCTTGCATCCTTTCAAGATGCACTTTCAGTTGCTGTACCAAAATATTTTCAAAAATTAATTTGAAAATAAAAATATTAATGAGGTAAAATTATATAAGATATTTATTCTAAGCTTCTCATTTAGAAAAATTTTTCTAACACTACTAATAAAATGCAACGGGGAAAAGTACCTGTTAAATCACACTTCGAAATGATCCTGCTGCCCAAAGCCCCTGCAGAGATTTGACATTCTACCAGGTTACTGGGGCACTCATTTGACTGACAAACTTTTGGAAATCTGTATTTTAATTTAATTTGAAAAGATTTAAAATTAGTAGAGAACTGAATATGACAGTATAATTAAGGCAGAAAGCAAGTCAGAAGTTCCTATGAAGTAAATAATTCAAAGTCTTGGGGAGCAAGTTTAATATTCTACTGAGTCATTTTTCTCATGCCATATTTACCTTTCAAACACTATAATTATTTAATATATTTTTACTTTCTTATTAACTGACTCATCACAGGCACTGGTAATTTTTCTGCATTTTTACTGCTCATTTATATTGATTCCTCTTTTATTAACATTATCACAGGGTAAGTCAATGAAGGGTTCTCACATTTTCATGTGATCTTCAAGATGCAGCTTCACTACAGACTGCAGTCAGAAATAAACTGTGACGTATACTTGCAACAAGTTTCAGATAACTGCAAAATATTTATCAACACTAACATGGTTAGAGCTCAATATATACATATGTTTCTAATTTTCTCTAGCATATGCTAAGAAATTGAAGCCATTCTGAAGGCTGTTCTTCCCTGCAGAGGAAGACTCAGCTGTGTCAGGAGCTGTTCAAGATCATTGCTACAACAGAATGCAAACTTTTTTGGTGGCACAATGGTAAAGGACTTTAGCAAAACACTCTTAGAGAAAAGTGCTACAGAGAGCAAAAGAGGAGTTTATACTTTCTATTTAGACAGTGATCCTTTAAAGGTGCACCCCTGCAAACACAAGCTCAGACACCTGCACTAACTGAAGTGCACTTTTGGAGTTGCTGCTCTATTTCAGGTTTTGTTTCAGGCCTTCTCCTGTCTCGCTCTGACAAGCTGTAGCTCTGAGAATTTGTCTGTGAAGAAATGAGAAACAGGGGCCTTGATCCAACACACAGGACTTATATCCTGATCCAGGACAGAGGAGCATTGTCCTTTGCTTCCCAATAAAACAGAAGTGATTTTTAAAAAATATTGCAGGATCTATATTCTTTAATGACTGAAAAAGACTTGGTCTGCCAAAGGACAGCACAGAATAAGCATGGAATCCACAGCAAGCAATCATGTTACTTAAATGAAATGGTGCACCTGTCCATTCCTTTCAGGATTAAAATAACTTACAAATGACTGCCGTAAAAGAAGTGAAAACCCAAATAATTTATACCCTGTACTATGCTTGAAAGCACTTCAGTGGTCTAGCTCTACTCGTACTAGCATGCTGCCAGCTAAAATAGTATCCTAAGTGGGTGTAGGAAAATAGACTTGTTTTGATTCAAAATTGGGAGCTGAAGCAAAAAGTCGCCATCTGAATCACCTTTCTTCTTTTTCTGTTTTAATTTCCTCATTGAGCATAACTAATCTCTCCTTAGTCTCACAGCACTGGGGAACACTTTTGTCGCATGATTTTGCTCCAAAAAGATGAGCTTTGTTAGGAACCTTTCAACTCTAACAATAAATTTCAATGGTACAATCAACAAAGCCACAGTTAGCTGTTCCATATTCAGAATGGACCAAATAAATAATAATTCAGCTCCAGGAAAAGCTAACACTAAAGCACTAGGATACCAGTTACTTCCAGCTCCTCTCTGAAAAGAATTAACATGTTGCGTGCCATGACCCACTGAAGACCATGGTCTTAGCATCCTCTCCAGAACAGACTTCATCTCAAGTGAGAATTTATCCTTAAGCATGATTATCCTTAACTCTGATTATCAGAAAAGCTTTTCCTCTATAAAGAGTGAGGTAAATTTTGCTTATGGGTCTGATTTTCCCAGTTATTTTATAGAGGCATTCATTTATAACTGAGGATAGAAAAGCCTGACTCTCAAATGGGCTGACTGAACAATATGAGCTAAATGAATCAGGACAAAACCCCCCAAACATTAAAAGTGCTCGCCCTTCTTCCCCTTTCACTGCTGTCAGCAACATCATTTCATAATACTTTTGATATCCAAAACAATGTGATTTTGGAAAATGTGTTTGTTTCAGGTATGTGGACAATCTTCTACAGACCAGTTTCATGGGTCCAAAGGTTTTCAAAACAATTACTCTCCTCACTAGAAGCAACACAAATGGATTCTCAAGCTTGCCAGACAAGGACACAAAGCTCTATTTTGTGGCTTCAGGAGGTGAGTTTTCCCAGATGTCACTCGCGCCACTGAGCTTGAAGGAAAGCGCTTTCACACCATTGCAATTCTAAACAAATAAATAGGGAGCTGAAGTTATTATACCCCTGTCAGAATTCTATAAAACAGAAAACATTATATGTTTCTTTAATGTTCCCAGTCACTTGATAGCTTCAAGTCACTGTGCAGAAGGAAAACTCTTAATGTCTGACAGCTCCCCAAACTAAATAACCTGCCAGTAACTAACAGATGGACATTTCAAAGACACCTGTGAAACATGCAGAGTACAAGCATCACCCCCAGCTCTCAATGCTCTCCACTATTAAGATTTCATCTTCTAGTATTCACATCCAATTGAAATTTCTTGTAGTTTGTTTGCACTTTCTATACACTACTATTACAGATTATTACTACTTTCTCATAACAATTAGGACAGCACCCAGGAGCTACTTACCCATTAATCTACAAGTTCAGTCAGCCTCTTGCTAGAGGCAGTTTGAAGCTTGAAATCTGTAAAGTGGACCATTGAAATCACCAAGACAGAACTATCCCAGTTAAAATACAGATGCTGTAGTTCAGCAAAACCCAAGAAAGACAGGAAGCATACAGTAAGAGTAACCCAAACTTTTATGTAATTTCACTCATTTGGTGGAGGGATAGTACATTTATTTCCTTTGGAACAGTTATCAGCACAGGAAATATACAGTTTTCATGAGCTGTACTATATCTCGTCATGGGTTATTCACTATAATTTCAGAGTCGTCGAGCTATGGACAGCTGCTAGTCAGACACTGAGAATCTACTCACAAGGCACAGCCTCCATGGAAGTGATGTACATCTTGAGAGAAGGAAGCTTCACTTTCGTCACTGATAGATATAGTAGCTAAAGAGACTTTTTTCTTAAAAAAGGATATTGTGCCATCAAGGCTGGGCAGAGCTGACTATTTGGCATAAAAACACAGTGCATCATAATAAAATCATTTAAAACACAATCTGCGGGGAAAAAAAAGAAAGAAAATTATCAATTAAGCCTCTGCAAACAGCTTGAGGATTTCAAGGATGAGGTTTTTTTCACCTGAACTATATTATTAGCCCTCTGCAAAAAACAGAGTGGTCTTTTTACACTTTCTTTGTAGGCATTAGGTACAAAAAAGGGTAATGAGCAAATATGACCTAAAATATGAAGATTTTAGTCTTGTCTACATGAATTTTATTGCATTTATGTTAACAGGCATTTGCCAGTGTCAAAGAGTCTGGCACAAAAAAGCCCTACATCTGTGCTAAAGTGAAATGTTTGGATCTACTTCTCTACAAGTGTGGAATTCTACGCAAGGAAGTATTCGGCCTTTCACACCTGGGTAGCTAACAAGAGCTGTAACATCTGGCTTTAGGAGTTAAAATAACAGGCAGCACACTTAGTATATCCTGCAAAGGAGAAGGCAAATAATTTCATCCTTTGCTGATTTCCTAGTAGTGAGTAGAATGTCTTAAAAGAGATAAATGGACAGTCAAATTTCTGGGCTTATTTTGATTCAGAAGTATCACAGCTGCTACAATTATATTAGCACGTATATGAACAATATGACTGACATTTTCTCTGGGAAAACCCAGCAAGATATTTTTTCTGTTAAAATGACCTGTGGTAGAGCTGCTATAAATCCCAGTTTGTCTTATCTTTGTATTTGTGACAACAAGAAGGATTTATAAAGCTTGGCTGCAGAGGCCAGAATGAGTTTGGCAGGGTTGTATGGAATCACTGAGAAACAGTGAACACGATACCCCAGAGTGTCATTTCTACAGTGCAACTTTTCAGATAACAGAAACATTTATGGACACTGTAAGGGATGGCAGACCAAATATGAAAATAACTGTTCAAAATAATATTACGTTATTTCTTTCACTTGTATAATTCCTATATGAAAGTATCTCTCAGTTAACAAAACTCACCTCTGGAAGGGCAGTACTTTTTATTGCAATAGCTGGAGCAAACTGATTTTTAAATACTCTTAAATTAAAGGAATGCATAAACAAAAAATTCAGTTTTCCAGCATTCTATGATCCTATACCCTAAAAATAACTTTATGAATTGTGACACATTATACTGTATTGGGATAGGTACAATCTTGTCACATTACATTTTGGCAAAAAGTTCAAAAATATTTTTTAAATAATTTGTTTTTGAAAAATATATATAATACAAGCATACTGAGGATGGCAAACTTGTGATTATATGGCTGCAAGCCTGAAGAACAATATTCTGCTTGTAATTCTAGTAAACACGTATCTATGAAAAGGATCCCTTTTCTTGTGTCTTTAAAGCATGCACTTGAAAAGGATTTCTGTAATTTTTCTATTATTCCATCATTTATGGACCATTGTACAAGGTTTCTCCAATACTATGAGGCCAATAAAAGATTAACTGGATTTAAGAATATTTTTGAATATATACTTAGTAGACATCTGTAGTGCAATAAGAACCTGCAGAAGCAATGTTATGTAGTTTATGTCTATGCATTACTTTATGAAAATTATGAGGATTTTTTTGTCTGACTCTTCAAAAATTAAAACACTTACTAAAATGTAAGTCTGAAAATATGCATATCCCTAGATGTAAATTCTCTGTTCTCTTTACATTAATGAAAAGCAGCCCAGTAAGTGCAGATGGAGCAACCTGCATTCTTGGGACTCGGCTCATGCTGTGCTGAATTTTTCTCCTTTGAGTAACAATTATTTTTTCTCTGCACATGGGAAAGTTTCACAAACACAAAATTCAAACTGTGATACTTTAACTGTGATATAAAGATTTGAGAACGCTTATACTAGCACCATTTAATGTCTGGAGGTATCAAGCTATTTCACAGTATTAAAGTGACCTCCAGAACAAGAAGTACTATTACTAATGGGGTGCTCTGTCCAGGCCTTATGGTTGTGCCTAATTGAAGTTGCAACTGCTGGTCTGGCACCTTGGAGGATTTTGCTGTTCTACTATGACCTTAAAGTACAAATACAATAGAGCAGGCTTGGAAAAGTGGATTGCTATTTTTAATTCTGGCTTTCCTCAATTCTCTAGGGGTTGTTTCAGAACAGTAGACAGTTGTGGGAAAAACTGTGTGCTTTTCAAAGCATCACATTGCAGTGATCCCCCAGCAAATCCATCTTATGTGGTAATAATAAAACAGCTTCTGCCATGTAGATACCTGTTGCTTCATTTAAAGTTGCTTCAAGGCGCATAGTTTCTAGAAAGTGCTCTAAAATTTTCTCTGGGGTTCCTGACATCACAATATACCTGAGGGAGGGAAAGGAGCAGTTAGCATCTCATAGCCAAAAGAGCTAATCAAGAAATGACTGTGTACCAGCAAGAAGATCAGGGCTGCTGTGCTGCTGTGTGCCAAACACCTGCTCTTACCAGAATCTCTGTGTGCTCAGGTTAAAATCATTCACAATCTTTGCTGGCTTATCCCCTGTAAACCTAGGAGCAGCTCCTAATTCTCCACCCTGCCAAGGGATGAGAGACAGTCCCCTCCTCACACAAGTACTTCAGTATAACATCACCACGGTTACAACACAGTCAGATGAGCTGCAATGGTCCAAACTCAGAGAAAGACAAGCAGAAATGCTCCTCCACTTAGAATTAATATCTCAGTAACAACAGAAACTGGTAGTCATTAAAGGCTCTTAACAGGCTCATTATGAGCCTGAAATAAGAACTAGTGTGTATCAGTGTCAGAGCAAGGAAATGATTTCCTTCAGCATCACTAACAGAATTTGGTCTGGGAAGGTGGGGGCAGATATGGAATAGCATATATCTTCAAATTTGTGCAATGTCTTGCATAGCTAAAGTAGGTGCTTCTAGTCCATCAACTGAGGATTGTACCATTTCCTGGAATTAATTTAGTGAGGTGAGACAGCTAGTGCAACAGCCAGGTTTTTCTGCTTCATGCAAGGTTTTAAGTACCAGCAGAATATCACATGATATTGGAAAACTTGTCCTATCATCTTTTTTTTCTCTTTCCTCACAGATCATATATTTTTATATTTCTCTCAATTTTTTCAATCTTTGCATCTTTTTCTTCTTTTCTTCTTCTTCTTTTTCCTTTTTCTTTCTGGAATTCAACTGATAAAGTATGAAACTTAAAAAAATAAAAGAAAAAAAAGAAAGAAAAAAATCCCTGAGAAGTGAAGATACTCTGCTCCTGCTGAGAAATAAGTGGTGGAGCTGAGCTCCTGGGAGCTCCTCCTCACTTTGAGCACTGACCGTCACAGTTCTTTTACCTGCCAACCTCTTTGGAAGAACTGTATTGATGTCCCAAGAACACAAACACTTGTTAAGCCAGTGCACATTCTCACAGAGATACTAACCAAGTATCTAAGTGAGTGAACCAGAGAAATCACAGGTTGCTGTACTCTGAATATGAAAGTGAAAATGAACAGTGAAGTGACTTGCAGGGCTGCTGAATTCATCCTGCACGAGTGTGATCACCCATAAAGAGTTAGATCTTGGGAGTGGTAACTTCAGAGCCAGTCCTCCCAAGCGAAACTGTCACTGTTTGAAAGCATAGCTCAGGGAGCTGTCTAGGAGCTCTGTCTCCTCTGTAGAGGAGGCAGTGGAAGCCAAATTGCAACCAAAAGGATCTGCTCCCAAAGTGAAGTTTGCCCCAAGGCCAAGATGAGAAAATTAATTTCTTCCTGAAAAGAGGTGCCTGTTAAACTTCTCTTTTGGGCAGTCATTTTCAAAAGTACTGATCAACCAACACTCAACATCCCAGTAACACAATCTGGAAACCAAGAAATATTGGTAATTTTGGTTTGGAATCTCAAACATAAATGTAGCCAATTACTCTACTTACTAAGAAAAGAAATGTCATCCTCAAACCCAGTGAACTCACTTTGAAGTGACAGACACTGCCAACACAGTATGAAAAAAGTAATCCCCCAGACAGTGAACCTTCAGGGTAACTTCCTCTTTTGGGTAACTTATGTCTATTGGTCATAGAAATCAGCAAAAGCTCTTGCTGGCACATTTATAGTAGCCAAAACCTGACCAAATGAGTGGAATATTTATAGAAATGAAATTCTGAGCTTTATATGAAAATATTCCTGGTATGTAATACAGCCTAACTTAACCATTTACAATTTACCACAGATATCTCTGTCCACTTTTATCAAATTCTGGGGGAAAGAAATAAAAAAAAAAGAAAAAGCCAAAAACACAAGTAATGCTGGTGCAAAGAGCTTGCAAAGAAGGCAGTGTTTCAAAATGTTCAAATGGAACTTTCACTTTTGGAAGCATGAAAAACATCTCAGACCCAAGAAAATGGATTTAAATCTATGACCAAGTTGCTGTGCATTGCAGTTGCTGATGTAAATCCACTGGCTACAGTCAAGTTCCCCTCATGTAGACAAAGAAAAACTTGTGCAAGAGTACATAGTTACCTGGTAGTACAGATTGTTTTTCTAGATCTTTTAAGAGATCAAGTGAAAAATGAAATAGAAGTTCCTGAAAGATGTGAAATGTGTATATTAAATGCAAGAAATGGTTTATTCAACCTTCACAGATCTTTATAAACCTTTGCATTCAGTCATGCACATAAAATAAGAATGTGAAACCCCAGATGAGATAAAAACTGTACCCAAAGTATTGCTCAATAAACTGGCTCTTTTTTGAGAGAAAGTGAGTTCAGGGTAAAAGATTCAAAACTTGTCGAAATTGTTTGAATGCTTCTGAAGCAAATTGTGTATCCATTTGCAAATAACACATTTACAAAGCCTTTAGGGGTTTTGTCAACATTAGGAATGATAATAGACTCACTCTACTCTTATCACAGTAGTATCCAAACAGAACTGTACTTTTTCCCTTTCAGTAAGAAAGGAAAATATAGTTAATATTGTTATTACAGTGCTAAACTATTCTGTAAGATAAGCTCTGCAACTTTCATTGCATGAGATCTTTGTTTTGTATATAAATTTGTGCATAGCAAACTCTTATTTGCATATAAAAATATACATACTTAACAATAAAACAAAGTATTTTCCTCACGTGTTTTCCACAGTAACTCAGATTTATAAGGTTTCCTCAATCTCCATGCTTAGTCTATTTGGAAGCTATACTTGAGGTAAGTATTTACACTGAGATCTTCAGGGAATTGTTGTGTACAAACATAGAGCTGATATGCTGCTAGAAATTGATCTGTTATTGAATATGGGGCATGTGGTGATGACTAAAAAAAGAAAATTTTATATGCTATGCACGGCAATCTTCCATCAAAAGGGAATATGCTATTGTTTGGATAATAGTACCATTTATAAAGGTTAATAATTGTCTGACATTTGCACTACTGAATGAGAACATACTTGTGCTGTGGCTGTGAATTTCCTTGATTAGAAATTCTGTTTCCTGCTGGGATCTTCTCCAACACCAAGACATCTTGGCCGTGTTCTTTGAGTCTTACTGTATTTGCTTCCACATCCTGCAAGACAATTTATTTTTAATAAATGTGATTGCACCTGATTTGGGTGATTAGTTACTCTAACAAACTGCATGACTTTCAAACACAAAAGACTGGGGTTGGTTCTGTCCCCCTGTATTTATCTCTCTTTATTCTGTTTTCCTCACAGGCAGTATCATGAAGGAAGCAATGGCACCGAGGCAAGAAGCAGAGAATTGTGGGAGACACTAAAGCAAGAACTATGTTAAAAATCTCCATTTTATGGAGATGTCAATTTAAAAAAAAATCCTGAAAAACAGTCTCTCCACAACTTCCATATGTAATCTAATCTAATCTCTATCCTCACTTACATACAAACTCTATTTGCTACAATCTGACTCTTCTCTAAAATAAAATAATTTTTTAAAAAAGAAAATAGTATTTAAGAATAGGAGGTCTTAACTCAGTAAACTGCTCATTTTCTACTACCAGTTCAGTCATAGTAGAAAAATAAGAAGTTAAGTATAATGTGCATTCAAAAGCACAGATAAAAATAAGTAAGACCATGGACTTGGATCTTGTTTGAAGTATAGACCAAAGCTTAATCACTTATAATTCTCCACAGCCAATACAAGCTTACTGCCAAAGGGATCCTCATTATCTTTTGTACCAGTAACCACAAATAATTTTACCACAAATAATTTTACTAGAGAGGTACCCTTTCTGGACTGGTTTTATTGCTGCAGTTCTGGGCATATATAGGATAAAATACAGGATGATACTAGTTTTACTAGTATCTTTGACTTCCTTTACTATGAATGACCACAAAATAGTCTGAAATTACAGAATTACAGTTGGACTTTGGAATACATTTACCCCAAAATGAATAACTGCAAATTTAGTCAGGGAATATTTTTCTAGAGTTCTCTGATAGACATCTGTGTAAAGACATCTGTAAGTTACTCTATTTGCCATTTGATTCTGTCTTGAAACTCTTGAATTCAATGTACTGGACACTGACCTATGTGGGAGAAGGAATGATCTTGATTTTTTTTAATATTTGGACAGAATATCACCAAGAAATCCTGGGCAGCATAAGGAAAAAAGCAGGGCAAATGCTAGATTACAGAACGTGAGTGACAAAAAGATTCCATTTAGTTGCATTTTCATGTTTGAGCTGGGAACTGAGAGAGGAAAGGTGATGAACATATTCTTTACCTGACCTTCTAAATTGTTACATCTCTGTTACACAATTAGGCACACTACAAGCAAGGTTTTTAATATTAATATATGCATAGAAATCAGAAAATTGCAAGTTTTGATATTACACTGTGAGGGCAGCCCTTCCCACTCTTACCCTAAGGATCCTGTTGAAGTCCTCCTTATCTACTCTCAAGAAGTGGCAGTTGTCTTCCCGCAGAACAATGGAGGCTGCTCTGGGAGCATCATTCACGAGTGCCAACTTGCCAAAATCATCTCCTTCATGCAGAGTACATACCACACCCTGCACAGAGCAAAACATTTACATGCAGAAACCCATCATTACTCTGGATTCTATTGAAAGTCCTTGTGCAAACACTGGACTTCACAATCAAACACCAAAACAAATCTATTTGGCAGGAAATCAACAGCCAAAATAATGACTAGGAAACAATACTTGATAGCTGGTTATTACTATTACTAAAGAGAGGCAAGAACAGAAAAGAATCAGTTTGTTCTCTGAAATTGCATTCAGCTTGAAGGACTCTTCTCAGCCTGATGAAGACAGAAAGTTGTCGACTCTTTTTTTGTATTTATAAAGGCTCTAAAAATAAAATCAAGTTTGCAGAAGTAACACAGAACTAACAACGCATCTCCAGCTGTTGCACATCAGCAGTGCTCCATTTCCTCCAGTTTACAGTAAAGAGGATCTGGCCCACCCAGTGATGTAAAAAAAAAGGCTAAATATGTGTTACTTAGGAACAGACTTAGCACCAGGGACCCTGTGCTAGATTTTGGTGAAATGCTTTGTTTTCAAATGGAGGATTCTCAGTTGCTGAACGAGAAACCAATAAAGAAGTAAGGTTCTTAAAGGCTCAAGGGATTCCTGTGTACCAAGATCTACGTTTTTGCCTTGAAAAATCTCTCTCATAAAGAGGGAATTTAATAAAGATGCTTTTTGGTCTATGGCTTAACTAAAATGAATATCTGGCATAAATTTGGAATAAGTTCATCCAACCTGAGAACCACCAGTCATAAAGCAGTATTTTTGTCAGACATGCATGAGAACAGTTTGTCATCCAAACGCATGACAACATGGTGGTAAAGGGATGGGGCAAAACTCCCATGAGACAGAAGTCTGGCACTTCGCCAAATTCCAGCAAATTACTTTGTCCTAAAGATATTGATGTAACTGCAATGGATTATATTCAGAAACTGTGTAATATATCCCAAAATTATAGAGCAATCTACTGGAAGTATAATCAGTGAAACCACTGGATCATTTCTTAATAAAATTACAATCTATTTGTTTTGTCAGACAAGGCAATTTTTCTCTAAATTAAACTGTTTCCTTCAAAGTTTACTCTAACAATTTCAATAATAACAATCATATAAAATAGCTTCTGAAAAATTACCTTGCCGTAAATGACTACGTTTACTGATCCCTTTAGGATTATGTACCAAGAAGTACCTTCTTCTCCCTGATTAAATACTAGAAGAGAGAGAAAAGATTTTATGGTTAGAATATAGTTATTCAAAATATGGCCAGATTCTGCACTCAATAAAATTCAAAGTAACTCTACAGGTAACTCTCTCATATAATGTCTACCTTAAAAAAGGGCATATGATGATTTTAAAAGCAATTGCCTTCATAATTTAGAAGAAAAAAGAATTCGTACTCATATAGCAGTTATTTTATTACACTGATGTGAAAGTTGCTTTTGTTCCAACAACTTTTTACCAATATGTCAGGCTATCAATTACTAATTAGCACACAGGTTGGATCCCACTAGTAGCACCACGTTGTAACCTAGTTCTCCAGTGACTGTGAATTTAATATGCATTTGCTAATATATCTCAGTATTAACATGTCTGAGAAACTTACCATTTAAAATCCTTTATTTTATGCAGGAAGGTTTTATTTTACAGTATTATATTAAAATGCATTTTAAATATAGATTGGTCAAATCTAAAGTTCTAGATGAAAACACACCCAAATTGTAGGTGATACATACACTCAACCAAGGGTACAGAATTAATTTTAGTACTGTCCCCACATTTGGCAACAGTCTAAGCTAACATTATTACTCTAGATTTTAAACATGAAGTAACAATCAGATCTGAAGGATGCATCCAAGTTTTGCTCTTGTAATTTAAACATTATGAATTTAAATGTTCATAGCACAGGTAAGAAAGAAATCTGACAGGACTCCATCTACTTACAGACTGTTCCTGCTTTGGGATGTGACTCAAAAATGAGGACACCTGCTAATTCTCGTTTTACCTTAAAATAAAGAGAGAAATTATAGTTATTATACGTATCATTCCTCTTGGTGATGAGGTCACATAATACAGCCCTGCTGTACTTTCCTTCCCTCTGCATCATTGATCAGTCATTGGTCTGCTTCACTTAATTTCCTAATTCCTATCGACTGGCTTTACAGAGCTACATTTCCTGGCTCCAAATGGCTCAGAGAAGGGCATCTTTAAGATACGAGTCTCCACAACTTTCTTTGTACACACACATGTGAAATGATCATCAACAAGTAACAACACTTGAAGAAAGTTTCAAATGATAGTAGTTAATTTGTTACAGGAGATAGCTAGCAATTGTCAATTACTCCATGGAAATGTTCCTGCTCTCTCCTGAGAAATCTGGTTCAGACTGATGTAAATCTATCTGCTTCTGCTGTGTCAAGCTGAGAGGCACAGCCATCTGGGACTTGCTGAGTCTCCTCCCTTCCCAGGCAACGCATCCAGCTCACCACTTCTTCCAGGAACTGGAGAATGTGATACTGCCCTTGGTGTCAGCTGGCTCCTTGCTGGGTTTATTTTGCCCTTGGTGTGATGAGCTCTGACTGACTGGGCAGCTGTCTCTAGTGAGACACTGCTTACAAATGATTTTTGACACTGTAAAACTGTGTTACTGCCACAAAACAGCAGTAGCACTGGGAATCTCGTATGATCCTGAGCTCTTCTGTGTGCTTTAGGTTTCTCTTCCTACAACCACAAGTCTCCAAGGACTTAGAGGCCAATTTCCAAGCAGCGGGATTAATGTATTCCAAGAATGACAGCTGGTGACAAGCCATTTTGCAGAGGTACTACCTACTTCAGTAGGTACTATCTACTTCAGTGTAACTTAACTGTGCCAAACAAAGATCAAAAGGCGGCTTCAATATGTATTAACTGCAGTATTTTCACACCACTATCTTGTTTGTTTAAATTAAAAAAAAATAAAAATGTAGGCCACGAAGAAAGACTTGGGAAGAAACTCTCAAATTATGGGCACAATCCAGACGAAAATTTGATGGCTGCATCTCCTAAGATAGGTGGAAAAAATTAGGCACTGATGAACTTAAAGGCCAACCTTAGTGCCTAGGCACCAAGTACAACCATTCCACATCAGCCACCTCTCCTAGAACTCTTTCCTGACAATCAGAGGAAAGCACTCCCTTTTTGCAGCCTGGAGATAAATAGAGGTGTTTGGACCTGTTTCTTTTAGTACATTGACTAGTGAACACTCTCAGAGGTCTATGATTTCTCTAACACTAAGCTCACCAAACTCCTTTATGACTTCTGCTAAAAGGCAATGGTACTTTCATAAGGCCACAAAATACAACCTCATTAGCACTGTTCTGCACATAGCAGAGAGCATTCCTATCCATTTATCCATCAGATGTCTTCTCAGTTGATTCAATCATTGGCCTTTGCAGTGAATGAATCCACTTGATGAAGCCCAAAGTTTGACTCGCTTTTAACACTGTATTATATAATTGTTTTTCATTCGTACGTTAACTTCATAGGCTTCTCTAGTAGGAATTAGTTCATCGCTATGAGACTTAAGCTTTACCTGTTTTACTTTCTACTGCTTTTGGCATATCTAGAAAACTTTTTACTTTAGGAATTATTCCTTATCTAAAATAAATTAAACATTCCATTTCCTTTTAAGTTGATTGGTCATTAATCTTCTGGTTCATAGAAGCAGTGCTGTCTGTTGCTCCTCTGAAGATTCCTCTAAGCTAGTCATGGTTTCTGTCTTCTGCTTTAGTTCATGATACATGTAATAAGCTAGATTCTTACTAAAAACATGGAATCATCTGTACTTCAAAATGCCAAGAATTTTTTGCACTTTGTATCACCTGCCATACTTGTTGCATGTGGTACTTGCTGTGATGTCTGACTTCAAGCATGATTTTCTTCTGAGCTGAAAATATTTTGTGCTTCCAATTTTTTTATTCTGAGTTACACCCGCAGTATTGAGAATTTTATCCGCTGCCTCTCAATATGTATCTCCCCTGGGTAGTTTCTGTTGTTTAACTTTTAAAGGATCATTTCTGGATCTTAAAGCTGTCTTTAATTACTTTTTTCTCTACATTCCAGGGACTTTTAAGGCTTTTGGATGTCTGTTCCAATGTTGAGGAACACATCTAATGCAGGTAACTGCAGGTACCTCGGTCTGCAAGCTGCAGTTTATCTGCAGATTGAGCTCTGTGTGGGAGCCCAGAGGGTCAAGAGGCCACGGACTGCCAACCATCTTCACAGCAAATGGCACAAGCAGCATCAGCCAGATGAATGGGCACAGCAGCAGCACAGGACATGGGAAAAAGAGTGAGACTTGCAAATGCTTGGATGGTGACAGGATAAAAGCCCAGGGGTCTCTCCTCAGAGGCACCAGCTTGAGCAGTTTCTGTGTCACTACACTGTGAATAAATTGCTTCATGGAGCAAGACATACAAGGCTCTGCTATGGGAAACCAGGGCTGGAAACAGCCAGGAAGCCTGGTCTGGCTGTGTGAGTGGGGGATGTGCAGGAGTCCAGCAGGACCTGCCAGGTCACTGCCTGCTGCGAAGGGGCTCCAGCCCCAGCAGTGACAGTCTCTGGTGTTGGGAGTATGACTGCCAGAGTCTCACAGATGGTCAAAATGGAAACTTTCCTTAACACCTATGTAATTCAGATACCAACTCCGAATGCCTACTTTTTTTGAGAAACTTTGTTCAGGTTTTTGTATGTTTGCATTGAGTACTTTCTGTAATGCAGCTTCATAATTAGCTTCATCTGTCCAAATTAACTGAGAATGACTGAAAATAACAAGATTCTGAAGAAGGTATCCTCAAATTCAGATCTACTTTCTGACTGGTTTCCTTTTTGTGAATGCATCCACATCTTATTGCTACCAACTAAAGTGCTATTTAGCTTGTTTCAGTTGTTTACACAGTGTATCAGTGATGGTGAGACTTTAAATAGATGCATTCTCCTGTCCATTCCATTTATCCTTGGTTCTCTGTGCTGCTCTTGACCACTTCAGAAAGAAAGTGTCTGATGAGCTTTCTTTCACTCAGTGACCAAACTCCAACCAGAAAGCACTGCACAGTGCACCTTTCTCCATAGTGCAATTCCTCTAACTTGGTTCAAGCCAAGACTCCTTATAGAAATCAATTCTGCAAAATTCAGTAGCCACCAGTATTTTCATTTACACATGGATAGTGACCCAGACAGGGGCACCTGTGCCAAGTGAGGGAGACAGGGGCTGTGCAGAAATACATGAAGAGAATTATATCTGATATCTAACAGACAACATACATAGTGCACCTGCACAGTGCTTGGGTGATTCTCACAGATGGAATAAATTCTTTGCATGGAAAGTATAAATGAAAATGGTTACAGGCTCTCCAACTTCAATAAAGTCAGAAGTAAAAACTGAGCCTCCCTTTTGGTGATAAGTTAAGATGTTTTAAAATTACTTACTGTGGTAGAAAGATGAGATAAGGCCTTTATGTGGAGAAGTTCTTCATATATAAATTCTAAGTCATCTACAGTTCTCTGGCCAGGGCTATAGAGAGAAGATTAAAGGGATAACTAAATGCAATAAATGCCCAAATAAATACTTCACAGAAGGACAGAACACTCTCTACTGAAGGGTACATCCTCACTAAACAGGGACTGAATGATGTTTCTGGCAGAGGGATTGAAACACACAAAGGATGGAAGCTCTGTGAATGCTACCTGAATGACACTGAGCAGCAGCCATGGCAACCACCTTAGAGAGATCCTGATTAGGCAGCTTTTCTGATTAAATCAAGAGTTCTATATATGTATAAAATGGTCACGTAAATCGAAATGGGATATAAAGATTTGTTCCTTTCAAAAGGACTCTTGAGTGTGGGGCACGCACTATTTTTCACATGCAGCACTAATTAGTTGTAGCAAACACAGTAGTAGTGGTTTGTAAAGGAGTGTGTGAACTTCTGCTGAACAAATTGGAGATGCAGCAGTGCATCTTGGAGGACAGCTAGCAACTGCTCTACAGTTAATGCTGAGTGCTGCTGTTTAGCCACAAAGGTAAATAAGAACCACTCAGGAGTTTCAGCTTCTCTGACTGAAAAATATAAGAAGCTGCCATTACTAAAAAACATGCCTTGATGAAGGAATAATTCTTCTCTAGCACAAGGAGTAGTAAGGAGGCTGGCACTGTGGCTGAAATAATTGCATTTCTGTAACCTAAACAAAATTTTCAGATTGCTAAGAAGAACACAAATACTGTGAGGAATAAAGAAGAACACAAATACTGTGAGGACTGCAGTGTGTCAGAGGTGCTTTGGAGGACCTAATAAACAGCACACAGGAGAAGTTGTGGGAGCTTGTGGGTAACTCCCAATCCTTTTCCCAGTCACAAGATTCTCTTCAGTTACAGTATCTAATACAACATTATTTTCTAAAAGAACAAATTCTCCTGTCATATAATTCCAGACAGCAAACTGGAGTGACATACAGACACACAAAGGAAAAAAAATTCCTTTAAAGCATTATTTCAAGCTACTTTTATACTTTTATAAGTCCTTTCAAACAATACGGTTTAGATTTGCAAAAAGCAGATTAGAGGAAATTAATTCAATGGGCCAAGAATAAAATAAAGAATAACAAAGATATAAGGGAGAGGATAAATCTAAGATGTGAGGAAATGGGATACAGGAAGTCCAGTCTGGGGGCAGGAGTTCCAAATGAGAAGGTTTACATGCTCCACCATTAAAACCAGCACAGTTCTAAACCCTGCTGTCTGCAATGTGTGGTGTCAAAAGAATTAACAGCACAGTTGAATCTTTGGACAGCCCTAAAAGAAAAACTACAGTCATTATTTCTGATACAAGTTTTCCTCCTAAAATGTCAGTATTACAGGAGATTAGCATCTAGAGGATCAGGAAAGCCATAAGAAGAAATACTGTGCTCTACAGGTTTTCTGCCTAGTCACCTCCTGATTCAAGTGTCCATCTACATCATGTGTGAGGCACAGGGAGCACCCAGCTGTGTCACTTTGGAGTTATATCGCATCTTTTAAAAAAAGTAGATGGATGGAGACTTCTTTTGGATGAAAGAAGTACTGAAGAAGTCACATAAGCATATGTAAAACTGACATCTCTGCTAAGCAAGCTTTATATTATTTCTGTTCTACACTTACCAATGACATGCATTTATTATTACCCAGATTAAAGAAAAATTTAGACTAAAAACCATTTTGGACTAAGCTACTCTTTTCTCATACAGAATCAAATAAACTGTTAAGGGAAAAACAGAAATTGGTTTGGTACTGCTATGCCCTCTAGTGACTCAAAATATTCTACTGTTTCTGAATCTGGCTTGAAATTACAAGGCTGACACCCTTAGTGAATTATGCAGGGTAGCTTAATTAAGTACAGCATAAAACTAAGCCAGTACTAGCTAGCAAACAAAAGGTAAGGATTTAAAAAAAATAATAGGGAAGTAGAAACTTTCATTTTATTACATGCTTGCAAAACCATGTCTTGGAAAATACAGTACGACAAACTAAGACACTTCTACATTATATCAAAACATAAAAGGATGATATCTTACTATATCAGATCTCTACCAAGACAAAAGGACATACTCTTCTTTCAGCATGTCCATTTGTTTCCTATGCTAGCACACTGGAAGGACTGACTCTGTAGCGGATACCTGTACCTAGTCTTTACTCCTGCTCCTGCAGATGTCACGTGGAGAGATATTAGGCATCACTGTGTCTTTAAAACCTATGTGGTGACCCACTGATGTTGATTTGTAGGATCCTGCTGTGTAAAGACCTAGTTTCTGCAGGGGACACATTCTAACAGCAATAGCTGGTTATAGAGCAGATAATAAATGGAATAGGTAGGGAATGAGGGTACACATTAATGGACAAAACTCAGGTGATATTAAGTGATCAATAAAAACTGTTCAGTGCTTGGAGAATTTACCAAGGTCAGAGACACTGAGCTTCTCTGTGACTAGGATGTTGACAATAACACAGTACTTTGCCATTGATAAGCAATGTATGTCCAAGTAGTATCATTGATTATTTTTATTATACAACTAACTACAAAATTCTCAGATAATAAGAACAAGATAATAAGATCAGAGACCCCATAACATTGTGATTAAGTGTCAAATGCTCTTTACTAAAAAAAAATGTGCTAAGTGAAGCCACCAAGAACATATAACACAGATTTATTATTTCAGTCACACTGCCAACTTACTTTAGGCTAGGGCATTAAAAAGCAATCTATAACATCATCTGAGCTAAATACTGTTGTCTGATGAATATAACTCTTCCTTTAAAGACTCCTGTTATTATTGTGTTTAGCTTTGTAATATAGCATCCCATTAAATTAGGGTTTACCCTCAGGATATATTTTCATACTGAAGGGGGGAAACACTTAAGGAGGAGCTGTATTAATTCTACAGGGACTTGTGCAAGGTCTGCACCTGTGCTCCAGCCATTATAAGGAGCAAAGAGCTGTGTTTGCTACTTCACAAAAAGCTATTTTCACATTCAGTATATGTGTTTCCAAAGGGAAAAAAAACCACAATAGCAACAAGAGCCTGCCAAAAATTTTTCTGAGCTCTATTCTGTTTTTTAAACTATAGAACATTCTTTCACAGTTTGACAGTTAAAATGCTGCAGTTAATGTAATAAACAGAGAAATTTTTAAGTTGGCTGTCAAAACAAGTGACACTTTTTGTTAGAGATTTTCAGATTTCGAACAATAGAAAGTACCTTTCAAAGCAACAGCTTCATTATACAATCAAATTCTCAAAGTAATCTTCTCATCAAAGAATATTGTCTTATTTCTTTCAGGGTAATTATCTGAGTTCTGCAACCTCTCTGGAAATGGTTACTGTTACAAAATGCAGCTGTGTTGGTTTGAAAATTCTGGGTCCTGCTCAGGTCAGCTAGAGTCAGCATCTCTGAAGCTTTGACAATTCCTTTGAACTTTTGGCAGCTAGTATAGTGTCTAGCAGGACTCTGAGGATTCATGGAGATTTTTAACAGCTTTGCTGCAGCTCAGTCCGGGAGGATTTTCAACTAACAAAATCATTATGTATGTAAACTGAATACCAGAACAGTAGTTAATACAGTCCCTGGCAATACAAGCTTACAGTAATGTCACGATTATAAGCCACATCGGAATATAAGCCGCACTTTTTTTTTTTTTTTTTTTAAAGCGAGGATCCATGTGTAACAAAGTAACAAATTAGTAACAGAATCGCTGCCAGCTGGGTTTAGTGTCAGGTGCTCAAGTTGCAACAGTTTTCATAGACCAGAGAAGCCTTTAAAGGCAGCCCCAGGCACCCTCCCTGGCCAGCTCTCACTTCCAGGTTGGCATTTCACTGGGATTTGTCCATAGATAAGCCGCACCTGAATATAAGCCGCACTACTGGGGTAGGCTGCATTCTTCAGTGAAAAAGGTGCGGCTTATAATCGTGAAATTACTGTACTTCAGTGAGCAAAGGGCTGCAAAAAGCAGCACTTTCAGGGATATGGAAAGAAGTCAGAAGAATATAAATTTTCAGAAAACCTCTTTCTCCTCTCTTCATTCCATGAAAAATCTCCTATTAGTATTCTTTCAAGTGGTGCTGTGCAAGTGACAACACAGAGAAAAGAGCAGTACTTTCCACAGTATCCTTCCAGCCTTTCAGCTCTCTGTAAGCAGTCCAGATGATAATCAATATTTATCCCGCTAGTGTAAACTTACACTTGCTCTTCTGGAAGTCATAAAAGAAAGCAAATGTAGTAGGTAGCTAAAACCCACAATAACCTAAAGGGAAATTCTCCAAGAGATGACCTGCTCAGCTGGCCTGAGGCACAGGAGCAGGGTCCCAGTGCACACAGCACTGCTGTCTCCAAATGACTGGTGTCTACTCAGAGGTGCAAAAAAATCATTTTTGCTCCTCAGTGGAAAAGGCACAGGACATGAGTGAGGAACCAAAATCTCAATTTCATGACTCCCTAAGGGTGTATGGAAACACCATGCTCTCAGTCTGGCTGGGCCATGTATTTTGTGCGACAGGGAGCAAGTGCTGCTTTGCTTGTGTTGACTAGATCTCTAATAAGGAGAAGAAATAGAATGTATACTTTCAGCTATACTATTGCTGCATGGCAGTGTTTCCTGTTTTTATAAGTACAAGTGTTTGATGGCACATTTTGAAATTTAATGCTTTTAGCAAGTTTTTGGGAAAGTGCTGTAAAAAAGATCTTATGATCTAAACAAGAACGAAGCCTGGAAAGGATACAGATGGAAACAGAACAGGAACAAGCACTTGCGTTAGGTGATTCAAAAATCTTTTACTATGAAAAATGTTCTCACACTGTGGGCAGGGCTCCTGTCCCATAGCAAAGAAAAACTTTGCAAATGGCCTCAAGGTAGCAGGATCCAGCCCTGTGTACTTGTCTGTCTTGAATGGCACCTTACAAGCAAATTTTCAGTGAAGGTCAGTCAGCTTAAGTTACTCCTTATTCTCAGTATGTTTAATTAGCAGTAAAATATGTCTGCCATGGCCACTAAACGCTACCTGCTTAATGCCTGCCTTCAATGGAGGATCAAACAGAGCTGATACTGGGTGTTTTGAAGTCACTACAAAGTTGGCTGAAAAAAGGCTGATAATCAATGTAGGTTCCTCTTGTTTCCATGTCACAAGACCCATAATATGAACTCATTATTCTGCTTACGGTTTCCTGAGAATCATCCTCATATGAGCATCTGGCCCAATCTGAGAGAGAAGCAGCATAGTATCCTGTAGCTCCTCATCACACTCCTTTTTCTCTTCCTCAGTTGGCAAAGGGGCATCTTCACGCTCATCATCCAAAAATCGATAAAATAAGTATTTGTCTTGAAAGTGGTGCTCCTGGTCCACTGAAAACAACATCACACATCAAATACTGAACGCTCCTCAGCGAAGCAAATCTTGTAGAAATCTGTGCAGTATCATGTTCGTTACAGATATTTAGGATTATTTAAGAAGGAAAAGAAATCTACAGAAAAACTGTAAGAGCACTAAACTATTTCTCATGTATTTCCAATTTATGTAGCTTGAAGGGTACACTTTTAAATTGTGTACTATAAATACTCTCCAAAAGGCTTCCATATACGTGTGTTGTGGGTGTGTATACATACATGTATACACATGCATATGTTTTCTTATTAGTTCTGTTTTCTTATTGCTCCAAACCATTTCATTTAATGAAACAAATTACACTGGGGAAAATGGTTACACTATGAATTTCTAAGAGGTATTCTTTAACATGAACACTTTGCTGTACATGTTTAGACAGGCTGAAAAAAGCTAGCAAAAGCAACTAAACTACTTGTGATGTAGCAGAAATGTGTGTATCATCAATGTACAATCCCAGGAGCAAGTTCATTGACCTGTGTCCTGGTGGAATAACTTAATAGAAGAACTGCCAAAAGAAGATCTCTAAAGTAACGTTATGATATTGCAAAGGACAAACCCTTGGTCTTCCAAGCAAGTCAGAGTGATATGTTGAGCTGGATACTGTGATACAGCTTGCAATAGCTTGCCCCTGAGAGTTCAAGGGAATGAATATATGGCAGGAATTCAAGTTAGAGCCCTTAGGGTAAGGGAGCAGTGGAAACAATCTGCCTTCCCAGAAAGGAAATTCCTTCCTGGGATATGGGAAGCAGACAGACAATAAATGCAAGTTTACTGTAAGAGTTGCTCTTCTACATTTAATAAAAATGTACGTGCAAGCCTTCAAATATGAATACTGCTTTAGAAACCTACCCTTTTGAGGGCTGTAATATCCTGTTACCAACTAAATCCTGCCAAATGGAAACTGAAAGTCAATGTAAAATGCAATCAAAAAGTTAACACACAATCCCAGATTTCCGAACTGGAATATCTGGTGTACTGAATTTGGGAACCCCTCCCAAACAAATGGAAATCATTCCAAATTTATGGATCTGAGCAAACATAAGTACTCACATTCACTTCTAAACACTGCAAATCTTTGATGATTAGTTTCATGTATGATAATACATCCCTTGGTTTTGCCCAAGTGCTACTCAGTTCTAACAATATAAGCACAAGATAGTGTACTCCTAAGTATAATTAGAGTTATCATTATAAATTGTTCATTCATGATGCAATATCCTTGTAAGTTAAAAAAGTATACTGGTAACAAGATTATGCATTTATGATTGAGCAGGCTGCTCTGTGGCACCTCTTTTGGGACTATGATCCCTTTCTTTTTCATGAAAAAGAACTACAGAGATGTTGATGTTATACACTACCCTTATTTTAGACAAGAAACTGATTTTCTTTATCTTACCATGGTTAAGAACACCTTCTTCCAGCAGTACTTGCCACATGCCAACAGCCTGTGTTCGTAAATGGACACAAGGACTTTGTTGCATCATCCAGTCAACTAGTTCTGTCCCCACACAGCATTGCCTGAAGGACAGATAAACAGCCAGGAATGAAAAGGAAGCTAGCCAAGACAGACTGCCCACAGCGACTGTCAACAACAGTGATATCTCAAACTCTGTACAGACTTAGTCAATTCTTCCGGCAGAAAACCATGTCACCATCTACATGTACATGCTTGAAATACTAGTGAAGGAGTCCAGTTTTGAGAGGATCACCTTAGCAAAACAAGCTTTTTGCACAATGCAGAGTTCAGAGGATCAAATCGAGTCTGGTACAAAACCTACAGCACCAGTGCAACAACCTTCAACCCAGTTTTCGAAAGAAACCTCTGTATACCATGGGATACCAAAACGCTCATAGTTTTCAGAATCTTGCATGAAAACAATAATTTAATACTGTAAAAATTGTGCCAATGCTGCCTCCATAGGAAGAGTGAGTGCTATGGGGGTATTCCTGCATCTGTAACCAAACTTCTGTCACACTGTATTTAGAGACACTGGTTTTGGCACAGTGCTCCTGGGGCAAGATCTTGGTCACCTTGCACCTCCTGACTGACCCAGAGGCAGACAACAGCATGTCTCAAATTCTGCAGAACACCCAAAGAGGGTTAAAAAGCAAAAAGCCACATCGTCACTCAGTAAAATTTTTCATTGTAACACTCACTAGCTCAGCAGAACAGTAAGAGTTTTCCCAGTTACATGCAAGAGAAAATGGTGCAGTTGTTTGGACCAGCACAGCTCTTCATTTATCATACATGCTCTTTTGTTCTTCTAGAACAATCAGCTATTTTATATTGTGACATATTCTCTAATCAACTCACAAGTGCTAAATACCTTCGATTATGAAACACATTTTGGGCTGAAATAAGGAAAATCAATGCGTTTATTTCAAATGAAGATCAGCAACATATTGATTTACTACTTAGAAAAACATACATTTGGAGATTTAAAAGTAATTTTTACTTAAAACCTTAAAAACACTCTGAATAATGTATTAGGCACTTGATTTAAACATTAGACACTAAAACAAACTGATTGTTTCTTAAGCCAATAGTAGGTAGATCCTGACACCATGCAGGAAGATTTCTATTTTACAAGTGCCATTGTTAACCCACTTCAGCAAGACTGTGCTGCCACCAGCAGGAAGATAAGAGAGCCTGGCAATGCACTGGAAAAAAAATTAAATAGAGCAGCAAATCTGCATCAGGAATGTTTCTCACCAGGTGAATTTTCAGAACGCCACAGTGAGCAAGACTGCTGTAGCAATCAGTACAGGAACACAATATATTAATGAACTTTTCTATTATCTCTTACTGATACACAAAGAGAACAGAATCTACATTTTAACTCGGTACTACACAGAATATTCCAGCTAACTATGCTATTAACTTTGGAAGATTTTTTGTATGTGAATGCACTGTTCACAATCACGGACTCAATTTCCAGTCAAATTACTTCAGAAAGGATTTATCAGGCCCATTAAAGACTGCATAACATTCAACTCAAATAGCATCACAGAATAATTTCAGACCTTTTGAGACCTGCAAGTATGGTAAGGCATAAATGACACATCAGAGAATGGCAGGCATAAAAATTCAGAGAACTCTATACAATCAGCTCACACACCTGTAAGTCTTCAGATGATATTTACGATCTCTTATCATGTGAGGAGCTCGGGACAGAATTGTATTCCTCAAAATCTTTCCAGCTCTAAGGATCTTTTCTGAAGGAACCTTGGTGATCATGGAAAAAAAAAAAAACAAATCAAGACATACGGACTTTAAACTTTCAGGAATCTTTGTACTGCTTTCTGCAAAACAAAACACAAACGCTCTTTATTTCTGATTTAAAAGTCCTCTTGCACGGAGGCTTACTTTTGCAGAGCAATGTAGTATATAGTTGGGATTTTACTTTTCACATATGTCTCACATCTAACACAAAGCAGCACTTCAGCTGATTCATGTCACACTGCTGGTAACAGTTACTTCCATTTGTCTAATGGCCTGGCTTTACAGCACACCTATGTTCTATTACCTGTGTAATGGTTTTAGTAGGATGATGTGGGATGTGAGGATCAATAAGAGGTGTCTGAAAAATAAAATGAAATTAAATACTTTTTTTAAGGTTGACCAGAAAAATAAAATAAAGACTAAAGTTTAAAAAAAGAACAAAAAAACAGTAACAACAAAGAATAATGGAAAAGTCCAAGCTCTGCCCTGGAGAGATGAATATATAAAAAGCTTATGAAGACATCCTAAAGGCAAACTTGGCTGTTGAGGCTCAGCAAATTAAAACAGTGACATGACATGTGAAGATGAGTAACAAATCTGTGCTAAACTATGTAAAGTACTAATGAAATGGGCAATGACCTAACATCACATCATATCTGAGCATACACAGGCATAGTTAGCTCTTCCTCCTGCACAACAGCCTTCCCCCACATCTACTTTGCCATTCAGCCTCTCACCCCAGAAATTCTCTCTTCCTTCAGCACCTTTTTCTATGCAGCTCTTCTCTCCCTTACAGCATAGCACAAGAAACAGGAATGGAGATAGAGCTCTTCTTCCACTATCTGTTTTTTCTAAATTAGCACCAGGCTGAGCTGGCAACCCTTTTACAGCCTCTCTCTGAAATGCAGAGGCACACAGGCCACTTGCAAGGACCCAGGCAAGGACCCTCACAAAGGGGCTGGTGAAGGAAAAAGAAAAGAACACAGCAAGTGGCTTGGTTCTACAAAGGGAAGAGTGAAAGGAAAGAGCATCGGGGCTCTACAGGAGAAAAGGAGAGAAGGGGATGAGAGAAATGGGAAAACAGGCACATGAACAGGTGAAAGAGGGAGACAGGAAGCACATGACACAACACAGAGGGAAAAGGAAAGTGGAAGATTAAAGGACAGTAGAAATGGAGACAAGGGAGAACAAAACCAAACTTCAGCAGCCACCTTAGAATGATGGGAAGGCCTTTGGCTTTGCTGGGCCTGGTAGTTAACAGCATGGACCAATTCACTTTGAGAGTGCATTGTCAGGAGACACAACACAAGGGCTGACTTTGGCTGGCAGATCAGGCTGAGCAGAGCTCTCCCACAAGGGCAAGACTCTGACCTTGGCCCATGGCAGCCACGGTGCCCCCACACCCCTATGGCAAAGCCAAGGCAGCCAGGGCAGAAGTGTGGTGAAACACGAGCCAGGGACTTCTGGGTTGCCAGGTACCAGTTTCCTTCAGCTGGGCATCTGTCCATTAGCTCCCACAGGATTTTGATGATGATACCAAGTCCTTGTAGTTATCAAACAGTGCTAAGAGCTAAGAATGCACCAGGAAACTATGGGTCACCTGGGAAGGGGAAAATCAGGGAAGCATATGGTAGAAATCAATAATCTTAACATAGAAGCCTGGAAACATGGAAACCAAAGGGGTTTTTTCTATTCATATCTTATAAGAAGTGCCTGAAAGGGCATATCAATACAATTTAAAGGGGATTCCTAATTTTTCTCATTTAATAAGTCAACAATTTTTCATAAACCCATTTAAGTTCCAAACATTTCTGTCCAGCCAGAAGAGCACATCCCTCAATATTTCTTGGTTTCTGGAACTATGTGAAATCTGCTCTAGATAGTCTATATTTGTACTTAACATATGCAAAAAATAGAAAAAATCTTTCCAAAGATGCCTCTAATGAAAACAAAACCATTGAATAACAATCTCAAACAGGTACAAGCTCTATCTGGCTTCCAGATTTTATTTCTAGTTAGGAATATACTTAGAGCAGTATATGTGTAAGACAAATAATATAGGAGATTTTTAGAGCAACAGACTAGTGAAAAAAAGTGAATTTTTCTTGTTCTTTCAAGTTTCAATTAGGTTTTAACAACAAAACATAAACTAATAGGTGAAAAATTGAACATGGATGAAGATTTTTCGATATCTCTCAACCTAATCAAAACAGAACATAAAACAGCACTTGGAAGAGATTTCAACTCAGAAGTACAGAAAAAACCCAAGGTGAAAGCTAAGACATAGCACAAGAATCTGCAGAAAGTAGCAGGAAGGCTTGTTCACCTACATCCCGACCAATACAGAAGGATCAGCTGTAAAGATAGAACATAACTTGGGTGAAGGTGATTGTGAAATGATTCAGTGTCAGAACTTCACAGAAGAAAGAGAATTAAAGCAGACACAATGGACTAGGAAGAAGTTTCCATAAAAACAGAATACTGATAGCTATCACTCCTGGAGTGGGTCATGGGGAACAAATATGGGTTAATGGGAGCTGGCAAGTACTTAGAGAAACAGTATTAATCATACATACAATATATACTAAAACTTAACTAGGAGGTGAAGCAAAGACTCAGCTAAAGAAAGAGCTTTTCACTGACACACAAGAAGGAAATACACAGAAAGGAGAGAGTAGAGGGTCTAGAGAAAGCAAGTATAAATTGAATAACAAAGGACAGAATAAGAATAGCAAAGGTATAAAATGAGACAGGCCTGCCAAGAAATGTCAATTCCACAAGTATGTTAGTAGTAAAACAAAGAAAACAGTGTTGAGCTACTGTTTAACAGAGGGAAACATATTTACACCATATTTAATTTTGATTTAGTTTTAATCAACATTCATTAGAAAGATCAGTGGCAGAGAGACAGTTAATATCCTAAGTAGCAGAATGAGAGAGTAAATAACATTTCAACCTTGAAAAAAAACAACCCAAAAACATAAATTAGCTGTTTTCAGATTGGCTTTGTAGCATTTCATGCAGGAAACTTGAAGAGCTCAAAGAAACTTAGAGAGGGCTGCATCCATCTTGGAGCCATCAGCAGCCACTCTTGGGGTCTAAGGAAGGCAGCTGAAGACAGAAATATGGAAAAGGAGAAGATGAAAAAATACAGATGTCAGTCTTCCTAGAAAAAGTCCATTTGTAAGCACCTGGAAAAGAACAGGGAGATGAGTCTCATGTGATGTATAATAACCAAGAACAGGTCATGCCACATTGATCTAATTTCTTTTCATCATCAAGTAGCAACATCGATAGATTAGATAAGGAACAGTAGATTTTCAATCCTTTAGTAAGGCTTTAGCACTTTCTCATCAGATATTCTCTTCTGCAATTCTTACAAAATAGGTGAAAAGTCAGTTGGAAAAGTGCATTTTTAAAGCAATTACCAGTGAAGCAAAGTCAAACTGGCAGTCATACCAGGGCTCTGTTGTAAGCAGCTTTCAAGAATATATCACTTCTGATAATATTAAATATTAACACAGAATGAAGCAGAATACATCTTTGTGGATTCTGGAGACTTCAGGATAGGAGACATTGCACATTGCAGAATAAGTTCATAATATGAAACAGTTCTAACATTGGTCTAAATAAATGATGCTTTTATGCAACACAGAGTGATGACTATATTTCTGAAGCAGGTAGAATCAGCTAGATAAAGACAGGGTAAGGAACAAGTGTCTAGTGCAGTACCACAGGAAAGGAAAAAAGGTTTATAATATTTTAAATATTTAAATGCTAAATGCAACTGAATAACCAATGCCATACTTGTGTGAAAGCAGCAAGTACTGTGGTGGAATGTAGTAATATGTTAGATACATAATGGTGTTCTGCTTTAGACAGCCTAGGTAAGACCTAATATATAGCACCATGTTTTGTTTGCCTACTTTACTCCAAAAGCATCTAAACCAGCTGGACATAATTTAGAGGAAATCATGAATAATCAACGCTGTTGAGCTAAGGGAAAGGCAAGTCTTAGCAGAGGTGTGATTTTAGAAAGTCTTCAGATTTAAAAGGCTTTTCAAAAGGAGAACAAAGTGGCCTACTCCATCATGCAGAGACCAGGAAATAATTTAAACTGCTGTAAGAAAGATTCAGTTTAGGCATTGCTGAAGCTCTCCTCGCAGTGTGGACAGTGGATACTGGTAGATTGCCAGACAGGTCTGGTTCCTCCATATCTGGAGGATATAAAAGGGATTTGTCAGGAGTGACACTGCTACAGTGTGCATGTGGCTTTGGGATGGACTCAATGCTTTCCTGAAGTAGTTTTTAGCCTCACTACACAGTACTGCGCAATTTTTAAGGAAACCTTAAGTCTAAAATGAGTTCAGCCACGGGGTGGTGCTTAAAGAGGTGATCAGTAATAGATCCCATCTGATACAGTCCTTCCTCCTGAGGGACAGTGCATCATCATCCAAAAGACATGCCCAGCAAAGAGTCCCCAAAGTCACAGCCTTTCAAAGCTGCTACGCTCAGTTCTGGCTGCACTAGTGATTAGCTAAAACGCAATAAATGGAAACACAGGGCTTGGACTGAGTTTGCTGTAGAAAGGCAAGACATACTTCAAAGGTAGAGAAATGTAACATCAGTTAGTTAATAGGAGATACAGGGCTCCAGCAAAAAACTTCTCAGGAGAAAAAAAAAAAGCATTCTGTAAGGGACAGTCACAGCTTGGCTGAAGACCAAGAATTGTTTCATGAATCTTTACAGTCCTGGATCTTTCATTAGGGATTGCTTAGAAAGCACTTTAAAAAAAACCCAAAAAACCCAGCAGAGAGCGAGGAGAGTGTTTAATTGACTTCTTTACACATCCTGGTGTCTTTGAAGAATTAATGAGATTAAAGTTCATACATGTGGCACAGAGGTCCTTGATGATCCCATTTTTCAGGACTTCTGAATAAGGGAAAAGTTATCAGGCAAAGAGCTCAGATAAGCAAGCCAATTACAATAGTTTACAAACTATTATTCGTCTCCTGGCCACAGGAGTGACCAGTGTCCTGCTCTTAGCTTTCCTTCAGTGTGAGATAAAGCAACACAGCAATACCACACACTCAAACAGTTTGCTATGACTTGCTGATCTCCCCTGTAGGGCAGGAGGTCATATGGTTCTGGAGGGCAGAGAAGAAAAAGCTCCTGATGTTGGTAAGGAAAAGTAGAAAATTATTATGAGAAACTGTGGTAAAAAGGCTTTTAGCATTAACACTGACAAACACCTTACTTGTACATTTATGGATTCACATTTGAGCCATTGAAACAAACCCTTCACAAAGCAAATCACAAAACTCCCTATTTAAATTGGGGTGAAGCAGAGAGAGTAATAATTTTAGCCTCCGTTCCTTTCAAGATTCAAATATTTATGCATGAGAGTAATACCATAGATTTAAATAGGACTATTCATGTGTATAATTTTATGCACACATTTAATCTGTGGAGAAAGAGGCCTTAGATTTCAAACTACAGGGCAAGGCCTGTCTTTATTTTGCTGTTTCTTACATCACTGAGCAATACGCAGACAAATAAATAATACAATTAACAACAATAATAGTGACCTACCATGAGATCTGTATTTGTCAACTTATTTGAATCTGCTAAATAAAATCCAAAGACATCTCTTACAAAAATAGATTTTTCTATTCCCCTTGTTAAATAGCTGTAAAGGAATGTTTCTGAGCCTTTACATATGAATGAATACTTTAGATCTACAGCAATTTGGATCTGTAAAATCAAGTGATGAAGGAGACTTAACTGACTTCTCTCAAAAGCAAACGTAGGGCATGTGTATTGCAAAGAACTAAGATGAAATAAAGTAAAAGCCAATGAATTATTTTTTTTTTCTCATGGCCTCAGTGTAGCTCATCTCTGAACAGAGAACAAGTTTCAGTATTGATTGGAGTTAACCACAGCATGTTACCAGGGTGATCAGATAAACCTGTGCACTACTGTTGATCCCTTTATTTTCAGCTGGGGAACTGAAAAGAATTGCAAGTGACATCTGCTTTCCTGCTGGCTGCCAGGGGGATCCAGAACAAACAAAGGACAAAAGCCACACACATTGAAAGCTGTCAGCAACAACAGCCACATCACTTAGAGGTCTGTTTGTTTTATATCCTCAGTCTTTACCACTATTGGTCATTTATGATCTAATCCAGTTCCCACTGAAATCACAAGGAAGTCCCTAATTGACTCAATGAATTTTGAAACAGGCCCATAGCATCTGGTTCTCTTAACTGTACTTCAGGGAAGATCATCTTTAGCTCTTACTGGTTCCAAATGACTCCTAATGCCTTATCATGGCTGACATTTTTGAATATCTTTGTATACATCTCCCAAAAGACATCTAGTGCCCTATCTGGTTCACACAGGAAGAAACAAAATATATTAAAAAAACCATTCCCACAATATTGGCAAAATCATAGCCAGTCAGTGAGATACAGCTAACAACTAGCCAGAGTCCCCACTGCCCTCCCACACAACACCTCCCACTTCTATTCTCACCATTCTTTCTCAAGATTTTTGTAATGTCATGTATTTGTGCAGCTTCAGATCAAAGGCAGAGATAAAAGTTCCAAAGGTGGTGTAGAGATGACTCTTTTTCAATACAGGCCATTCTTTCCAGCACTCCAAAAGAACTATATAACAGGGACAGAGCTGAGCATACAGTATCACAGCTTTTGGAGTGCATCTTCAGCTAGAAAGCAGTCTTTATGGACAGAGTATCTTGACGTTAACTCCATTGGTCCTATTTCCAGCTACAGTGAAAGAGTGTCTATGCAGACCAAACCAACCTCTGCTAGGATACTACAGAGAAAACAATACACTTATTGAATGGTGAACATGAGAGAAACAGTTGACCGAAGTTCTCGTCATTAGAAGGTCCTTTGGAACACATTTTTGTCAAAATTTGAAGGAACATGTAATTAATATTGTAGGAATTCCCCTGAGATAAACTCAGTTGTCCAGAGCATGGTGCTAGTAACACCCAGGTTGCAGGCCAATCTCCATATGGGCCATTCACTTAGGACTTGGACTTCATTAATCCTTGTGGCTCCTTTCCAACAGAGAATATTCTGTGCTCTGTGACTATATTAACCTATACTGGATCTCTGGAGTAGCCCTATGTAGAATATGCTGATGTACTGACCAATATGGGAAGAATATATGAGGGAACAGGCTATGAAGTCCTGTACAAGGCCTGTGTGCCTAACATGCGTTTCATAGCAGAGGACGTGGGCTATGTGGACATGGGAGCAGCTGTGACTAAGGAAAGGGAGCATAAGACATTGTCCTTGCCACAATTGATAAAGGGACGTGAGAAGAGGAACCAGTTGAGATGTTTCAAGGGAGGCTTGCAGATGTTGCAGATGTAGGTCTATGCATGAGCCAAAACATAAAGGCCAACTAACTTTAGCATCTTAGCATTTAGTCACGTGTATTATATCTATAAGCCAATTACTGCTTACATGTAGTCACGTGGACAGTATCCTTAGGCCAATCACATATGAGCAAGAAGCGTGTGAACCTTGCTTTTGCACTATAAATGTAACCCTCAAACTCGCAATAAACAAGCATTGACTCTACCTCCATGAGGCTTTGTCTCTGACTCCGAAGCACCTTCTTGCAACAGACCAATGCTTGTCATCAGAAAGCAATCTGTGCGATGACCTCTAACCCCTCAGGGTGCACAGTCCATAAGAAACCTTGGCCCACACCCTGCCATGGGGACTTTTGATGGTTGGGACACGGTTGAGCTCTGGCTCTCACCCAGACAGTCATATTTACTCACAGAGCTCATCACAGAATATTCTGAGTAGGAAGGGACCCATAAGGATCATCAAGTCCAACTCTCAGATGAACGGCTCATAAGGGAGATTCACCACATCCCTTTAGAAGACAAAAAAAGTGGAAATAAAAATGCAATCATCTTTCCTATCACACATTCTCCTCTTCACTCTCCCCACAAATGTGCAGCAGCAGGGAGGACCAGCCTGTGCTGCACTGGCAGCCAAAAAGTGAAATACCTGCTCACATCTCCTAACTGGAAAAGTCCAAAGCTGACAATGACTGACCTCATATCAGGACTGTAGGGGACTTAGCAATTTAAAAATACTTGGCAACTAACGAAGGACAAATTACCTAAGATTACTTGTTTAAAAGGACCAGTCCAGATAATCTCAAATTGTACTACCAAAGGATCTTCAAGCCACCCATGCTCACAGAAGACAACTATTCCAGTTTCTTAACT
Organism: Sialia sialis; assembly: GCA_009812075.1. Taxonomy (NCBI): domain Eukaryota; kingdom Metazoa; phylum Chordata; class Aves; order Passeriformes; family Turdidae; genus Sialia; species Sialia sialis. Next base: position 12,394,581 of record VRYO01002782.1, read on the forward strand.
AACATCTGTAAACAGCAAAATGGGGAGAATGGCAAGGCATGAATGTATGAACACAAAGTCACAGGATGTTTGCAAAATTTGTGAAGAAAGTGATTAAATTTAAAATTTTTCTGAGTTTCATAAAGCTATAGCACCTGTCATTTAAAAAGCCCTAATCTAACTATAAACTATCTAAACCAAGTAAAATAGCCTAGTAGAAATTGCCAGGGCTAGTGGTTAAAGAGAGCCCAGTTTTATTGTGGTTTTTTTTTGACTGCATGACCTTACACAAATCACCTAATCACAGTGTGTTTCATTTTCCCCTTTCTGGAGAGAGGAATACTAATAATTTCTACCTTTGTAAAATGCTTTGAATACTGTCAGCAAATGGGCTAGTATCAAAATATTCAGAGTAATGATGACTGGTTTCAAATCTATATTCTTTAAATGGAATACAATGTAAAGACTATGCTGTATTTTAAAATACATTTGCAAATTGCTTTTCTTTAGTAATCTACATTTTTTAAGCGCATAAACAGGAAAATGTGTTCTTTCAATTCTCAAATATTCAGTGTAGCAAATTTATTTTAGAAAGTTAAATTGAATTCACATGATTAACACTTCTACAATGTTTCCTTGACAAACTATAAATGTCCCTCCTTTTAACATAAAATGATTCAGCCATTACCAAAAATGACACTTCACAGTGAATGTCAAAGGGAAAAAGAATATTGAAATAGACTATGACCAGTGCACAAAGCCTCCCAGAACATGGCTAATGATGTCTTATTTTCCCGTCATTTTTCTACTTCCCCACTACAATGAAACAGCTGCTATAACTGCACTGCCTGCATTGAATAAAATGTCAGAAAATGCTAACTCTGCTGCGAGCATTCCCAACACTCTGATAGAGGTGTGACTACAGTTATCATAACGAGTTTCAGCCAGTGTTGTCAGGATTTCTCTGCTCCTGCTTTTCTTTAACCTATGAAAGAATAAAACATTTTTTTGTCTCTCATGCAAACCACTGGTTTCTTAGTATACATGGCTTTAAAAGTATGCCTACCTGAAATTATTTACTTCTTTAGAAACAAGATATAATGACAAAGACTTTAAAGAACAATAAATATTAGGCACCAAGGTTACCAGTTTTTAAGGCCCGTCTCTCATACATGCTCTAGGCACACAGCAGCTATTCAAAAGACAAATTGAAGGGATGCTGAAGATCAAAGAGCTTCTGGAGGATTTAACCCACTTATTTCTTGATACCTTTTTAACTCTGGCAAGCAACTCCTAACTTCAAGACTCTCAGAAGGTACTCTGCCTAGAAAACAGGATTGGATGGGTTTAAATTACATCCAGATGCCAGAACTGCCTTCTGAGGATGAGGCAGTGAAATTTTAAATTAAGTACAGTAATTTCACAACTATAAGGCGCACTGGAATATAAGGTGCACTTCCAGGTTGTCGGCAAATTTCCGAACTTTGCCCCTATATAAGGTGCACCGGACTAGTAACGGAATCGCGCAATTGCGGGATTTACTGGCAGGTGCTCAATTTGCAAACATTTTTCATGGATCGGCCTTTAAACACAGCCCCAGGCGCCCTCCCCATGCTGCAGACCTCGGAACTCCCGCCCACCCCTGGCTGCCGCAGATCTCGCGGCTGCTGCCACGGCTCGCATTTCCAGTTGGCAAATTTCCGAACTTTGTCCATATATAAGGCGCACCAGCCTATAAGGTGCACTTCCAGGTTTCGATCAAAACTTCAGTCTAAAGTGTGTGCCTTACAGTTGTGAAATTACTGCAATTTCATGTCAAATATAAGAGCACCAAAACCTAGATGGAGTGTGAATTATGTGTGGAATTGTGAACCTGTTAAAATTAGTGGTAAAATTCTTGACTTCAGTGTAGTTAAAACACTACCCACGTGAGGCAAGAGGACCACTGCCTCCTGGGTGACAGCAGTTTATGTGTTGTGTGATCCCCACTAGTCACTGCACCTCTGAGTGTTTCAGCCTCTCTATTGTAAAATGGGGCAACTGTCTACTCACAACTTCAACAAATGATAATAAGCAATCGAACACACTGCTGAATGCTGCAACTGGAATCCTGGAAGTCTAGTCCCTACAAATTCATGCTGGGAAATTTACAGTGATTTTTAAAATAGAAAGAAAGAGTCATCAAAGGGAGACAGGGTTAGAGGACATTGAAGGTTACCTCCTGAATTCCCTAGGGATGTCAGCAACAAGGTAAAGCCTCTGACAAGTGGGCAAGTTAATTTAAACCTTAATGTTATGCTTCTTCTGGTGATTTCATGTTCTTTATTCTTCAAGATCAAGACAACACATTGTATGAAATGAAAAAACATTGAAGGAGTGCAGCACATGAGCCTCAGAGTCCAGCTGCCCTACCTACTCCTCTTTCTTCTTCCTGTCATTTTTTTCAGAAATCTTTTTTTGCTAAAAATGAAACTGAGAAGGAATAATCTAACAACATCCAGTGCAACATCTTCTGGTATCTTACTTCCCAGGAGATTTTAATTGATCTATTTTGATGTTTTCCATCTACATGGAATGTATTTCCTAAAATGATAAATGCTTGTTTCTGTAGTATATGAAAATAAACAGAGGAAAGAAATCCCAAACTGATGGCTTGCTCAGAACACATTTTACAAAAAGCATAAATATTCTTCTTTCAGCCAAGTACTTCTCTACTTGTTTTTAAGTCTTCTGTCATAAACATAAAAAAATCCTCAAGCACTGATTTAATTTACATATTTGTATGTCAGTGGAAAAGACATGCATTCTGCTCTTGACAAATATCCCCAAAACAACCTTCTTAACTTCCCTAAAACTTCTATTTCCATTGATATCTACAAAAAGCTTGTCAAAGTGGTGAGTGTTGATATGCTGAACCATGCTACCTACCCTATCTCATCCAACTTTATCAGGCTGTATAGGATAAGGGCTTTTCTTTCCATTTTATGGTAAAATCCAGTTGTGGTCTCACACATTTAACTAGCATGAAATGAAACCATAACTGCTGTATTAGTTAATTTGTTCATTCACTGTTTATATAGAGTGTCAGTAACTGTATTGATTAAAAACACACAAAGGCACTTGGAATCAAATTACTGATCTGAACAAGACAGATCAATATCCTCTGTTTTTCACATTAATTCCATAATGCATTAGGAATAATCAGTAAATACAATACATTGACTTAATGTGCATCTGTGTGAACAGTAGATATTCTCCGATTAAATTGCAAAAGAGTAATACTTTTAATGCCTGACACACACAATTACAACAAGATATGATTTTAATTGGAAAACAGTAAGTATTTTGTATTTTCAAATTTGCTTCTTCTGTCTTTCTAACTTTCTACACAGCTTGCTGCTGCCTAACTTGCTACTATATAAACCATGCCTGTTCACTTTTTTTTTATTTATTTTGAATTTAGCTCATCTTCCCTGATTAACTAGTGAGGGACAGATATTTCTAAACATACTCTGAGATGCTTCTGTTACTAAACAAATCTTTACTGCAACTTGAGAAAAAATCTGGCTCTAAATGCAGACAGAACACTGCAGTGATTAACCCAAGATGGGTATGGAGAGGCGTAATTACTCTACCTGACATTTTCCCTAGCCAACCGCATCTCTTTACATCTCAATTCACCATAGCATGTTTCTGAAAGAGATGACCTCTTTTTACCTCTCAGTATGCAGCCAAAGCTGTGTAAATTCTGTGATGTCTGGCTTTTAGGGATATCACAGAACCAGCCCCGTCCTTGTGAAATGGAAGAGCACCTACTGTATGCATTTTGTAATTTATCCTCTTTTTCCTATTTTTCTTCAATGCTGGCATTGATTTTCATATTACTCATAGAAGTACTGTTTTGTCCAGCTGAAATTCTGTCCCTGCCATCTGTCAACCACTCATGCCATTTCTAAACATAATCTCAAAATTTTATTTGGTTTAATTGACTCTTTACTGACTCTTTAGTGGGTTGTGTAAAGGATATCGACTGTTGCAACACATTAAGCAAATCATGGTGTGAAAACGCTGTTCCCAAGAAATTTATTTACTGTAATCCAAATCAGTGCCTAGAAATACTGAATGTACATAGAGTATTCCCAGCTAATTTGTGTTTAAAAAATTCCAGGATTTCTGTAATAATGTAGGAATCTTCAGTTTCTCCATGACAGCTGGATAGGAGACTGTCTTGGGAAAAGGAAAAAGCATCCTACCCTGAGGAACTTCTGGTATATTGAAGGCCAATATTATTGCAGATTGTCCAGTGTCTGCATAGCCACAAGGTCACTTTTCAGGCAGAAATCCAGGTTCTCTACCTCAAAACACACATCAGAAAAGCACAAAACAAAAAAGGCAGCATTTCAAGAACACTGACCAGAACACTGAAGCAACTGAATAGAGTTAAATATTATTCAGGAGTTCTAGCAAGGCAGTCCCGGGTTTCCTCTCCCCCCAGTGTGGACCAGTATGCCAGGAAGACAGGAAAGCCATTCTATTATAGAGGTCAGGATTGCTGTCGCAGTGGCTATATATTTACAGTACAAGGAATGCCAGAACACTTATTGTTACAGTTTTGTCAACACAGGTTTTCCAACACTGTCCTGGAATTCACAGCAGCTAACACTGACGCTGAGCAGAATCTGAAATGAATCAGAGAAAACAAAAGGGAAGGTGGGCTGACAGGCTCGTGGATCCCTACAGGTTTTGTCAGTCAAGATAAGGAACCTTGTTCAGCCAGTGACAATAGGCATTTCTCAGGTTTGTTTCTCAGTGACATTTGGAATAGCAGTCTGCAGACTACAAGCTGAAAATCCTCAATCTAGACTAGCTCTGAACACAACTAAGACAACTCAAGGGGAGGTAGGGACAGGGTAACAAATATTTGCCTGCCTCTGTATGTACTATAGAAGTAACAGGAGTTCATTATACAAATCTGTATTTAAATACAGGATACTGAAATCACAGAGATTCCTTTGCAATTTAGCAGTGACGTGCAAGAGAGCTTCAAGCTGGCCTGAAAATGCAATTCCCTGCCAATTCACCCTCTGCTTCCTGTGTAGCTGATGTAGGCAGAAATGTCAGCTCTGGGGCAGGAGAGTGTCAGTCCATAGCTGCCAGACCCAGCAGAGTTTTGTGCTGAGGTCAGACATTTACAGCTGCAGACAGATCACAGCAGTCTCAACCATTCATTGCCTCCTTGAATCCCACACCCAGGCCCTATCCTGTAGCTTGTGACGGCCCTGGCCAGGAAGCTCATTTTCATCCAAAAGTGAAGGAAATCAAGCCCCCAAAAAAGGATTATGCGTTTCTGACAGTTCTGCTCCCTTATCACCAGGCAAGCAGGAATATCAATGCTACAGTAAAGAGGGCACACGCAGCTGGGTGTTGACATAGGAGAAGGTACACAGAAGAGGAAAAGCTCTGCAACTCTGGGGCAGGTCATTGGAAGCTGCTGTGGATGGGCAGCCATAGAGCCATGGCTCATCCTGGGCCCAAATGTGCTTTGCTCTGGGAGCTGTTGATCCCACCATCTTCCTGTTGTCCAGACACTCTCTCCTATCCCTGCTTCTGGAGTCACTGCTCAGAAGGCTCCAAGGGTCAGCAAACAGGTTCAGGAGAAAAGTAACCAGCTGAGCCGTTCTGCAAAAGGCTACAAGGAAAGAACTGCATGAGAGAAGAGAAAGTGTTTCTCTAGGCTCCAGATTCTTAAATTTAAAGTCAGTTAATATGAAGAGTGAGGAAGGACAGAGCAGTACTGAAGGTTTATGAAGACATGATCATAATTGTCCTAAACGACTGGCTTTTTCTCCATCAGTCCATATTCAAGGTTATTGAACAAATTGCTTATATATAATTTCATTTACCAAGATGAAAACAAGTGTGTCTGAGTAAGCCTAATTAAAAGCAGTGCAACAACCTGTATTGGAAATAAGCTGGGGTGTTTTAAAATTTTATTTTGGAGCCTAAAGTAAGTATTCTTTTAATTTTTCTAGTATTCATTTCAGCTACATGTAGTTCTATTACCCACTAACTGCTATCTTCAATTTTAAAACAGCTGCATCACTGATGATAAAGTACACAAAGATCAAACACATTCACAATCTTGTGCCAAGCCTTCTTTCAGAAGGAAATTCACAAAAAGAATAAATAATGAAAGTCATAAATCATAAATACCTCAACAGCACTTTCTCCTTAACCATCACATTGGTGCTAACAGTCCCAATTACATTTTCAGCTCTGCCGTAGAGATCTGAAATTTTTGCCTCTGCAATTCTGACTTGGAATGACTCTCAATGAGCCTCATAAACCGGACACTTGTGGTGCTATTTGTGTGCAGCCAGCACAACAGGCTTCTGCTCTTGACTAGCTAACACAAGAAAAGAACAAAATCACTGGACAGCTTTTTCTCACTATTTATTAACCTCTCAAATTTTTATCATCCATACACAAGCAAAAAAAGATGCTGCTAAGTGATCAGATCAGACACATTGATTACTTCTTTCTGGCTCAGAACTATAATTGACTTTGTGGAATACCAATTTCCAGCATGCATTGCAGGACAGGCAGTCAAAATGCTCTGTTGAGAGATGATATGAGTGACTAGAAAGAATCTGATTTTAAGATCCCTGATCCAATTTTTCTGCCAAACTTGAGAAAATAATTACAAGATTCAAAAAATTTCCTTTTTCTGTTTCAAATAGAAGTGCCAAATGTGTTACTTGTATATGCTTGACTTGTCTGAAGACATGAACCTTGAAAGGGAATATCTTTTTTCTCAATATAATTACCCACTCTTCCTGCCTTTCAACTGCAAGAGATAAATGGAGCATATGTGCGAGTTTTTTAAGGGTTGGGACAGAATCTCAAAGAAAACACAGTCAAGAAGCAAGACTCATCAAATGTGATTCCATAATATGTATTATCAGACTGCCCTTGCCAGCACTGGCAGAGAAGGTAGTAGGCTGTGTCCTTAGACAAGTGGAACTGAGAGTGATGCTCCTGTGGAAAGATGGTTCCACACCTAATTCACAATACTGAATACTTTACAAATTTTAGTATTTTCTAGGAATTTCTGTTATTTTTTCCATTTAGGTTATTATTTATGTAAGCTACAACAGCAACACTCATTCAGCTAGGCAAGGGAAGTCTCAAAAGAAAAACTCTTTAGCCAAACTGTGCTACCCTGTGCTACTCCAAGCATCTCTACAACCCTTTTGTAAGGTTAGTCAGATGGGTTAGTACTTGATTACAGTGATACTTTGAAAGAGGTCAGCAGCGTGAGGTAAATCCCCTCCAAAATACAATTTCAACAAAGCAATATGTATCACTTAGTTTTGCATATTTCTATTGATTTCTGAACTTCTTCCTTCCACTTTCAGTGTCTTTTAGGACTATCACACCAAGGACTGATCACAATAAGTTCCTGTAAGGAAACTCATCAGAAACATATGAACAACCATGAATCTCACACCTTCTGATGTTCAAAGTAAACCAGCCTTTTTCTGTCTGAGAGTCACTCTATTTTTTCTCTGATTGAAAGCTCTTTGTAGCAGATGTTTCCATCCCTGCTTTGCATCAAAGCACCCAAGAATTTCAAGGCTTTAGAATGCACACAAACTGCAATAAAGTCTAAATAAAAATAATAATAAAAATGAGAGGCAACATAAGTGGAGAGCATCAAAATAACAATGATGACACTTTAAGGGCACTCTTTATTCAAAAAATACTGTGGAGATCATATATATATTCAGATGTAAAAGTTAAGAAACTAAAAACTCACACAGGTTTGCTCTAGCATTGACTGGAGTATATGGATTGGTAACAGAGGAAGTCTCTCTCTTTCCCATACCTCTCATGTTTCAGCTTTTCACTCTTCCTTCATGATAAAACCCACACTACCCTGACTTGGATCTTGGAGGTAGTTTCACTGACTCAGAAAGTCACTGCAGCTCTCAAAGTAGGACACAAATGCAGACACACTTTTCCAAGCTCAGTGTTCCATTCCTGAGTCAAGGGCAGTAGCTTCTTTTGCAATGTTTTACAGCTGACACAGGAAAAGAAGGCTTCCTCTTTAGGTGCTGACAACTCAACTGTACTATGTTATTGGACACTAGCCACTATTTTGCCCATTATTCATCTTTTTCCAAGGATAAACATGGCAACTTATTTATATTTTAAAACTGAAACACACATAAATATATCTAGAAATCTGATAATACGGTTCTTACAGCACAAGGATAAAATTTTAAGAAGAGTATTCCTTTAGGTCCTGTAGCTTGAAAAACTCTGCCCTTATTTCCAAAAAATTTAATTCATCCACCAAGATGAATTAAGTCTTACCTCCATCTCTTACCACTCTCACTATCGTCGCAGAGGGTTGTATTTATCATCAGAACCACAATGAAAACGCCTCAATGAAAGGAACAGGCAGAAAGACCATATTTTTATCATCCAAATTCATGAAAGGGCTTCAGGAATCCTCAAAATGAATCAAGTATGCACTGAAAATAATTATCTTGACATGTACACAGGTAAATACACAGCAACCTGGACCAAGGATTCTCTTCTTTTTCTCCACAGTGCGAAGTTACTCATTTCTGTCTAGTACCAGATCAAATGAGAACCACTCCCCACATCTGCAGGTTTCATATTGGGGCTACTCTGGCTACTTCTATATTGGTGTGCTTAGTCATATGGTTAACACAGAAGAAACCACAGAAACTGCATTAGGACCTCCAGAATTCAGGCTACACAATGAAACCATGGATCATAGGTATTTCATGGATTATCAGGGAGCTGATCCGTGTAAAAGAAGATGGGTGTTTGCAAGCTTTCCTTTGAGGTATTACTACTCACAAAGACATTCAGAAGGGAAGGCTACAGCTGTATATCATCTACTTGGCTGAAACTGGAGATACCCAACCTTCCCTGGCGGTTCTGCAACAATTTAGCTCATACAAAGTCTACTTAGGAAAGTCAGCAGACTTACTAAAAATTTTGTTTACTTTACAGAGCTCTGCTGACATAAAGACCTTCACATTTTTCATGATGAAGTTCCTTACTAACATATGAAAAATGTATTTTTCACAGACTCCTACTCATCTCACTCCTTTCTTTGTATCTCTCCTGCCATAAGCTGTCACTATGTGACTCATTGCCAGGGTCTATACACAAAGGCTCTGCACTAGCCAAATTGTCACAGGCTGTGTATTACTGAATCCTGAGCACATTCACCTAGAGCAAAAACGAAGAACTTTTACAGACCTCTAGGCAAATTACTTTTATAGATGTGAAACTGATGTCAAAATAACAGAGTCTCTCATAAAATTAATGGGTAGAGTTAGGACTGCGCAAAGACGTTATTAAGAAATATTTGCATATAATGCTTTCATGCAACCACTTCAAAAACAGATAACAAAAGGGGATTATTTTGTAATCCTATGCAAATATTGTATAGTAGAACTGGCCAGTGCAGAACCCAAGTGAGAACAGAAATTAATGCACATGTATCACTCATCAGCTACATAAACCCACCACACAGAAAATATGTCATCCTTTAACAGACATTTCTCGTGTATGTTGGAGACACTACAACTCTCAAACAAACACCTTGCACTTTGACAATAAACTGCCTGCTTTCCTGCTTCTTTCTCTCTTTTTTTGGCTCACAATTTCATGAGCATGTGAAACATTTCCCTTAGAATTCTGCTAATGCTCTATCAAAGTTCGCATCTGACAATACACTGTATATATTAAAAGATAAGCTTACATTTTGACAGCAGTCATGTGGGAAAAGTAAACTGAAATATAGGGAAATCAGAAGTAAAATGATCGTGTTTATTGCTAGAGCAGCAAATATAGTAAAAAAAAAAGTGGGTTTTACAAGGCCTTTTGAATTGCAGTGTCGTATTTACAAACAGTATACCTTCAAATGACCAGTGCCATATTTAAGTGCTTGAAAATCAAATATTCATTTGCCTGGCAATGTTGAAACTGCAATACTTTGAGGATTAACTCTTGATTATGCCCTTCCCTGTCCAGTGTAAGATCTCTATGACATATTTGTATTAAATGCATTTAGAGTTGATAAAAAGGAAAATACTGTTCTCACAATCACCCCAATTATTTAAATACATAAAAATCAACACGGTACCTACATCTTATTGAAAATTCAGTAAGGAAAAGGAATCCATACTTTACCAAATTAGCCAGGAAACAAGATAGATGAAAAGGTGACTTTCACAGAAGAATTGTAGTGCAATCTATAGGAGCTTGGCATACAGAATACCTTAAAATAAATCACTTCCAATAAGCTTCCAGTCTAAAGGATTTGGAGACATTACGTGGAAAACATAAAGGGGCTATTTCAACCTGTAAGCCTCACAAACTCAATTGATGTGTTCTTCAAATATTACTTAGTGCACAAGGGGGAGCTCCTGCAACTCTGTATCACAATAAAAACCTGAAGACAATATAGGGAACATAAGGGAAATACAGCATGAAAGATTTCGGAAAAGAATATTCTTCACCAAACAGCAAGAATTACTGTATGAATTTGCACAGCTTAATGTGCTTTTGTCTTCTGTGTTCAGCATGGATTCCTCAGTACAAAGAAGATGAAAAGCACTTTCTCCCATACAGGATGTATGGTCTCAATGAAGAAGGAGCAAACTTATGTATGTTTTAAACAGTCACCAAGGTGAAACTGCACATAAAGAAAAGTAGCATGGTTTCTGAGGTGAGACACTGTTTTAACGTGTCACAGCAAAAATATATGTCTGTAACACAACAAACACAGGTAAGAGGACTTCATTAACACTGCTCAGTCAGTTCTCATTCTTGAAATACTCTGCTTTTGAGCATTTAATTTAGCCTTCCTTTCAAGCAGAATTTTGTGTGGCATCTTAAGGATGTAGGGGTTCTTTCAGCAAACTTCAATATGGAGATTCCATTATGGAAAAGAATATAAAACTTCATCTTTGACCACTAGCAGGGTTAGAATTTTTTTACTATCTACTACTTGAATAAATAACTTGTGAATCATAAATTTCTCTTCTTTCCGTGTCTCATTTCTATGCTTTCAGGCATCCACAGTTTGCAAAGTAGTTTAAGATATTTGCTGATTGCAGAAAATAGCATTCAGCACCACAGTCCACAAGGGAGTGGAGATTCATGCTCTCAGGGGGGTTGTCCATTGATCTTACCCACATTAATTCCTTTGTCTCCATAACTCAGTCCTCCAGTACCCTTTTCTTTCAAATTATCTTATATCTCCAGAGCAGATGGGCTATTTCTTGCTTCTACTTGGCTACCAGTAAAGGGTGTAAAAGAACAGGGGAGATAACTCTGGCTTTCAGTCGGGGTCTGGCTTTGTAACAGTCAAAATACTGCTCTAGCAACTAAAAGAGCAACCTTGAGAGAGACCCCACATGGTTAAGCACTGAGACAGGAAAGCCCAAGCAACCCAGCAGCAAAGACAAACAGTGTGGGAATTCTGCACATAAAATGCCCACAGCCTGAGTGCACAAGTTTGCAGTGAAACTACACCAAGCCTCTGATGAGCCAGTTTCAATTGACATTTTTCAATGTTTAACAATATGGTCATTTTCTAGGGGCTCACAAATGGTACTCCTCACTGCATGAACAAGCCCCAAAAGTCAAGCTTCTAGTCCAAAGGACAGAATTCTCAGTGGATAACTGGAAAAAACTATTTAGTATGTGCTATGTATTTTCCTCCAGCTCAATGTCAGACAGGTTTGATCCATTTCAATTTCAAAATCAGCCAGGAACATATTCTCAGCATGGTGAATTCAGCGTAAACAGTGAAAAAGTGGCCAAATTGTAAGAAGAGTGTCCTGTAGTGGGAAGCATCATGTAACCCTGCTGCCAGCTCTGCTGGTAATATATGGAACCAATACCACTAACTATTCTGACTGCATGCTGGAACTCGACCTCCCCTGTGTTCTAAGTACTCTTCTGTATCTTTTCCAAAAACGTATTTGAAATTATTATTGATTTTGTAATTTTGGCTTTAGAGTTATATTCATCTCACATATGCAATTCTACTCTACGGGAATTTTCAAAAACTAGAGTGAGAGAGCCCAGTGTACAGATATTGGTGTGTCCTAGTTAAAAAGACTGTCACACTGTAATTTTCCCTTATGTAAGACAGCATTAAACTGACTTTGTTTCCATTCCCCAAAATACAACTGGGGACACAGTAATATACTCCCTCTCAGTATTTTATGCTCAATTTAACAGTTATATTGCATTAAATGATGTGCAATAATGTAAACTCAAATGCAAATTAATTCACATTTGGTAAAAAGAATCTCTTTGTTGCTTTCTCCTAATAGAAATTCTTTTTGTAGATTTTAATGAACTAGAAAAACCAAACATTCCCATATGGTGAGAAAATTCCAAAGCATGTATTAAAAGAAAATTCTTATGTTACTCATCAAAAACTAATAGATGTGACAGGACAAAAAAATTAAGCTATGAAGATGAAACTCAAATAATTAGCAATTATGGAAAAACATCTATTAGAGTGCTTGTAAAAGATTCACTACAGGCTAAAAAAGAAAAACATGCATTTCATATTTCCAGAGTGGAATATATTAAATTTCATCTGAAGCAAATGATTTACAGTTACAAACTTCCCTGGAAAATTAAAACAACACATACACACCTTGAAATAAATGCATTGTGATAGAACTACTGAAGATGTTATCTCTATCTGTCTAAGAGTATAAAGTCTTCTTACCATGTGAAAGATTTTGAGGAACTTTCTCTGGATCTCAGAAGGTTCCTCAATCAGTCTTTTCCTGGACACTACAGTGTAGCCTGCATGCCCTTCTGAGCTGTATATGCTGCCTTCCTCACAGGTATCATTCTAGCCATCTGAAGTAGTTAAAAATGTCCTGGAAACATTTTTCTTTCCCTGCATGAATGCCCTTCCCTGATGCACTAGCCATTTTGGAAGTCATACATAATCCTAAAAATAAGCAAAATATGTAAAATCTAGAAATACAGTACTTTTTTCCAGTATCTTGATTTTTTTGTTTGTTTGTTTGGTTGGTTTTTTTTAAAGCTGGCAACAACTCTGGGAATTTGGCTCCGGAATTCCAGTAACTCCCTGATGGTTCACCAGACTGCAGGGCATGAAGGGTGACAGGCATTTTGTGTAAGCACTGTAACAGTTGCACAGTTCAGAACTGCGGGAATGAGGTTTGCATGCAGTAAACAGAATACTCAGGTATTTGCCTCTGCTGCATTTACCTTTCACTGAAAATAATTAGAGCTGTGGTCATATGGAGGAAACAAAGAACTAGAATTGATGGACCATTTCTGTGCTGCGTAGCTTCTTCTGCCACATTTGCCATGGGACTTTCTGAGAGTCTCCAGGACGAAACAAGGTGACAAGTATTTGTCACATATTCACTCACCCAGCTTCTCTCCAGGGAAATGTGTACAGTGTGGGAGGGAGAAGGATGTCTGTTTTATACATGGCTTGGAAAGGAAGATAATATGGTTTGCAAAGGACTTTGTTCTTGTAAAAGTCACTGAGCAGCTTGAGCCTGCCCTAGCCAAGTTCTGTCTCCTGCCCAAGAAATTATTTCGTGCAGGAAGAGTCCTGTTGTGCTAGAAAATCCCAGCTATTGGCAAAGGTACTAATCATTGAATTTTGCTCAGTTTCTAAAATACTTTGTACCTGAGGGTGTTTACCACCCTTAGCTGAGCATCACTTCCCATTAGTGGAGGGAAATTGCACTCTAGGGGAGACAGATGTTTTTACCTTTTTACCTTTACCTGTTACTTCTATCTGCTTCAGAAAACACAAAAAACATCTTTTAGTTTGAATTCTGCCCCTTTTCTTGAGAAATCAAGCAAGACCCCTGACCTTACTTAACTCCAAGTGTACCACTGAAAAGCCAACAACCCAAAGAAGCAATTAGACATAATTCTTAACTGTTATGCAAAATTCCTACAGAATCCAAGGTCCTAAGAACAACCACTCAGTGCATGGAAAAATATTTATGTTCCTACAGGATAAGGTTGTGTCCAGAAGTAGTACAGCTAGTGAATAAGGCTCTAGGAAAAGGAACTGCATACTGTTACATGCATACATTAAATAAAACCTGAATGTAACAATAAAAAAAGGTCAGTACCCTTGAGGAAGCAAGACAGACAGACAGGGAGAGGTGGAAGTAGTTATTTTTGCATTAAGAAAACACACTAAAATATTCCTTGTCTTCATATGCTGTCAAGAGATGCTTTTTGTGAAACAAAAATACCTTTAAGCTTTTAAGGACATCTCACAAATGCATACAATTCAACTCCCATGTCCAGAAAAAGTGCACCCGAGCAAATGTTTTTAAACTTTTTTAACTTTTCTACTCCTGCCATAAAGAAATTCTAGAAGTTATCAATCTTTACAGCAACACTTGACACTATTTCTTCCCACTATTATTCTATATATATGTACTCTATATCACTACTGAAACTGGCACAGAAATATTCATGAGTTCTTTCATGTGGGTCCTCATCTGAAGAGGCTGAAGGCATAGAACTATTTTACAAAGGGGAACTGGGATGTAAAGCTGTTCTCTGAATGCAGGAGAAAATTCACCGTGAGCAAAGGGACAGAACAATGCCTTTGCATCAGTTCAGGCTCAGGTAAGCCTTAAAATAGGATTTAATAACAAATTTTATGACCCACTGATTATCCACTAGTCTTGTCATAGTGCTGCTTTTCTTCCTTACCCTGAGCACTTTTCCAACTAAAACCAAGAAACCAGACTGTAACACAAACTTTGGTAGCAGTATACTTGGTAATAATCCTGAACCAGCTGTTTTCTTCAGTTAAATTATACAATGTCTAAAGCATTCTTTTAATTTGTATATTGTACTCAAACACATCAACCACACGCTTTGCATTTGCACTCAATTATTTTCAATTGAATGTTGAATACTTCTACATTTTTCATAAGCCAATTCCTCCCCCTCCAGCAAAAAAAAGGGCAAAACTGTGTGTGATTTACCTTACTACAATTTTTAGAAACTTGGCAAAGAGCACTGCTTGACATACTGTCTTTATCTGGCATTCCTAAAAAAAGAATACAGAAAATAAATACATACTGTACATTCTTTGAGTGACAGTGAAAATATCAGTAGAACAGGGAATTTGAGGGTTCAATACTTTGATAACGCACACATTATTCTGTGATTTTTAAAGAGCAAAACATTTATTCACAAAAAGGTTTCATCTAGTAAACACAAAAAAGACAAAAAGCTAACTTGGGTCAATATTTTAAACAGCTTTCTAAGAGCAGTACTTTTTCAAAACTTATTATCTGAAGCTTGTTTACAGGAGTTATTTATCCTGTTTCATTTGACATTATCCATGTCTCATAACCTGTCAGTCAAATGTGACAATGAGTTTGCATTAATCAGCATTGCTATGCTATGCTATACTATTACCCTGCAAAGAAAACATTGAACACCTATGCAATTGCTAGCCATCAGATATTGTCCTGCTTGGCATTGAGATAATCTCTGGCAAATAAACAGAAGTGTTTTGATTTACATAAGTGATGAATTCCAAAGGCTGCCCTTGGATTCATGTTTACAGCACTGTCCCACAGCTTGACAGATTCTCGAGGCAGAGACATACCCAAAATTATTTAGGCATGTAACAAAGGTTAGAGAGCAGCACGTTTACTGCAAGCTCAAGCACTAACACAGATTCTCCAGCAAGTGCAGCCCATTCTAACTAAAAAAATTGAGACAGTTTGTTATTATTTATTTTACTAGTAAGACTCATGGCTATGTTCCATGGTTCATGTAACACAAATAGTAAAATGCTACATGACATAATCAGCAGGCCTGGGTCATAGTGCAGAGTTTTGTACAGCTCTGTGTACACTTGTATATAGCTGGGAAGGCAGATGGGCAAGTTGCAAAGTGTCTTCTACTGCATGCAGTATTAATGCAATTGTAACACCAAACTGATTAAATGTTTAAATTCAATACCCAAACCCAGAGAATCTCCATCTTCCCTTTTCTTCCCTTTCCTCATTTGCTCGCCCACCACCTGATATCTAATTTCTCATACTTACTGTCATTGTTGGAGCCAGTTTCCATAACACCATAAGGAGGAGTGAGAAGTCCAGACATATACTGTCGATATTTCTGAAAGACAGTGATGGCACATTCGGTCAGGTCAGATGTATAAAGCCATTCAAGGGAATATGTGCTATTTATATTCCTGTGTCTCCTGCCTTGTGCTTCTCACACACACATGAGATATGAGACAATAAAACATGTCTTTACTCTTGACACTACAAGGTCTTCTTTCTTGACTGGAGCACACACTGCTGTCATTTCATCCAAAGTTGTGCTAAACCAGTTCCCTCTTTCATTTTCCCCACAGCATGACTTTAAGGGTTCTAATAAGGCAATATTTTACTTAACTGTGTGATTTCCCATAAAGATTGTTTCAAAGCTCATTTGAAATTATACTATTCATTTGAATCCAAACTACTAAGCTACTTTATTATAGGAATGGAGACAAGCTAAGGATTCTTAAAAATCATGTACAATAGTTGTTGTGTCAGATTTGAAATACACAGGATGTAGTGTGAAAATTTTAAACGTTTAAATCCAAGACACTAGTTCAGAAACTATGAGGCTATGAAACATACAGACCAAACACTTCATATTATGTGTATCCTCATACAAACTTTGTAACTGGAAAAAATAACACCCCTTATACCACTATAAGCTACATAATTTTAACTGATGCCAGCAACTGGTATTTTTCTTCAGTGAATACTGATGACATAATCAGTAAGGTTCAAAGCTCTGTCTAAGGCTTAAGAAACTCTCAGAAGCTACAAAAATAACACCAAAGGAAAGAAATTGTCCTTTTATCAAATACAAATCATTCAATGAATAAGAAACACATTTTTGTTTCCAATCACACTATGTTACTGTCATTATTAAGGATAAGCAATTATAATTCCCTTTTGGAACTGTCAGAAAACAAGCTTGTGCAATAGGGATTCTGATGTTTGGCGTAAATAAAATTCGTCATAGAGTCCTTTGGGTGTGCAGTGAGCTCAATGTGAACAATCAACCCGCTGAAATTCAGCAGGCTTCAACTAAGCAGACATAGTAATTGAGACAGTGCCATTTTAGTGCCATAGTGCAATTTTAATTTAAAAGTTTTAACCTTTGCTCTATTGGAGTTATTTGTATATATTCACTTTCAAAATGTTGATGCTGAATTTAAAAAATGCATGAGTTATCCTACTTAAATTTATTTTTCTTGGAAATGGAAAAGAAAATACCATCAATTCTAGCACTAAAGACTGAATGTCTTGCATTCTAAATAATAACAAAAGCTACAAAGATTACATTAATCTTAATAATCCAATCCTATTTTTAGACAAGCTATTACATCCCAAAGCTTAGTAACATATTATTTAAATCTCACCCATAATCCAGCTGAATACTTGTAGAAGCAAATCTATGCTACATCCTTGGTCAGTCACACAAAACACAAATGCTATTTTATTTGAGGATATTTTATTTTCTTTCTCAAACCACACAGTTTCCCTTATTCTGCATCCAGTCCAATGTCTGGAACTCAAGGAGAGAAAAAACATACGAAGAATTTTCTCAGTTCAACTAGTAAATCACACATATAAACCAAGGGGAAAAGTCATTTTCTGTTGGCCAAATGAAAAAAAAAAAAACAAAAACAAAAACAAACAAACAAACAAAAAAATAAATTCAGAAGTGTGTCCCAAGGGGCTGAAATAACATTTTATTCAAACAGTAGATAAATGTTTTGTTCTACCTTCTACTGAGTTTGGTCTTGAAATGTGGTTTTTAGATGGAAAATTGGAATGTTTCATTTAGGACAAGATAAAAACAAATTGCAGAGGATGTTTTTCTCTTCTTCTTCATCATTCCATTCAGCTGATATGCATGTCTTTGTTGTGTTTATCCTAAAATAGTGTTTTCCCAGAAATACATTACTAGTCTACATTTAAGCCACTTCTATAAGGAACTTAAACTGTGGGAAGAGAGTAATTTTTTCTTTTTTTCCTATGCCATGTCCAGAGCCATCATACACTGCATGGCTTTTTTTTTCTGATTAATTCCGTAATATTTTTCCTGATTATTCTTCTCACGAGACAAAGCATAGAACACAGCATACAATTTCCAAAAGGTAAGAGGGCCTATCTTCAGAAAAAAACCTACAGGCAGAGTAAACCAGAATTAGATAGATAACTTCAGAGGAAGCATCTAATCCCATTCAGCACACTTCATGCTCAGGACACCAAAGTTCACTAGGAACAAGAAAGCACAGACTCCTGACAGATAAGGTAGGATTTTGGTATCTCTCCCAAGGATGTCCGCTCTGTCACCTTCTGCATGAAGGTCCCACCCTGCCCTGGGATCAATCCACTTATGAGTCTGATACAGCAAATCCTGTGAGCAGTGTTGTCTGTGAAGGAGCTCAAGCAGCATTACCAGAAGAGGAATTAATTCAAGGCATGCCCTCAGAAAGCTCAGTTGTTCATACTCCTCCAGGGTGCCTCTGCATATATAAAACTTCCTTCTATATCTGGGTATCTCTGGAGGAAGGGCTGATACGACTGCCTACACATGGTCTCTCATGAGGATATCTCAGTGGGTGTGGGCTGACATAAAAGGTATAATTTATGCCTAAACTTGTGTCACCTCATCAGCCAAATTAAATGTCAAGGGAAACTTATTTCAAGGAGTCAGGGAGACACTGTTTCCTGGGAAATCTAAGCATGCAAAGACAGATCTAAGTAATTGCATAAAGATCTGCCAGTATCAGATGGAATAATAAAATTCCAGGCATGAGATCGCTGAAAGCTGAGATAATGAGACCTATCTTGTTACTGTACTGTCTATAAATGAAAATAAAATTCAGTAAGTTAAATTATATTCATAGATGGCATTTAAAATCATCCTGAAGATTAACAGACTAGACATTTTCAAAAGGCTTTGGAAATGTATTCCACAGGTGGTATGAAGTCTGGAAAGGCTTTCCTTATGAAAGACAGTAACAATTATCAAATCATCATATGCTTGTTTATTACCAGAAATGTTCATGTTTTGTAAATCCAACATGGCAGCAGTTTTTAAAGCTATGTTCAATGACCTATTCACTCTGTCTTCAGATTTCTACCAATTTATAAACTCTATCATGCAACAGCTTAAATAACAGACAATTCCTACATCTGATCTGACAGCATGAGTAATAAAGACAGCATTTTTTTTCCAGTTGCTGACTTCCTCATACCCATGCAGTGGTGAAAATTAACACATTTTGACCTTTTCAGCTACTTCTATGGCCTAAAGCAAAGAAGACTGCTGACATGAAACAGTTGAGGAGAGGAGAAAAGGAAGAAACAGAATCACACACTTGCCCTACTGGGAAGGTGCTGTGAGGGAATGGTTTCTAAAGCCACTTGTCATCAGGTTTTTCAGTGTGTTTCTTTGCATGCTCAAATTGAGGCTTTGCTTGTAGTTTAGGCTTTCATGAATACAATGGGTTTCAACTCTGTGAACATAATTGGGTATATTTTTATATGCTAATGTTTAGAAAGGCAATTACTGTAATTCTGATGCAAGCTATCTCTAAATTCCTGGAAAAAGCTTCTAGCATACACAAGGTATATAAAATATGTCTTTGGTCTTTTTGGTTAGTCCATTCTCTTCTGCTGCAAATAGTGAAGAGCTAATACCTGTTTACAAACATTCCAGAATAAGCCAGGTACATGTAAAGACTACAGATGAGCCTTTCCTGTCCATGTTCACTGTATACCAAAATCCCAGCACTCTATCAGGAAAGACAAGGGACTGATAAAGGGAAGACTCCCTGGGTATAAAGGCTTGAAGACAGATTCTTCCCCAAATACTCCCCTAAGAGCAGCAGTTCTGCAGTTGGCCAATAAGGGCTGTGCAATAAGGACCCAGGCAGTGACTGTTTGTAGCACTAGGGACTCAGGCTTCTCATGCTTCCCCATGCCATGGTGAATCTACAGACTCTGTGGCCAGATACTAGGAATTAAAATGTCTTTTAACACTGGAGACAGTTTCGTAGACCTCATAAGGTGCTTGGTTCAATACATGATCTTTTTCTTTCTCTTCTATTCACAATCTCAATCAGAATGTCATTTTTCACCATTTCTGCTGCCTCCCTTTCTGCCTACTCCTAACTAGCAACAGAGAAGGTTACTAGGCAAAGCCTGCCTAACTTGCAAACTTGGGAGTAACACAAAATAATTAATTTCAGGTATAGAAGTCCTAAGAAAAACATCAATGTGACCTTTCCACACATTTTTCAAAACCTTGAGTAATTATTTCATCAGATGCTCTTATTGTGACTATTGCCTGACTTCTGCAATACTTCTATACTAGCTTTCAGTACTTCTGCAATGGTTTCTCTTGGGGAATATATGCTGTAGGTTGAAAATGTGAGCCAGCTCTTCTGTTTTCTTTTGACAATAAATAATTGATCACTGATTTCCTCAGTACAGCTCTGTTCCTCCTCTAAGTTGGCAGTGAACCACCTCCCTCGTGAGCATTACTCATAAGGGCGCGCCTCTCCCATGGTGCAGTGTTTCTTTCCTCCAGAACATTAAGGAGAGAAACCCCAAAAAGAAAGAGCCCATGAAGATTTTTGAACCCTCTTTTCACTCATCAAATCAAGCACAGATTGCTGTCTCAAAATCCAGACTTTTGCCATCAGATCTGATACTCTGGTCTACACTGAACTGAGTGATAGAATCTCAGGTCATCTGCCTGCTATCCATTTGTGTTTTCCAAGAGAAAGTGCCTAATATTCTTACAGATTTTCACCAAAAAACCCACCCCAGACTCATTATCATACTGATAGTTGATTTTTATCCCAATCTTGTTACAAAGGGGAAAAAAACCAGCACCCTTGTTTTTGCCCAATAGTATGTACCAAGACTCCCAGTAGATTGAGCCTTATTCTGACTTCAGTTACTGTCTTCTTAACATGTTTGCAAATGACCAAGTGCATTTCTTCTAAGGAAGCTCAATCAGAAAATTTCCATACATTTCAGGTCAATGTCACTTAACTGGATATCGCATGGCTGTTTAATACTAGATAAAAAATCACTGTTTGAAGATGGTGTTTCACTCTAGAACGCCAAATATCCTGCATATTGCTAAACATCTGCATTTGTCAATACCAGAATATAAACAATCGCTGTCACCAACAGTATAGGTAAGAGAACAGACCTGAGGTACTTCTGATGGGAAGTATAAATACTTATTAGGAAAAACATAATGCTACAATAGCAAAAACATACCTTATTTTGTGGGAAAATAGAAAATAAGCCATGTGAAGATGTCACCACAACCTACTCAACAGAAGAAGACTGTTTTGTATATGTCAGTCAATCAAGACATTAAAATGCGATAGACAAGGTCTGAAATAGCAGAAGTGAAGCACTATTTAGTCATGCTCAGATAAAATAAATACAGGAAATGCCTGTACCAAAATTGCTGAATCCTCATCCCAGAAGAGGTACCGTTTATGTAACAGCAGATGAATCTGCATCTTTTGCATTTTTTTTACCTATTTACCATCTTCAGAATGTTTCTACATAGCTCTAATGAGCTACACTTTATTTTACTCCATCTCTTTATTTTGGAGGCATATATTTTTCTGTTCCATTCCCACCTAAATCAATTTATCATGCTTGAAAAGTTCTGTGTGCAGAATTTGCTTTATCACAGAATCCCCTTGATATTTATCAAGAAAAATGCACTCAACTCTCTGAAATCATGCCAAATAGCAGACTTGGCTACCAGATAGAAAGCCAAAGATAAGACTGCAAAAAAATCACATCCAAGGAAATTAGAGCATGAGCACTGTTTAAGCAAATTACAGCCTATTCTGCTCCATCTAATTTAAATATAGAAATGCCATCATACAGCTCTCCAATTCTGTCTCCTAGAGAAATCTACTCAGGAAATGCACTTGGGTGGAGACCGGACTTGGCTAGGAGGGGTGGGAAAGATCGCACATACTTAAAAAAGGAAAATAAACATGCATCTGATTTATGTATTTTCTTTTACTTCAATTATGTAAACATAGAATAGATAATGTATTTACAGGAAAAAATACTTAATGCCTTTAACACGAAGTTCAAGTTTTTAAAAGTGGCTGAAAAAGAGCTTTATACATTTCCATATTTACTTTTTCACTGTGATATCATAAAATCAAAGATTATGTCACTGACAGCGCTTCAAACTCAATATAAGATCACAAAATAAAGCTGTGCTCCCCTTTTTTCCTCTTTCATTATCACATGTAGGAGAGAAGTAGCAAATCACACCTAAGCTGGAATTTGCTGAACAATGCAGTACAGTGACAGAACCTCATTCTTCTTCAAATTGTTCTGCAACATTAAGAATTGTAAACCTGCATCTTTATTACCAAAGTCAGAAGATACATCTCAAAAACAATGAGCAAAATAACTAAGAAAAATGTGCTTTTCACGTAATTTTTCCTACCATTATAGCCAACCTTTAAATTTACATTAACAGGACTTAGACCAAGCCAAGTCTAGAATCATCTCTTGAGCTGTGCATAAGAGGAAGAACATTTTCCTAAAGTTCCAGGTACAAAATACTTCCTTTTACCTTCAGACCCTCTTATTTTCACATGCACTATTATACTGAGCAGCGGACCAAATATGTGTTCTTTTAGATTATCTCAGTTTGGAAGACAGGTAATAGGAAACTTACAAATTGAGGATGAGGCTGGCTTTGTTCAGTTCCTCACCTAGGCTGCCTCCTACAATATCTCTTCTATATTATGTGCACCCTGACTAATCTTCAGCATTTTTCTGGAGCAGACCTTCCGCTGAGACAAAAGGTCATACAAAAGAAATATTTGGGTTTGTTAAGTGCTTTGACAGAATAGTAAGTTCTGTAATTGTGGCGACGTGTCTTGTTTCTGATCACCTATCTTAGCCTCCAAAGCAAGCTAAAAGCAAGGATTGTGTGTACTTTGTAAGCTGGAAGTCAGAAAGAACTTCTAAACCACGTTCCTGCTCCACCCTGAGACTAGCACCTTGAAAATACAGAAGGCCTGACACATATGACCAACATTATCTTGTCATGAATGTTATGAAACAGACTTCATCTGAAGAAACTGACGAAAAACTAGAAGCTTGCTGCTGAGATTGAGAAAAAAATGGAAACCTCCTAGTGCAGGCTGTGCTCTGACAGTGGGCTGAAGTCACACTCCTCTGTAGTAAAATTCTTCAAGATCACCACAAGGTCTGCAGTAGTTAAGTCTTAAAAATTGGTTTTAAGTGCAATCTAAATGACACATTGGCCTTATGATGACACTGTGCACAGCAGTGGCTTTACTCATGGTTATAAACAGTTTCTTTTTTTCCCTCCTATTACATATATTTTTAAAAGGAGATTTAAAACTAAGAAAAAGCTGGTGAGCTGATCTGTAACTCTGCTTTTCATATTTATAACCTCTGAACACAGAAGTATGTTACTCTAGAAATTTGTTTTCATCTGGAAGGAAACTCTGGGTTAAATATTAATTCCTCTACAATCAATATAAACCTCTTAAGCAGTTCAGTGGGGTCAATCAAACACTGCTTTAGCTTCTCACAGAAACAAGCATACATCAACCTCCAATACTCATCTAACATCAAAGGCTTCCTTTTAATGGATAATATTCCAAACTGATTGTTTCTATTCAATTGTGCATAACAATAATGAGGATATTTAATAAGTGTAAATAAGTAAACATACAATTTCCTTTACAATATTCATCCTTCTTCAAATCTTTTCAAATATTATTTTGATGACAGTGTGAGCTGCTTTAAATGAAGTTTGTGCAGCTCACTCAGTAACACTGCAGAGAAATCAAAGCAAGTGCAACACAATCAGACTGATATCACCTAACAGGAACCCAAAATACCTGGGCCTCCAATTCACACAGTAGTCCTTGCAACAGCACCATTGGAATTAACTTGTCAGCATAAATTTCTCATGGGTCAAAGCTGCTCAAATCTGGAGTCCCTTTCGTGCACACTGTATTATAATAAATGCTGCCCATGGGACTTCCTCAGGAATTCACAACAATATTTCAGCTATTTTGCACACAGTGTTTAGTTACATGGTTTTACATCCACATCTACTGTCCAACATCTCACAGCTCTCATCTCCGAAGATCCCTATAAAAGACCTCCAAACAGTCTGTTAAACATAATCTTTTTATGTACAACAGCATCTTGTCTGAAGATTCAAAATGTATTGGATGGGAATACAATACAATCCCATTCAATCCAAATCCCATCCTGACTTTTATCCAACTGAAGTGTAAACACGAGTAACAGCGATTCAGTTGGGCTGTAGTATAAGGATAAGATAAACTGCATTAACAAACAGCAATATAACAGCCTTATTCACATGGGGCAGTTTTCAAGGTTTTTCTTACAGACAAAAGTCAGTGCAAGTGACTTCCTCAAATCATAGACAAATAATTTTGTTGCCAGAGCCTCACCAAGACTGAAAAAGCCTCCACACAAATGCTGTTCTGCAGCTCTAACCTGGAGTCCTGTTGTGACTGTTTGTTGTACAAGTCTTTCCTTAGGCAAAAAAGTAAAGTAACAGTACTCACTTCAGCTTAGCCCTAGAAACATTTTCAAACCTCATGACAAGAGGAACCAGTGAGAAATGGAGGCACACAGGAATGGGAAAGAAGGAAGGAAGTGCCATTGGAAGTTAAATGTTAGAAAAGAAAGGAAAGAACAACAAGAAATAAAGAAGGAAAGGAGTGAAAATAGGTAGAGGGCAGGAAGGCAGTGCAATACACAGGCTAAACATTCAACCCACTAGAGTTGCCACAAGGAGTGAAGAGACTATTTCAAGGAAGACGTACACTATAAAAAAAAGGACAAAGAAAAGAGAATGTGAAGCAGTTTATGGCTATGTCTAATAAACAAACTCCCTCCTCTCTCTTTTTGCCACTGAAGAAGCAGTTCATACAGGGACAGAAACAACTAGTTTGGAAAAGACCTTGGGATCATCAAGTCCAACCTGTGACTGAACACCATGTTGTCAACTAGAGCATGGCACTAAGCACCACACCAAGTCTCTCCTTAAATACCTCTAGGGACAGTGGCTCCATCTCCTCTCTGGGCAGCCTGTTACAATATTCAGTACCTTTTTTTGGGAAGAATTTACACCTAATGTCCAACCTAAACCTCCCCTGGTGCAGCTTAAGACTGTGTGCTCTTGTCCTACCTGTTGATGTCTTAGAAACAGATACACAATTCCACAATAGGCAGAAGCTTGGCTCCTTAAATTTGGCTGAGGTTGAGATAGTTCAGGTTTAAAGATTATGCAGATTGAGATGAACAGCACGTAAATCAATAAGTCTGTGCCAATCACAAGCTTAATCCCTATTTTCCATAGTGAGGCATGCTAAATGTTTGCAGATGTTGGAATCAGTGAGTCAAGGGCCTGCCTGAAGGATTCCAACATGCAGTATTTTTCATTATGTGGCTCTGGGATGTAAATTATAAAGAAAAATAAGAAGAAAATATAATATGTGAGTTTTAATGGATAAAACAGTCCAAACTACTGTGATTCTGAAGAGTAACTCAGATAAAGAAAAGATTAAACATTCTCACAGATTAATTCAGTTGTGTAAAAATAAAATCCTTCTAGTTAACATTCAAAAATTACTCAAATTGTGGATTTTTTCCAATTAAGTTGATCACCAAGCATATAGCCTAGCTGACACTTCAGTGTTTTTATTTTCTGTTTATTTCATTTCCTGAATGGGCATTTCCTTCACAGTACAATATATAACCATAAAAAAATGGCAAACTTGATTTTCATTCCTTGTTATCAGTTTTCATCCTACCTATCTACAATCTGTCACGTTATTCATCATCAGGATTAGAGCAGCATTTGAGATAAGTGGTGGGGCGCAGTAATGAAGATGCACTGTAGAATTTCTTAAGTGAAAAAAAATACTAAGTAGATTTTAAGGCTGAACACAATTTTGGAAGTAAAACATCTTTCTAGTCCACTGTTTTAAATTGTTCAATTCTTATATATCTTTGTATTTCCCGCTCATACCTTACACAGTCTTATTTCATTTGTTTGTTTCAAGGATGAAAAAACAGTATTAAATACATCAGGCTGTGCTGAAAAGGTCCTACAAGCTGCTTCTCACGAGGCCTGGTTGTTCTTGTTCTGAACCTATTGGAAATGATGTATTACAAGGAATAATATTTACACAAAGCAAACAGCAGTATTAGATAAATACACAGTTCTTACATGGAGAGCAAACTAAATTGGTTTTCAGTAAAGGAGGAAAAGCAACAGTGCATGATATTACTCTGTTATGATTTCAAGTAATTTCTATAGATTATCATATGAAGACAAACCGTTTGTTAAAGACTTATACTGCAGATTTTGAAAATTCAACACAGGCAATACAAAGTTATTTGCAAAAAGCCTTGCTAGGAGAATGCAGTAAATAATTGTGAGTCCAGCTGTGCAGTGGCAGCTGAGAGCAGAAAGTATCTTGTCCACTTCCTTAACAGTGAAAAGTTCCTGATGATTTTCCCAACCTTCTCATTAAAAGCATACCCAAACAAACTTTAATTGTTGCTTTTATTATAATTGTGGCCACCATATGTCAGAACTCCTGTATTCAGTCAGCCGTGGGTACACACTCTGTTCTGCTTCTCTGCTTTCCTAACAAAATGCAAATATTTTGTTAGCAAGCAATTCCTCCCTTTCCCCCCCTCTTCACAGAAATTTTTCTGATTTCAGTGGAAAAAAATTAACCAAAGCTACAGTACAGTCAGCAGGAAAGAGCAAAAATGAAAAGAAAATAAGCTTTTTCACCCCGTCCACTCACAGAAAAACTTTTTGATTGTTTTCACTGTCTGTGATTATATTTATATTCCAAGTTTATTTTGCAATTTCAATTCTTATCATTAACAATTCTTCTAAATGTTTTCATTAACACCATGCACAGATGTCCTAAAGTTGTGATTTTTTAGGTTTTTGTGGACACTGGTATTGAAGGTGCTGAGCATCTAATCCAAGCATCTCTAGGTTGGAATGCACTGCTATCACCTGCTATTGCAGTGGTGGAAAACATACACAAGCATTCTTAAGCACTCCTGATAGAAGAGTAGATTTATTGAGAAGTAATCTGATATCCTTCATCCTTTTTCTGACAGCAAGAAGAGTGATTTTTAAAGCAAGTGTACTGCTATACTGGGATGAGACTTTCTCATCTCTAGACCTCTATAAGACAAGATGAGGTTACTGGTAATAATAGAGCTAGAAGATATCTTAATTGGAGGGCTACCTAATTTGCAACATCCTACACTTCAATCTATTTTTGTAGGGCCCTTTCTTTGTTGTGAAGAAAGACAGATAAAGCCTGTTATTGTCACTTTGATTCTGTGTATCCACTCACTGTTCAAAGAAAATCTTTATACAGAATATACAGTAAAGTAAGTGACAGCATGAGTCACACTGCAAGAGTCCATGGTTCCCGAGTATTATGAGGCACCAGAGGAATCAACTGACTTGCATATGAGAACAAGGCATTAACCACCAAGCCACAAGTATAACTACGGAACTGCCTTTAAGGAAGGTTTTATTAACAGAGAGAAAAAGCTGCCTTTACATGTAAATCTACTTCATGTAATTCTTCTGGTATCTTAAAACTTTAGAACAACATTAGAGACAAGTTTTGCAAATCATATTGCAGTAAAAATCAAACACATGGACAATAAGGCAAGAATTTTTTTCCACTTAATGTAACTTTTTTCTCATGCTAATTGCTTTTTATCTGATCTTTTTTTCCTTTGCAGTGATGGAAATTCAATGTATACAATGAGGAAACTGTATATATATGCCCAACACATCTAACTGGTTAGTTTCCAATTTACAAGTTTTTCCCTACATACTGCTAGTTCCTTGTTTAGGGAACATCATAGAACATAAATTTAGCATTATACTGTCTCTTCAGTTTTATAAACTTCAGACTTTTGAGAAAATCTTGGGATCTTTTAGATAAAGTAGGTACTGTTATCTCTGTCATATAAGATTATTCTTTGCATATGTCCTATGGAGTTAAAGCTCATTATATTCACCTGTGTTGGAATGGATGCCCCAGCTGCTATCAATTAACAGTGTCACTGGCTTCAGCAATGCTGATTTGCATTCACTGATCTGTTCCAATAATGATCATTCATGCTCATATATCAAGTTAGCTACAGCAATAGAGATGTTATTCAGGAGGCATTTTCAGAGTACTCTCCTAGCAGAAGGATGATGGTGGCCAGTAAAGCTGTTTCAAGCTATCAGAAGATGAAAGCTGAGAGTGACAAGACTTTGTACTCAACTGACAATCTTTGTTGGAGCAGGAGTCCCAGTAGACAATTTGACTGCTTTTTCTCTAACTTTCACAGAGCTGTTTTATCTAGTTCTCTTACTATAGCCCTAAACAGTAAAAAGAACAGTAACACACATGCATACAAAGAACTCCTAAAGTGGTTCTTTCTGTCTACAGTAGAAAATGCTACTAAGAGCCTGACCCTAATCAACTCTGAATTTATCAGTATGTTTTAGAAAATTCTGAAAGATAAAAGATGTATCCCCTTAAAACTATAATTCTCAGTGTCACATGTTAGACTTTGCTTACTAATGAGATTTAATAAGTTTGATGTCTTCCTTTACTGCTTTCTTCTCATGCTTTGCAGCAGAATGGTCAAACCTATGCAGCAATGGCATGCTGAGGCCGGTTTTGTGGTTGCCCCTTGCCACACATCCCAGGTCATATTCTGTTCCTGCATGACCAGGTGGCAGAGTTCAGTCTGCAGACACTGGAACAACCTGATGGGCACGACAAGACATTTGGCTATTAGCAGCACAGTGGTCAAACAACTGCTCCTCAGTACCTGACAAGAAAAAACTGCAGGGAAAATAAAAAGAATCTGCAGTCCAGGCATGACCAGATGGACACTGAGGTTATCTACAAGGGGCTTTTCAACTTGATCTCTCTATTTAGTGCATCACCATGCTTGTGAACACAGCCCAACAGAATGCCACTGAATTAAGTGTGCAGTATTTGTGAAATGCTTCAAGATATGTAGATTAAGGATCACATACACATAGTATAATTCTAACATTGCATTCCTTCAGGAACAGACAAATACTACAGTACATAATGGGGCTGGTATCTCTTTAAATCTAGATTATTACAGCTCTCCCGAGATCCCCATCAGTGTCCAAAGAACCACTCGTTTGATTATTTTACAATACAAAACCCCATGCATATATCCACAATGATTATATATTCAGTAAAATCCCTTTAATGTCAAAACATCAAATATTCTTCAGTTGAGATTTTGCATTCATTGTCATGTTCAAGTGAGTTTTGTCTTGCCTTCTCATCTCCTATACTTGATCTCTCTCTTTAAACTTAGCATTTGCAGCAACCTCTCCCAGCTAGGTCTTAAAAATATATTATTTTCTCTGCAATGAGCAAGAGAAGACTATATAATTTCCTGCTTTATATACAACATCTGGCACTGTAGAAAGAACCAGTGCAAGTCTTACTAAGGCAACAGAAAAAAATAGCTGAAATCCTCCTGTATGGAAAACAACTCTGCAGTACTGGCTGTAACACCTATTACTTATTATATAAAAGGTTAGTGAACTTCCTGGCAGAGCATAGTAAATTACGTGGGATTTGACTGCTGAATAGCAACAGAGCAGAGATAGGGCCTTTCGTCAAACATTAATACAAATCTCAATCTGTTTTTCCCTAAAATATTAAATAAAAAATATCCAGATAAATCTGGCTGGAGCATATGTTTCAAAAACGTAATATTTTGGGTGATAGCCTATACAAAGCATCTGCAAAATAACCTTCCCTATTTAAGCGGCAAGCAAGCTAAAGTTACAAAATTTCCCAAAGCGCCAGAATGACTTCACCACACTGCATGTGGAGCAATAATTTAGGCATTTCAGAAACTATACAGCAATGACATTCAGTGAACCCAGAGACAGAATTTAAAAATATTTAAGCATTCAGAACCAGCTACCTAAGTGCTGTGCCTCTTAAGAATCTCACTAGAAGCATATGACAACTTGGGGCTACCATGTGAGGTTAAGATCTATCTTTACCAACACTCTAACTCCAGTAAGAAGGTTATTAAATGAAGATGTCCTCCTATTTCAACATAGTCTTAAAAAGTAGAACCATGGTGGTCCACTTCAACTTTGCAATGACAGCACATGGCAAGGGCAAGCAAATACCAGCTGGGACAGTGCCATGAGTGATCTTACAGCTTCATTTAGCTGTCCAAGGTATTTCATTCAGCTGTCCAAGCAGAAAGCATACTGGTTGATCATGGGCCCAGTGAGGCAACAAGAAAATTTGTTTCCCTGATTACACACTGGTAGACAGCCCTTCCTCATGGACTATTAAGAACAAAAGTAAGATCAGAAGGTATTTGTCTTCTAGTGATTTTTTAATTGCTTGAACTTTCCTTGTTAATAAAGCAATGTTGCTTCCCAAACCTTTTTGTAAAATTCTAGCTCTTCAGTCATTTGTTAGCACTCATCTGTCACATACTCCTTGAAGAAGCAAAGTCTTCAGGAGAAGCCTAGGAAGGAAGTATTTGAGATACTGTCAGTGTCTGAAGCCAGAATTAATCAGTCCATGGAGTCATGATAATTGTCAGATTGTTTTACAGCCCATCTGCTAAAGCACTGCCTAAATAGGAATCAAATACCTACAAAAGCCTGTCTTACATGTTTGTGGAAATAATAGCCAAAATTAGCTTGGAATATTGCCACGCACTTACATAAGGTCATGGCATAGTGTGGTTACTTGTCGGTACTGATATTTATTCAAGTGGAATAAAGTGCTATTCACGAGCTAAAAGCCATCCCAATGTTTTATTCAGAATTAAAACGCTTTTTCCAAAGAGGATGGCATTTTCAAAGTAGTAAGTGCTGGGCCAGTTCTGTTTTGTTTAATGTCAGTGGCAGCTTCTGAAACAGCAACCATAACTTCAACCATTATGCTGGGCTGTTTGGGGCAACTGCAGTCTGGTGAGCCAGCACCATCTCCCAAGGACAGGAATATGGCTAAAGGTGAGGAAGCTGGCACAAAAACAGGTGCAAGGATAACTAGAGGCAGACAAGGCTCTCCTGCCTGTATGGGAAAATCACCAAAGAAAGACTGTGAAGAATTTTAATTACAATTGCATTATAATTTAAAAATTTCTTGTCCATCAGCATCACAGGGTCTGTGATTCATCACAGGCCTCCATTCTGTCCAAATCCAGCACAACTGCCGGAGAAGTAACCAGTAATTTACTGGTTACCAATAATTTAATTTACCATGTGCATGAAAAAAAAAGAAATTCATTCTGAACTATTGCTTCGCAACATTGCAATTTAAATTGCAAGGGTGCATGATACATAGAGCTGATATTGAGCACCAGTTGTTAATGTTATAAAGGTACTATTGCAAATGTCTCATTACCAGGCTATATGACCAATCCTATAAGTTTCCAGGAGGACCAGCCCTACAAAGTTGACGACAGCCAGCCCAATTGTGTTTGGGGCACTGCTATGCAACAGTAAGGACCAGCCAGATTCAAAACATTCTTGTGATGTGTGTTTTCCAAATCCATCTTGAAAATAACTGAAAAACCCAGTCCCAGCCCTCCTATGTCCTTTTAAGACATGACAGAAATCCCCAATATTAGTAAAACCAAAGCTACTATTTAAAATCAGGAAGTCCTAAGAGAGTAGAAGGAATGAACCCACTGAGACTTTTGCATCAGCAACAGAAGTCATTGCACTTCACCTTTTTCTAACCTTGAAATTATAAAGAGTTGTAACAAAACATTTTTTGTAATGTTCCTCCCCGCTACCATAGTAATCACTACTTCAACAAACATCTCACATGCTAAGTTTTCATTAGGTACAACTCCATCTAATGTACTTTTCAAGGAGTTCAGATCAGTAATGGATGCAGTTATTCAATACCACCCACTTCTAACCCTCTTAGACCCTCTTTCCTCCCTCCTGTAGTCAATCTTCATCAGCATCTAATTACCTGTATTTCAAGCTTTAAAACTTCATAGCAGACACTGATGATATTGAGCGGCACACATTATTTCAGTCTGTTTATAAACCTCTTTTCTTAGAATTCCTTTTCTGAAGGACAAGTGCGAATCCCGATTCACCCAAGCCCTTCGCACCGCCCATGCAGCCCTTGGCTATTTGCCATGGCTCCACAATACAAAGCTTTCCCACTCTACAGTAGCCTATGGCCTGACAGCCACTGCCAGGTCTGCAAAGACTGGGAAGGGGCCCTACCATGAACAGGGATCAGTGAACAGATTTGGGTCTTTTAGAAACTGCCACACAGCCAAGAAAGAACAGCCAGAAAGCGACAAGGCAAGTGTTGAGACGGAATTTGCTTCTGACTTGTAACATGAGAAAATATCTACATTTTCCTGCAGTAGACCAGCTAGACACTTACAAAAGTAACCAAAGCATACTACAAATCTCTAAAAGGAACACAACACTTGGTTTTGCTTTCCACTGTTACATAAAGTTTTTTTTACACCCTAGAAATAAAATTTTAGCTGCTTTTCAATGGAAACAAAGATGCATAAGATGCATATATATGTGCATACTGAATATACTCTACTCCATACTGCATTTCAGAGTACCTCACTGAACTTATTTAATTAACATCAGTCAGAAAACTAGAAGGTGACTCAAGACCTATCTGTATGATCTTTCTTCTGCTGTCTGTCCTGAATTTCCATGCCAATGTCTCATTGTCTCCAACTGCACAAAGATTAATATCCAGATTAATCAATCATTCCCAATTGTCCGTCTTCCAGATCATGGAGCACATAAAAAAAAAAATAAAAATCACTGACTGCAGTTGGCATCCGTTGTGTTCTGCCTGTCTGTGTGGCTGAGAGAATCCAGGTCCAAGAGGTTGCCCAGATATCTCTCTTCTACCAAGTTTCCTAGTTTGGAAGAGAGTACTTGGGAAATAACAACAGCCCTTCAGTCTTTATTCTTCCATTTTAGAATATTTTCTGCTGTTCTGTTTCTGATAAAAAGTCAGCACACAACTACTGAGACAAGAATTGTAGTTGAAGATTTTTGCAGGAGCCCCACATTGACACAAGAGACACAGTCAGAGGCTGTTTCTGGAGCCCTTCTGTGAATTATCTTAATTCTCATGAGCTGTTAAATTGGGTTATACTACTAACAGAGGCAAAGGTAGCAATATCAAACTCATACACATCAAATGGAACAGTCTCTTCTCTTTACAAAGTGCTATCAAGACTTTGAAAGTCCAAAGTTAAATTAAACAGATCCAAGCTGTGCTTCTTTTCCTGATACCCTGTTCTGTAGTATTTTCTGCAGCAGACTGATAGAGTGTTAAGTGTTCCTAATAGTGCCAGAGTATCTAGGTAATTGTACACTGAGTCTACCCATTACTTTCCCTCCCCATATGGACTGTCCTAAAGCATCCTGTAGAGCATATAGTAATATCTAACTATTTGGCTGTCTTTCTGATCCCTCAGAGTATAAAAATTGACAGGCGTGTCTAAAAATCTTTCTGAGAGCAGATTTTATCAGCAGAAATTCACTGGAATTCAAAAAGAATGCAGCAGGCAAACAGAGGCAGGCAAAAAGAACAGTGCAGCAGCTGCATGGGTCATGGGTACAGCCACCACTGAATGATCATAAATTCAGCCTCCTGGTTTTGATATGGGGTTGCCCAAGTGAGGATCTGGGATTTTATTCCATAATTTAGAGCATGTCCTTTTATTTATTTCCAGAGAAGAAATTTAAACTGAATCTGTGGATGTATGTAGGGATTTAGTCCTCTTCAGACTATCTCTAGGAATAAAAGTGGTAATGAATGTAGATAAGAATAATTTAATTCCTTGTCCCCCCCTGCAACTCCCCCTGAAGCACTAACTGAATAATCTGCCAATTAAAAACTACACAGTACACAAGTTTGCCAGTCATTCATTTGTAAAAAGACACAGGGCACCCATTTTAATGCTGCAGTCACATTTTAATCAAATATTAATCTTCAGAGGCCTTTGAAGGGAGGAGATATGCTCTCTTTGACAAGCCAATTCTTAAAATAACTTTTTTTGCTTTAGCAGTTAACAGGACAAACGAGAATGCAGCAGGCATGTCATGGACTAAACAGCACTTTCAACAAAAAGTACTCAGCGACATCAAGCAAGTGTCAGAAAGCACAGTCTGAGGGGGATGGGACAGTAAGCAGGACATGCATTAACTTTTAAAGTTTGCCATTGTCCAATTGTTTTTGGATATTGTGCATGACAGTGCAGGTCATCCACTGGAGCAGGAACCTTCAGACTAGGGGCTGCAATAGCTCAATGCCTCCTTGAAGCCGAAGTTCCATGAGGAAATGTGACTTGATCTAATTTTGGAATCTGGAAAAAAGACAAACATCAGGAAGGAAGTTTAAAAAAAGTTTAAGTCCTTCCAAAGAAAAAGGAAACTCAAACCAGATAAATTTAAATAGCAGTAAGTCACCATCAAACTGCTGTGATGTCTCTTTGAGAACAGCACATAAGAATTGCTTGTACCTCTCTGAAATATTTGAGACAGGGAGCAGGAAGTCACTACAGTCTTTGGATGGGTTTAGCCCAATGGTTTCCAGTTGTCTCTGTATGTACTGATAGTTCAGACCTTCGTTTCCATACAACACACACAGCTATGCTATGTTAGGTGTTCACAGAGCTCCATACTTTGTATTTCAGACACTCCTACGCATAGAATAACCTTTGTAACAGAAGGCTAGAATACTCCAGACCCCACAGACGATTAAAGCTAACAGACAGATCCGTCAAGAGAAAAGAATTGTAACAGAAGAAACTACTTCTAGGTTTCCGGGATAAACCCCTAATTCCACATGAATTCTTCAGTACTGTGCATGCACTGTCACTGAAAACAACTCTGTAGGTGTCTGGAGGACTGCTTTGTTCAATCGGGGGTACTTGATACAGCCTCACCCATAACTTCACTGAACAACAGAATCATATCAGTCAGTTCCCGTGATTCACCTGGTAAACACAAGTCTCTGAGGGAATTATCTGCTGAATCAATTATTGTTTAATGTGTTCAATATATGAAAATTGTTGGGTCACAGAAGAATGAAATTAGGACTTGATTAGACAAGCACTAGTTGTAGGAGACTAAATCCTCATTATGTCCTAAAATTGTCTAATTTATGTTACAGGGTTTTTCACATGGGTGATGGATGCATGTTGACTTCATAATGATCCCAGAGGGCAAAGGTTTCCTCCCATTCTTGCTTTCTCTCTCTTGTCATCTCCCTCTCTCCCCTCTTTTTCTCTGGAAGTCCTATAAACTGTATAGAATTTATTTTGAGCCAGTGGAAGGGGGGAAAATTGTCACAGCAAAGAAGACTATTACCTCCTCCTTCCCTTGTCTCTTCTTCACAGTGGAAAGCCAAACTGTAACAGCAAACTCAAAGGAAGGAAAAGGAACAACATAAACCATTTTTAAAACACCCATTCTGAAATCTTAGAATTATCAAACACAACTAAATGGAAAAGAATTCCAGCTAGTCTTTTTAAAATGAAAGAACATTGGCTTTAAGTTCTACTCCCACTATGAGTATGAAATAGGAACAAGGGTGAATGAGATTTAACATACAAGTAGAGGGAAAAATCCACTGACCTTCTACCCTACTGCCATTACAGAACTTCAAGTACAACTTCTCCTAAAAATATATTCTATAAACTTCAGACATTTCAGTATACCCAAAGACAGTCTATCCTCTTTTGCTTTAATATACCCTGATATTCCTGTGATCAATACTGAATTCATAAAGTAAACAAGGTCCAGCTGGGTAAATGAGAACAAACACACCTTAGGAAGTGGTTATTTATCCTAAATCAACCCTCAAATAACATTATACTATACCCTGTTTCTTGGAATCAATGTAGCACTGGAATTTCACATTTCAGCAATACAAATGCATGTCTTCACCTCAAGTGCTAATTACAGAGTTCAGCTGCTGCTTCTTCTCTTTCTAAAGTAATTTACCAGTGTTCTCATACAGGCTATGAGTGTTGTCAACTCACCTGTATTTTCAGCTGAGTAAAGTATCTCACGCCTCCCGACTGGGGTGCTACGCAGTGCTGCTGTACGACCTTTCAGGGAAAGCAGTAGTGAAGCCCATCAGAAGTCATATTTCTAAACTGCCAAAGCTCTGTGCAACCATGGTGCACTCAGTCTGTAAATTTTCCCTCTGACATGTGCATGTCAGTGCTAAATCTCTGCATCTGTAAAACACTTTGGGATCCCTGAACAAAGAA
The DNA here is from genome assembly GCA_009812075.1 of Sialia sialis. Taxonomy (NCBI): domain Eukaryota; kingdom Metazoa; phylum Chordata; class Aves; order Passeriformes; family Turdidae; genus Sialia; species Sialia sialis. The sequence goes on from VRYO01002782.1 coordinate 12,431,132, forward strand.
GGACTCTATGTAAAGGTCAGATGAATCACTTTCTTCTTGAGCAAAAACATTTTAAGATAATTTAAACTGACATGCAAGTCTAGCAATCTGGAAATTCTCACAGCTGCTGTTTGCTACCTAAACTCTGTGCTGCTTAGAGTCATGTGTGTTCACATGATCTGCTAAGCTGGGCACTGGGGGCTGTCTCTTGCTCTTGAACTTTTTCCTCCTGCACTTTACAATCAGTCCAGCAATGCTTTTATTGTGCAGTGCTGAGTACATGTGCATGCATGTAAAAGGCATATAATGGAAGTTGCTTCTAAATGGTTTATAACTATTCTGTCCTTTATTAGCATTTCTTCAGGAACTGAAATTAACTTATTAAAATTTCAGGACATTTTTATTTTCAAAAACTCAAAAACTAGATCTTTAGTTCTTGGTCCTTAGAATTTAGACTGGACTTTGCCTTATACGGCAACCACAGGGTAAGGGAACTATATGTTCAATTTTCATTTTCTCTAGATATGAAAAATGGGTATACTGATTATCTTTAGAGAGTATATATATAAATTTTACTTTCCCAGGGTTCGATATACAGAGCATACCTCCTACAGGCCATAATATTTTCAAGAGCTATTTAAAGGCTTCCTGTGCATAACAAGCAAAACATTAACTCTCTGGAAAGACATGAAGCTTACAAGCTGAAACTCTGATGAACACTTCAGTGATGAGTATTTACAAATATAAGTAATCATTGTAAGAATAATATAACCAAAGTCTACAAGTCAACCAGCTTTCTCTTTCTGTGTTTTAACAGTGAGAGTAGCATCAGCACAGGGCATTACAGGAGCATTAATGACTAGCTGTAATTAATGGCCCTGGGCTATGCCTGAGGCAATCAACTCCTCCATCTACTCAGTAATCCCAGGAGATCCTCTAGTCTCCTTTGGAACACTAACATCCAGTTTTTAATAAAATTCTTTCTACACTGAATTTTTGTGCTGACATTATTTGGAGGACCTTACATACATATATGAATAAAAATATAGTCAATTAGGGAGAGCATACTGGAGTGAAAACCAGGATCAGTGCCTTCAAGACTGAGTTCAATAGGAACAAATGTTCTCAGAAAATAAAGAACAAGTGGGCTTGTATTTCTGATCCCTTGCTCTCTATATTTGAAGTGAGAGCTATACTGCATTAACAGCTTTCTGTTAGTCTTGCAATGTTTCCGTTCCTTCAGAAATTCTGTTCTTCACCCCTGCTCAACTGTCTTGTTTTGCAACACCTCACTCCACTACCACTGCTATTATTACTGCTGTAAAAATGTAACAGAACCCTTTGGCTAAGTGGTAGGCACTTTAAAAACTGGTTATAATGCACATACAACAAGGAAAATAATCATTTTAGTCGCCATGCAAGTTATTAGCACACTTCAGATCTTAAATTGAAGTTAAAAAAGAAGTGGTGATACGTCATGTGTCATTTTATTTCCTGCTACAGACTCTCTTCAGTTACATTTTTTTAATCCACAAACTCCCTTTGCAAATATTCACTGACTGCCCCTTGGCACAGACAGCAAACAAATTACAGACCTTGGGCAAAAAAAGAATTGACTGTTCTTCTCAGCTGAGCTCTGTAAAACTGCAATGGACCCTTCAAATCTGGACCCTGGATATTCTCTTCCCTAGAAAAGCACTGCATCGAAGAATAATTCATTTGACTGAGATAAAATCTGGAATGTTGCCATGCATAACAAGAAGTAATTCCTGCCATAACTAGCAACACATGCAACAGAGGTATCTCTGCTGAGCACTATATACAAAGTCTCAGCAAGCTCAGCTCCACACTTACATTCAAATACTCTCTCCTAACAGCCTACTAATAAATTAACAATTAGCAATACACTCATCATATAGTGTAAAAAAAAATTGTCTCCTGTCTGTTGAAGCTTTCAGCCTGTGTGGTTGTCAAAACTTTTGGTCAAATTCTGCATGCATGTCCCAGTGAGGTCTGTCTGGTCTGTGCATATAATCTAATGGAAAAGGACAAAACTCTGATTCCTATAGCCAAATGATGAAAAACTTCATTATTACATTTAATTTTTTTAAGACATTGAAAAATCTAACCAGTGTTTGTGTGTTCCTTCAATGACACAGATTCAGTACCAGAACACAGAACTGGCTGTAACAGATTATTGATTATATACCAACACAGCAAAAGAAGAAACAGGCATGCACCAGACATACTTGCCACCTTGTTGTTTCAGAACTGTTAATAACTATTGAAGTAGATCTGTACCACAGTCCACTCCACTGTAAAATGGAGCTGGCAATTTTATCACTGCTGATCATGGCCTGGGGAAAATTATGCATTTGTGTACAATTATCAGTTTTCCATAGCCTTTCACTATCTGCAGATTTTTTTGTAGTGCTGGTGATGCTACTGAGATGGCTAACTAACTTCCCCTCAAAAACAAATAAAAACTGAAATGACAGAGTTTCTGGCAAGAGAATTTCTGGCAGACGAAGTATAGTAGGAAATGCAGCTCCTGATATAAAACAGCCCACTCTGTCTCATCTGAGGGAAAGCTTGCTTGCCTGGGTATTTCTCAAATGAAAAACTGCCAGGGTTTAAAACAACTGAAGCCTTCCTGTTATGAGAATTATGTGCTTTACAGATCATGATAAATCCTTACTAAAATATGAACGAGTCAGTCTTTCAAACTGTTCCTTTCCCTCAGTGAGGTTACATTTACAGTTCAGTGAGTGGATCTGGATTACAGAGTCCTTTTTCACTTGAAGAGACTAAATATATTTATATATATTTCATGAGCAGCATTCAAGCACTGAACAAAAAAAATGGGAAATGTCCTCCTGAAAAAATTACTGAGTCCCTCAAGAATTTTCCTTCTATTATTCCTCACACCTTTCTTTCTGCCTCCTTCCTTCCTCCCACCACTCATCATCTGTCTAAGGAAAATAATGCCAGATTATTCAATGGCCTTGTTGTCCCAAGGAAGTTGTTATGGAACATTGGTATGCTGAGAAATGGGGTTTGTATGGTTTGTGGTGAGAAATGCAACCTGATTCTACATCCTTTCTGCTGCAAGTTCAACTGGAATCACTGAGAAAATACAAAACTGAGGTAGAAACCTGGACTTTTTAAAAGATCACTGGAAGCCCAGTACTTTGACTGGAAAAAAGGGAACAATAACCCCATGCTACTTTCCCTGCTGAAGCTGCAAAGCTAACTGGGATACAGCCCAAGTGCAGTATGAGAAGCCACATTATAACTTCTCCCATGGCCTTAATCTCTGTCACTGATTGTTAAGGTGAATTCTACATTTTACTGCTCACTTCTCCTTTCAGTGATTGCTCCCTCCATCTTGCAGTCATTTGCTTAGATTTTTAGTGCATAAAAATCCTGGCATTGCCACTACGGGCTCTGAGCCATCTGAGCAATCTTCTTTAAATACACTAACACATCATCCATATGGTTATCCAATATGTAACTATTTACTTTCCAGGATAACCACAGAGGTAATAAAAACTGTTGAAAGCTTCACAAAACTCCATAAAACACTGTCACCTAATTAGGAGTCTATGATTTTCACTGAATAGCAGAGTTTCAGGCATCAGTCTGAATGATCCCCTTTTTGAACACATCTTCATTATTATACATCTTCCTTTACAAAGACTGAAAGACCAAATGAGTGGTTGTCCTTAGGAGCTACCTGTTTGAGATCAGCGTTGTGTGTGCCCCAGGAGTCTGACATCATGCAGTTCACTATGCCTTGGAAGATATCCACTCCATAAACAACATTTGAAAAGCCTGGAAAGACTATCTGAAAACTGGAAGGAGAGATACCAAGGAAACTCCTTTCCATGTATGATCTTCCTCAGTAGCTTGTAATTTTTTATGGTTTTCAACAGAGGTTCCTAAATTTGGTAGAGGACTCAATCAAGGTATAAACAGTTTGTTTTTCTCAAAAGCTTTAATTGGTACTGTTTCTTCTAGAGTCAATTTACAGGTAAAATTTTTTCCCCTTTCAGAGATTCCCTATTGTTGCATATAGGTAAAACCTTACAAAAGAAAGGCCTTGTAAAATCACGGCTCAGGCCTGATACTTCTGTTCAGTACAGAACAGCTAACCTGACAAGTACCCATGAGAAAAAAAATCTATATCCATGAGAGCCCATGAAAAAAACCGTAAACATCTTTAAAGAAGAAAGCCTTTATGTAGACTAGTACACCAACTACTAACCAATGAACTGGGTAGCAACAAGTTACTAACCAGTGAGAATTAAACATGATGCTTTAAAAAAACCCCATAAATATGGGCTGTGAAAAATAAAGATTAGCTACTGCTACATGAAGAAAGGGTATCTTGTCCATCTCTACTGCAACACCCTGTTTCCCCAGAAGACAATGATATTTGCATGAGAGACCACTTTGTTGAGACAGTTACAAGTGTATTCTCTTCACAGTACGAGGGCAAAGTCATTCATCACAATGTTGTAAGCATACTTCTGGTGGTACTTGACAGCTGTTAATCATGGCTACTTTATATGCTGTAGTTTGTGAGCTAACATTTTATGCTAGAAGTTGGTTGAGAATATTCCAGACACAATTCCATAGATGGATTAGTGATTATTGAACTTGTGGAACAAATCAATGAGCTCTTATGCCTGCATGCATATAGTAAGATGGAGGCTTTTTACACATGCTTTTAAGACCTACAGTTACTAGGTCTCTTGGGATACTTACAAAATTGTGTCTCTTTTTATCAGAAGTGACTAAATCCATAAAGGACTAGGAGGAGTAGGAGGATGGAAAGCCATGTCATTCCTTTTCCTGGCCAACAGATTTCATAAGCTTTGGGATGGGGACACAATATACTCATTGCACCAATACAGATGCTCATTCTCTCTGCTGTCATGGAACTTGAAAGGCCTTTTCTTAGGGCAGTACAATCTTCTCTTGCCACCAATATAGATAAGAAGGGTCAGACTTTCATCTTCAAGTGGAAGATGCACTATTTTGCAGACAGAAAACTAGAAGAAATTATACTTAATCAACACAATTTGAAACCCTGTGACTGTGTGTTTCTCACTGTGTATGATGCCACCATAAGACTCATGATGCTTTAAGGTTTCAGGCCCTGCTTTGGCAGCTTTGGTAGGAGCTTTTCCACTGAACTCAAATGTAACAAGAATATTTTTATGTTGTTTCCCTAAATATCCTAAGTAGAAGCAATTTCAATATGCTGAAATTGGCATCAGGGGCCCCCTGCAGCTCTGAAAGTGCAGGTATTAGTGGCCATTAGCACATTTTAAACCATGAGAAACTACTTAGCATAAATTTATTGACTAAAGCTGAAGGTGAAAATGAAGACCATGTTGGAGTCTACTGAAAGAGCTTTACAGGTAACAGTGAAACAGGGTAACAAACTAACAAACACAGAATTTCACTCTGGAGGAGGGTGAGCCTTTCTTTTGACAAGTGGAAAGTTCATCATAACCATATTCAGCCCACAATAGACTTTTGTCTCTTCAACTAAAAGGGAAACTTTTTTAAACAGTTACCTAATTCCAGTTTTGCTGTATGCATTGCAATTAATTTAGCACCTAATTTAAGTGTGACCACATTATGAAACTTCACAGAAGCACACTGAAGCAAATGTTTAAGATCACATCAACACAACTACAGAGCATCTTAGTAGATACAGGACTTCTAACTCTTCAGAATAACTTCAAGAGAAGGAAAGCCATTTGCTTTGTTATCTTTGTAAACTCAAATAATCTTCTGCTGTTCCAATGAACATAGATGACAGAAAAAAATGGGTGTCTTTATTTTACCAACAGAAGCCCAGCTCCATTAAGAGGAGCCAGACTGATTATATTACACTGTCACATGTGTAAAGAGAGTATTTCAATGAACAAAACATAGGAATCTTTGCTACGGAGTTTACAACTTAAGACTACATTGGTTACATTACAACAGACATAACAAGATCAAAGAAATCATCATTCCTCTTTGCTTCCTATTGCTGTACAGCTTTCCTCTCTTTTTGTGTTTATTATTTTCTAAGTCAGACTGCTAAAGCTATGGCTTCCCAATGGGACCTCAGCTTCAGGTGCAAATACAACTGAGGGTCTGTGTGAGCATCCATATGCACATTTGTACAAAAATAAACTCTACTTGGTCCATGTTTCATTTGCCAGTTGGCTAGGTTGGTTATTTATTCTGTTGGGAAGAACGAGCACCCTTTTTGCAAAACAGCTTTACCTTCTCTGTCCTCTATCGCCATCCATCAATCTTGTACAAAAGTTGCAACTACTAGTAGATAAACCTTTTATTTAGGCTAAGACCTGCAAAAATGACCTGTGTTACAAAATCTGAAACTGGCCCATACTCGGAATATTTGAGGTCTGTGAAGGGGACAACAGCCACAAAACTACCCCTACATTTTTCAATTGTCACAAAAATAAACCATTTGTAGACACACTCATGCAGGCTACTTCTGTTTCTAAGCCTCCTGCTACTATGTTTGGCCACAGCTACAATGCTATAAAATAAATAAATATTCTTCTGTATCTTTAAACCTACCTTCTCAAGGTCCTATCACTGGAGCACCTGTAACGCCTCCTTCTACATATTTTAAAAATTTGTTTGTTTAAAGCCACTCCTTTTCCCTAAAAGAAAGTAAATAAATACAGAAATATTGGTGGATTTTATAAATGCTTCCAAATTTCCCTTGCTTTCAGTCTGCATAGCAAGACCTGCTTTGGGTTTCCCTGCCTTTTTGCCTAAAGCCATGAGAGACAGCCTGAGATTTCACTTCAATAGCTTTTACTACCCATTTGTTTCTCTTTGAACAAAGCATCACCTTAAAATCTGAACAGTAAAATTCCATACTTCTTTTTTATTTACCCATGCATTATTTAAACATGCTGTTTTGAATTCTACGATTAGGATATTCCTGGGTAGTTACAATCAACATCTTTATAGTCAAATACAGCAGGAAATGTGTGCCCTCCAGGATAGTTTCACACATTTGTTTGCTGTATAGTAGCCTCAATTTAAATATGATAATCTAATTTAGTAAAAATGAACTGAAATCAGATTTACTGCAAAAACTTTTAAAATTTAATTTTCAGGCTAGCAATCAATGCTTATTCAGTTTTCATCTTATCCCTGCTTTTCCTTTTTGCAGATGCTTAAATGACAGTAAATTAAACAATTGCACAAATTTTTTAAAATGTAGAAAATTACCATCTGCACTAAATTCATGAATAAAAGGGTCCTGAGGAATCAGTTTCTATGAACACTTTTCTTAACAGAAAAAAATATAAAAAGCAAAAATTCTCAAAGTAGAAGTAATTTTTTTCCTGGCATTCTAAGATCATTTTGAAACATAAGATGACAGAAATTACAAGGGGAGATCTCACCATCATCTCACTCAAAACCTTACTCAATTCCCAAAATATGACTGATAGGATTAAATATTAAAACATCTTCAAAGAAAGAACTATGCTGAGACACACAGCAATAAGCCCATTACTATTCATAGACATAAACAGTATTGAAGTATTATCTGCTAAGTATTACACTCCATTACATTTTCTGTAAATCTATGCAAAACAAAAATATACTCTTGTAAACAAGAAGAATTGCAACAGAAGGAAACGCACAAAAAATGAAATCTTAAACTTACATTGATGTGTTGTTATAGGTCGTGCACAGCAAGTAGCCCTAAGGATACATTTTAGGTTTTTTATCCATGCTCCGTTGTTGTTGCTGATGTGACCACTTAGGCACATGGTCAAGTTGCAATCAGCTTCTCTCTCAGTGATGTATGAGAGCTGTGCTGATTTATCTCGTCCTCCTGCAGCAGATTAGCACTAATGTTTCTGCTTCTGTACCCTACCTTTCTTCAGCCTAGGCGCTGCATTATCATTGGCAATCCGAATTAAAGAGCCAGCGAACGCAGCACAGTATGTTTTTTCTTTCTGAAACCATTGCAAAGCAGGTAGTCTCATACAAATAGAATCTTTTTTCCACTGAGACTCTTTTTTAACACTCTGGGCAAGAACAGTAGTCAGAGGTACAGAAGAATGGCTCCAGTAAGTCTGCTATAGTCTTCTGGTGATTTATTCTGTTAAAGGAATATTCTCCCATGTAGATGGCCCTAGGCAAGAGACAGCTGTAATGCAGCAACATTTCAGCCAAAATCATGGGATTTTCACATTGTAACACCAAGGTATTGTGTTACATACAGTGAAACTCTAGTTTATCCCAAAGAAGTGGACAATGAGAAATTAATTAATGCAAACAGGGTTTATGAGGAAAAAAATCAAGTGCCTTATATGTTAAAGGTACTTAATATGTAAACTGATTAAGTTAAAAATTATTTCAGTGCTTAACAGTATATGCATTCATCACAAATTCTCTCTTTTTTCCTTAGGATGGATGTATTTTGCACTATGGGATTGGCAAATTCAACAATTAAAAGTATTAAAAGAACATGACAATCTTTTTGTTACCGTTTTCACTTTTCAGTAAACACCTACTATTTTAGCAATAAAATACAATTGTTAATTCATGATTTTTTCAATTCAAGACACCATAAGATACAGCTGTTTAAATTTTCATTAGAACTTTGAAAAATATTTAGGAAAAACCTGATGTCTTAGACCATCTAGTCTTGAAAATGTGAACATTCTGACAAGTCTGCTCACTGTCAAAACAACTCACATCATTGCTGTTCCTAGCTGCTACTCCTGATCACAGTAGTATTTCTCTCTGTTTTTAAGAACCGAATGCCATACCTGAATATTAAACACGAAATATGCGCTGCTTGAACACTAGCAGTATTTGAGCAGCAGAAACATTCTAGCTACTCATAAAAACCTATTTGGTGCCTATTATCAGCATTCATTTTTAAAAATCATTATATGGACTGTCTTACCCTAACCAGGAAAGGAACTGAAACTGAATTAACTCATTACTTCATAAAAAACACTAAAACAAAGGACTATTTTTGCTCTAATATGAAAGTCTAATGCGGTAACATTTCAAAGTGCTTTCTGGATTATACATATACTGATTTTTACACCTGCCACAAGAGCACAAAACCTTGGGGACAGAATGTAACAAAGACCTAAGCAAAACCATTAGCAGAGAATCTGTTCAAAGGCAGTTTTAGATCTTGGAGTGGCGCTGCATGAGACTACTTCAAGCTTCCTCAGCTTTCCTCCTCTTTTTGTGTGTTGTTGATAAGGAATAAAATGTATGACTGAAGAAAGGCATCCAGAGAAAGTGACGATCTCCTGAGGAAAGGTATGTGAAAGAAGAGCTTGGAGGCAGCATCCTCAGTGCTGAGCTGGCAGTGCTTGGCCATTTCACTGGAAACTCTGAGGGGCTGATGGACCTTTAATCTCACGCCCTTCCCGCCTTCAGAGAGCAATTTGCAAAGACTGAGTAAGCATCTTTTGCTTCTGAATTTTGAGACGTCTCTGTATGGGTGGTGCCTACCACCATACATTCCAAGAACAGGAAGTCTCTGTTTCATTAAGGATGGAGGTTGGTGCTACACTTTCATCTGACTGTGAATCCTCCTCAGGACTGCACTCATCCAAAGATCTCCAATTTTACATACACTTGTCTTCCCTGGGGATTAAAATTCCCAACTGTCATGTCAGGACTCTATCCTAAAAAAATAGCTTTATTCCACTAGCAGTTTTCCAGTTTTGAGTGTTCCCTGCCATCTGGAAAAACCTGCTACACCAAAACAGAAAGATTCACTACATCAGAGAAGGCAAAATTATGTTGACATTCCTGACAGGATTCCATCAACAAAATGGTGTCACTTCTGAAGGCAGTATCAGTTGCAAAGACATTTTTTCACTAAGCATTGAAACAAAATCTGGATCCTATGGTTTCATGTATGGCTTTTCTGCACTAGGAAAAATATATTTAGCCCAAATTCTGAAATCCTTAAATCTGATGTACAAGCAGTACTGGAGCTGCTACTGCAGATACACATAGAATCACTTTAAAAATCAACTCCACTTCAAACATTTATTCTGTCCCCAAACTCCCATCAGATGTTTATTTGGAACCTCATCACTCTGATGGTTAGAAAGAAACTTCTGATGTACACTCAAACACACAAAATGCACTAGTACATATCTGCCCCAGAGCAGCACTATCCTTTAAAAGTTTACATCCCCTGAATGGTGATCTTATGTACTTACAGGCACCAACAAAATTCCATATCAGCTTTCACATCAACAAGACTAACCCAGACATGCTCTTTAATCATATAAAACACAGTCCATCTCCCTTAGCACTGTAGTCCTTCTCTTCACCTATCCCTGTTTGAGTTCATCTCTTCTAAACCTGGGAGAGCAGAACCATATACTACATTCCACTTGACTGAACACATTTTGGTAGACAAAACAAACTGTGGTTTTAATACATGGTGCAGTAACATGTAAGCCTCCTGCTAACTTATCTTCAGCAGCTAAAAGCTACATATTTATCTGTAATGAAATTCTGACATGTATCAACATACTGGGATGTGCTAATATGTTTTTTCTCTGCTATACTACATGAAGTGAGGAATTAACACCAATCGGTACTTACTTATGTCAAGTGCTTATGGATGTAACATTACTGCTGGCCCACTTGCTTAACTGCCAGTTTTTTACTGAAACATCATACTGGTTTGATAATGTAATTTCCAGTTCTGTGAAAATAGTTGTTACCATAACTATTCAGCAAGAAGAAGAAAGAATGGTCATTGTATCATTGCCACTAAAAAGCATCATCTGTTCTTTCTAAGCCCCAGTGGTTTCCTTAAGTGTTACACACAAGCTATGCAAACAACACAGTAATACTCCAAGCATGCAAATGGATTATATGTATTTCTACAGGAAACTACTCAAGGCAATTGAGAGTGTAAAGTCAAACAAATTATCATCTATAATTGAAAACATGTAAGTAAATTTTAATTAAACATGATTCCTCTGCTGAAAAAAACACATTAAAACCTTACTAAAAGAGAAGATAGCTAATGAGGAGGGGGAAGTAGGAGGGGAAGGAATGAACAAAACATTTTGTGAAGAGAGTGTGATTCACAAAAAAAAAAAATCGCAAAGCAGACTTTTAAATGTATTTCTAACTTATTATTCATTCAAAGTCCACATCAATTTCAAACAAACATGCATGCAAGTAAAAAATGCAGGCTCTCACAACCAGAAATAAGAGATCAGAATGCTTTTTATGCAAGTAACTGATTTGCTTAAAATGTCAAATATTATACTGATATAAGTAGGAAGAATTTTGGAGCTTAAATGATCAACAATATTATTAAAGATTAATATAGAGACATCTGAAATCTAGTAAGAACTGTCACTGTTGTGAAATGTCCCTTTCCCATTTCACATAAAAGTTGAAGACAAAATAAAGGGTGACAGTTACAAATTATCTTACTGCATGGCAATATAAAAGTGTACCTGTTTTATTCCTTATTTTCCCTTAAACAATCTCTGGCATGCTGAATCTATCATTAAATGTATATTTAATAACCAAGAGAGATAAAATTAGCTTTATAGCCTTCAAACTCAGATGAATAAGCTTCCTCATTTGATATTAGAGCATCTACCCAATAAACAGATACAGCCTCACAAAAATTTAAGAATAGCCATGAGATTTATTTATTTTTTTCTTTTAATTATGACAAAACATAGACATGACCACAGAGTACAAACAGGGATGGATATAAATACTGAGGACAGAGAGAAATCATCTGAGGGTCATGAAAGCAGTTCACAAAGAAACCAAAGAATGAACTCTGAAAACAAATTCTGGAAGGGAAATCAAAATAAATTTGTTAATAGCATGTGATGCACTTGACTGTGGAATTATTCTCTAAAAGCAGCACCCATTCACAAGCCATTTGGCATGATATTTTAAATGTACAAAGACAAAACTTTACAGAGCATACAATACAGACAAATAGCTCATCAGTGGAGACATGGTGGAGAGATGGAGAGAGTGCATGAAATCGGAGAAATGGAAATAAAGATCTCATTAAATAAAGACATCATTTTAGTTCCAAAAGAAGAGACAGAACTAATGCTACCCTTGAAGACTGCTGGGGAAGAAGCATGAGAGGCTTTTAATTGTGTAGTACACTTTGTTACACGCCATTTTTACAGTACATAAACAGTTTGAATGTTTTTCTACAGTCTTCTCTAAAATAGCAGGTACTGGTCATTGCAAGACACAGAAAACAAAGCACATGGAACATTTTGCCACAGGCATGGCAAATTCTACTGTCCATAATTGCAATGAAATCAATGTAATTTGACTGGCTTCACTTATAACAAGAATAAGCCCAACTTACTGGAACTCTACCACTGTGTTTAAAGTTTCCAAATATTTAATCCATCCTGCTGCTCTCTCACCATGTAAAGAACCTAACAAAGGAAGAATATCTTCCACCCAGTCTTCTCATGCAGCAGGCTGTGAGTAATGCTTAAAGTAAATAGACAAGCACTGCTCTGGCAGTAAAAATGGCAAGATTAAGGACCTACTAAAGAAGGCAGTACATTCATGACCAGTACTGCAGGACAGATTGAAAATAAAAGGAGTAACATTAAGATATTTTCTTTTTATAGATCAAAACTTTGATATATGTTTCTATTTATTTTCATCATGCTGAGCATATTGATTTTGTGGACAATCACAAGGGTATTGCTTATAACATATTCTATTCATAATAAACCAGCCATTCAAAACTGTTCATTTAGAAAGAACACATCTAATATTCATTATTTCTTTAATGACTTTGAAAGAAAGTTGTTTTTTCCTCCTGTATTCTACAGCATATCAGAATAATAATTTCCATTTATATATGTAGCAACAGCATTACCAGATAATGATGATATGCATAGGTAGACTGAAATAAGTGTTTCAGCAGTAAAAGCATATCTAAAAGGAAAAATCAACAAAATGCTAATTGGTGAAGACATAAGAAACATGCTGATGCTTTGCTTTAGCTGGGGACAAGAACTAATAAACAATCAATCACAGTCAAGTATTCATCTCTTTCTAGACATTTGATACTGTATTTGCATATACCACTACCACAGAGGGTGAGCTTTGCCATTGTTCTATCCCAGGGGAGCAGGCAAATACAAAGTACCTCTCCATCTCCCTGCAGTAGCTACTTGCAATAGAACAGTTTCACAGATTGTTTTCTGTGAGTTGTTCATTCCCACATTAAAAAGCAGAAACTTCATATGAATAGTATGAACTATTTTGTTAAATGAGAAGGGAAAACACAACTCATGGTCTGCTCCGGGATTTCACAACCATTTATTACATTTTACTCAATACAAATTAACTCAATTCTTATCCAAAGACTTTGTCCACTTAACGGATACCAGGAAAGGAAATTCACCTACCATTTTGAAATGATACTCGCATTAACAGTATGGATGCCCAAGTAAAATCAATGTCTTAGAGAATTCTTGTGGTAGGAAAATATGTATTCCTACTGTTGTGAGGGCTTGAAGCATTTGCAGTACTTCCTTTGTGTCATATCTTCCCATAATTTTAGTGTGTAAAGCTGACAATCCACTCAAGTATCAATACTTATGGGCTGACTGGTAGCATGTATCAGTCTCTGAAGTAGAATACAAACTAATTATTTAGAAAGTTCAAAAGGCAGAAAAATCCACATACTCTTGTTAAAATAGGAAGTCTGTCTCTTACAATAAAACTATATCAAGTACTTTTTCTATATGAGGTCAGATACAGGTAACATCCTCTACAAGGCAACTCCATGTGGCAGATGTATGTAAATACATCAGACAGAAATAAAAATGAAACTTTTGACATGAATTTCTATTGCAGTCTCAAACCATATAATCCTTCAACCATACCACAGCAACAGCACAAGTAAATGCCCCAGCTATTACATGCTCAGATTGAAGTGTAGCTCTTCCTTGATAATGTATTATGTAAAATGGATACACTAATCAACTCTGCTGCTGCATCAGTGTATTCAGACATATCTATTTAATTGTCTACACCTTTACTACATTTCACTCCTTTAGCTCTGCAGAGCAAATGTGCCAAGAAATACTAAGTCACGGCATAGTTCTCATCACCTTCAACAGTGCAAGAATTATTTCCTTATTTCTTCAGGATTGCTGCTTATCTAGTAAGATCTAAATGTCATGGATAAACCTAAGGAGAAACACCCAATAAACCCTTAAGCAGAGATCAACAAAGCTTCCATTAAATGCTAGAAGGAACAAAAGTGACAAATGTAGAAAGAGAAACCACATTAATAAATCTGTGCAAGAGACAGATACCAGAAAACTGAGAAATGATGGCTGAAGGAAAAAAGGCATTTGAAAAATGTTTCATGCTTCCAGAGAGGATACAGGCTTGAAGGGTATTGGCAGAAAGGATGAAAAGAGAAAATAAGTCTGTACTGAGCTTTTAATCTTTCCTTAATTGTGCTGAGTCTCCAGCATTATCCCCAGAGAGAATTAAGCATAAAAGACTAAGTTACTCAAATAAGTTCATTTATAACAAGTCCTTTCAGAACAGCATGACTTCTTTGAAGGACTCAGCTTCTGAAAGATTAGGTCATGCAAAAATCATATTCTAATATTTTTATTATGCTAAAACGAAATTGTACTTGATTCCACTAAGCAGCACTCAGGAATATATAGATAGGGTCCTGTGGGAATTAACAGAATAGAGTTTGTTTGCTGTTTTGGTTAATACTTCAGGAAAATAGTTTGCACTGGTGCCAGAAATTATATTTTTCAAAGGTCAAGAGAGTCATGGCATGCAAAATTAAATAGAAATTACTCACAAAATGGTCAGAGGTTAAAATGTCAGCAAGTTGAACTATATCAACAAGTACTAGGTGCAGGATAGCAAGGTTTCACTTACAATTTTTATTATTTATCACCCTCAAATAACTTTTATATAAGCCTGGCTTAAAGCTATGTACAGCATGTAGAAAGAAAATAGTATTTTATCAATGTAATTTGAAATTAACAGAAGTAAAGTTCATTTAGAACATATTTAGTGTGTAAACTGTTATTTGCGAGTTGCGGCTTTCTTTCAACTTCTTCACTTGGGATTTAACTGAGGAAGTCTTTTATGCAGAGTTCAGAGCAAGTACACACTAATCAGGCATGGGATAAAGGATAAAGAAACCCAGCCTTAAGCACTACACCAGACTGGTGGTATGAATCATGTATTCTGCTAAACCACTGACTTTAACAACAGCCTGTAACCGATATACTACATGAAAACGCCAATTTTGCAAACATCCAATTTATGACATAGTTCAAAAATACATGGAACATGTGCCTTCAAAGGCACATCTTTTGTGGTGTTCTTCAATATTTGTGGCATAAATAATCATTCACCAAAAGAAAAATATTTATCCATAAGCAGACCTGCTTCCACGAATCTGCTTGAGATTTAAACATTTCTGAGGGCCAGCAGGCCCTTTTCACCATTCCTGGTGAACAGGTTTCTAGGACTTCTGTAGCTCACTGAACTAATGGAATCTGAGCAATACCCACTAACCCTGAGAACTGTAACTGCTGGAGTTTTACTGCCCAGATTGAAATGAGGACTGATTCAAGAGCAAGCACATGGACTATCTGGGCTTTTTATAATCTCTTTCTTTTCTTGATATCTGGGACTGACCATAATCAGCACACATGACAGGCCAAGCTCTCTAATTCATTCTCTGCCAAAGGGGAGATATTCCATATTCAGTCTTAGTTTTCTGTATCTTCCTTTTTCAGTACACCTAGGGATGCCTAGAGCTCGTAAGGCTTTGCTACGATTTCCCTCAGGAAAAGTCGTGGGCTGGCCACTGTGTTAAGCACCCCTGAACTACATAGCCACAAAACCATTTGAGTGATTCCAGCCTCTTGCTCTCACACTGTATCAGCTGTGTCAGTGGGTAGAAACTGTCACAGACGGGATAAGGCTGAAGAGAATTGAACCCTACCAACATCAGTCTGTGCTAGCATACTATACAAGGAGAAAAAAGCAATTATTGGGTTGAATTCTCACAATGATTGGTTTCAATATGATAGCATTTCACCATGGATGAAAAGCGGGGAGGAACCAGGCTAAGTTTTCTAATAATCACTGAACTCTGATTATGACCATGAAAAAATATCAATGAGAACAGTACTATCTAATCCAAGCAAAGTGCACTCTTTTTTTGAACCCATTTATTAATCCATACATCTAAACAATTCATAATGTCTGAGGTTTAGCTTCTTTTAAGTTGCTGAATGCCCATTCAAGGGAGTACTTACTAAGATACTAGAATTTACATTCCACTAAATAGGATCTGTATGTTTCATTACTCTTGCTACATGGAAGTGGACATTTAAAAATATTTCTACAAACTATTTTATAACTATACCAGTCTGTGGGAATAAAAAGGAATAATACATACTAGGATACTACAGCCTTGCTTTCAGCTAGTGTTAATCTGTTTAAGATCATCCACTACCACAAAATTCATTGTCAAGGTCTCTAGATTTTTTTACGCTGGTAGGTTTCATGTAATGGATTTTTAAAATGTCAATATTAAAACATACCCATTGATCCAAGAAATGGTATCAGATAATTTGCCTCACCTATTATATAGTACAAGCAGAAAGCATCCACTGAAATGCAGAATGCAAGCACACACACTCTCTATAGCAACGCCCTGGAGGAACACACCGCTTGTATCAATTGCTGCAAAACAAAAAACTCAAGCTCTAAGGGCTTACGATTTTTCTCAATAATCTGCAAACAGACAGTAATAATAGATAAAACTCTTGTGTAAGGAAGAAAGTATAAATCATCTGAAAAGAGACAACGGTCTGAGATGATAACACCAACCAGATCAGAAAGGGTCTGTCTCTGAAATAACCTATTCAAATACAGCCCCATAGTTAAGGATGGTCTGTTAAATCCAAAGTTACAAAGTGTAAGCCAATATGCAGCTGAGAAGTGTAAGCACCTATGCAGCTGATCCCTTTGGTATCTACTTCAAGGCAGTAAAGGACACTGCCAAACACAAACAGCTAGAACCAAAGCTCCAGGCAATCTGAAGTTCGACAAGGCAAATATAAATTTGCCTTGCAGCATATACACACACAACACATACTGAATACATAGGAGATTATATAGGCATACATATCTGAAAGAAACATAATTCTGTTAGGCTGGTTTTTTTCTCTGTGTAACAGAGGAGAATAAGACAAATTTGATAGTAAAGAGTATGTCTGGGAAAAAAGCCAGTATCTCTTTTGCAAGCTTCAAATTTTATGATTTGTCTGAAAGACATTTTTACTTAATAAAAATGAACTAATGAAAGACCAGAAGTTTGTCTCCTGAAGTAATATTCATAGCCTCCCAGTTGTGTTTTGCAATGTATGTTTTTTGCCATTTAGCACATCATGCTTAGAGATACCACATATAATAATACAATCTGCTGAGGATGAAAATAATTTTCCTTCTTAATAAAAAAGCTGGCTATAGAAAGTGCAAGTTTGGCAGTAAAGCTTCCAAGAAAAACTGCAGCCTAAAAAACACCTGCAAACTTTAAGTGTATATATTTCAGTTTTTCAGATGTTCTTCTGTAAGAATCAATCAAAATACTTCATCTTCTGGGAAATCAGATGAATTCATATTTTTCAACTTCACCTCTAACCATGATAAAATATGACAAAACCAAAAAGGCATTACTTAATGGAGAGACATGCTTCAATTCTTTTTTATCAAGAAACAACCTCAAATAAGTCAAGCTTTCTGCAATATTATTCAAGACCTTTTGAAGTGCTAATGAGCATGTAAACATTCATATGGACTGCAAACAGGAATGACAATACATTTTTGCACAGTGTCTCGTATGAGGAGATTCAACCGGAGGTTCAAGCAGATGGTCATAACAACAGTGATACAGAATAGCATCTAAGAGAAATGACATGGTAGGATGGTTTAAGAGAAGTCACATCTACACAGTCCTATTCCACCTCTGCACAGTGATCAGTGACAGTCACAAAATGATGCCTTTGAAATAGGTTCAGAATAAATCAGGAGACTGAGATGCAAATCAATTGCAGGGATGACACACAAGACCACATGCCAGGAAAGTTTGATGCAGAGACACGAGTGAGGATCAAGGCCTTTCCAGTCAGCTTGATATTTTTCAATATTTTCAGTTGCTTAAGAGGTGTCTGAATTGCCAGTGACTGTCACCTTAAACCGAGGACAACAAAGAAAGGGACACTCAGAGTTAAAACTAGCTGGATCTTCTCCCAGAATTCTGCCTCACTGACAATTGTGAATATCATAATAATGGCACAGTAAATAATCTGAAACAGAACAGTTACCGATTATGAATTTTTCAGTCACAATGACATTTTTTAGCAAAAGATTTATCACAGCAAGACTCTACCATACCAAAATATTTGTCCACTTCCATCAGGACACATCACACCAAGGAAAATGCTGCATTACTGAAGTGAAAAATCTTGCTCTAGATAAGCTTGTCCGCTGCCAATGACTAGGAAGGTTACCTTTAGGAGATAGACTGCCATAAACAGTGTTCACAAAACCTGCATGTATTCGTAAAATATGAAGTGATCAATACAACCAAATGAAAGCAGCAGTCACCATGGTGCTATGCTGATAAACATGGCTGATTCTGATGTATGTTTGGCTACCGAGGATTAAATGTTGTTTCATGCTCATTTAAATCTGTTCTACCAGATGGAGCATCACTCGTTAAAATTAGAAGTGTCTGACAAAGCAAATCAAGAGGAAGAAAAAGTAAAACCATATTATGAAGATGATCAAAACCAATGTGACAGCAGTACTAAAGGCCAGAATCTGCCTCCATGTAGGTCCTCATATATTAAATGTTATATTTACTTGAAATATGTTTAATTCATACCAGCAAAACTGGGAACACTGTCTGGTACTTTTTCTTGGTATAATAACAATTCTGAAATCTTTCTCTGCTACTCACATGCTTTCCCAGTATTAACACAAGGTAGAACATGGGATATTAGCTATTCTCACAGCTTTGCTCACATCTAGCCAATTCTGTGTTTACTGTCATATTCTAAAGCTGGGCACAGGGATTTTTTTATATTCCTCCTCCTTCCATGGGCTCCTATAGGAAAAAAAATCTTGCCTGTCATCACTTCAATTTTCAGTGTCTCTCGCACTAGCTCTGAGTCTTTGCATAAAAATTTGTATTTGTTATCAGGTGAGATTTGCAGACAACATAAGGCAACAGACTCCACACACGTGGGTCCTTCTGACTCCTTAAGTTTTAGCTTTTTTATTTTTCAGATCCGTACTGCTTTAGTCTATAACTCCACAGACGGTCAGCTATGGTTCTCTCATTCAGGCAAAATAAGTTCTCTCTAGGCCTGAAACTCAAGTGCCCCTCACTTTCTCAGGCACCAAAAAATGTAAACAACAGTGAGGTAGGGGGCTAACTGGGGGAATGCGACTTCATTACCAGCAGCTGTAACTGGACAATAACCTCTGACATGCAAACAGACCAAATTTATATCTGTCTATGACGGTCATCCACCTTGGGCGTAGTCTCTGCGAGACTCTGCACTGCCCAAGGTGTACCCTTTGAAGGCCTTTCAATGAATACCTACCTCTAACTCTGTCTAGCTTCTGTTCTAGGTAGCGTCTCCGGGCATCACCTCCATGTCTCTCTTCTGTATTGTATTCTGTATCTGATAATGTGGAATAATTCTTCCTTATTCTGACAGGATGGCTACTTGGGAGGTTGGTGAACACAGTATTCCAGGTACATTGAAAATGCCGGCTACCACAATTTGATCACTTTTACATTTCTCAAATAAAATCCCATTAGGGAAACAAATCATCAAGGAATCATTTGAGCAGTCAATTAAAGAGAGTGACATGAAGCGGGTAAAGATGGTGAGTGTTCCATGACCACCTTTTTATACTTCTGTGGTCTCCAAGCACTTCACTATTTTAAATCATTTGATCACCCATCCTGCAAAGCTAAATATTCTGTATTTTATTAACTACAGTTTTATACCTCTACTGTGTTTGCCTATGGGAAATCAGTAAATCAGGGAAGAGACTTCTGCAGTTGATTACTGGGCAATAAACGGGCAGAGTGGTACACCATAAATCAAGGCGATAGTTTAGGGGCTGGACATTAATCTGATTTTTTTCTTTGATTCCCCCCTTCCAATATTACATTTCTCAGATCAAATTTAATCTCTCACTCAAATGAACTGGAAAGAATTTCTGGTATGGAATACTCATTGGTAAAAAGGTATATTAGAAAGTACTGACATTTACGTGAGATTCCTAATACTCCTTAAACGCATTAAAGTGCTCAGGAGCCTGCTAGAGAAAGAAGCGAGAACATTCTCATGTAACAATGCAACGTGGATTTTCCACCAGCCTAAGGCAAGGAAAAGACTACCTCTCTGAAATGCTGCCTATTGCACTACACTGCAAAACTCCACACGAGATGCAGTAACATCCTTTGATAAACAATCCACTTAACATATGACCAAATGGATAAAAAACAAATTTACATTCTTCCATATTTATTTTTTAATGCATTTTTATAGTGCCTTCATAATTCCTACTGCCATAATCCCAGGACATACAATGATATTATACCTTGACATGACAGGTGATTACCTTAAAAGTGACAAAATGTTATTCCATACAAATATACGGAAAACCGTGGTCCCAATTCTGATGAACTTCAGCCTTCTTCAGAAACCCTACAGAACAGTGCTACAGCATACCCTTTTCATACATGGTCTTTCTACATGGCATTCCAATGAAACGAGTGTGTAAAACTTCTATTCTAACAGATCTGGTTTTAAACTAGCTCATTAAAACCTAGTGCTCACATTGCTCAGAAAACAGAGGTAGTAAGAAAAAGAAAGCTGCTTCTGCCAAAGCTATCATTACAGAGCAGTTCAGTCTGCTGAGGGCTACTGAATTAACAGCAGATGGGCAAAAGCTGGAAGCAAGTTACACTACAGTTTATCAGTTTACACAATGTGTAAGTGTTGTTGAATAGGAGTTTTAAAAAAAATTTAATTCTGACCTTACAGGGGCCAAGTCTCCCTCTCTCCAAAGTCACTGCATAACGAAGTAATAGCTGTTCTTCATTTACTCAAGTGTTTCTCAAGCATGTTCAGTAACTTGTAACACAGGCTAATTTCACACAAAAGGAAATTGGTAATTTGTATGCTATCCAAGGAAGTCTGAGTAATGCACTGTGGTAGGAAAGACCTCTAAAAATAAGTCACCTCTCAGCAGATTCACTCCCTTCCTGTCTGGGTTTGAATCAGCTTTCAACTGCATGAAAGGACAAAGCTTGAGGATGAACTATGGAGAGCTTCTGTAATGATGATACTGCTCAAATGCAATCATTTCCCTCCTACTCTGTTTAAAAGAATCCAGTTATCAGGGGTGGAGCAAGGTAGTGACCCAATAGGATGTGCGTGACCAGAGCTCTTCACGTGTAGCCTTCTGCTTTCATGTTTATTTTTGGATGTATTTTCCATTGTACTTTGAAGCAGTTTTGTTGGACAAGGTACTCAGCACCACAATCACTTATACATGCTAAGGAAGGAAAGCAAGCCCTCATCAACACAAACAGCATTTTTTCCTACAGATTCACAGAGTATCTTGGAAGTCTACAGTGTTGTAACAGTAATGAGTTACTTTTTTTCATGCTTGTGAATGCTCTTCGGACACCAAAGCCAGGGACAATCAGTGCACAAAGGAACACCACCAGTGATTCCCGTAACCTACTAGTTTCTTCATTAGGGAATATTGTTCAGATGTGGGAGAATTCAGTGTGAGATTTCATCATCTTTAATTGGCTGTAACTGCGCTGATACACAACAAGTCCCCAAGGATGAATAAGCAGAGAAGATCAACAGATGTTCCCCAACAGGATGCTACTTCAACAGACACAATCATTAGAGGAAAGACTAGCCCATTTTAACTGGTAATTGTTATCAGGACAGTGTCATTTGTTTTGAGAAGCATCCCCTGATTGATAGAAATCAAGGTCACAGAAATATCTTTCTGTACTTAAAGGGCTGACTGAATATTACAGAAGGCATCTTACAGTATTTTTAATAAAGAATATCCTATCTTTTCCTCAAAGAACTAACTAACAGACTAACACTGATAAAAAAGAAAGAAGCCAGTTTAGTAGTAGCTATCTCTTTCTTTCATGTATAGATCCAACTACAATAGCATTCATAAAAATTAATACCTTTGCTGTATATTGTACATTAAATTCATCAATAAAACACATCTTATTTGGGAATCATCCTACCAATACAATTCTTAGAGCAATACAGCTAACACAGGACAGATTACTTCTCAATTCAAACAGAACTCAGAAAAGTCTGCGAATTTGAATATGAAATTTCAGAATTATGAAAACTCTTTCTAAACTTAGAAATAATTAAAATAGACAATCTTTCTCTCAAAATCTAGTTTCAGAATATATACTAAAAGTTTCATAAGCAGCATAATGGATATGTATTTGTCTTCTAAAGAATTGCATAGATGTGAGATATAAAAATATTTGTTGCAAATGCGAACTTCACCAGTAGCCTTCAGTATAAATATTTTTTTTTGTTAAGAAGGATATTTAATAGCTTTTATTCCCAGCATTTCAGATTAGTTGAACAGTAAATTAAAGTCAATACTGAAACAATTCCTGTTTGTTTTTCCTCTGTAGGCCAAAAATCCTTATTTGGTTAATAGAGTTATGATTTTTTTTCCTTCCCTCAGAACAAGGAAATAAAGTAAATTTCCCCAAAAATAAATTTCTTGTGGAAAAACAAACAAATTAAAAAATATGTATTTTCGTACTTCTATTATTAATCATAAAAATTCTACACACATAAAATCAGCAACCATTTTAAGAATACTAACCCTACAATTTACTCAGGTTGTTCTTATACTACAGTATTACATCATTTTGGAATTATTCAATTCATTAATTAATATTCATTATGTGGAGAGTTGAAATTTGCCCACAGTAGATTTTAGCTTTTACAGTATCTGGGCTATAATGATATGACACTGTTGCCTTTCCTCATTTTTCCATGGTATTATATGCATTAAATATCTGTGATCCACTCTTGACTTTGTGTGGGTTTTCATTAAACACAATTAAAAACTGAATGGCACATAACAATTACAGTTTTCTCATACAGATTTTGTCACAGCAAATATATATGAACCTTAGGATAAGACAGGAAGAACAAGGCAGCATAAAAAAGTCTCCCTTTAGAAAAGTATTTACATTTCTTAGGGTAACAATAATATTACAGTAATTTCACAATTATAAGCCGCACATCCAGTTAGCCAGGGACGCCACGGAAATTGTCCATATATAACCCGCACCCCAAAT
>VRYO01002782.1:12455643-12506522 GCA_009812075.1 Sialia sialis
TAATCGTGAAACTACTGTAGTAATAACATAATACTGGTGCTACCACTAGTATATTTTGAGAAAATTTTCTTATAATTTTCCACCTATTTTAAACATTCTCTGTTTATCATGTTAGCTGCAATTTATGCAGACTCTGGGATTAGCAGGTTGAAAGAAAATAAATATTACCTTAAAATAATGAATAGAGTAATTTCACAACTATAAGGCACACTGGATTATAAAGTGCACTTCCGGGTTACCGGCAAATTTCCGAACTTTGTCCATATATAAGGCGCACTGGGTTATAAGATGCACTTCCAGGTTTCAATCAAAACTGTAGTCAAAAGGGTGCACCTTATAGTCGCAAAATTACTGTAACTTTATTCTATCTGAAACCAACAAGCAAAGCTGTATTTTGTTGAATAATTTTCTGCTCACCCAGAGCACAGGGACAGCCTCCTTGAAAGAAAGCATACCAAAATACATGAGTGCACTGTAAAACAGCACAAAAGGCAGTGAAGCACCACATCTACACTATGATCTATGACTGATGCCTGCAGCATTTGTGACATGTTCTACTGCCCAATTTCATAAAAGCTGCAAGACACAAGGTGTGTGCTAAAGCTGCCTATGATCACTGCAGTATTTCTAACACACATCAACTTCCGCAAAGGCACCTATCATCAAAAAATCAGCAAAATCATCAAAAGTACTAGAAACAAAACTGTATTAGTGATTAAAGAGCAAGTGATATTGAAATTTTTGTTTTAAAACAACTTTAAATATAAGATTAAAAAATTTTTAAGAGGGAACCTTCACATACCGTATAATTCTGATAAAGAACAACAACAATTAAATGCTCAGCAGGAAATTCACATGCATGGGAGAAATTACTGTGCTTATATCAATTAAAAGCAAATTTAAAAAATAATGTTACCAGAGAAACCTAAAATTGGATTTATTCCCCCCATCATTATCTTGTAAAGCACTATCTACACCATCAGATTTCTGACTACTGCCAAGTTCTGCATATGTTAAAACAGATGAGACCACTGGCATATTTAATCTTTTCATGCCAAGGCCTAACACTACAATACAGCTGCTGTAGCAAAAAAAAAAATTGTGAACTGCAAAAAAATATTGCCTTGTCAAATTCTTCAAATTTGCTGCAAAACTTCAGTAGCATTTTAATTTAGCTGTAGAACTTGCCAAAAAACAGTACAAATCCTGGCTATGCAATTCCAAGAATGATATCTGATATTGTCAGGGCATTCAATGACAAGCATGTTTCACTCACACAGTGGTCTTTCATGCCTTGGCAATGCTGCACGATTAACTATGCTCAAAGTAACATATCGGTAGGCAGATGATGAAAGTGCCATTTCCATCATCAGTGTTGATAGTTGTGGATTTGACTTTTTTTCTGATACTGCTTTACTGTTTTAGAACTGCTTAAGAACAATTATTTGGAGTATAATATTGCTCTTTCGTAGGAAAAGAGAAAGCAAGAAAAAAACCCATCTGTTTGCAGTTAGAATCTGAACTAAAATGTTACACCCAGCACCTATCTCTTAAATATAGTTAGTGTCCCTAGACCTGCAACTTTAGGACCCTGTCACACCATCTGGCAGCTCTGCACAACACCTACACTTGTACAGTCACCATTTCAAACAAGCTGGCAGTACAAATTGGCAGTAGTGTAGGGCAGGCCAACAGGATGCCTTCCAGTTCTCACAACACTATTCAAACCAAATGTAACGCTTTCAAAAATGCAAAGAGATTCAAGTTCAGTAACTTTCTGCAGCAACATGTTGATGAAGTCTTCTCCACATGGATACCAAAGTACACGCCCCGCAGAATGAAGAACCTAAGCAGTATGTTCTCCACAATGAAAGTTTTAAGGGAATTCACACGTAATCAGTAAGTTAATTTTTAAGTGATCTTGATCCATCTTCGAATTCTAAACCCCTTACAGATGGTGATGAGACAGGAGTAAAGGAGAGTAATTTAAAATTTCATAGTATAGTAAGAATAGACTCTCCTCATAAATGATGGCAATAAAAGCAAGTTTAAGCCTAAGAGAGCAACACCTGCTGTATACAAACAAATTCTACCAGAAACTTAACCTAAGTTATTTCATTACAAGAGGCCCACAAGAAAGAAATACTGGAGTATGTAATCATACATAATATGAAGCACTAAAGATAAGTAACAACTTCCCTTTTTTTCCAAATGAATTTTAAAAAATTGTACTTTGCTTACGGTATAAATGTCTTCATACTATATTACAGATGCTTTCAAGGTCAAGTCTTTTTTTCTGCATTAACTGCAAATAAATCTGAACTTACCTCCCAAAGTGCTTTGAAGTCCTTCTGCTCAATTCGAAGGAGCTCACTATGTTCCCTGGTAACAATGGTAGCATGGCGAGGAGTGTTATCCAGAATGGACTCTCCAAAAGCAGTTCCTATTCCAAGAGTGCATATTGTCACAGCATCCTTTGATTCAAAAAGAAAAGGACACATTAAGTATTTCAGGATGCTTTGAGAGTCTTTGTGTCATATTTTCTAATAGCACTGCCTAGAGATTCTTCAGCAATCTACTTAAAAAGAAAATTAAGCGTCAACAACAAAAAAATCCATATGCTGGTAAACAACATAGGAAGCTTTAGCTGGAAACAAGTGGGACTTCTGTTTTCTATGATCATCAGCTGAATTTAGCATTTCTGAATGCAAAGCTGGGAACACAGCAATCACTTTCACCTTTATAAAAAAACTATGATCTCTGCTCATCAGTCTCTAAACACTGCCGTGATGATGAGATCTTTAGAAATCTCAGAGGTGATGAGAAGGTAACTAGAATCAGAAATGCAATCTTGGAATATAAACTTCTGTCCTAGACAGGCTACCCTCATCAGAAAGAAAATTTGCCTGTTATGTTTTCTGTTATGTAAACATAACTTTCAATTATAATATCCTCTTGTATTTATACTGCATTTCCCTGTTGTACAAGCAATGCACTTGTACAATTGGACCAATTCTTGGCCATTCTGTTGAAAATGCCAGCAAATCTTTCAGTTGTTAATGGATGTTTGCCAATTAACTACCAAAAAAAAAGGAATTATTTTCACATAAATCAGGGATTTCAAGAAAACTAATAAAATTCAAACAACCTGGAAAAATTGCATCCATCTACAGAGCAACAAGAAAGTCCCAAACAAGCAGTAAAGTCCACTTGAAAGGAGTCTACATGAGCACATGCCATTCTAAATGATATCCAAATGAATCTCCCTTGGCCAGAAACTCCTCTGTAGTAGTTCCAATAAAAATTATGAGCTACTGCAGAGAAAAAAGTAGTCATTAAACAACTTGCTGAATCAGGATCTTTAGATACATGTTCTATTTTCAGCTCACAAGTTGCTTTGTTCCTCACCACAGGCTTGAAGCTGAACACTTACATCTTTTTTCTGAGATGGGCCTTATATGACTGTTAAGTAATTTTTAAAAATTAGCAACAGCATAAAATAGTTAAAATCATACAAACTGTACTTAACAAAGGAAATCATATATGCACACAGACGATTACACATAAACATATAAAAACACATGCTAACTTTACTTGATACAACATGAGAAGCACAGTTTAATTCTAAAATGTAGGATTCATTCAACATCTACAAAAATCAATGCAGAAACACTGGTTATCCTTGTGGCTGATAATCCAGGAGAAAGGCATCAGCATGTTTAGCACCATTTTCTGGTTTTAGAATTTCACTGCTTTCCTTTCATGCATCTAGTAAGTCATAATAGGCAAAAGTTATTAAGATAAAGTTAGTAGCTATGTAATTGCAATACAAGGAGAAAAGCCCATAATAGTCCACTTCCCTGAACCATAGCAAATTGCTCTTACACAGATGTTACTACATAAAATTGTGTGTTCAGGAAAACAAAATCAATTACATCTCAGAGAAGATCTACAAAAAATTAAACAACTCTCAGAAATAAATTTTCAAGTATGGAAAGTAAGAACAGATTTTCTTTAAAAGAAAGAATATTTGAGAATGAGCACCCATGTACCTAAATAGAAGTCTCTACAAACAGACTATAATACAGTTTATACACTTAAATCTGCCTTCCCAAGTTTACATTTCAGAGCTGAAGCACTCTATGAATGCTATGATACTCACAATGGCATTCAAAGGAGCTACAAAGAAAATGTGCCTACTGCTCGTACAAAATTTCATCTCCAGATACCCAAAACATTATTCTCAATCCTATTCAGAAAGTTTAGATAAAAGAGCTCTGTTCAGGGCAGGACAACCAAACAGCCTGACATAAAAGAAACTTTTCCTGTAGGTGGATCATAAACGTTGTTTACATCTTCTGACTTCATTCTCACCCCCTCCCCACCCTTCAAAAATAAAAACAATTTTAAACATTTCACCTTCTCTGACTGTTTACAACCTTAAAGAATAATCTTTAATGACAGAACAGATATAAGAAGAAAAAAGGATCAAGGTTGGTTAAGAAATTACTTTATAAGAAACTTCTGATGAGGCAGCTGTTAAGCTTAAGAAATAAATTAACATTTTGAGGTGATAGGTCAAGAGGCTGGAATAGTCCTATCTATAGTCATTAAAGGAAAGTCCATCAAGCGCTTTCAGATTTTTTCCCCATCCATCACAGCTCTCCACAGCTAGCTGGGGTGCAAACCTTCTTTGAGGTTTCTGAGCCCCATTCCCTCGCTGCCCCTTGTTTATACATCTCCAGCCTCCTGGGGAATCAGGTGTGTTTCTTATTATGCCTGTTAACCTTACACTCAAGAATCTCCTGCTGTTCAGTGAAGACTTCAGGAGGATTGCTGGCAGCTCAAAACTCAGTTTGCTGTTCCCCTCTGCAATCCCAAAAGCAGCAGGGGGTTCTAGTGGCTGGTAACCAGCTAACATTCACACAGCTATTTAAAAGGCAGTATTAGAGACTGAGAAAGATGAGGCTTCCATTGCTATCTGTTCTCTGTACATACTATAAAACAGTAGTGTTCACATCACAGGCTGTTTGTGTATTCAGCTTCACTGACTTAGTGCCACATGAGACATGCAGGGAAAGCATTCTCAAACCTTTCCGTCACACCCCCCACCTCCCTCCCATAAATCTAACACATTATTGAATTTGCAAGACCATTTTATGGAATGGATGAGGATCAGAAACGAGGCTTTGCTTTATTCCTTTCCCCACTATCTCAAGGATCATCCCGTATTCTCCTCTTTGACCCTTCTGTTTCTCAACTGGGCAAACAGAATTTTTGTACTGTGTGTAAGTAAAATCATGGTGTCAGAAAGAGAAATTAAGAAAAGTGGGGAAATCATTACTAGTGCTAGGCTCAAAGGGATTGGGGATGTTTCTTTGAAATTTTAGTTTGTTCAACATTTTGAGTTCTTGAGGGAGTTGATGTACCTAGCTTGTTTTTGATTTCATCATTTTCCTACATCTTGCATCTTTACCTCACCTCTGCATCTGTGTCTCTCCAGGACATCATACTATCTCTATGTTTTACTGAAGTTTTGCAAAATCTGGCAAGTTGGGAAGTTTGCTTATTACTACTTTGACACAGTTCAGTTTGTCCTCAGCAAAAATTTCCTTTTCTTCTAGAGAAACCAAGGATATACATGACATGAAGTGATTTTGCTGTTCCATTATTTTCATTTGAGTGTTTCAGCCATTCAGACAATAAATCCTTATCAGACTATTTCTAAAAATAGCATAGAAATACCTTCTGAACAGACTAAAACTACAGTTTGCAAACATATGTTAGGCTCCCCTCTTTACACAAGACAAGGTTATTTCCTTAAAGGAGGCATTATGCTTCCATAAAAACTGTGAGCAGCTTCTCTTCTAGTACCTAATTTAAATATGCATGGTTCAGATTAATTGTACTGTAATACCACATTCATTATTTCCATACCTCTCCATCTGATCTCCTAAATTCTACCTACAATGTCTTGGATGTTTTCCTACATCATCTGGCAGAGAAAAGTGAAATGATTTTTCCATATTAACTTCCAATAAGCTAAGTTCAAAACTAAAATTAGGACAACCACAACACCATGGAACTCAGCATGAGCCAACACACTGCTTCTCAGCTGAGTTCAGCCAATCTCTGTGCTACAATGGGTAGAATGTACAATGGGTACAGCAGCTCTCATGCTCAAACTAAATAATTTTAATCTAGCTCAGGTATATTTATAATACCTAACTACAGTACTGAATTATGTCGCAACTTGTCATACGTTATTTCCAAAATACATAATGGCATTTACATGCTGAAAGCAGTATCGAAAGGACTACCCTGTTTAAACCCTTTTCCTTGATGCCACTTACCACATACCTCCTTTGTCCTCAGTTTCAAAGAGCTCTGAAATGTCTCCATTTCTTCACAGACATTCTTCTCAGCAACCCCACTAACTTATTTGGCTTTTCATCCCCAGCCCTCTACATCTTCTTACAGCTGACACTGCTTACCATCCAAGCACTCACAGCTCCTCCTCTAAACCTTTTCTAAAAAAGGCTAATTGTTTGTTAAATCAATGCCCTATGTTCAGTTTGGTCTTTTTTTTCTGTTTTTAAAAACTAACCTGCTTTAAAAACTCCGGCAAGATAAGCTGGCAATAGGCCCTAGCAAACACTATGATTCAGCTGGCAAAATCCAGCAAAACTGCAGATCAAATTGCTATTTGGTCTTTGTCTTTCTTCTCTTTATTCCTTCATAGTTTATCAGAAAAATCTTTGGGGTAAAAGGCTCTGAATCCAATTCAGAAAATCACAGTATTGCAGAATCTGACAACATTGTAAGACTAATGTTTTTGTCATAATGCATTTATTCCCAGCTTTATTCTGAGACATTGCCCTCAGTTTCAAAACAGAGTTCAAAAATGAAGCATAAATGAGGTAGTCAGTTATGTTTTTAAGACAACACCAAACCAGGAGTATCTCTAAGAGAAACTTCTATTACTAGACGTCATTGGGTAGGCAATATAAAACTGAAATTTAGAATCTGATCATAACTGAGGGCAAAGATCTCTTCCTGGTATATTCTACGGAGGCTGAATTTTCTGTTTATTTTGAAGGAACAATTATGTTTTTCTATGGCTTTTAAGTACAGTATTTATCAGGGTATTTGTTACAAACAAGTTGAGTCAAGACCAAAACAGTTCATCACAGTTACCTCAGGAATTCAGAGTGAGACGTTTTCACCTTTGAAAAACTCCTCTTCAGTCTCTTCTTGATTGCTGAATACCCAGAAAAATCTATAAATAGTTTGCACAGACAGCAGACTCCACTCAGGATGTACTGGATGAGTAATCCTGTCACATCTCTGTAGCCATTCCAATGGCAGATGAAATTACCAGCACATTTTACCAGCTTGGTGGAACAAAACTAACAGTAACAGCAAAATTTTCTCTGGCTGAACTCTTTAAAACAGGTGTGTACAGTAAATAGCCAAATACAGTTTCCAAAGCATCCATTTCAGTACCGAACACTGCCTTCATTCGGGTGTGCTTTGTGTTCTAACATTGCCCTCTCGTGACAGAATTTAGCTTTGCAAGGATCTTTCCAAACCAGTATGAAAGCAAGGCTTTGAGATCCTAAATATGTGTGTCTGTCTCTATTAAAGCTCTTAAAACAACAGATGTAATAGTTCCTTCCATTATATCAAATAATAGCTAATATCAATATTTCTGTTTATGTGAATTCTCAACTTGGTCTGAATCAGTATTACTAATATTTTCTCAGAGAAATCACAGGCATCTACATTAGTAAGCTGCCATTTATGTGCGAATGTATGTGAATTAATCCCTCACTAGCTACACTGAAGTCTTGATCCATTAGTACCTTAAGATTTAATTTCTAGTGTAAGACATGTTCCTACATGCCTCTGTAGGAACAAAGGCATTAGGACATTTTTAGTAGGGACCAAATGCACAATAACTTACTGCAATTCTAATGGGAGAAAGCTACCAATCACCACAGGTGATTACACAGAGAGGGAGTACATGGTAACTGTTGCACAATGCATTAATTCCTAGACTTGATGAAATTTAGTTTCCCAAGTAGAAAGATAAACATCTAGCAAAAGTGGTACTTGTATATTTTTAATCATGAGAATTTATTTTCCATATTTACATTAACACTATAGGCATCATCATATAATCATAGGATAATTCAAGCTGCAAGAAAACTCAGGAGGTCATCTAATACAACCTCCTGTTTAGCTGAAGTACTAAACAGTGTCCCAATTAATTAGTCATGCTTAAAGATATTTTAACCAATAGGAATCTAAATACCAAGTTAGCTTCTCTCCTACTAGGAAAGATGGAATTATCCTGTACTTTTACATGAGTCTACAAATTTCTAAACTCAGGTAAACATCTGTATCTCTCCTGCTCTGCTTGAAGTGCATAAATGGCATTAGTGCCATTTATGGTATAATCATAACAGCAGAGCAATTAGCCACTATTACGACTTTGCAAAGGAACCCTTTGCTCCTGGGTTGGAAAATGTGCTCCAAGAACCCCTACATCTAAAGCACTGGTCATCCATTCCCAGCTGGAAGCACAGTGCTGTGTGTGCCAGGGCTGCCCCGACAGCAATATCCCACCACATTGCTTCCATCATCTGGGTTTGTAGTGAGCACAGTAAGCAGGGAGTACTAGCAAGTACTTCAAGAATGACCAGTACCATGCCAACAACAAAGTACAGACAATACTTTAACCACATCCAGGAGCTACAGGCAGAAGAATGAGAAGGAGACCAAGCTGGAGAAAAACCAGAGAAAAGGTTGGACTCGTATAGTATTTAGGAGTCTGCAAACATCAAAATTATCCAGAAAGGAATGGCAAATGCATGTTCATGTGAGAAGGAAATGTGAGGTAAGAAATAACTGCAGAATATAATTTCTAGAACTAGAATTGCATTAATTGTAGTTCAACAGCTTCCTACTAGCAGGAAAATGAAATTAAGCTGAACAAGCAGAAAAAAATATTTACATTATATTCATTAAGAAACTGAAGTGTTCCATACTCCATCTAATGGAACAAATCAACACTCCAATGAGATTCTTAATTTAACATCCAGATTGTGCAGATGTATTACTTTTGGAGTAAAGAGCATTGATTCTTTACAACAGTGCAGTGCCATCTTTTGGCAAACACCGGAAAATCCTGATTGCTTTAGACTCGCACAGAAAAGGGTCTCATAAGGGCCCAGTACTGTTCCAAATTGTGACAATACCAGTGACAGCCAGACCATCCCAAGAATTGCTTAAATTAAGCTGATTATACTCTCAATTAAACTCTACTTAGTACAGTGAAGAGGTTGCTAAAAATAATATGAAAGAAGTTCCTTTTGCATCTATGATTCTACTGCAGGAAGTAAAAAGACCCAGTATTCATACATTGCCTTCACTTTCATTCTAACCCAATTTCAATGGTGATGCAATGCTCAACAAAGTGAGAAAAAATCTAATTTCTGCTATGAGCAAAAAACTTTCCACAATCAGCCAAACTCTGGGAAAAGAATATAGCACCGCCATGCCCTGCACGTGCTGGATTCAATCCAGGTGGGGAAAATGGGTAGTGCTCTCTATCAGGTTCTGGGTAGCTATACTACTCATGTGAAGGCACCGTGAGTCCCTTATCAGAGGCACAACCCCATGCTGAACTACATCATGGGACAACCACTGATCTCAAACATGGAAGCAGGGAATGGACAGGATGCCTTCCCAGAAGACCTGCTCACAGCAGCAAGTGCATGACTTGCCAGCATGACATTAGACAACATGGACAGGAGACTCTAGAAGAAGTATCTCATCCTTTCGGATTTTTATTTACTCTAAATTTTATTAATTCCAGAGCACCAAGGTACTGAGAAATCACTTTAAATTTGGGGAGAATTTTACTCATTCTTCTGTTTCTTAACATGGAATAGGTATTACCTATAGAGTTTTTGTCCAACATGACAGCAGTTCCAATAGTTAGCTATTTCTACAATACTTCCCCATTTCTGCAGTGGAGACTGCATGATGCTATTATTAGACCCATTTAGTGGGTTAACTTTGAACTTTCTGAACAAGAACTGAATTAAAATAGTTCTAGGGAATGAATTTACAATTCTCCAATCTTTAGCATAACTTCAATAGCACTATTAGAAAAGACAGAGGAGTCTTGTTTCACGTTAAAATGTAGATCATTTCCAGAGCATTCCATTTCAGTTTCTTGAGATCAATGGCATGATTTGCCTTCCTTACACTGAACAAAACTGAGACTAAAGGAGACTCAGAGAAACATATACACCCTTGTGATATGACAAAATATCTGTACAGAATGTGTCATTATCTACCTCACCATAAATGATATTCTTTCTCTGTGCTACTGAGAGGATGGTTGCAATGAAAAATCTATTTTACCTGGTGGTTGCTTGTATCAGACACCTTCACATCCAGTGATCCTGTCAGGACAGCATACCAATTTGTCCCAATATCACCCTGACGGAATACTGGAAAGATGAAATTTTGTAAATAAGAGCTATCACTTTAAGTTTAGCAACAGTAATAAACATTTTCTCACATACTACTGCAATACTGCAGTCACTGCTGGCATTACACAATTTGCCATATGAGATTACTTATTTACTGTTACAGTAATATTTCCAATGACACTGGAAAGCACATATTTTAGTAAACTAGTCACTACGCTATGGAAAGAATGAAAACACACAGAACTGCTTCAGTCTTCTCCCCAGTTTGCTTCTGTTTTACTCTTGTCCTCTTAGTTAATTAACCAAACAAAGAAACAAAACAAAGAAGGAAAACCCTTTTCTGAACAATGTCCCTTTGAAATTCATAATCTTCCAGTGCAGACAGCAACCACTGAATTCAGTAAGAGTTCTGGCTGAACAGCAACTGCAGGACTGATGTCAGGCATTCCAACCGTGTGATTACAGAGCATCAAAATCCCTGTTACTCTAAGCAAACTCCAGTGCTGCATGCCAGATTTACCTGAGGTGTTTCTGAGACTTTACTAATACTGATAAAAGGTTTTCATCAGCTATTCCCCTGGTACACATTTCCATCACATGACTACCACTTATTTCCATTTCAGCTTCACAGGCCAAGCACAGGTGTCCAAGTCCATCTGGCCCATGGGCTGCCAGAGCAGGCACAGAGCTGTTGCACTACACAGCAGTTTGAAGCTCCGCAGGGCTGGCTTGTGCTAGACAGGGTGCCTGGAAACCGCACACTATCAGTGATGTGCCTCACTGATACACCTTTGCCCCTGACAGCACAAAGCACTGGCAAAAGCAATCAATAATACATTTACAGGGGAAGAATGAGGCTTAAGTCCACTGACTGGCTTGTAATCTTTCAATAGAACACTGGTAGAGTTTTACATCCAGCTGTATGCCTTGTTACCATAGATTCACCACACACTGCATTTGTAGAGCAAGCAGCACTTTAGTTCTGCCTTGCCTTGTGACTGTGACTGTAAACATTCCGCTGATTCTGCTCTCATTGATCTCCTGAAGACAATCACAGTCTAACCCCCAAGTTTATCTACATAAAATATATAATCATATGAAGCTGTCTTACATGTGATTCCTTTCTCCAGATTTTCATAATATCCACAGAGACATATCTGCTGGAGAAGGTTTGGATGAAATTTCTCAAAAGCTTTCACTTCTTTCAGTCGTGTGAATATTATATCCACATCTTCACTAGAACGTTCCAAAGGCCTGCAAGAAAACAAAAGACATCATTCTCAAGGGTTCATGAAACATCCTCACCTGCATGCACCAAACTTACAAATGTTTGCATTAAATATCACACCATAATATAAACAAATAAAAACATATTTTACAACTACATAATGAAATCCTTCCAAGACATCCTAATAACTACCCTTTATTAACTTGAACGTGATTCTTATAATTTCAACACAGACAGTGTCCAGAAGCCCATCTAGCACCAAAGTCTTGATGAAGCATCACTGTAAAAGCATATATGATGATACAGTCCTTATCATAAAGGCCTTAGAATGATATATAGTTTTAGGTTTGTGAGAAAACATTAACAGACATCCAAGCACACAAGAGGTCTGTGGAATCAGTGCCAAGAACAGATGTTCTCTATCTGGCTAAATGGAAAGCATTATATACCAACAGTCACTCCTACATCCAAGCTTTTCTTCTGCACTTTACTGACTATAAACTGACTTTCCTCTTATCATTTGCAAGAAAGGACAACTTTAAGTATATTCTCTTCCACGAAGTTTCTGTCTCTTAGTGTCACACAAATTAAATACGCAAGCAATAATCTTAATTTTTCATCAGTAACAGTCACAAGTTTTAATTCAAATGTTTAAAATATTTAAAATCTATGACAGCAACACCTTTTAAAAAAAACAAGATTTCAAGAAAAATAAAATTGTAGAACTCTCTACAACAAAGTAGCACGTAGACCAACAGTTCAGCAGGTTCAGCAGAGAATTAGCTCTGTAACACACTCTGAATGTGATTATCAAACATTATGAATCAGCAGGTAAGGCAAACACCACCTGAAAGCATTAGAAAAATTCTTTTATAACAGACTAAATGCAAACCACTAAAGAACAGAATTTTCCTAGGGCATCATGCTGGATCAGATGCACAAATTATTCATGTATAAAGGCATAACAGGAAGAGAGACAACTGTTAGTAATCATTAGACCTATCATTCACTCAAATATTGCTAGTTAATTTTACTGACAAAAATGTCCTTTTCATCAGTAGATGAGCTTGTAATGAACAGAAGTCAGGAGCTACAATGAACAAAGATCATTCATAAGTTCACAAATACATATCTTTATTCCCCTTATTGTTATACCCACAGTGTAAGCACTCTTTCCAACAAGACTTCTTAAAGATTTCTCTTTGAAATCAAAGCCTTAGAGGAATCTAAATCTTTGTCTCAGTGAAGAAACCCAAATCCTACTTGTATTGAATCTCTGTATCTCATCTTTCTTGTTAAGTTATATCTAGGAGGGATTAAATCTCTATCCCCGTTTATACTCCAATTTACCCTTATTAACTACAGATGAGAATAATAATTCTCTGGTGTATGCATTTGCTTCTACATCACAGTGACATCCTCTAACCACTTCAAACTACAATCAACTACAATAGCCCTCTTTTGAAATATTTCAAGTAAGATTTTCATCCATTTCTTTTTTTCTTGACTGTGCACTAGCTGACAAGTACTAATAAGCATTAACTCTCTTGTCAAAATCCTTTTAAGAAGATTAGGAGGTGCAGCTTGCTAACAGATTTGCAATCTACTTATAAAAGATTCCTACTCAAACTACATTAACTCTTGAAACAGTAACTACTTTAATTTGCAGACTCTCAAAAAAAACAGCAAGTCAAAAACGTGAGATCATTCTCAGAAAATCATCCAGTTCAAGATTTAGCAGTTAAGGTTAAGATAATGAATTCTTACTTGTAAAAATTAATGAGAATTCAACTTGTTTGAAAACAAAATGCCTTTGGATTTTTTTCAGAGCTCCTGGGAAAGGTCTTCAGAGAAAGGAGAAAGGATTTAAGTGTCCCAAGCTGAGGTGGCCCTTATCCTTAGCAGCACATGAAATTTTGCCTGTGTAAAATTTCAGACTGCAGTGTAACAGTGGAACTAGTAGCACTCAAACTCATTTCTACTAAGTTTTTATAACCTGTAGAAACGAATCTGGTTTCAAAAGCCAAGTATTACTTACTGAGAAAAATGTACCATGGCAATGTTTGGTTTTTTTTCAATTAACTGCTTTTCCACAGGTCTGCAAAACTCAGATAAAGTTTTATTACTTTCTACAAGGCATCTTTTAATAAAATTATCATCATGGCAACTTGTAATTATCATTAACTTGACATTAATTAACACAACATTAATCTATTTATGATGCCAAATTTTGTTTTCTGTTTCCTAGGTACAAGCTGCCTTACCTGGAACATAAACAGGACAGGACAACATAAATTTATTTCTTCATCATAGCTATCTTACTGTAAAGTTGTTTATTGTAAAGGATAGTTTGGAGTAATACTTAAACAGCTAATATTATAATATAGTCCTTAGAACATTATTAATTCAATAGAAAAGTACTACTGATGGCAAATGGAGAATTATTCAAGCTTTATTTTCACTGTAGTCACACTTAAAAAAGGCAAGGGTATTAATCCAGAAAGGAACTATTCCCCAGAACACAAAGATAGGCTGCAAAACTCAATCCCAAGGAATATCCCTACACTCTGCAAAAGCCCCTGGGAAGACTCTTCCAGACACCTCATCAGAGTACCTAAAGTAAGTTCTCTGTCATCACTACTGTTGTTCAAACTCACTGAGCTCAGCCCTCCTCTGCTAAACTACTGCTGGTGCAGATTTATTTCTGTTCTGTTACATTGATGCTGATGCTACTAAAGTATCCCTTCACTGCTGATGCTGCAGAGTTACAATCTCATATCCACGAGCAAACAAAGTATAAAAACACTTCAGTGAGTCCTCAGCTACCACTGGATTTTCTGCTAAAGCTTCTGTCCTGTACTCATTTCTGAAATCTCAAGACCAATGTATGGAATTACAACCACAGGTTAATCTAAAAGTGAACAAATATATATTAAATCAATTAAGATTCTTCAGCTCTCATTTGATAGATATATGAGCTGGAGTAAAAGCATTTTAAGGCAAAGCCACCCTTCTTTACTTCATTCCAGTGAAGGACCTCCTCCCTAGACTACCTCACCTAATGTAAAATAAATTTTAAGTCAAACTGTGCTTACATCTCATTTTGTAGCCAAAGCCAAGGGGGCACTTCGAGAGCTGCAAAGCAGAGCTACCAAATAAATCATTAGGAAGGGATGAAAAGCAAGAGCAATTTATTTTCACTACCCTACAAGTCCTTCTGCTTTGTTTGACACCAATATGCCTTCTTATTTATATTACTAATTTCCCTCTTCAGAGCAGAGTAAGTGATTACCTGGCAGTAATGTTTTCACACAAGACGTCATTATCTTCTGTTTCTTTAATACAACATCACACTATACATATACAAGTGACAGCATCAATGATAGTTACACATTTCTATTCAATTATGTCAATAAGTCTTTTTCTAAAGATTATTTTACCCCTCCTTATTTGGACATGAAGATTTCAGGAGCCTCTTTTATAGAGACAAACAATTTTTTTTGGACAATGTCTGCTTGATTACCCATAAAAGGAGACTATAAAGAAAATCTGCCCAAAATCCATCCTCCTAAGGCTGTTAAGGAGGAGAAAAAGCCAACCACATCCAGGGCAGGATCAAAAGCAGCATGGCCAGCAGGTCCAGGGAGATAATTCTTCCCTTTTACTATGCTGTCAGGAGACCCCACGTGGACCACTGCATTCAGCTCTGGAACCCCAACATAGTAAGGACATGAACCTGCTGGAGCAAGTCCAGAGGAGGGGCATGAAGGTGATGAGAGGGCTGGAGCTCCCCTCCTATGAACACAGGCTGAGAGAGAAGAGAAGGATCCAAGGAGATTTTAGAGCACCAGTAGCTAATGAGGCCTACAGGAAAGCTAGTGAAGGATCAGACACGTAGTGACAGGTCAATGGGCAGGGGTTTTTAACTGCAAGAGGGTTGAAATTAGGCTGAAATTAGATATTAGGAATAAATTCGGAATTCTGAGGGTGGTGAGGCACAGCAACAGTTTGCCCAGAGAGACCATGGATCTCCATCCCTGGCAGTGTTCAAGGCCAGATTGGCTGGGGCCCTAAGCAACCCGGTCTAGTGGAAGCCGTCCCTGCCAATGGCAAGAGGGGTTGGAATAAGACAATCTTTAAGGTCCCTTCCAACCCAAGCCATTCTACAATTCTCTTTTGTATTTTTAAATGCAAAATACTCAAACTCAAAGTTCAAATAGAGACAGAGATTAACTGTTACAATTCTTCACATACCTGGCAAAGTATTTCTGCTCACATGTAGTATACACAGCTTTAAAAAAGAACCTACTTTGATGGTTTTAAGATTAAGTATTTGAATGTTTACGTAGAATGTTATGAAAGACTTGTTGACCTAGCAGAAAGAAAGAAGTCGGAGTTTTTTGGTTTGCTTTTGTAAACTTAATCCAACTATAACCTATTACTTTCTGTTACAACAAGTCCTTTTTTAGGTTATTTCTCATAGTAGGTTTGACATTCGAGAAAGAAAAACCATTATATATGTGGTTTTATCTTCTTTGCCAAGATGCCTCTAGAATTTTTAAATGTTTATTTCTATAAAACATGTTCAAAAACCCAAGTCATGCTTTAACTGAATGAAAGCATTGAATTTCCTTCCCTTGATCTTTTTATCTTTTTAAAACAGCGGTATTTCAATTCAGATAGCAATGAACAGCCCACGAAACATGAGCAGATGGATCTATTTCTTCCACTGTTGAGACTGTTTGTAGAAAACAGCTAAAACACTAGAACAGACAAATAAAACGAGTTCATTGCTGGGTTAAAACCAAAGCCTCAATGCAAAGATGCAAACTATGAGCTGTAAAGTACCACTAACCATTACCATGGACCACTTAGTGAATTTAATAGTTCTCTAAAATATAGTCAGCTGTGAAACATGAGCAAGGAGACAGCACCAAGGAATGCCAATTAAAACCAGATTATTTCTCTATGCTCCCTGTACTTTCCTCCGTTCTTTCCTGACATGCAGAAAAACAATGCTGTAGGATGCAGAAAAATACCAGTACAATAGATCATCTACCCTTAGTGAGAGTAGGGCAATAGTGAAACTCTCTCCTTCACACAATGCTGTACGGCTCTTTGACTTTTAATTTCTCTTTGAGAAAGGAAATTTTAAGAGTGGAATACCAGTGATCTAACAAAGCATAGACCTGTAGTAAGGCACTTAAATGCCAACAATAAATGAAGTTACTTTTAATCTGAATTGGTTTCTAGATAAGGGTTTACTTCAATGGCAACAAAAGGTAATTAACTCCCACCAAGAGGCACTTTTCACATTTTACAGTAGTATTAGCAAATCTGTTTTCAACACTCACATTTCATATCCTCTTTCCCTTGTCATGGGAAAAGCCTCATCATGACGCTTTTAAACAGTAACCAAATTACTAGTCTTTTCTCATGAATGTCATTTTAAGAGACTTTGGGATTCCAG
This sequence comes from Sialia sialis, assembly GCA_009812075.1. NCBI lineage: Eukaryota > Metazoa > Chordata > Aves > Passeriformes > Turdidae > Sialia > Sialia sialis. The sequence continues at coordinate 12,472,850 of VRYO01002782.1, forward strand.
CTCCCATTTCCTCTGACAAACAGGAAATAGAATTTTATTTACACACTGTTCCCTAGGACTCTTACACATCCAAATCATTCTGGAGTTTAGGGGAAAAAAAAAAAAAAGGCAACAGAAGGGAAGTTGCTCATGCTTAGTTTTCTATAAATTACTACTGTCACCTACACTCAGAATCTCTGTAATAATCTCTCAGGTCCTGCCACAAGGCACAAGAAATACTACAGATAATCCTGAACTACACAGGTACTCAGCAACCAGCCAGTTAAATGCAGACTGACTGGCTACCAGCTGCAGTCAGACAGAATTTATTATAGCTGAGTTCCGTCTTCTTTAGCGAGGACCAAAGGAGGGCAAATATAGGGGACACTCCTTTACCTACCTCATTACCGTACTACTCAATTAACTCAGTTTTATCAATGCACTGAAAAATTACTGGAGAGTTAAACAGAGCAACCAAGTGTGCACATTTCTTTACACACCCTGATGTATAAATTATGTATCCTTTCAAAAGGTCAATTTCTTTAGATCTGTATATATAGTGGAATGGCAAAAGCATTTATTTATGAATTATATTAATAAAGACTTATTTCAAGTTAAAAATACACTACCTGAATAATATAGATCTAGTAGGAAATAGACTCTATTCATTTGTTGTCTAGAAAGACAGAATAATTCAAGAGAAATCAAAATGCAGAATTATGTTCTTTCCTGTGTGAGAATCTTTACATATCACACATGCTTTGTAACCAAGACGTGACTGAATCTTATTGAATTAAACCTCCAAATTTCATAAACATCAACTGAAGCTCAGGACAGTTAAAATTCCATTTGACAGAAATAAATCCAGATGAAATTACATTAACAAGCACTGTAGTTTCATAATAAACATTAAAAGCACTTTAATATGAAGACAGACTCTGAGATACACTGCAAATGAAATCTGTAATTGAACAATAAGCAAGTGATGATATCACTTGATTCAAACTCTGGGCACCACTATTAACCAGTAAGACCATGCCAAATGCATCTTTCCTGATTGTTACAGCTAGTAGAAATTTAAAATTTACAGCAACAATGAAATAAATTGTACAGATTTACGTTTGCACACCTCTTGACAACTGACGAATTCAAAAATGAAAGGGAGAATCAGTTCAGGAAACATTTATGGATATCTATAAAGCAGCAGAAATAGTAACTGAACATGCCAAATACAATGCAGGAAATACAGCAAAAAGGATGTATCATTAGAATGATAAGCTTTGTTAAATGCAGCAAATTGTTACGATGCAGACAAAAACAGATGTCATGCTAGAAAAGAAAAATACTTGTATTTGGAAAATATCTGACTCTGAGGGCACAATTTCAGTTAGCTGGTTTGTCAATTTTTTATTCCTTTGCTGGAATATGGAGTTATATTATAAAAGAAATTTAATCTGCTCAGAGTATAGGATTTTAGAGATCAAATACTAACAACATGCCAGAAAGAACTCAGGCAATGAGAGTTTAGACATGTTTCCAGTATCATCTGGTGAAAGAGAAAACCTATAGGCGCACATGTAGCATACCAATTGCGCAACAACTACACTAGACTACAAACTAAATTTGACCGTATCATGCTCTAAAAGGCATGTGCACATACTGCCTTGCTCTCCTGGGCTATGACAGTGTTTATACATGCTGGGGCAATCACTTTCTCTTCCTCTTAATACCTGTCCATGGCACAAGTGTGTAACTTACTGCAATCGCATGCAACAAATGGAAACTGATAGAGCAAATGCGTAAGCTGGAGAGCAAATAATATAACAGCTTGAACTTGTTTAAAATACAAGTCCCGCCTTCCATGAGATTTAAACTGAATTCACATATTTGATAAAATACACAGACCCACAAACTTAACAATTATTTTGGTTTCTCTGAAAATCTGGAAAGGAAGAGGCTTTTTTATTATTCATCAAAGACTCCACCTTTGCACTGGACTAGAAAATAAGGTGCATGATGTGGAAAGATAAATTTATTATCCATCACTCTCAGATGAGTGCACCCTCACGAGTGCTAGAAAGCACTTAGGCTGTATCTGTACAGCTCTGTCTCAGAGTTTCTACATCCACTGCAGTGCCTTCTGCCGCTATATCCTCACACAGACTTGATCCAAGCACATACCAGCTTAGTCACACCATACAGAGAGAAAACACGAAGCACACAAGCCAACCGGAACTGCAGTCTGTGCCCATGATTTTGTTCAGATGCAAAGTACATGAAAATGGTGATATTCCTATGGATTTATTACAAATAAAAAACAAAGGAGAAATTTTTGTAGGCGTGTAAGTATATAAAAGTATAAGTATGTAAGTTTAATTGCACAAAAATATATTTTAAAATAAAATAGTATCATAAGGCAACTGTATTCATAATATTGCCTGATTATAACCCATTATCTTTGACATCATTAAAAGATATAGAGGATGACAAGTATTTTCTCTATTTATTCTACAATTCTTTCAGAATATCAATTCTTTATTCTAGCCCACCTGTATGCTCACAAGGGATCTCTTGTTTATTATTAGCCAAACAATGCTTGCATCTCAAATATATGTTATACTGAACTAAAAAATCAAATCCTGATTCAAATATGTTGCTGTTGTGTTATGTAGCTTCAATCTGAATTTACATTCAAATCTGTGGGAGGAACAGGTCTGAGATACTACCCAGTATGCATTTTTTTTTTTTTTTTCAGACATACATGATACAATACTACCAAGGATGACATGGTTATAAAAGCTCAGTATGTACAGTATGTCCTTGAAAAGCCCATTCCTACTTGAATAATTTATCAAGCTGTTAGGCAAAGATCATAACATTCTCAGCACAACAGGCCAGGGAAGTTACATGCTTTGCCCTGTGATCTGCCCTTCCAGTCTGCTAAGGCACTGAAGGTTACTTTTAATTCAGAGAAAAGCACAAAATGCCATAGCCAGGTATGAAATCTTGGGATCTCTAGAAGTTATGCATGCTGCACATCTCTAAAAGTTTGCATCTGAATCCAATTAAAACAATTAACTGGATCATATTTAGAGAAATAATAGTTATGTACAAAATACTTTGTCTACCATTCAGTAAAGATACCATCAACATGGAAATTCCCTGGTTAGATGGCTTTTGGAGTGAAAGAACACATATGAATAGAGAAGACATTGTTCCTAAGTTAACTGTACACCATGCATAAACCAGTGACCCTTTTTAATTACATGCAGAATAGACATACAGAAAAATGCTAAGATTAGAGGGATACTTCTGCTCCCTAAGAAATCAGTGGTAAGGCAACTGGATTCCTCAAGACAAAAATTATTTACATCTCCAGGTGTAACCAGGATGTACAGTTGCTCACTGCTGATCCTCTCTCTCTCCCCTGCAAAAATAAAATATTCTTGATAGAGCACAGTGTTCTGAAATCTTCCTTACCTTTACACTTGTAACTTTATATATAAAATACTGTCCCGTATATTTGATTTTTAAGTGTGGATCTTTGACTTTTGTGGCCAGTAACTACACATGGAATTTGCATGGACAAAGCACTGGTAGTCCCAGCACGCAGTACCCTACACAGTAATAATATTTGTCCTGTAACATTTTGGCAGTTCTCCATTTTTATATGTGTTCAAATTTTAGATGTTAGTAGTTCCACTTTGACACATGATTTGGGGAAAAACCTGAAGAACAAATACAATATACACAATTTCTATACATGATGTATTTTGCTATTTCCATTTTGCATTCTTTTTTTTTTCCCCACATAATGATATTGGATAATCCATATTGCAAGTTATTTTAACTCTCTTTGTTGAGGTTTAACATTCTAAAGCATACCAGGTTTAGAACTCTCTTCCTCCTGGAAATATATTCATTGGCTTAAACACACTAAAACTCTAATCATTATTTAGTAAAAACACACAGTACTCTATAGAGAATTTAATCATTAAATGATCCCATATTTACAGAATTCACACCTAGGATAGAAAATGCAATACAATTTTTAAAGGCTTAAAACACATAGAAATTTAAAATAATTCAAATGAGCACACTGATAAGATTATGATGATTAAAATCTATAGATAATCAATGATTATATGATTAAGATCAAGATAAAATAAATATACTTTAGAAATACAAGTGTGTAACTTAATTAAAAACACTTTATCTATGTTTTTAAGTGGAAAAACAGAATAAAATGCGTAAGTGTACTTCCTATGATCACAAAGCAGAGCACAGCAGAGACCAGGAAAAAACCTACAATCTGTCATGCTATGAGTTTGTCCTACATATAGACTGCCTTCTGGGAAAGAAAGGGCAAGGCGTAATTCTTAAGAGCACTTGGAACTGATTCTTTCCTCTCAACAAACTGGTGCTACTAGCTTACTCCAAACAACAAAAAGTGTCAGAAAAGTTTCACCTTAACAGATGTAATTAAAGTTGTGTTACAGAAAGGGTCAGCTTAATAATTATGACACAGAGATGTCTAGATTAAATGCCACACAACATTTCCTAAATAAATCACCTACTCTCCAAGGCTATGAACTTCATTAAGCTCTGAATTTTAGTTTACAAACTGCATCTCACAGTGTATTGCATGTAGGAAAACAAAAATGATAGGATCACCTATCTAGAAGTACTAGGACTCACATTCTCCTTCACATCCACTCAATGTCAGTTTACAGAAAGGCCTAACTTGGGATTTTAGATGGCTAGATTACCATCAACAGTTCTGTTTCTATTTACTTCACGAGTGCTTTCAACATTTTTATACATTATTTCATCTCTAAGAGGTTAGTCTCAATTTACATATTACAAAGGGGAATCAGTGTCTGAGATAGGTGTCTAGAGTGTGTAGCCCAAAAGTTCCATTAACTTCCAGTTTGCTACCTGGACTGTTAAAGAAAATCTAATCAGAAGTGCAGTCCTACGAGACTAGGAGTTACCTGAAAAAGGGATAAACTTTGAGAAGGGGAAGGTCCCTTCTGTGTGCATAAAGGGTTGTCTCCACAGCAAAGCCCCAAACGGCACCACCTGCCAAAAAGCTGCCTCACGATGCTCAGCTAGCTGCCATACACCACCTAAGGGAATTTTCTCTCATAGCTTTGTTTTGAGCCGCACAGGGTATCTATGGTCGACATTTTTGTTAACTGAATTCCTAGACCACAGGAGCCACAGTGAGTGTTCAGACACTAAATGACTTCTGAATTAATCCAGGAATGAAAGGTATGAATACATCAAAGGGGGTTCAAACCACCCCACCACGCGACTCGACACTGCGAGACTTTGGGGTGCAGCACCGCAGAGAAAGCATTCCAGAGAATTTTTCGTTTTATTTTTTTTAATAATAATAATAATAATAATAATTTGCCCGTATTTTTGGCAGCGTGCACACCACCCCTGAGCACACGTCAGCCAGCCGTGCTTCCCACCCTGGCGGCGCGGCAGCCCGCCTGCCCCTGACCCGCAGCCGGGGGACAGCCCCGCGGCCCGGGGGACGCAGCGGGGACGAGGGGGACTCGTCCTTTCCCGCCCGCCCTGCGACGATGCCGGGCGGAGGCTGCGGGAGGGGGCGGTGTGCCGAGCGGAGGGGAGCCAGCGGCCGCTGCGCTGGGGCGCCGTGAGGGCAGGTGAGGGCAGAATGCAGCGAGACTGCCATGGCCCATCCGGCGGGTCCCCGGCGGGCAGCCCAAGGCCTCTCTCCGCCCCGGAGCTCCCCCTCCTCCACCACGTGCAGTATCCTCCCGGCGAGGAGCAGCAATCCCTGAAGGCACTGCGTGTCCCCTCCGCTGCCCGGAGTATTTCCAACCCTCATCCTTGCCCGCCGCCCTGGCTTCCCACAGGCGTTTTGCTTCCCACCTGCACGCTCCTTATGTAAGGCAGGATTTGATGGGGAGCGGGGATGGGAGGGTGTCAGCGCAGACACACACACATACATACATATACATGCATACACACAGCATCCTTCCGCAGCCGCTCCTGGGAAGATGCTGATACCTTTTATCCAGGCACGCGATCCACTCGCCGGAGGACGAGGAATGGGAGGCGTGAGCGGCGACCATGTTGGACCGGGATCAGGTTGCCGCGCACCCGGCTGGCGGCGGCTCCCCCCGCCCGTGCGTCCGTCCTCGCTCTCTCCCTGCGCGCAGGGCGCGATGGGCTCGCCCAGGCCGCGCCGCAACGGCGGAGCGGAACAGAGCGGGTCCGCCCGCCGCCCTCACGGGTCCTTCACGCGTCCGCCCGCGCCCGGGCTGCGACCTGCGGCCACCAAGATACCCCGGCCCTGCTTCAGCGCAGCCAGCAGGGAGCGGCCCGGGAAGCAGGCGGAAAGAAGTCACTCCCCTTCTAAAAGGTGGTGTCCCCCTCCGGCTTTCGTGAGCTTCTCAATGCCCACACCAGAACGCGGCTTACTGATCCTTGCCCTTGCTTCACCTTGACTTGGTTTGAATTGGAGGGCAGTACAAGCGTTTTAATTGACATAAGCAGATCAGGAGTATTTTGTCGGCTCTCCAGAGCGCTGTGTGTCTGTGGCGTACCCCCGCCCCCAGCAATAAACGTACAGTGAGTGAAAGTGGAGTCCACATTTCAGGACTTTTCCTGGACCCTTCCTCCAGTCAGCTGCTCATCTTGTCATCGCCCATGAAACTCATTTCTTGAGCGAGAAAAATGAGCTGGGCAGTACAGCTTGTGAAGGAACACTTGACACTTGGAAGAAACCCAACAAGAGGTGAGTCTAGTGTACAGTGAAACACGCCCACACCCTTCTGTTGTGTTAGTGTGGCCTGCAAAGAGCAGGGTTTTTAATGACACTAATGTATACGTGAGTTTAAAGCTGATGAGAGGAAGGAATGCAGAACAGCAGTCCCCCTGTTTTGCAAAATTCTACGTTAAATATTTTCTATGGAATATTTTCTATAGATTGTTTCAGGTTCTAGATAGTGTCTTCCAAGTAATCAGTGTATGACCATGAGCTACCACTTACAGCCAACACAAAATGCCTTGAGTACCTTTTGAGAAGGGTAGGAAGCTATAGGAACCTCAGCAGGATATTTGGGTTACATGTAGGTGATAGCAAAGTAAAACTCAAACTGCCTTCCTTCAGGCTCATAACTCCTCTTTGCTCTACAGTGTGGGGACAAATGGTTAATTCAAATGGTGATCATCTGCCAGTGCCTTTCAGACTTCTCCATGGGCTGTCTTCTCTGCCCTCTGTTGTAATTTCTTTGGTTGTACCAAGTAATTTTCTTAAATACATGTGCTACTTCATATTTCACATCTGCCTTTTAGTTGGTTGCTTTGCTGCCACAGCTTCTTTAGCACTTAAAAAGAAATAACTTTTAACATTAGGATACTGAACAGTATGATGAAAAATCTAAGGAAATTTATCTAAAGACCCTTTTTGCTAATAAATGGATACGGCTAAGAAATGGGCATAGCAGAGAAGAATGTCACAAAAGGCAATTCTTTCATTTTGCCTCAAAAAAAAAAAATTAAATTAAAGTGCAAGCCAGAGGAACAGAAGAGCCTGCCAATCAGTGAGATCAGAGCTGCAGCTCTTCCTTTGCTATCGTCCATGGGAAAAAAAAAAGGGAATTTTTTTGCATCTATGCAATCAATCTACTCGAGGAAAATCAATGCTATTCATTTGCCAATATGCAAGTATTTGAGTGCCAGTAGAACCAGAGAAAGGAAAGGAGCTCTAAATTCTCAGTCAACTGAATGATTTATGTCACAGCGCGTCCATTACAGACGAATCAATAAAACTCACTAATTCCGTGCTTCATTAGTAAACATGGATCAGCGCCGCGGCCCGGCCCGGCCGCCAGAGGGCAGCGGAGCGGCGCCGCCTCAGGAGCGGGCCCGGCGGGAAACGGCGGGAGCGGGCCGGGAGCGTCCTGGAGCGGCTTCAGCGCTGCCGCTTCTCCCAACCTGTGTCGGGGCCCTGAACTGCCCTTGGCCGAGCACCGGCCCTGCCCTGGGACAGCCCTCTGAACTTAACGGTACTTCCTTTCCAAGGAATGCAGCGCATGTCGGCAGAAAAGGGATGTTGCTCACATGCCTGGCTGTGGACAGATATCACTCAGAGATGGATATCTTTTTGTGGAGTAACCATTAAAATAAACTTTTAACACTTTGTGGATTGTGTAAGCTAGACATGCCCAGAGTGAGCCAGGAAAATTGACTGCATCCGTACTTCATTTGGAAGTGTCCCGATTAGGGAGCAATTAGAGCAAGACAGCCAAAATTAACTCTGCCATTTGTATTATGAATAATCATGTAGCTTTCTAATTAAGACACTAGTGAAACTTCTCACAGAAACTTAGACAGCAAGGAAGAAATATTTGAGTAGTTCAGGTGTTAGCCTGTGTCGACCAAAGAGTCTCCAAACTGCACAGAAATGTCAGGAGCTCCTGACTATTGTAATCAGAAATCCCAGACCCCAGGACAGTCCATGTTCTCTTGAGATGAAAGGTACCAAATAATCATTATATATCTCACATGACAGGTGAAATAGAATACAGATTTTCCAGTGTCTCTTAAGAATTCAGACCATAACAAGCCTAGGAAACAGAATTTTAGAGTACTGGCCTTATGTTAATGGGGTCAAGTGCCCACTCACTTATGAAAACATATACTAAAAAGAAAATGCTAAAGCACTCTTCATTAGTTTATACCCTGTGCCTCCTGCTGCTGCCTCACAGTGCCCATTCCTCGTTACATTTCTAAGCTATACACTTATATGAAAAAAGATGACTTAAAAGATATTTGAGATTTAATTTTTCCTTATTGAACAGAAGGCTAATGAGACGTTTTAGAATGTGAGATGTGATTATGCAGCCAAAAAATTAAAATGGCAGCTGCTTTCGAAAGAGATTGCTGCTGAGCAATGGAGAATTGCCCGCTGAGGTATGTGAAAGATCAGCTGGCCTTTTAACTTTCCACAGTTTAGGAAAGAGTGACAGGACCATGTTCTTAAGAAGCCATTAAATCACAGAAAACAAGAAATCAAGTTATCCCATGCCTGTAAGAATAAGAGTTCAAATGTGTAGAGTCCAAACTGCTGTTTGCATTTTGGGACATAAGGCATATCGTGTTGAATTTAGTACTTTGACTATTTCTTTGCTTCTTCTGGCCAGTACAGGTACTCTTTCCCTCACTTTTACCCAAATACAGCCAATGAGATTTTGCTAAAGTTTTCCAGAAAAAAAAATTGTCTTCAGTTAGAAATTTACTGTGAAAAATATGAACCAAAACAATAAATCATGGTTGTCAGGGCTTGAAAAAAATTTACTTATTATGTTTATTAAGATAACATAGCAATAGAGTACAAAGGAGATCTACTGTGGAAGACTCCTTATACCACTAACTATACCAAAAAATTTCAAGAAGTTTGAAGTAATGGCAGTAATAATTTCACATAAGCTGATTTTTAGCATTTTTGTATTGTTACATGAAAGCCAATTTAAATAGTATATGTCCAGAATGAGTACATAAATTCTGCCTCAAGCAATAGTTTAAATTCATGTTTCTCACAGAAGTCTTGGGAGCAAGATGGAGACTGACAGGACTGTGATCCATGTTTAGAATACAGCAGTGCCACATTCAGTGTGGTTAGAGCTGTAGGAACCAAAATGTGTTATCAGTTGTACACACATAACACCTACGGACTTCAAAGGAGTGATCAGCCTGTAGTGGAATAAAGACAGAGAAACCTGCATGTGAGCTCTTTTGGGATTGGTATGCTGTGAGGGCTGCAAAAGATGTGGTGATGTACGTACTTTAAACCAATGCATGTATTAATAAAACTGTCCTGTAAAGCAATATATTGATTCTCCTAATGCTAATCAATAAAACCAGCATATAATAACCTAGCAAGAGAGTTTCACAACAAGTAAGGATTTCCTTTCCTTCCTGAATCATTCTGTATTCTTTTTCTTGTTCCTCTTCTGACTTACTTAGGATAACTCCCCAGTTAGTTCACAGGAAAGTCTATTGAAATAAATAAACAAGTTCTAACTTAGCCACAACAGTATTGTAAAGATGAATTAGCTAAGGAAGTATAATTCTTTGAAGATGCAATGCTTTAATGCATTTAATAAATGTTAATTTATTATTGCATAGATTTATGGACACATCAGCATACTGTGTTAAAACCAAATTTTGTACGCAGAGCCCAGGACAGCATAAGGAATTTCAAGATAATAAATATCAGGGAAGTACTTTGCAGTTGCCTAAGATACAAGGCTGGGACTCAGACTGCACTATGACCCTTTTCAGTACAATATTTGGGAGACTTGCTGCCACACTAGACCCTCACAGCCTGCTCCTTATTCTGGGACTAGAGGGCAGAAACATCAGCGCTGCTTAACAGATCCGAATCAAACTGATCAGCAGGGGCTGAATCACAGATGTGATGAAGAGGGTCTGGCTTTGTGTCCAGTCATAGGAATAAGATTCCTGAAGTGCTGGGCTGGCTCTCCACATACCCACAAGAGCCTGACAGGTTATTTCAGCTCCTCACTGCCTGAAAGCAGCTGTGCTGCCTCTGGGCCTGACCCTACAAATGTTAATTTGGAGCACAAAGCACGCACTTGGAAATTCCAGTGGCCTTGTCCACACTGCATTGTCAGCTCAAATGTCTCACTTTATCTGGAACATACTTATCATGGTTAATGGAATTAATTATTAGACTGTAATTATTTGGTCATTCTTTCACCCAAAGTGCAAAAGCAGATGAAAGTTCTCATTGTCTATATGTCTAGTTTCTTATTCCTTTTTCCTTCCCTGCTAGCTTTGCTCTATTTCATAAATTTTCATCAAAGGCTGAAAGAAAAGGTGTTTTTTTCTTAGATGCAGAGCCAGATGATCATGTTTTATCTGTTCAGGCCAAGTTTTATCTTCACAACTTGGAGTTAGCTCTCTCTTCTAGATACAGATACATATACTGGGCAGGAAGAGCACCTGTCCATGGTCTGCCCCTAAATTTGGTACAGATGCTATTGAAACCATTGGATTATTATTGTTTATTATTATGAAATACCCAGTTGTCATCATTTTACTGTGTGGCATCTGAGGGAAAGCCTGTGAATTTCTAGGAGCAAGGTAGTCAAATAATAACATTATGGTTTCTACGTCCTCACAGGTGGTACCTCAGCAAGAAAATTTGTGATGTATATAAGTTGGCCCTCCTTAGGACCCTTATTTTCATTATATTGATCTTTTCAGGCTAAATTCAAATTCATTTCAAACCCAAATCTAATTTCAACATTGCTTGAGCACTATGGGAAATTTACTCTTCCTGGTTTGTTCCCCATTTCTCCTAGCAATCAGTTCCAGAAGTCAAATGTATCTATTTTTTTCTCTCAATTTGTTTTTGTAGTGATCCACAGACACTTAAAAAGCAAACTTCTGATGCAATGTCAAGACTCTGATACAATATTGAGATTCTTCTATTTCTGTATGTCTAGTCTTAATGAGATACGGGGCATAAAATCATTTGACTGCACTCTTTCAGAACTCCTTCATGATAATTCACTAAACAACCTCTCAGTAGTAGACATTTTTTATTTATGTGACTACCTCACCTCCTCTTAGAATCTGAGGTTTTCAAGGGCAAAAGGAATATGGTACTTTGATTCCAGGCAAGTAAAATTCCTACCATGTGAGTCAAAGGTGTTTTCAATAGCCTTCCTTCTTTAGCTCCCAATGGCTTAGCTGTCACATTGATTCCTTGTTTGCAAAATTGAGACCTGTAAAACGTTATACATGTCACAAAATAAGCACTCCTAAAAAGTTTTGTGAATTAGTCCTATGTAATTGGGACATGTAATTTAATTAGTCTTTATAAGAAATAATGACTTGTGATCTGCAGTGACTAAAGAAACAAGTCTCTTATCTTCTGCAAATTCTTTCAGTAAAAAAGATACACTACTATGAGTCCAATTCAGATCAAACTCAAAAAATTTTCTAGTGCAAGTGATAATTTCAGAAACATGTGTAATGGAAGTCCAGGACATTTAATAAGCCTGAGGTTTCCTTTTTGCATAGGTGGTCTTCACTGCTCTAAGAACAGGACTGTAGTTGGCATCACAGAACAATAATGAAAGCATTCAGAGCTTTATATTTACTTTACAATGCAATGTGTTCTGCTGTATGTAAAGATCATACACAACACACATTTGCACTTGACAAGACATTTATGTAGTAATTCATTGTTCAGCTTTATACATATTTAATGCAGCTATTCTATTCATCATAATACAATAAATAAGTTAATTCTTTCTGCAACACTGGATTCACAGGATTCCAGATTTAATTTTTCTCAGAGCCTGATGGGGGCACCAACACATGCCCATAAAAATCAAATGATGAAATTAGGCAAATGAAAAAAGAAAGACAAATATAGTAATTTATTTATATAGTATAAATTACATAGTACACCTCAGGTTTTATGTAATGCTTACAGTCTTCTTTTCGCAGCTTTGAAAATACACCTACAATGAATTTGCTTGCAGGCTTATACTTGCAAATAATTCACACCAAGGATGACCTGAATAAAGCACAGGCATCTCTTGTAATCTATTCCGGCTGAGAAAGAAAGGGTGAACCAATTGGTAACAGGAAAAAGAAACTGCCTTGACTGCAGGCTGCATCCTGGCTGGTACAGACAGGTGGCATTTGTTAGTTTAAAACCAGAGTGTTGAGTTGTGTAACAGGAAACCCAGCTACAGCAGCCACATAGTTAACAGCAGTTGTGAGGTTCTACCTCATGCATGTAAAAACAACAGGAGAAGACCTGTACAGATTAAAAATATGTTAATGACACCACAGTAGCCTAAACCAAGTAATTCTCTAGTTTGAAGCATGTTTGGGTTCTTTTTTTCACATATAAGTTATATTGCTTCTAGAGAAAAGTTATACAAATCTGAAAGCTTTAAGCAGAGACTCACAACTGTCAGAAAATTTTTACAGAAATGCTCTATTTTCTTGGGTGGTTTATGGTTTTCCTTGCCCCATGAGAGTAGCAATGTTCAGCTGCCTAACAGCAGCACATTATCTATTTTTCTACTGCTTCTTACATAGTGGAAGGATGGAAAGGAGAGATAAACAAAAGATAAAGAAAAAGCAAATAAGAGGCCAGCACAAAAAGAGGGTAAGAGTTGAGCAGCAGACTGGAAAGAGATTGCTGGTGAGAAGTGCATCGGCTTCAAATTTTTACAGGATCTGAATTTCTCGAGGACTGTGGAGAAGAATCTCATTGAGAAAAATTGATGCAGATAAAGAAATTAAATTAACCAGTAAGGTAACAGGAGAGTGATAGGAAAGTAACAGGAAAGAAAGACCTCTTAGACACTAAGTAGAAGAAGCTGGGCTTCTAGGAGCAGCCAAGAAATGCAGCAAGGAAGTGCGTCCTCATTGATGTAATGGCTCATCAACTGCCTCATACTTGGAAATGTTCCTGAAAAGAGAAAGAAAAGTGACAATTGCCAAAAGTTTTTATTATACAGCCACAGCTTGCTTCTGACAAGGCAGGGTTTCATTGATGCATTTCGTTATTCAATGACTGCATTATGACATTTTTTTACTTTTTGATTTTTGTGCTCTTGTTCTACTTCTAGTCAATATAACCTGTTACATTATTCAATCATTTTTACAGTTTGTCTTTTTTTCAAGTTCAAGTGGAATTCCCTGCACTTCAGTTTGTGCCTGTTTTCTCATGTTCTGTGTTTGGATATGCCTGAGAGGAGTCTGGCTTCATCTTTAGCTCTAGCCTCTAAGTCCATCCTATTGGGTTTTACTAGATTTTTAGACTTTTCACTTTTAATATTGTTCAGATACACATCATATGTGACAAAAATACTGTCCAGCTTTCCCTACTGAATATGAGTATTTCCTCTAGCAACCTAGTGGGTGCCTCAGAGAGTTGGGATGGAAGATGATCTCTGGGGACAGTTCACTCCAGGATTCCCTGTGATCATTTTACTTCCCTGTGGGATGGGGACAGGCTAGTTCTCAGCACAGGCCAGTGATATTGCCCTCAGAAGACCTTCCTGGCATGCTTACAGGGGTATTCAGAATATCCAACAGCCTTCACATTGTCACAAGTCCCCAGGGATGTGATACAGCCCCATTCATGAGGGCTAAAATTGGGCAACCAGTGAGCCATGTACTCATCAAAAAGTGTTGTCACCCCTAGATATTTTTTAGACGCACATGCACCCATCCTTCTCCTTTTCTTCCTTAGCAGACCTGTGGAAAGAGGAGTTCATAGAAGTACCTGTTTGCTCTCCTTTGTAGCTTAGTCCCTCAAAATATCAGCGCTTGTGTGCACACCTTTGCCAAAAAAGTTTTTAAGCAATGAATTTTATAATTTTGCAGAGTTTTGCTATGTTTATGCTTTTTATACAACCTAGTAAGTTTTCTGTGGTGCAGTCAATGTGGATTGGGGATGCAGATACTACATGTATAGTTCATACATACTTTCTGCATGTTTCCAGGAAAACTAAAAAAAAACAAAGCACTGATTCACTTATATTATTGATCTTTTCCAGGTTTACTTACATTAACAATTTTAGGCTTTCAGTTAAGGTTTTGGGGTTTAAAGTGATGTAGACTGTATAAGCACACATTGTCTGTGACTAACTGGTCTGATTTCACTTTGGCAGAGGGACTGATTTGTTCTAGGCTTTCTTCTTGCTGGAAGAGATGATGTTACAGGATATTTGTATTGAGAAGATAATACACAAATCTACCAAAAATGCTTCAGTTAATATTTGCTAGCAGATGAACCAGGGAAATACACAAATTGTACTGCCTTAATTCTTTAAGGTATTTTTAGCTTTGCCTTCAATAAGCTGAGAAATATTATGTCATCTTGTTATAATATTGTAAAACATTTAGATATTTGAAACTAACATAGTTCTGGGAAAGAAAACTATGAAGATAGCATGCTACTGTCCAATTTACAGCAATATATGCATTGGAATAAAAATATTTAAACGGATGTTATAGAAAACTCCATTTCCATTGTACAGCATAGACACATCTGCTGTACTTTAAATACTTCTCATCCATGCCAAAGAAATACTATGAAGAGAAAATGCTTTTTTGTGCTTTTCCTTTGAGTTTACTCAATGTGAATACGGAAAGAGTCCTTTCAATAGGAAAAAAGGCACTGATTGTAATCGCAACATTTTGTGTTTGCCCTACAGCTGCCATTTGTGACTAGTATGGAAATCAAGTCCTGGCTCTTGTTTTCTGGCCTCTTTTAAAAACCTTGAATATTGCTAAAATAGTATTGGGCAGGAAGAAAAGGAGGGACAGCATTGTGCAAGACCAAACTAATATTAAAATGCCACACTCATTTCCTTCCAAATCATTTTCAGGCATTAGCTTATTGGTATTGTTCTTTGCAAAGGAAATATTTGGTGTCACAGTATTATCACCAGGGATGAAGTACACCTATGCTGATGTTTACGATATATATTTGTTTTGGGGACGTGCTTGAGTTTCGGTATTAAGGCCTCAAGCACATAAATTCCAGACTTAGACAGTAGTGGAATGGTGCCCTTAGAGTAGTAACTTTAATTACTTATAAGGTAAGGCTCTTACATTTGCTCACTTGTGAGTCTGGAAGACTTAATACAGCTATATTTAGCAGCGATATTTAGTAAGAAGCATGCACAACTACTGGCAATGTACTTACCGATGCAATAGACTCTGAATTACAGAGCACTCCAACAAGCAGTCTTCCTTCCTTGAGCTGCTTCTGTTACAAACCCATTACATATTCCCAGATGACTCAGGTGCCCAGTGTCTTATTTTAACCGTGTAAGTTCATCCGTAAGATATTATTTAAAGCCAACAGATGGATGGGGCACTAGAAGAAGAAAACCTTGAAAAATCCTTCTGTTATATACAGATTCTTCTGGGAAGCAAAAGCAATCTGACATGGGATCCATAACAGGTCAACAGCTCTGCTTCCATGCGGTTCAAAGAGCCCAAGAAAAACTCTAAGGGACATGAAAGTTTTGCCATTAACCTGAGTGAGATTGGAGTAGGAGTGAAATATAGATGTTACACCCATGGAAGTTATGCAGAAATGGAAATGGTAGATCCTGTCAACCATAAACTTAGGAGATAGAGACAACATTACTAATCACTATCCCGCATGGGGTTTTGGAGAAAGTGAATAAAATCTTCCATCTGTCACCTTAAAGGCTACTGGGTATACAAGACATACAAACATTTGCCTTGTAGGTGCAAAAATCACCAGAATTTTGTAATCATTACAACAACATTAACAAGCATTCCAAGATCTTGTTATAAATCACACCGTTGCATGATGCTTTTCCACTTGAAACTGCTAGAACATGAAAGCAGATGAACTAATATTATGTTCTAATGTACTTTACATATTCAATTATTAAAAAATCATAGTTTATGAAAATATTGCTCATTTTCTGGCAGAAGAATTATTTATACTATAGCAGGCACCTCAAATATAAGACACTATACAAAAGGAGTTTAAAAGTAATGGGTTTGTACTTCACTTGTTAGCATTTGTAGTGCAAGAAGCTTATGAGATTCCTATCTCTTCTGATAATACTTTCCTTCTGCTTCCTTTAAATTTTTTACTGTGCCTTAATTTAGACTACTGCCTTATGGTCTTGACATTTTTGTTTTCCTAATTCTAGTTTTAACCAAAATCACTGATCTCATCATGGTGCAAAAAGTAGGATTTGAATGTAATCTTAACAACAGCTTTTTAGATTTCTCATAAATTAAATATAAAAGGAGCTGGATGTGAATTAATTAGGATGTGTGACCAAGTGACCATATCAGAAACATGATCCTTTGTAGAAAGATCATTCTTATTATTCTCAATGTTTTTGCTGTTTAACATTCCACTGCAAGAAACAGAGCTGTTCTCTCTGTTTCTATGCAAAGTGCATACTTGCTGCCTTCTCCAACATTGCCATAAAAATAATTCGTAAAGTGAATTCCATTGCTCAGTGTGCATGATCCATGCTTTAATTCTTTTCTCTATGATTATAACTAAATTTAACTTTCCAGAAAATAGACAGAGGAATAAGTACTTATAAATGAACTGCACAGATATGTATTAAACTAGAAATTAAAAGACCATCTGACTGAGAAATGTGTTGAAAAGCTTAGGCTGAAAATTCCAGAAATCCTCTTCAAAAAAAGGTATCTAAAAATAACTTTATTCATTTATAAAACTGGGCTTGTTCAATTCCTGATAAAACAGAAAATCTTCTTAGACTGACGAAGTTAGATAAATCTAAATCACACTTTGTTTGAAAACAGATCTAACTATCAGCTCACAGGCTGCTGGACAAGACCTGTGGGAGGTAAGTGGGCCTTTGGCTGTCACCAGAAATGTTCCAAATAAATTGTCATAAAAATAAAATAAAATTTGAAACAAAACAAAACAAAAACAAAAACAAACAAACTAACAACAAAACAAAAATCAAAACGAAGAAACCAAACAAAACAAAAAAAACCCAATGAAAACAAACCTAGCCTTTCCTGCTCCAAAAGCAGGATTAAAAAGTGTTTCAGTAAAAGATTTCATTTTTGCAAATCATATGGAAACAAGAAAAACATCTGGAGAAATACAGATGGAGGAAATAAATGTGAGGCAATAAAAGCCTGTGGCAATGTATGGGGCAATGGAAGTATATTCCTAGATTATTCTAAGCCAAATGCTCTTATGTTGCTTATCATTCCAGCTGTTGTCAAAGAGGATATACAAATTATTTTTAAACACAGGCAAAGAGTAATTAACATTTTGTGTTCTTTTGTGAAGATATTTCCACATTTGTAGGATTAGATCATTTGAGAAATTCTTCAATTTCAGTAATATAGAGATGGTCAAATGTGTTCGTACTGAAGTCTTTATGTGTAATGGGGTGTTATTCCTATTTTTTTTCAATTTCAAATTTTTATTGTTGTATCACTATAAAAGTGATGGTTTAAAGAATTACAACAAGAAGTCTCTGAGATTAATGTCCACTTTATTAGGGCCAAACATGAAAGGTGCTATAGTGAATCTATTTATCAGTGATTGGTAAGCATTGTAGGAATTGAAGTTATTTCATTTAACAAATAAATAATCTCTCACTGTCAAAAAAGAATGATCTCTAACAATAGCCAAAGGCACCCATCCTGTGAAGAGGGTACGCAATGATTAGAATTTCCCTAGTGGTAGATTGAAAGAAGTCAACGAGATGCACAAAGTTGACAACTATCAAATTAAGAAATGACAAAATCATTAAGCCAAACTTAAACTGCCGAATCATAATTAATTGTTAGTAGTATTTCCTATGCAACTTACTGGTCTTTTTGTGTTCTACTTTTTAAAACTAGTTATTCAGGATGTGAAAGAAGCATTGTATTGATATTTTGGGGGGGAAATGTCATTGAGATTTCAGGCATACTCCAGTGTGGATGTAAACACATGGCTTCAGGGGTTGCTTACTTGGAATGAATCCTTTGTTTAAGGAGGAATCATTGATGTTTTTTAATATATCTGTCATAAGGATTCCTTGCAACAAATACCAGCACATGGATCATAACAAATTTTGCTGAAAGATTCTATCAGGCAGTGATTAATATGCTGAATATGCGTAAGTTATATTACCTGTTCATTCTTCTCTGTTTTTATGAGACTGTGTATTTGCAGTTTCTGAGCTTTCCCTGGATAAAGTTCTGTGTTAAAAAAATTTTAAAGGAAAAAATATTGATTTTTTTCATGACTAAAAAGAACACAATTTTACCACAGAAGACTTCATGAAAGATGATTCATGCTCCAAGGAAGTTAAAGAATGTTGTTATAATTGTTTGTCTCAGACACAAGTTCACCAACTGTATATATTTAAGTAGTTCTCACTGTTTCCATTTGCAGATAAAAAATGTGATCATATGATCCTTTCAAGATAAGCTACCACTAATTTTAAACACTCTAATTAGTCTGTTTTTACTTTTTGAAATTGTATCTCCCAGGATTTCACTGTATTAAATGCAGCTCCTTGAGTTGTGAAATGCTTCCTGAGAACTTTTCAAATTCCAAATGTATTTTAGTCTTAACAACATGCATGTGTGATATTTCATTACACCACTTATGTTTGTATATTTTTGCCTGAATGTTGTAAATAGATCCATTTTCTCCTCTTGTATTTTGTGTTCTGAACTGTGAAGTTCCACCAGCTCACAATACAGCCAAGTCTTTTGTTACTTTTTGACTCCTAACTGCATTTAAATCCAACACATTATTTAAGCTTCAACTTTGAGGGTTGTTTTTGACTCTCAGATTAATTTTTCCCAGAAAAATTGGGAAATTTTTTTTCAATTTTTTGCATGACAATTTTGCAGCTCAAAATGAATAAGACAGCAGTCATTGCCAGTTCTTACCCCCAAATATGTCCTATAAGAAATGGAGGCATTCTTACCATTTAAAATTTTAGAGCAGATGGAGTTTGGCTATTCTGAGTCAGGGTCACAAGGTTGCATATTTCCCTCCACTCAAGCCTTGTAACACTTGGCGAGCATTAGTCAGATACCAGGCTTCCGCATGTTGCCCCTAGCAGTGTGGCTGAAAGGAAAAGTAGCTTTTTTGGTAAACTAGGAGGGCGAGCAGAGATTTGAAATTGGCATAAAGTCAGCATCAGTCTCCCGAGGCCATTTGTGCAGTCTGGCTTCTGCCAACTAGTCTAGCAAATTGTTCATGTTTTCTCTTGAACTTTGTTCTACATATGTCAGGCTATGAACAGCTGAAGAAATGGACCCACCAGTGAAACCTTTTTGCAAATTAGCTGAGCGTGGCTGTGCTGTTCAATGTTGACTTTGCAACTTGGCAATGCTATCCGTTGCTCACATTTGAGGAGGTATATTGGGCATCCATTTAACAGTGGATTATACAATTACATATGAAACCGTGTTTGTAGCTGTCAGGAGCAGAAACTAAAATATTTTCAGTGAACACCATTGCCAACTAAACAGAAACGGTAACTAAGCAACGCAGAAACACCACTTAGGTTGTTCATGACTCGGAAGCAGGATTTACCAAATGTCTTCCTCCCCCCAACCTCCAACTAAATTGTCTGTATTTACTTGGAAGGGTTATTTCCTTAATCTGCAACATGCTATTTATCAAAATTTAAAAAGCCAATATGAAACTGCATCATTATCTCCACAAATACCAGTGGAACAGTTTGGTAATGCTGAATCCAGGCACAACCTTTCCAAAAACATCAAATAGTACTACATGGTTATAAAGAGAAGAAGATAGGGATTTACAGTAATTTCTCGATTATAAGCTGCACTTGAATATAAGCCTCACTTCCGGGTAACCAGGAAGACCACAGGATTTGTCCAAATATAAGCCGCACCCGAATATAATCCGCTTTTTTTTTTTTTTTTTTTTTCCCCCGCACAGCAGGGTGGGGATGCTGCTGACGGACCAGGCAGCACCAAGGCCGTGCTGGGAGGGGCCGGCCAGCAGCAGGACGTGGCAGTGCCAGCAGCAGTGGGCAGCGGGAGGAGGGGAGCGGTGGGGAGTGCCAGCAGCAGCGGGGAGCGGGACAGGGGGAGCACCGGCCGCGCGAGCGGCAGAGAGTAGCGGCAGCGGCGCTGGCAGCGGAGCCAAGCGCTGGCAGCGGTGGGCAGCAGGAGGGGAGGAGCACCGGCCGCACGAGCTGAGTGCCGGCAGCAGGAGCAGCGCTGGCAGCAGCAGCAGCACCGAGCGCCGGGAGCAGCGGGAGCGGCAGGCAGCGGCAGGGGCGGGAGCTGAGGGGCAGGGAACGCCTGCTCCCCTTGTGGCTCGTATTTCCACCTTGGCAATTCTCCTGAAATTGTCCATAGATAAGCCGCACCTGAATATAAGCCGCACTACTGGGGTAGGCTGGATTCTTCAATGAAAAAGGTGCGGCTTATATTAATGAATTTACTGTAATTAAAGAAATGTTTTTTCAATTACTTTTTAAAAAATTTTTTAACTGAAACTGCCTTCTTACTAGGAGAGACCCTAGCACAGGCAATGGCAGTGCTAGCCAGTAATACAGGCGTGGATATCTGTGCCTAACACCATAGATTATCACTTGAATCAGGTCAGGAAAACTTCTTCGCAATATAGTGGCACTGGCATTGTGAAGTCCTATGATCATGGTTTGTTACTTTAAGGCAGCTTGTTATGTAAAATGTTTCTCCTGCTGTTTCTCCATCCCTGATGATCTTGCTCCTTCTCCCCTTTCCCTGGGTTTGACTGGATGAAGGCAGGTATCAGTGCTACTGTTAGAAGTTAGAAATTTTAGTAGAATATTCAGTATTACAAAGGACACAACTTTTCTCAGAGGCAGGATAGTATTTGTCCTGGTTTATACCCATGAGCTGTATAGGCACTTACTGAGAATTTGAATTTTCAACACCTCTCAACTATAAAGAGATCTAGACAGTCGATAATACATGTTCCATGAGAATGCCATACTAATTATCCCACGATTCATACCAAATTGAATTTTTAAGTTTCTACAGGCTGCACCAATATTTCAGCTTCTGTCTTCAAACAACTAAGCAAAAAAAAAGCCGTGGAAAATATTTTACAAGCTACTAATCACAAGTGGCTTTAAGGAGTATTATTAAGCTCACAACTCCACTGAAGAAGATGAGGGCTGCACCTCAAAAGTACTTATGGATTCAGAATTTTAAGCCAGCATTAAGCCAGCAACTTTATGAATTGCTGTCTTGCAATATGTGAAAAGGTCAACTTAAAAAACCTTCATAATGCAAATATGGAAATTCTGCAATGTTGTACCTGTTACATGTATTTCGTAACAGCACTTTAAATCTAAAAAGACCAGGAGATCCTTAAATCAGCAAAAGAAGTGTGTTTTGCTTTCCATAGATGTTACATCAAATTAGCTGTAATGTGGAAAAACACATATATTCACTTATGGAAACGTACAATGTTCAGTTACTGCTTAATTGTTGAGGGACTCTGGTAGACATTTTTCATCTTTTTAAAATGGAAACATGAGATTTTCAATTGAAAAAATATGCCTGCACACATGGCTATATTACACCATTAAAATATGCTGGGACTTTGGAAGAAAAGACAATGTCTCTGCCTTTAGCACCTTAATATAAAAGAAGAATACTGTATCTCTTTTCTTAGATTGTCAAGGTACAGAATGATAGATACATTCAAAAAATGTTTAAGTAAATCCTTCATTTGCTATTATAATTACTTCTTGGAGGAGTTGTGGAGTTTGGATTTTATAACCATTTTTACCACAGTTTTCAGATTTTTTTTAAATAACTAGTTTTTAAAAATATAAATTAAAAATATCTGGTTTTAGCCAAGTTTTCATATTTTGAAAGACATCAAAAAGGCATAATTTTGAGTTTCATTTTTAAATTTTTTAAAATTTATTTTAAAAAAATCCATTTTAGGCAACCATAGTAATTGTTTTAAACAGTTCTTTGAAAGTCTGAACAACAGAATGAGATACCTGAGCTATCTGGGGTCCTGTGAGCAATCTCATGGCTTTAGTGCTGACCTACATGGATTTTGATTTGTTTACTGAGAACCCCAGTTGTACCCAGCTATTCTGTTTTCTGTTGGAGAATGCATGTTACTCAGGCATAGTAATTAACCTTACACAGGCCCTGACCTTGTTATGTATTAATCACATTTGTGTGGGCTACACACATTACATCACATACTCTGAGATTCCCCCCTTCCCGAGTTTTGTATTTGGAAGAGGACAACTCCTTTCTGTGCTCTTTTTATTCTTGTCAATGTACCTGTGTAAGACTTCATGTGAAGGTTTCTAAAGAGACATTATCTACCTTTACGAGCTAACATCCCTCTAAATGTTATTATAGGCAAAAAGAGCTTCAGCAAAAGCAAACTAAATAGGCTGATTCTTGGCTGAGCTTGCTAAGAGACTTGCCAACAAGACAAGGAACTCTCAGAATTGTAAACAGCGCAAATGAGAAATAAAAGAATTACAAGCCTAGTGTTCTCTTCAGCCTGTCATCCTCCTCTTTGGTTGCAGTCCAGCAGCTTTTTGGAGGCTTCTTTTCAGGCCAATAAAAGTTCTCTTTCTTCTATGTCAAGCAAGAGCCATATTTAGGTTAGAAATAATCCTATGATCCAAAATTTTCTTTGTGTGCCTGCAACCTGCACCCATGTCATTCAACAAACTTGAGCAAAGTGGGTATCACTCTTACCAGACTTAAAAGCAGAAAGCACGTTAGGCCTGGCAG
Organism: Sialia sialis; assembly: GCA_009812075.1. NCBI lineage: Eukaryota > Metazoa > Chordata > Aves > Passeriformes > Turdidae > Sialia > Sialia sialis. The sequence continues at coordinate 12,496,169 of VRYO01002782.1, forward strand.
ATTTCCTGATGCAGCCCAGAAGATGGATACATGATATCCCAAGCCCATTTGAAAGAGAGTAAGGGAGATGTAGAAAAATATTTTCCAGATTTTATTGTCTATCAGACCAATCAATAATGAGTGCAGAAGTTCCTACTTCTTCTCAAAAATCTAATTTTTGAAGTGAAATATCTTCTAGATGTTAAGCCCTGAGTAGAATATTTTATTTTTTTTTTATTCTGAAGTTCTTCCTATGTGAGATGTGAAAAGACATTTACAGCTTGTATATATCTGGCAAGTATTGACTGCAAAATTTCACATGATCTGAATCCCCATCATCTGTATTTGAGACCTGTTTGGACGACTTAATGGTACTTTTTGACTCTCAAGCTGTGGGATTTCTGTTCATGGAAGGTGGGGCTCTGGAGAGAAGCACTGCTGAGCTTCCTGAGGATGTATTTACAGTGCACACCTTGGGATCATGTCCAGTACCTCATACAGATCTCAAAGAGTCCAAATCTGAATGGACAGAGGCAGCTCTTCATAGGATTTATCCTATGCTCTTGAAGAATCCTTTAAAATCAACAGCAAATAAAATGTGGGTTTTGTTCTCAGAGAAAATGACAAAATAAAAATCCCTCAATAGACTACGCTCATATTTAAAGAGATTAATACCTCTTTGCAAGTAGTCATTGAAGTCCTCCTTCAGTTACAGGACCAGAACAAACTACATTTATAACAGCCCACTTAAAGCTGAAGAGAACTCATTTGATCCCAGTTAGCCATAAAGAATATATTTCTCTCATGTGTCATGAGTTTCCTTCATTCAGAGTATTTCCCATTTCCCTGGCCCTATAGCCTGTTCCCTTATCCTACATTTCAAATAATGTTGCTACAAGACTTCCAGTTTGAACCAGTCACTTTGCCTATTTTCTCTCTTTCAGGCTGTTGGGGCACCTATGTTCCTAGAGTATGGCTGAACCACTATGTCATCTGGGACTTTGTGACCTTGCAAAGTGGGTGAGTGTACTGAAACTGCCCCTGCCCATCCATTTATCTTCCAGCACAACTCTGAAATCCTGGGCATTAGAATAGTTTGCTTATCAGAACAATATTTAGCCCTGAGTGCACTTTGAGTTGATCATGTGAAAGATGCTGTTAAACAGTTTTAGGGGTTTTCTCATGCGTTTCTGTTCCTGTAAATGCCTTTAAAGAAGAGGATAGTGGTTGTGCATGTCATAAGGCTTCTGAAATCTTTTGTTTTTCATCTCACTCCACTGGCCAAAAAGAAATGAGTCACTTTATTATAAGTATCCTGTCTCCCATTCTTTGTTTGTGTTTGCACCTACTTCTTCCTGAACAGAAAAAAAAAGGATTAATCACACAAACATGCTGGTACATGTTCTTTTTACGCATGGTACACAAATAATAAAATGAGAAATTAAAACAGTGTTCTCCCTTTGCTTTCTTTTACCACCTGAAGCGCTGTGTGCTGGGACTAGTTCTTGGAAAGACTCTTCTCTTGCTCAGAATGTGGTCAGCTCAAGGAAGGGAAAAGAGGGTTCTGCGCAGCACAGGGCTTCCTAAATTGCACTGAGAACATTTAAAATGCTAATTTGAACTTTCTGAAGAATAAATTCAGTTTGAAAACACAAAAGAAGTATACTAATTGACATCAGATAAAAATCTGGTAAAAGACAGTATCCATTAAAGGACTCTCTAAGACTTGTGTCCTTTCTTTATGTATTCAGCAATTTAGGGTAAGAGAATAATATTATTTAAAGTGTATTTCTGAATTGTTTTCCAAAAGAAAATTAGAACTGCAACAGGGCCTCTTCATTTCTTTTGGGCAGGGCGTCAGGACAAAAAGCAAAAGGTAAGATTCCAGGAGCTCAGTGCCAACACCATGCTTTCATAAGTATAAATCAAAATTATGAGAGGTACTTCATAATAAGCACCTTTTCATGCTTATGTTCATTAAATAAATATATGAACCAGACACAATTGTACATGAGAGAATTTAATTGATTTTGGGATTGAAGATAACCAGAAAAATAAAGTACCTTAATTTTTACTTTTTTGCTGTGATTAATCAAATAGTGAAGCAGTTAAAAGGCTTTGATCAGAGCAGAATGACAGTCAGTGACTCTTATTACTCAGATGGGTGTTTTGTGTGTAACACTTCTAAAATCTACGCTGAAGCTTTTAGTCAATGCTCTGAAGCAGCATTATTCTCTCCCACACTTTCTCAGGATTGCCGTGCCACCACTCTCTTCCAGTGCTCCCCTCCTACAGAGTATCTGGTCAGTGGTAGCAGCAGCTGCAGGAACAGTGCGTCCAGCGTGCCAGACTGAAATTCATGTTCCAGGAATGTCTCCTGGGGGGTTGAGCAATTCAGTCAGATTCATAGTTAAAAGCCTTTCACTGTAACACAATTACCCTGCAGTGGAGAAGAGGAATGGTTGGCATTTGTTTGCTATAAATGTGCCTTGCAAAACCCACTATTATGAAATCCTTCCTTGGGTGGAATTTCCACTGACAATGTGATGTACCTCTGCTAGAATGATGGGCTTCTGTGTTGGGAATATAAGGGGAAAATAGAATGATCAAGAACATTTTATATGGGTTTCAGCATACATTTTCTTAAAACTATTAAGGCTTTTTTTGTCTGAAAGTAGCAACTACAGCTGTCCAGCAGGACCCAAACAGTTCCAACAACTTGTGGTTTAGTGGCTGTTTAGGAAAGCATTTATTTTATTTTTTTCAGATTCTGGATGATTCTTGTTATCATAAAAAACACAGAAAGTCATTGCAAATTGTCATCTGCCTTAGGCCGGTGGGGTAGTCTTTCTGGCGAAGTTACAGATTTAACTGGCCTCTAGCCATCCAATTTGCAATTTCTATCACATATTCTGCACTTCTGGCTTAGACTGAGTCATGGCCTGAAACAACAGAGGAAACCACCACAGTCTGGCCAAACTGTCTCATCTTGCAATAGGAATACTGTGTACTCCTCTGCCTTGTGATCCCCACCACTGAGTCCTAGTCTCCCAGCCACTGGGGAATAAAAAGGGTATCAAACTAGGCCCTGCTTAGACCACCTTTCTGCCTCCTGGAAACTGAAATCTTGCACTTAGCAAGTGGGGCAAAGAATTGAAGCACACATAAACTCGTGAGAATTGTGTGATACAGGGAAGAAGAAGAGTGAGAGAAAACTGAGATGCTTTACAGATTATTTGTGATGGAGTCAAAGATGATGACAGTAACTAAAAAGAGGGGGCTTAGGGAGGAGGTAGGGACAGGGGAAGGGGAAGGGGAAGGGGAAGGGGAAGGGGAAAGGGGAAAGTGCTGGTACAAGTAAAAAACTGGAGGGAAGAAATTGTGAGAGGTAAACAAAGAATAGGAGGAAGCTGTCTAGAGATTAATTCTCAAGAGGCTTAATGTACAGAAGGCAGTTTTGTATCTCAGGAAACCAGAACTAAAATTTTACCACTTTGTGCATGTATTCTTCATCCAGCTGTATGATAATGAAATAATTAGGTTTATTCACAATGATTTTGCCAGATTAGACATAAAGAGGGATCTTGATGGGTCAAACCTGCACAAACTCTTTCGGGTTTGCAGGGATTCAGTTCTAGTTCTTGGCCTCATATGAACTCCGTCATCATGTAATTTGAGCAGTGTGAAATACAGAGCTCATTAATTCTATTGAAGCATTATATACTCCATATTACCTGAAGAAGCAATCTCATGGCAGCATAATTTCCCTCCTTTCCATACTTACCTTTTTTGGGTGTTCAGAACCAATATGCTTTCAAAAGTACACCCTGTAAGGATTATACAGACAAGGTGAGCACACAGCTCAGCACACAGAAAAGAGGCACAGACTTTCCAGAGAAATCCATAAACCAGAAACAGAACAAAAATAATCTGATATGATAGCAATGTTGCTGGTCAGGACAGATGGAGACAGAACATCTAAAACAGAAGAAGAAAAACGAAATGTTCATAATATTAAATCTGAGCTGGTAGTCCAGGTAATAGTCACAGACACCATGCTCTTTTCTTCCAGGCTGATACAGTATAGTATTTGTATGGTTTAAGCTTAGTTAGGTTATTAAAACAAATGCCTTCAATTCACAGTGCAAACATCTCTACTCACTCCAGAGGTCCATTTTTGAAATGCACTGGGCAGAGGTGATTTCAGGAAATACCTATCTACCTCTATATAGGGGAGAAACAAGCGAAACACAAGAAGTAGGAAAAAAAAGTACAAAACCATGAAATAGAGCCTGGAATACCTCTAGAAAAACAGTTGTTAGAAAAACTTCCATACCTTTTGTGCTAAAACCTGGTGATGGTACAGGCAAAGGAATTTTCTTCTTGTTTAGATCCTCCTATACATACAAAATGAGACCTTCAAACATTCTTCAGCACAGTTCAGAGATCATCTGCTCTTATTATGAGCTTCTTTTCTAACGGAAACAGTTTGCAGGATCTCAAACTCAGGGCAACCACTTAGGCGAAGAAGCAATAAAAATAATGAATAGCTTTTCTATCCTTCAAAATGAGTCATGTTGTTCAAAAGGTAAGAGGGATTTATTCATAATGGACAGGCAGTGATGATTCAGCAATTATATTTTCAACAGACTGTCAAACAAACTTCAATGAACTATAAGAATGCATCTCTACTGATCTCATGGAAATATACAAAGGGAGTTGTTTTTGCATTATTAGAAGCAAACACATTACTCAGACCCAAAAGTATAAAAGAGAGACTGATGGGCAGCCAAATCTCTCAGCAGACAAACCAAATAAATTTCTAAGCCCTCTTGAAGCTGTCTTTGCATTCCTTCCTCAAAGAACATTTTTAAAAGCAGTTATCCAGATTTCTTTAAAGTAGTACACTGCCATCATATAGATCCAGATTGCTACTACTAAAAGCCAAAGCCGCAGATACTCCATTCTGTGCTTACAGAAATACTTGAAAATGCCTCAAATATAAAAAATTTGAATATAAAGATTATTAGGAAAACCTTTAAAATATATAATATCTTCCTTTGCAGCACCTACTGAAGGCTAGCCTTTAGAGAGAGAGGGAGAGTTTTGCAATACCTATACATATAATGTAGGTAAATCCCTGCTATGACAATCTTTGTCTTTTGCTGGAGTCCAGTTGTTTTCAAAAGTCCCTAAAGATCAAAAGATACTAAAGTCTATATATGTGGGCCAGAAGTTTAGAATTCTATGTGTGGATACAGAGAACTTTTTCCATCTCCTTGAGGAAGGGCTGTGTAAGACTCAACTGCCTGTGTTGCAATTCAACCTTTAAGCCAGTTCTAGCAAATATTAGTCAGATGAAATAATACATTTAAATTGATAACCATACAAAACGTCACAGTTCAGTTTTGTATAACCATGACTTTATAATTTTAAATTCAGTAACAATTTAATATTTTTTTAGCTAAGAAATACTTGTCCTTATAATACAGGGGAAGGAAAACTTTAAAGGGCATATGACATAAAAGCATTCTAAGGAACATGGATGGAACCACATGCAAATGACACTTAGTCAATAATTTCTTAGAACCATCCAACTGTGGGGGTTAGATTTCAAAGAAATTAAAATTCAGATTTATTTCTGACTGAAAAAAACTATGCAGTGTCAACTTACTACTTAGAATAAAAGGCACTGAGCAGTCTCCGCCAAAACAAATGGAAAATGGAACCCAAGCACAGTAGTATAAGATAGACCAGCTAAGCACCAGCACTTTTGCCTTTACCCCATTTTTCTTATCCCATAGTCTGGAATACAACAAAATGTGTTTGTGTCTGCAGAAGCCTGTATGAAAGCATGAAAATATATGTCTGCACACAGTTATTCTTTACAATAATTTAACTGTAATACACTTTGTCCTACAGTTTAGCATTCAGGCTCTGCCTGCCAGATCAGAATATTCTGTGTGTTTGCATCGTTTGGAAAATGACAAAAAAAAAAAAAAAAAAAAAAGCTGGAATCTCTGGCAAGTCATGTAGTGCTGCTCACAATAAGCATCTAGAAGGTTAAAATTAGATTCAGAATTTTGACATATTTTAAAAATAACTGACATTTGTCCTAGGAATGTACAACATCTAGCATGCATTAGAAAGATCTTTCTACATCTGAGCACACTGTAACAAAACAAAAAAGGAAAACTTTCCAACAAACCAAAAAAGTAAACCAGCAACATGATCTTGAAATGCATAAATAGGATAATAACAAGCAGGGCACAAGAAATAATCCCTCTGCTCTGCTATGCATTGCTTAGGCCACCGCTAAAGCACCATGTCCAATTTTGGGTATTTCAGAATGGTTTCAGTGTGAGAGGACTAGAGGCAATATGGTAGTTTTAAAGGTTATAAAAGGACACTGGAAAAGAATAATATAAGTGTATTCCCTGTCTCTATTTTGCACAAGGCAAAAAGTAATAAACTAGAAAAAAAATCTAATTTAGATATTGGGAAGTGTGGGGAGAAATCAGAGATTGCAGGTTGTCTATTGGGAAATTTTTAGGAAGAAATTAGGAAATTAAGAAAAAAAAAAAAAGAAAGAATAAATAATGAATGAATTTAAAATTCAGGAATTATAGAACTGTCACTGATCCCATTACACTGCCAGAAGATGGGCTAGGTGACTTCTGGAAATTCCTACCAGATCTAGGGGTCCAAGATTTGTTGGAAGAAGTGATAACATGCTAAGACATGAGCCTCCCTCAGAAACTGTGGAACTTCCTGATTTTACAGTGTCTGAATGGACACTGTCTGCTTCTGTTCACGTTTGGTTTTTATTGATTTTTTTTCAGCACAAGTTCTCACACAGCTGAAGCTTGTCTCTGATAACAGCATTTCATTTAATCACTCAAATACATCGTTTTTAAACAGATCCTTTGGATTTGCCTTGGAGAAGCAATAGGCCACATTACTGAAATTTCTCTCTCAGACTATATTTATACAAAGTAGTTACATATTATTATAACAAGTAAAAACTTATCATTAAATAAATAACTTGGGATTTGGTCTGTGGTTCATTGGATCATGTGATTAAATTTATGGTTTAATGTCTTATATGTATTATTTCCTAGTGCTTCACTTATTTACAATATGTGCACAGATTGAGGGTCACTAGGAGTTTCATGCTGTCAGTATGGCTCATGGCAATTTCCCTTTTCTTTTCCTGTTCGTTTTATTTGATCCATTCATCTAGGCTTTTCCCTCATCTCCAATAAGCTTGATTGATAAAGGAATAACAACCAAAAAAATTCAAGAACAGTACTCCCCTTCTGCCAAAATACAATTTTAAGTCAAACAGTGATAATATAGAACTGCTAGAACCAGAACATTCCAAAAATAAAACATTTTTTTCTTGACCTCAGATTTGCTTTTAAACTTGTGGATCATTTCCAGTAGTGTGGGTGTATAAAAGAAAACAGGAACTGTAAATACTAACTGCACCATTTAACTTCCCTTTCTACTCACAAAACACCACTTACATACAAGCAGATAGAGTATCAAAATATTAGTACTGATCAGATCTTCATTTCTTCATTACTAAAGCTGAGTAAATAACTAGCAAAAGATGTGCTTAAAAATGCTTTATAACTTCAATTCTGAAACATTCTTTTTCTCTACACTTAACATGATTTTCACATATCTGTGCACATATCACAGTACTCATTATCATTAATAACTCCCTTGATAATCAGTGATCTCCAAACACAGCATGAAGCATCCTTGTCTAAATACAGCATGAGAAATGGCTACCTTTAACAGGACCTTTTATTATAGCCATAGCAAAGGAGCAATTTTACCAAAGGAAGAGTAATTTTTATAATTTCTAATCACATTTTTCAATGCTTTACATATTATTGGTGGTTCTGCTCAGATGACATATATTAGCTACAGGAAGGAGGAAAAGAAAGAAGGAAAGAAGATGAGCAGTACAATACTGCACACAAGTACCACACTGAACTATTTTGAAAGTCAGGTGTTTTCTTTATTCTTTACACAAAGTATCAGTAAAAAAATATTTCTAATCTGAACATAAACTATCCCAATTTCCCCATTAAAACCAGGAACTCAGAGTAAGAATCAACACACCAGTAAAAGAAAACAGTAGTACTGCCTTCCAGTTTTATTCATATCTGGTTTGGTATCCATATGTGATGTTGCACGTTTAGCTCAATAGTTAGCAATGAGCATAGGATTTCTGTCCCTCCAGAATTTTGGGGATCTAAAACGTCAAGCTGAGCTTACAGAGTCACATTAACTTTTGTCCAACAATTAGAATGGGAAAGAATACTGCACAAGCATCATGGCTTTAAAAAAAAGGTGTCATTATGTGTATGTAATGTAATACCATCCAGAGTAGCCTTCAAACTGAAAGAGCAGTAAATCCAGAGTATTAATCCAAGGCTTTGCAATTGCCCTATATGGACTAGAATAACTTAACTGCTTGAATAAGGGTTAAGAATGGGAAGAATAATAACAGGTCACATTAATTTTTTTCTGCCTTTTTTTTTAATCTCTTGCCCCTGCTCAACATTACACAAAGTTTGCACCAATTTCCCATAAAAATCAGGCACTGGTTTATTTATTGTGTGCAAACAAATAGCTATAAATGAATTTATTACAAGTGTCTGAGCATCATAAGATAGTATTACATTCAGCTAAAAAATGAAAATCCAAATGAGTCACAAATCATTTCATTATAGTGATTAAATCCATGGCTTACCTAAGCCTATATTTCAAATTAAATATTTCTGAATTTATGTAAAGACTTTGAGCAGACTATTTAACAAGTGCAAGCAAAAGCTTTACGCAAAAAAATCCTGCTGCTGCAGCAGCCTGTCACCTTTCAGCCAGTTTAATCTTCCACTAAATTCTTTAATGCTTTTTTCCTTCATTCTATATATACAGTTGTAGCAGCATATTTCACGGCAACACTGCATCTATACTTTAAAGCATGAATTCAAATACAGTTTGTCAGAAGCTCAGCCAAAATTTAACCTTATTTCCATATTTGTAGACCTATCACTGTAACTTAAAGAAAGAAAATGAAACAATTTACTATCAGAAAAGTCTTGCTGTTTTTCTCGACCACAAAAAGCAACGAGGTATTATGCATGAATGTACCAGTTCAACTACCTGTGCCATTTAGTCTAATTCATCTCTCCGCACTCCCATGCCAGCCACATGGATTGAACAGAGCACGACATGTTCCTTGGGAATTGCTAGAAGGACGTACAGTGTACCAGTGTTTCATGAAGCCAACACTAGTCTGGGTAGTAACCATTTTCATCTGCAGTCTGAGATGGCTCATATGTGATAAAGAGCAATACACAATGAGTGCATTTCCTTCTAAGTTATTGAACACTAAGCAATAAGAAATCTACCATGAGGAATAATTGGTGTCAATAGTCTTAAAGGACAGAACAGCATACAAGAATTAACCTATTTCTTTTGCAACAGAAACATTACATTTTTAATCCTTAATCAAATGATTGATTTTTCCAACTCATCATTCAGCTGCTGACAGCAGCAAATACTAAGGATTTCAGAAAAAAAATTGCAAATAAGACCTATTGAGGGCTATAATAAAATACCTGATTCTAGATTTTTCCCTTTATGGTCCAATCAGTTAATATTTACAATGCCTTTTTATCATGTCCAAGATACTGGTTCTTAATATTCTCTGCTTTGTCCTGCTAATCTATCAGTTTTGCAGGTGTCTTCTACAAGTGAAAGATTCCATTTATTTATGCATTGCATTTAAAATATAATACATCAGCTTCAAGATTAAGTTCTAAATCTGTGGTGCTTCTCTGTCATTTCTGCTCTAAACTTGAATTGGGAGATGTGGTAATTGAAAGTAGCAAATCATCGTCCTATTTTTTATACCTCTACAATACTTATTTGCTGATCTTTATAAAGCTACAGTCACAGATTTTCAGCTCCTCTCATTTGGAAATCTAAACATTTTGCTTCACATTTGATCTTTTTTCTTATTTTAGCCAGCTTTTTGTTAATACTTTCTAAATTTAAATGTAGTATTTCAGAAGGAACTAAAATTTGAGGTCTTTGCACATACATGAGCAGCTTATTGGAAAAGATTTGCTAAGCAAGCCCATTCATCTGCACAGCATCCAAGTAGTGCTTGGAGATGTTCACCATCCAGTGAAAATGTACTGTCACAGGGGCCCTTTTACCTCTTAGTCCAGAGTCTGATTTATGTCAGAAAATCTGCACACACTGTATTTCATTAGGGAGAGGAGGTTTTCCAGGTAAGTAACTGGATGTGCATGACACTATTGTATGATGAGTAAATATTGACATATTG